>VONZ01000371.1:0-687305 GCA_012976165.1 Labeo catla | reverse complement strand
GGATTTATTTCCTGCTTATTTTAAGACAATTTGTCTTTTTTTTTTTTCTGTTTGACTCCTAAAGATGCAAAAAGTAGCCTCCCATGCTGATGTAAGCACACATACTGTATGTGTTTGTGGTTCTGCTGTGTGATATATGATCATACACAGACACATCTGTACTGTAGTCATGTTTTTTTAGTCAATTGTGCAGCAGGTACTGTAACTGCACTTGTTTACACCCGACTCACTCTGTGCTTGTTTTCCTACTGCATTTAAACCTCAGTGACCTTATAAACTGATACAGCAGCAGCACACAGATGAAGGAAAACTGAACATCATGTTTTATTCAGTTTTCTTACACATCCAATTCATAAGATTAGTCAGAGCAGAGCTCTCTCTCTCTGTCTCTCTGGTCTGTCAGTCATGTAGAGTCTCATTTCATAACACACTCAGTGAAGACATGCATGATCAAGGCCGAACAGAAGTGTCTTTTTTATATTTTAAAAACTCCAGCTGCTTTCACTTGACTCTTGTGAGGTCATGTAAAAATAACCATCTTGGCAGTGGCGTCTTCAATATGCTATGGTTTGTTTTGCCATGTTGTTATTGTCACTGCATAACTTCTTTGTTCTTAAAAATTTTAGCAAGAGTGTTTAGAGGTGGATTAATGTAATGATAAAGTTTTCTCTGTCATCAGCGACAAAGTTATACATGTAGGGTGAGCACAATCCTGAGTAGGCAGCTTTGTCCCACATCCTGCAACTGAAATTAGAAAACAAAATAATAAAAATGTGATTAGCACAATAAAAATCTACTTGTGCAGCTGTCACATTCAAGCTGGAGCAGGGAAATAACCATTACATTCATTTTTTCTTTTTTTTTAAACACTGACTGGACAGAGCAAAGGAATCAGTGTGGGCCTCATCAAAAGTCGTTAAATCCAGCTACAGCAGCCAGGACTTCTTCTAGACACGTACTGGATAAGAACGTCCTGCTCAAAGCTGACAGATCCAACAAACAATACAAATTTAAGATGCAATGAATCGGGTAAAATGCATTTAATGTTTGAATAGTAGGGCAGACCAGGTACAGTTGGTACGCTTTTGGCTTTTTCTGTTACCTCACCAAACTAGGGACTGAAAAGTAGTGATTTTTTTCATGTGACATTTCCTTTACCTGTCTACTAAAATATTAATAACTATTAACATCCATAAGTAGGTCATATTTACCCCACTTAGCTCAAAAACACAAAAAGCTTTTTTGTTCCAACCGTACCCATGTCGAGTACAGTTAAGACACCCATCCGTAATGCAAATGTAAAATATATAAATGTAAAGTTCATTTGTAAAACATTGTACAGTAATGGCAAACAGCAATACAATATTTAATTTCATGTCATCCTTTTAATAGACAGTTGAAAAGTTGAGTACAGTAAACAGTAAAACAGTAAAAAAGCATTGAACAACTGCAAACAGCAATAATAAAACAGATCAAATGCAAACAATAACCTAATAAACATAATAACAATAAACAAAATAGATAAATGATACATTGTGTCTCAACTGTACCCCGCTGACCACCTCGACCATTTCTCTAGATTTTACGAAGACCTTGCATGACACACATGTCATGCAATAAGTCAGTTTTTAGAGCACAGATTAAGGTTTACGAAAATGTAAGTTAACTTTAACAGTCATTTAAGGATGAGAAGCTATTCTATGTGGAAGGGATGTGGTGAAATGAAATTCTCACCTTGGAGAAAAAACGTTTGCCGGTTTCTTCAGAATGGAAAGACGCACACATTTCAAATTTCCCACAATCCAAGAGAACACTACGCAAGTTATTTAAGGTGTTTCAAATGTACCCCTCTACCAACTGTACCCAGTCTATCCTATAATAAAGAAACATAACCTAGTCACTGTTTAGGGAAATTTATTTTACTTTAAAATGTGATTTTTATTTTATTTATTTTTTTTGCCTAGACTATTAACCTGTTTAGTTCATTGTATTTAGTAGGTCCCATGGAATAAAATACATTAAATCCAGTCACAGAGCCGGTCTCCATTAGCAAAGCTTATTGATGATTTAAAAGCATGTTGTCATCCACTCATCATAAGTATTTTCACAGTAAATTGATCTCTCTCACATGTTCCACATGGTCCCGTAAAGTGACATTACCTGTCCTGCAACAGAGCAATAACCAAGTGGAGTGAAGACCAATATGATCTTTAATACTTAGTGTATTAAAAACTGTTAGAGAAGTTGAAGAAATGAGAATTGATCTAAGTGCTAATCACAAGGGTCTCATTGTAGTTTGAGGACCAGTTCTCACTATTAACTAACTATTAACTTTTGCCTCAATAAACTCCTAACTTTCTAGTTTGTAAGGCTAGGAATGTAAGGGACAATGTACATCTAGCCTGTTGCTATCACAGAATAAAACCCGAGAGGTTTATGTATGAAGGGCTTTATTTTGCAGTAGCAACCGGCTAGATGTACATTATCATGCTTATTACATGGTTACTTAGCACAAAAGTACATAATTAAACATAAAACACCGATCTGAGTTTAATTATTTGAACGCAAAGCTTCCGTGGAGAAACTACTAAACTAGCCATGGAGTTGCTAGTTCAAACTAGACAGACATTCAAGGAATACAGTGCAGTCATACCACAACATTTCACCACATAAATAATTATGTCAATAAAAGATATTGATTTAAGATGAAATGATTCAAAATCTTACCAGTTTGTTAGTTATCTTATAATCCATTACTGTGTACAAAACATTTGACACAAAATGACAGCAGCTACAGTTAAGCTACAAAACGAGAGAGCGAGTACACGATGCCAGGAGGACATAATTAAATAATTGTACTCATAATATTGGAGTTTTAATATCTTATTAGCCAACCAAATGCAAAGCATCCACAAAGAAAGAAATGTTCCCAGCAATCGAACAGTGCCGACTGCAGGCAGTTACCCGAATGAGTCTGTGTTATTATTCTTTACTGGTTGTTATCTGGAAATATCAGTCCTTGGAATGTGGTGTCTGACCAATCCGAATCAAATATTCCACAGAGCTGTGTAATAAATTTAGGTATGGGGTAGAGTTATGGGGTCCATAAGTTCATGCAGAATAAGGCATTAAAATTTTGCCTTTATAAATATTACTAAACAACCAGTGCTAGTAATAGGCATGCTAAAAAGCAGCTAGTTAATAGTGAGAATTGGTCCTTTAAAATAAGGTGTTACCATCACAAGAAATAACATCATGACAACACTGATGGACTGATGCCTGAAGAACAGCTCCAAACACTTAACTTGTCATATCGCTTGCCAAAATACACAGCAAATTTTGAATGAGCGTCCATGAAGAAAGAGGCAGAATGGTGGTAGTTAGTGCATCTGCTGGACCCTGGCATCCACACAAACCTTGACCCTTTTGGCATTGCCATGGAAACACATTATTTCTGAGTTTCCGAGTTGTTGGGCATGAACCGCTCAGAGCAGAATCTCTGTCGTCTTGTAATTACAATAACCAATGTGGCGTAAACATAGCAATGTTTCCCCTCTAAATCAAAAGACAAAACATTTTTATTTTGCATAAAGCAAATGAAGCTTTCCTTGAGACCATCAAGATTTCTTTTAAAGCATGACTTTATTTTCATGATAATTAAACATATTTCCTAAAGAATTCTCTCTTTTTTTTAATAAGAAAATTATTAAGAATTTGTAGAAATTGTAGATACATTATTTAAAGTGTAGATATGTAAATGTTGGTATTCAGTGTTTTCCTTATGTTTCCAGTTTTGGGGGGTTGGGGGGGTCATTTCAGTACCCAGTGCCCTGTTTTAATTTTTCTGATAATCACATGAAGGCATTAAAAATGTATTTATTTTTTACGAAATTAAAATTAAACCCTTTTATTTTTTGCCAAACAAACAGAGGTTTACTGTTAAAATTAATACATGGAAGAAAATTTGTGTAAATATTCTGTTAAAAAAGTTTTAACAATAATTGTAGTATTTTTTTTCTACAATTAGTTGGTTAATCTTGTTGTACTATTTATTTTTAGCATTTAATTATTTTATTTAAATTTGCCAGAAGTAGGAATATATAAACGCCTACATTATACTGTACAAAAGTAATACAAGACTATATATTTCTGTTACATGTTAAACCGTACTTTTATTTTGACAGGTTACTGGGAAGTTTTTGTGTGTAAACAGCATGATATGATGCTAGTTTTTTTTTTTCAAATGAACCAGTAAATTTCACATGAAGTGACTCTCACAACAGCTCTGGAGATTAAGTTCATGCATTTATGTAGTCCTATAGTGAGACGCAGAGGCCGAAAATCACTGTGATTCAGTATTTGTGTAGTAAATAAAACCGCGTCTCCGCCATTCACAGATGCCTGTCGGTGCAGCATCACACCCACAGAGGCCGCTCCTGCGATAGTTGATTGACATCAGCATCTTACCTCAGATCAGCTGTAACAGTCCGACCTCCACTGTTTTGATGCCGGAGCAGGGATGTAAGTTAGACAAGAATATCTCATATCCCTGATTGAGCGATTGAGGTGTTGTGTTGCTGGATGTAATAATGAACATAGTGGTCGTCATTTACTCCCGACATCTGAGCCGCTGAAGATGCAGTGGATTAAGTTTATTTGTGTGTTGTAGATCGGGAATGCACCTCCCGATCTACATAAATGTGTCTATATTTGCGCAAATCATTCACGATCCAGCTTCACTTACAGCAGAAGTGATTATAATGGTTTTTTTTATGAATCTCTGCAATCCCCTTTCCTAATAACATGCTAGTTAGCAAGTTTCACGGCTAAATGAGCTAAATGCGGCCAAAGTAAACAATCTCTCAGAGCAGCTGGTCACTCCACAGAGAGAAGAGAGGGGCGGGGCAAGAGGGGCAAGAGCTAATTTGCATTTAAAGGAACAATCCATCAGAATTGGATGATTTTTGCAGAGCTCCATTTTGCAGAGCTGTCAAGGTAAAAAGGGTGTTTTTTTTTTACACAACCATTGAGTATTTTTAACCAAAGTATGTTATAGACTTTTCATTAAGACCCTAAAGAATCATATAAACTTGTGGAAAATGGGCATCCGATGACAGTGCCCGTGCATTCATTCATCCATTTTAATACTGCTCTTATGAAAATTAACCATGTGTAGTAAAACTGTGGCAATACCAATGGAAATCAGTCCACGAAAAACATGGTTACCACATATTGACTAATCCATGGTTAATTTTTTGCAAGGGTGTTTATCAGGTATAAAATATGATGAGAAAAATATTGTTAATAAGACAAAATTTACTGCAGCAGGTTAAATTTATTTATTATTCAGAACGCACATTTGGAAGGGAAATATATTAACAGGAACTATCAGCAGGTGATATGAGATGTAGGCTTAAACATCCTCAGTTTCGAAATACATACTCCACACGAACTTGCTCCCGCGTAATATTTTAGAAAGACCTTAATTCATCCCACGCATCTCATCCGTGTTGTGTCCGGAAATCGTGAAAACTAAGGCAGTGTGTCGTTGTTTAGAATAAAAGCAGCCAGGTACACTGCAGTAACACCGGCGAAAGAAAGGAAAGAGAAGATTCTCCCATTGGTTTTTAGTGCGTTGCGATGGAACCGGAAGTGGCGATACCTTGTTTCGCTTAACAGATATAGAAAATGAGATAAAGGTCCTTTAAGAAAGCTAAATGAAATATTTGAAGTAAATATATAATGTTTATACCTCATTGTGATGGTTGTATTCACCATTCACCATTCAGAAATAGCGCTACAAAATGCTGGAATAATCCTAGAGGAAAATAACAGAAGCCAATACACATCCACATGAAAGTAGACGTAAACATATCCATAAATGAGATCAGACAAAGGTGACTCAGGAGAGTAATCAGCAAGAACAGAAACAGGTGTGTCAGATTAACAGACGAGGAAACTAACTAGGAAATTAGGCGGATGGGAACAGAGTGAATACAGAAAAACTAAACCAAAACAGACTATAGTCTTGACAGTCATTACAATAGTCCCACTGTTTGATGCGTATGTGCTTGTCGGCACTCGTTTAGGTGACGTCTGTGACATTTAACACACACTCACTTGCTGTCAGGATAACTTTTATGCAAAATGGAAATATAACCATAAAATGCAAATTTTGCACTAGGGAAGGCATGCATTGAACGCATAAACCAACATGTGGATCTGCTATTGCACCTGACAAGGCAAGCCACTATGTGCTTACAAGTTTGTTTTAAGTGCATAAGATAGCAACTCGCTTTCTGTCCTTCGCTGTTTTCCAAAATTGTTCTGTCCATAGAAATGTGCCATTCACTACCGTAAAGTAGCATGACTGGTGGGTGTTTTCCCATGCACAGCACACAGATGTGATTAACTAATAATCAATTTTGTTATTGATTATTTCCATTATTGATTTTTATCGATTAGTTGTTGCAGCCCTAGTCAAACATTGTTCAAAGCCTGGATAAACAGAATTTCGCATACAACACTGCATTTCCCCTGAAAAAGATTAAAGTTTTTTTTCTGTAACCCTAACCTTTTTTTTCGGATGAACCTGAACTGAATTGTTGTTTTCATTATTTGCGGTGGACTCGCCCTCCGAGACCCTGCTGCTCTGCCCTGGGAAAATGTCACTGGGTCTGTTTCTGTGTGCTGGATCCGAGGTGACCCGTCGTGCCTGGCCTTTCAAATGCTTTCTGAATGTGACCTCTCCACTGACACTCGCCCGCTGCAGCAGTGATTCCACAAGCCAAGGACTTTCTGTTTTCACCATTTACTCCTTTATTCTCTTTATGGACCTGTTAAAGATGCTGGTCATTCACATACAGAGTCAGAATTTCCGTATTGTGTGTATAAAGATAGATCATTTATAGGACTGGAGTGCCAGTACAAGAGGATTGTATTTACTACGTCATTGTTCCGCTCAAAAGGACGGAATGATCTGGTTTCAGGATCAGTATGGATTTTGCCTGTTATGAAAAAAGCCAGGCAGGAATCCAAGCCACTTTACAAAATGAATGCAAAGGGAACGGGCCAAATGAAAGACAAAAATATACTCAATAAGATGGAAATTGAGAGAGTCAAGGGGATTTCTGACAGCCTCAGAGATACTGCTTAACATGATACTGTCTAGACTACATTTACACACACGTGCACGCACACACATACACGCAGTTGACTAAATCCATAGACTTAATAATACATAATCCTAATGGAAAATCTCATTTTTACATGACATACAACCAAAGAGATTTTGTCAAATTTAGCTCACTTCTGGGTACAAATGTGTCCCCCAAAATATGGCTAATTAGGTAAACACACACATACACACACACCTCCTTTGGAATCTTCATTACTATTCACTATATATCTATATGCACTGTTACTTCTCATAAATAATGATAGTAATAATACAAATCTTTGTAATACTGTTGAAGTCAAACGTTTACATACACCTTGCAAAATGTTTATTATTTTACCAAAATAAGAGGGATCATACTAAATGCATGTTTTTTTGTTTTTTTTTTTATTTAGTATTGACCTGAATAAGATATTTCACTTAAAAGATGTTTACATATAGTCCACAAGTAATGACCCTGTTCAAAAGTTTACATACACTTGATTGTGTTTTTTTGTTTAGTGATAGTTGTTCATGAGTCCTGAACAGTTAAACTACCCGCTGTTCTTCAGGAAAATCCTTCAGGTCCCACAATTTCTTTGGTTTTTCAGCATTTTTGTGTATTTGAACACTTGCCAACAATGACTATATGATTTTGAGATCCATCTTTTCACATTGAAGACAACTGAGGGACTCAGGCAACTATTACAGGAGGTTCAAACGCTCACTGATGCTCCAGAAAGAAAAGCATTGTATTAAGAGCTGGGGGTGTAAACTTTTGAACAGAATGAAGATATGTACATTTTTCCTATTTTGCCTAAAAATCTTTTTTTTTTTTCATTTTAGCTTTTCTTTTTTCATTTAGCACGGCCCTTCAGAAGCTACAGAAGATACTTACATGTTCCCCAGAAGACCAAATAAGTTAAATTTACAATCTTCAAATTCAGAAAGTTTTCATCCCTGGCTCTTAATGCATCATGTTTCCTTTCTGGAGCATCAGTGACCATTTGAACCTTCTGTAATAGTTGCATATGTGTCCCTCAGTTGTCCTCAGTGTTAAAAGATGGATCTCAAAATTATACAGTCATTGTTGGAAAGAGTTCAAATACACAAAAATGCTGAAAAACCAAAGAATTTGTGAGACCTGAAGGATTTTTCTGAAGAACTGCAGGCAGCTTAAGTGTTCAGGACAAACAAACAGCAAAAAACACAAAACAAAACAAACAAAAAAACAGCTGTGGATGATTCGATTGAATGGGCTTTTGAGTAGGACTTTTGAATGGGCACATTTTCATAAATTCAATACCTTATTCAGGTCAGCACTAAATAAAAAATAACATGCATTTTGTATGATCCCTCTCTTTTTGGTAAACATTATAATAAACATTTTGCTGATTCTGCAAGGTGTATGTAAACACTACCATTATTTATATATATATATATATATATATATATATCTCCACTTCAAATGTTGAATATGTATACTACCATTCAAATGTTTGGGGTCAGAAACTTTTTTTTTTTTAACAAGTGTCTTATTTGATTTAAGAATACATTTAGTATAGTAAAATTAAGAAATATTATTGCACTTAAAAATAATTGTTTTTTAATTATATTTTAAAATGTAATTTATTCCTGTAGCAAAGCTGAATTTTCAGCATCATTACTCAAGTTTTCAATGTCATGTGATCCTTCAGAAATCGTTATCAGTATGCTGATATGCTGCTTAAGAAACATTTTTTGTTATTATCAATGTTAAAAGAACAATTACTGCTCACATCTTCTTCAGAAGATGAAAATTAAAAAATTAGTTTCTTTCTCACTCTTGCATGGTGGTAACATGTGTTGTTCTTTTAGATTTGTCCCAAATCTTTTCAGAAATGTTCAAGCCAGCACAATTAAACAAGCTCAAGATATTAAGATAATTATAATGATCTAAATGAGATAATTAAGCATGTGGGAGATTAATCTTGGAGACCACCCAATGAATGCAGTTTTAATTAGAAGACATTTCAGAGCAGTGGAATTATCACAATTGGAATTTTTGTAAAGCCTTTCAACCGTTCTGGCATCTTTGCTCAGGGATTTCTGTTTTTTCGGTAATGAATTTCAAGATGAATTATTTTTGACCTGCTAAAGACGCAAGCAGAAGAGAGCGCTGAAATCTGTGAAGCAATTCATTAAGACACTTTGTTAGCTTTAGTAGATTACAGGCAACACTTGCTTTCATGCTTTCATGTCAAGCCCCTTTCTGTTCTTCTCTTCTGCTGTAAACCAGCACATTTCCATGAAAGAAGGAAGTAAACAAAATGATGTTAGAGCGAATCAAGGGCAGCTCCATTATCGGCTGATGGAGGTGTGAGTTTTGACCTCCGTTTGCCTGGTCCTCTCTCACCTGTTCACACACACACACACACACACACACACACACACACAGAGTCTAAAACGGCAGGTCGTCTCGCACCGCCAGGTGTCATAATGGCCATGACTATGCTGTTAAATCATTTTGACGACTAAACCAGGCTAAGCACCCTCACATTTTCACAATTCTCATCTGTATTTCGCTCTTTTCAGCGTCTGTGCGACAGCAAAGCTTGGCGAGATGTCACGGCTGTCTCAAGACTTCTCTTTTAATAAGCTGAATGCAGCCACATTCACTGCAGTAGGGACAGACACACACTGTTGTGTGTCCAATTTACATAGAGACATGCTGAGCTTGATCAAAGTCCTTTTTAAGCATGTCAGTACACTTGGCGGCCATCTTCATGACACGCTAATGCAGCTATTTCCAGACAAGTACAGATTCTTAAAGGATTCTTTCTTTCTTCAGTCATAAAGAAATTGTTTTTTGATGAAAACATTTCGGCATTTTTCTCCATATAATGGACTGATATTTAATGTCAAATGCTCGTCTTGTCTTACTCTGCCTGATTTTTCCGGTTCATGACAGTTAGATATGTCGAAAAACTCCCATCTCATGTTCTCCCTCAACTTCAAAATTGCCATATATCGCTGTTTTACCTTTATTGTTAAGGGTGTTTGATCTTCTTTGCATGTTCACTTTGCAAAGACTGGGTCGGTACTTCTGCAGCGATGTAGGATGATTTTGAAATCATTTTGAAGTTGAGGGAGAAAATATGATCAGAGTTTTTTGAAACTGTCTTGAGCCAGAATACACAGAGAGGGAGAGCAAGACAAGACGTTTGACCTTCTTTACAACCCATTTGGGATCGTTTGAAGCTGCATTTGAACTGCACTTTGGAAGTTCAAACTCGGGCACCATATCAATCCATTATATGGAGAAAATGCTGAAATGTTTTCCTCAAAAACATAATTTCTTTACGACTGAAGAAAGAAAGACATGAACATCTTGGATGACAAAGGGTGTGTACATTATCTGTACATTTTTGTTCTGGAAGTGAACTTCTCCTTTAACTTAAATCAGGAGGGCAAATCTTATGAAACCTATCAAAACATATCCAGGACATATTCCACCCTAAAATCATGTGGGGAAAAAGGAATAATAATTTATTCATAATTTAGCATAGCCTGTTTTAAAGTTTTTTTTTTTGTGTGCATATTTTCACTTTTCTAGTTAATCTTGTACTGTCAATCTTTGATCTTACAAAAGGCTTCATTTTCTCTATGCAATATATCCTGTACTCTATTCTAATCTGTCTGCACTCTGTTCGTCTATAAAAATGGATACACTGTACATGCTGTAATACATGTGTTTTAGTGTATATATGCACACGCTCTTTATGTGAGTGTGTTTTTGACTCTCCGTCTTTATGAGAGGCCACCAGCACTCACCAGTAATCGAGTGTAGGGATCATAGTGAAGATGTCATCAGTAGATTATCTCACTCTACAGGGTATTATATGTACCTCTCCTCCCCAATCTGAAGTGTGGATTGGATTGCACTTGTGTGGAGCGGTGTAATTTCAGATTACACAAGGGCTTTGGACTCTGATGGCATTACGGGGTGTGTGTGTGTGTGTGTGTGTGTGCGTGGGTTGCGCGCTGAGAGTGGGCATTTCTCCCAGAAAAAGCCTGCCTGCTCAGGATTATCCCGCAAAGCATAAATCCTCATGATTCTTTCGTTTCTAGAGTGTGTTGAGAGCAAAGAAGGAAAGAAACGAGCTCAGTAAGATGAGAAAATGTGAAATCTCACTACACTACACAGGTGAAGTGTGTAATTTTTTTTGATGTTAAAATGCTTTCTCCTATCTCAGTTCAATACCCAGAGACAGCTATAAGTAAGATACGTATAGGCTGATTCCCACAGTATAAACACTGTGAATCTGTAGAACTGTCAAAACATCCTGACCAGCCCAACATGGCAACAAATAGCATGAGTTTGAAGACATGAATATTTGTTTGTCTGGCTAGTAACAGGCAGATTAAAAAATAGTACTTATTTATGTGTTCTATATGGTGATACTAATGTTAGACATATGTATTTATGTATGTATGCATTTGTTTTTGTTTGTTAAAAATAAATAGTACATTTAATTTAATTTATTTATTTCTTTAATGAACACATTTTTAAGTATTTTTAAAAAAATAACAATATTAGTAATAATAATATCCAGTGTAAGGATAGTAATATACAAAAATATTAGCCAGGATTGTTTGAGACGCATACAGGATCACATACAGTAAAAAAACACTTAACACTTAAAACTACAGTAAGGTTCCATTTGTTAACTATTAGTGCACTCAAATGATTAATCGTGATTAATTACATCCAAAATAAAAGTTTTTGTTTACATAATATATGTGTGTACTGTGTATATTTGTTACATGTATATATAAAGACACACACATTCAATATTTCAGTATATATTTAGAAAATATTTACATGCATGTATATGTGTATATATATATATATATATATATATATACTTCTATATAATTATATTGTATTATAATTATATTCTTTATACATTCAGTATGTATTTAGTGAATATTTACATGCATGTATTTATATTCATATACAGTGTTGGGGTAACGCATTACAAGTAACGCAAGTTACGTAATATTATTACTTTTTCCAAGTAACTAGTAAAGTAACGCATTACTTTTTAATTGACATGAAAATATCTCAGTTACTTTTTCAAATAAGTAACGCCAGTTACTTTTTCCCCCATTTATTGATTAAAAGCTTTCCTTTCGCCATGTTGAGAGAAATCATGAGTAAGTTCAACCATAAGCAAAAATTACTCAAGATAATTTAACATTTGTTTTTCTTTTTTTATTGCTGAAGAGTTGATATTTTTTCTTCTGCGGTCTGCTGTACAGACGTGAATTTACTTTTCTCAAAGCCTGAGGCTTTTGGTGTGAAAAGGGTTTTACATTTGCCAAAAATATAGCTTTTTATATTAAAAACAAACAATCAAGCCCTGCCCAGCTGTAAAAAGTAACACAAAAGTAAAGTAAGCATTATTTTCCATAAAAAGTAACTAAGTAACGTAATTAGTTAATTTTTTAGGGAGTAACTCAATATTGTAATGCATTACTTTTAAAAGTAACTTTCCCCAACACTGTTCATCCATCATCCATCCATCCATCCATCCATCCATCCATCCATCCATCCATCCATCCATCCATCCATCCATCCATCCATCCATCTATCTATCTATCTATCTATTATACAATTTATATATAAGCCGTGGCCTAATGGTTAGGGAGTCGGGCTTGTAACCGAAAGGTTGCGGGTTCGAGTCCCAGGTCCGGCAGGGATTGAAGGTGGTGGGAGTGAGTAACCAGCGCTCTCTCCACCTTCAATACCACGACTGAGGTGAGTCCCTTGAGCAGGGCACCGCTCCCCCAACTGCTCCCTGGGCGCCGCAGCGATAGCAATATGGCTGCCCACTGCTCCAGGTGTGTGTTCACGGTGTGTTTGTGTTTGATCACTTCTCACTACTGTGTGTATGCACTTGGATGGGTTAAATGCAGAGCACAAATTCTGAGTATGGGTCACCGTACTTGGCCACACGTCACGTCCTTTCCTTTCCTTTTTCCTTCATAATATGTGTATATTTATTATGTGTGTATATATAAAGACACATTCAGTATATATTTAGAAAATATTTACATGCATGTATTTATATTCATATATTTTCATATATATATATATATATATATATATATACGCAGTACACACACATTTATTACGTAAAAAAATGTTTATTTTGGATGCAATTAATCGCAATTAAATGTTTGACAGCACTATAAGTGATGTGTAATGCATTAACTAACAATAAGTAACATTTGTTAAAGTATTTATTCAGCTTTGTTAATGTTAGTTAATACAGTTATAGTAATAGCTAACTGTTTGTTATTTCATGTTAGCTCAGGTTCATTAACAAACATTAATGATAACATTAACTGGAATTAACATTAATTAAGTTAATAAATGCTTTAAACGTATTTTGCATTGTTAGTTTAGTGTAGTTAAATAATCTTAACACGTGGAACCTTATTGTAAAGTGTTAACATTGCATTTTTTATGTGGATTAGTTATCTGAAGGTGAGATCAGTAGTTTTTATTTCTTGAAATACTTTAAATACTTACTTTGACATTTGAGCTGTATTTGAGGGTTCAAAGAACAGATTTGTATTGCTAACTGTCTCTATGTGTTGACCTCTGGGGTCAGGAACATCGATCGCCCGTTAAGAAAGGTTATGACCCGAGACATGGAGAAAACAGGCAACCTCACTAAAACACTTGTTTAATGTCATGAATGACCGGCTACATGACACCAGCTTTATTCTCTCCCTGTCTAAGAAAACCAGTGTTTCAATGTAAACAAGCGCCGTTTCAGCCCTTTAAAGGGCACAGAGAACAAGAAAGGGAGAGACTCAAAATGTCCTCTCATTTTTTATACTTGTCATCCTTATTACTATCTAAAAAACAACCCTGCCTAATGTAGGCCTTTGAGACACATGGTCATATTCTGTGTTGAATTATTGGCCTTTATTTATTGATGCGCAACATAACGGTTCTTTTGACTGGATAATTGAATGCTGTTATAATAAATTATAAAGCAAGAAGTTGATGAAGTGTGTTGAAAAGCAAAAGCAGCAGCTTTCCTTTAGAAGTGTGCCATTTAAAACCACCAATTAGTGTTGTTCTCTGTCTTCTGATTGTAGGTAATGTCGTAGACATTTACCAGCGTGAATTTCTGGCGCTGAGAGATCGTCTGCACTCCGCTGAGCAAGAGAACCTCAAACGCTCCAAAGAGCTCAACCTGGTGCTGGACGAAATCAAGCGAGCCATCGCTGAGAAACAAGCGCTGCGGGACATCAACCGCACCTGGAGCAGCCTGTCAGGTAATTCTCAAAACAGCAAGACTAAACAACACCACAGCATCCTAGAACAACAGATCATACAGGTTTTCTATTCAGACACAAAGTCATACAGGTTTGAAGTGCCCCTATTATGGATTATGAAACGTTCATATTTTGGTTTTGGGAGTCCTTAACAATAGATTGGCATGCATGCAAGGTCCAAAAACACGTTCATTGTCTTATAATATGCGTTTATTTTCACCTTATTTGCTCATCTCCCAAATGGTTTGGTCAATGATAATTTCCTCCTTTGCATGACACTAATCTGTGGTGATTTGGTCTGATGACCCAGTCTGTTGTGATTGGTCTACTGCTAAACCATTACTTTAAACACCCGAACAGCCATGGTATATGTGTTAGCCCAAAGACACATTTCTAGACAATTGCGTGAACAGATATTGCTGTTAGCCGGTTTGCCACAGACCTACAAGCTGCACGGAGTGAACACAACACACACAACTAAATACGTATTTTGCATTCTACACGAGTGCATGCGATCAACAATTTTTTAAAGGATTAAAATTTTTTAAAGAAATTAATTTTTTCAGGAAAACATTCAAGGATTTTTCTCCGTATAGTGGACTTCAGAGGTGCTCATGGATTGAAGGTTAAAAATGCAGCTCAATGCAGCTTCAGAGGGCTCTAAACAATCCCAGCACCCCAAGGTGTTATTCCCAAGAAATAAGGGTCTTGTCTAGTGAAGCGATCAGTCATTTTATGAAAAAGAATCTATATATTTATACACTTTTTAACCATAAATGCTGGCCTTGTCTAGCTCTGCGATACACATGAGTACTCTGCACTCCGTTTCAAGACAGTTAGGGTATGTCAAAAAACTCCCATCTGATTTTGAACACAATGAAGCGTGAGAAAAACACTAATATTTAATCCGATTTTCTCCTCCAAATTCAAAATTGTCCTACGGCACTGTTTTTCACCATTTTTTTCTAAAGGGTGTTTGACACTCCTTGCATGTTCACTTTGTAAACACTGGGTCTGTACTTCTGCAGCGATGTAGAACGATTTTGAAGTTGGAGGAGAAAATGAGATTTAAGGGTATGAGTTTTTCGACATACCCTAATGGATTTACCCTCACAGTTCCAGTTTTCCCGGGAAAGACAATAACTTTATAAACGTCTTACTTTCAAAATTTACA
The DNA here is from genome assembly GCA_012976165.1 of Labeo catla. Lineage (NCBI taxonomy): Eukaryota > Metazoa > Chordata > Actinopteri > Cypriniformes > Cyprinidae > Labeo > Labeo catla. The sequence continues at coordinate 671,637 of VONZ01000371.1, read as the reverse complement.
ACTTTGCAGGATGTTTTCATTCACTTAGAGCTGTGTTACACACTGGTAAGTTTCAAAAATCCATATTAGGGGCACTTTAAAACAACATGAGGGTGGTGAGTAAATAATGACATAATTTTAATTTTTGCGTGAACTGTCCCTTTAAAGGGTACACTGTGTGACTTTCTTCAGATAAACACAAATAAAATGTTTTTTTTTTTTTTTAATTCCATATAGTGGAAGATGGATATGCCATATCTTCAAAAACCACACAAAGTGAACTTGGATGTGTGAAAAACACTAGTATTTGAAACTTCCTTAACTATAAATGAGCTCATGACCTCTGGATTTAATTGTGACATTGATACATTTTGTACATTTTGTGGTTTCCATGCTAAAACCTGCTTTCATTTATTTTGGAGTCTTCATTCAGCTTGTTTTTGGTCAGATATCTGCTCATTCATTAAGGATCACATCATGCCCAGCTGTCAGCTGTGTTTTAAAAAGGGTTTTTTTTTTTTTTTTACTTATGACATGTCTTTTCACAAGGAATATTATTGAGCTGCTACTTCTGTTAGTATGTGGGAAATAAGCTTTAAAAAACAAAGTCTGAAAATTGAAACATACACATTATTTAATAAACTCAAAGCTTATTTCATTATCTTCTGCTTTTTTCACTTTCTACGCTTCCTGTTAATATTAATGCTCAGAACTTTAAAGACAATTATATGATAAAATGTACAATAAAATAAGAAAATGTTTATTCCTATGCTTTGACTTTATGTATCTATTTATTTATTTATTTGTCATTTTTTTGTATCCTGGCTTTATTTGTAAATCTATAAAATCGTTTTAATTATTTGTTTGATTATATAAAGAATGCTGATGTTTACATCATGGCATCAAAGGCTGTTGATCCACGATCATGTGCAAAGAATTTAAATCAGCTGACTATGACAGACACATATTTCTGTGTGATTTTCATCTCCTTTAGATGAGACCAAGCTGAAGTTGTGGAACGTGACCAGCAATAAGAATGTTCTTCAGCTGCCCAGCATCTTCCACCATCTGCCGCACCTGCTCGCCAAGGAGACCAGCCTCCAGCCGGCCGTGCACATCGGCCAGGGCCGCACCGGAGGTTAGTGTCTGCAGCAGAGAAAACAACCCTGTAATGAGTTTCTCTCGGTAATGTGTGATACGTTTTGTTACATTCTCCTCCAGGCCTGTCTAGTTACGCAGATTCTTTGTAAAATATGGGTTTAGTGCCTCTAGTGACCTGCAGCTGTCAGATGAGCTCATGCGATATTGTTGAATCTCTGTGTTCACCATCTCAGAGGCGAGTGTTGTTAAAAGTGCAACTAACATGAAGCGGATTGTGACTAACACTGAATACAAGAAAACACTGAAAACAGCACTAACATCAATATCTGCTGAGATAGTGAAGAGATGTGTAATCTAACATACAAGTCGGCCAGTTATTCTTATTTATCTTGTATGTCATAAACAGATACTTTTGAATAGAAAAGTAAAAGTGAACTTATAGGTATACTGTTAGTTTACTAATTACATTATTTTTATGCATTTTTAGTACACTTTGAAGTATAGTCTCAGTAAACTACTAGTTTAGTAATTTTATACTTTACGTCGTTCTTGAAGTATACTACTATTTCCCTATTTAGGTATTCATTTGTATGTATTTTGTATATGAACATTTGAACATGCAAAACATCAAAAGAAAAAACAGGGTATCTGCTTGCAAACAAAAACATTTTATTATAGCTTCATGCATTCTTTTTTATAAACACTTGAATGTGAGTAAGTTTCATAAATAAATAAATACAGTAAATAACATTTTGAACAAAAAGCAAAAAAAAAAAAAACTCTATTTATGATAATCAAAACGTAGATGGAGTCGATCAGCACCCCAAAGCTTGACAGTCATTATTACCTCTTCATGGGTCGACATTTTATTCCATAACATTACACAGTTTTACATATCTATGGTTTTGATGCTGTTTTATGTCTGACGATTGTGTTAGATTACATGTGGAAGCATCTGTTGTTTCGGTTTCTTCTTCACTTTTGGTGTTTTGGAAATTCTGTACAGACGGTGTGTAATAGCCTAGTATAAAGTGTAAAAGTCTAGTATACTTATATGTAATTTTGAGTATATTTCTGAGAAGTAAATAAAGCACATTTCTGAGAAGTACATAAAAAGTAGACTGAAAGTATACTTTCCTAGGTTTAGTTTAAAAGAAGTATACTAAAAGCACACTTGAATAAACTTCTTTTTCGTAAGGGGATTTTTAAATAGTTATATCTCAGACAAATATTGTCCTATCCTAACAAACCATACATCAATGGAAAGCTTATTTATTTAGCTTTCATAAATAACAAAAAATGTATGACTAATTTTGTGATCCAGGGTCACATATCAGCTTTTAAGTCTATGAGGTAGAATTTAAATTGATATTTAATTTTAAATCTTTTGATCAAAAGGTAGCACATAAAAAGACAGACAGTGATGTTCTTCTACAGCTAGGACCAGCTGGAGTTCATCTGTTCCTTTAACAGTTTAGGCTGCTAAATTAGTTACCCTAAACTAGTTACCCTTCCTAACAATAAGAACACAGTAAAGAGTCATTTGTACTGTAATAAAAGTAGAATGAATATACACTGAACATCAAGTTTGAGTACCTACAGGTGCATCTCAAAAAATTTGAATATCATGAAAAAGTTTGAATATCATGAAAAAGTCTTTTATTGATTATAACTTATTTCAAAAACTGAAACTTTCATATATTCTAGATTTATTACTTGTAAAGTAAAAAAAAAAATTTTTTGTTTTAATTTTGATGATTAGAGCTTACAGCTCATGAAAGTCAAAAATCCAATTTCTAAAAATATTAGAATATTTACATTTGAGTTTAATTAAATGTCCATCCCTACAGTATAAATTCCAGGTATCTCTTGTTCTTTGAAAACACAATAATGGGGAAGACTTCTGACTTGGAAATGGTCCAGAAGACAATCACTGACACCCTCCACAAAGAGGGTAAGTCACCGAAGGTCATTACTAAACAGGGTGGCTGTTTACAGAGTGCTTTATCAAAGCATATTAAATGCAAAGTTGACTTAAAAGGAAAAAATTGGGTAGGAAAAGGTGCACAAGCAACAGGAATGACCGCAAGCTTGAGAATACTGTCAAGCAAAGCCAATTCAAACACTTGGGAGAACTTCACAAGGAGTGGACTGAAGCTGAAGTCAGTGCATCAAGAGTCACCACGCTCAGACGTCTTCAGGAAAAGGGCTACCAAGCCACTTCTGAAACAGAAACAACGTCAGAAGCATCTTACCTGGGCTAAGAAGAAAATGAGCTGGACTGTTGCTCAGTGGTCCAAAGTCCTCTTTTCAGATAAAAGTAAATTTTGCATTTCATGTTGAAATCATGATCCCAGAGTCTGGAGGAAGGCTGGAGAGGAACAGAATCTAAGCTACTTGAGGTCCAGTGTGAAGTTTCTGAAGTCAGTGATGATTTGGGGTGCTGTGACATCTGCTGGTGTTGGTCCCTTGTGTTTTAATAAGTCCAAAGTCAATGCAGCCATCTATCAGGAGATTTTGGAGCACTTTATGTTTCCATCTGCTGACAAGCTTTATGGAGATGCTGATTTTCTTTTCCAGCAGGACTTTAGCACCTGCCCACAGTGCAAAAAACACTTCCAAGTGGTTTGCTGACCATGATATTACTGTGCTTGATTGGCCAGCCAACATGCCTGACCTGAACCCCACTGAGAATCTATGGGATATTTTCAAGAGAAAAATGAGAAACAGTCGATCCAACAATATACAGACAAGTTGAAGGCTCAATAGTGCCTCAGCAGTGCCACAGGCTGATCACTTCCATGCCACTCCTCACTGATGCTGTCATTTGTGCTGGGAGCAAGAAATTAAATTTGCTGTAAATTGTGCTGCAGACCGAGTACTGAGTGCATAAATGAACATACTTTAAAGAACTTGAACTTTTCTGATTTGTAAATCCATATTTGATTGATTTTAGGAAATATTCTAATATTTTGAAATACTGGATTTTTGACTTTCATTAGCTGTAAGCTCTAATATTTAAAATTAAAACAAAATAAATGTAATGAATCTAGAATATGTTAAAGTTTCAGTTTTTAAAATAAGTTACATCCAAAAAAAATGAATTTTTTCATGATATTCTAATTTTTTGAGATGCACCTGTATGTTTCCTCTTTAGTAATATTTTTAATACTGTAAATGATGTTTTAGTGGTGGGAACATTCTGTAGATGATAACACTAGAAATCTGCTGCAAACATGCAGTGCTGTTCAAAGGTTTGGAGTCAGAAATATTATATGTACAGTATGTATGCATGTATGTATGTATGTATATGCTTGTTTGTTTGTTTGTCTGTCTGGCTGTTAGTAGTAAATTGGTACTTTTTTCCAGCAAGGACAAATTAAATTGATGTGACAGTTTAGACTTTTACATTAAATTGTCTATTCACCAGAATAGAATGATTTCTGAAGGATCATGTGCCACTGAAAACTGGAGTAATGATGCTGAAAATTCAGCTTTGATCACAGGAATACATTACATTTTAAAATATATTCAAATGAAAAAGATTATTTTAAATTAGTAATATTTTACTGTATTTTTTGACCACATTCATGCAGTATGGTGAACATCATAGACTTTGTTCAGGCCTCAAACACTTTGAACATTATTGCACTTGTTTAGTTGTTTGATTCCTCAGGCGTCTATTATCTGCCTTACATGATGATGTCATCATCCTGTAATGCCACATTTAAATGACTCTCTGATGTGCATTTATGTCCCTTCTGTGTGATTTTAGAGACCCGGAAGAGCGGTTTGAAAAATGTGCCCTCATAAAAGTAAAATATGCAGCTGAAAATAAAAACGTTAATTTCATTGTCTGGGTCTTTGCGATCCTCTTACCCCAATATCCGCCGAACGCTTATTATATCATCGCTCTTAAAATGTATTGTCTCTCTGTCTGACTCACGAAAAGATGTCGTACCTCTCATATTGCTCTGCATCTCCTGTCTTGGCTCTCTGCCCGGCTGTGTCTGGGTCTCTGGCCCATCTGAGTGGACAGTTCTCTGGGGTGCTGTCCAACACATCCTCAGCCCCTGGTGGGGTGGAGACACTCGCTGTCCCGCAGGCTCAGCAGGGAGCTGCTTTCCATCCAGCTTTAATTAGGATTGAGCTCTTAGAAATGCAAATGCACAGTCAGACAGGTCTCTGCAGGCTGAAGTGAGTGTGTGAATGGTACAGTATGCTTTAGTGGTGATCTGTCAAACGTTAATGCACACGGGGCTGATTAGTGACTTTCTCTCCGTCTCTCAGTGTCGATAGTGATGGGGGTGCCCAGTGTGAAGAGAGAGGTGCACTCCTACCTGACGGACACGCTGAGCTCGCTGATGTCAGAGCTGAGTCCGGCCGAGAAAGAGGACTGCGTAATTGTCGTCTTCATTGCGGAGGTAAGATCAAAATGTTCATGTATCCTAAAGAATATGAGGAATGGGTTCATTTTTTATAAGCATGTAGCATGTTCTTTATGAGATCCAGAAATTTGATCTGTGTGTGTTGTATAATCGTATATCATATGTGGGTTAATCATGTTTTCTTGCAATTTTACATGCTTTCTCTATTACATCCAATAATATTTGTGAACAAGTGTCATTTGGTTGTCTTTATTAGTGAGTCACTGAATCACACCAATTTGTTCAAAACACTGATTCGTGCAGTATTTTAAAAAGTCTTTTAAAAAGTGAATCATTGAATCATTTACTGACCAGTTCATTCAAAACACTGATTCACTCAGCAGCAAAATAAGTAATGCAATAGTAAATTCTGTTTTGCCTTTAACTATTACTTGACCAGAAAGTTCCAAACAAAGTGAAAGATAATCCTACTATTGTGTCTAAAATGTAATTTACTTAAGATTAACATTTTGTGTATTGGACTGTGTATTGATGACACACTTGCCATCGTAATGTTTTTCCAAATAATGCACAGCAGTAATTACCATGCTGATATTGTGTGGCATTGCTTAGATAAAAAAAAAAAAAAACATCACATCTGATTGTTCTGGTGTACCAGTTCTGCGAATGGGTCATGAGCAAAAGAAAAAATTTCACTTGATCTTTTGACATATACAGGGCACGCAGAAAGGATTTACAGCGCTTCACTTTTTCCGCGTTTTGTTATATTATAGCCTTATTCCAAAATGGATTAAATAATTATTTTCATTGGATTAAATCATTATTTTTTTCCAAATTCTACAAACAATACCCCATATTGACAATGTGAACTTTGTTTAAAATCTTTGCAAATTTATTGAATTTATTAAAAATGGGGAAAAAAAATCACATGTAGATAAGTATTCGCAGCCTTTGCTCAATACTTTGTCACCAATTACAGTCTCAGTTCTTTTTGAGTTTGATGCTACAAGCTTGGCACAACTATTTTTGGGCAGTTTTTCTCATTCTTCTTTGCAGGACCTCTCAAGCTCCATTAAGTTGGATAGGGAGTGTTGGTCCACAGCCATTTTCAGATCTCTCCAGAGATGTTCATTTGGGTTCAAGTCTGGGCTCTGGCTGGGCCACTTAAGGACATTCACAGAGCTGACCTGTAGCCACTTCTCTGTTATCTTGGTTGTGTGCTTGGGGTCGTTGTCCTGTTGAAATATGAACCGTCGCCCCGATCTGAGGTCCAGACTAGTCTCCCAGTTCCTGCCGCTGAAAAACATCTCCACAGCATGATGCTGCCACCACCATGCTTCACTGTAGGGATGGTATTGGCCAGGTGATGAACGGTGCATGGGTTCCTCCAGACATGATGCTTGCCATTCAGGCCAGAGATTTTGTTTCTCATGGTCTGAGAGTCCTTCAGGTGCCTTTTGGCAAACTCCAGGTGGGCTGTGATGTGCCTTTTACTGAGGAGTGACTTCCGTCTAGCCACTCTACCATACAGGCCTGATAGGTGGAGTGCTGCAGAGATGGTTATTCTTCTGGAAGGTTCTCCTCTCTCCACAGAGAAATACTGGAGCTCTTTCAGAGTGACCTTTGGGTTCTTGGTCACCCCCACGACTAAGGTCCTTCTCCCCCCGATCGCCCCGATCAGGATGCACCTGAGCTCAATTTTGCAACAAACTTCTTTCACGTTGTCATTATGGAGTATTGTTTGTAGAATTTTGAGAAAAATAATGAATTTAATCCATTTTGGAATAAGGCTGTAACATAAAATGTTTAAATAGTGAAGCACTGTGAATAATTTCTGGATGCACTATGCACTATGAAAACACCCTGTAAGTTTCAAAACTCAAAACTTTCTTGTTAGTTTAAAAACAGACTTTATTGAAACCAAGCTCAGAAAACGACTTGTTTTGGAATTTGTCATGTTATGTCATAGTATGACGAAAGACCACCTCTGCAGAAGAAGATCAACACCAGCCTGTGCATTATTGCCTCTTTAGTCCTGCTCACTGATTTGTGCAACATAGGCTTATTGGAAATATGTGCCTCTATATACATTTCTGCAAAAATGGTGAGTGCCTATAGCCGTGTGGTTAGCATACTGACATATAGCGCAACTGATCCTGCTCCCCTGCTCTCCACCCAACAGTTTCCTGTCAATCTCCACTGTCCTATCATTTAAAAAGCACAAAAAGGTCCAAAAAAAAAATTCTGGAAAACTGAAAAAAATTTACCTGTATGTACAAATCACTGCAGTTTCCAGTTGAAATGAACACTAGAGGCAGTAAAACGTTTTGATAAAAATTATGATTTACAGGTACAGAGTTTTAAATAATAAAGTGTAATTTTCACACAATTACTTGCAGAATATTATGACTTCAAAACAATTTTAACATTCTGCGCGATTTGAAAACTGACACTTTTGAACATTGTCATCACATATACAGCTTCATATGCATGAGTTTTCTAATGCAGTAGGCTTGCTCGGTAGCATATGCGATACAGCGTTGCACTTGATTGACGAAAAGCTCCTGTGCGATCCCTGTGAATCTACGGTTTGACAAAACAGCTCAAATCCTATTCTAAAAGGAAGTTAGAATAGCACAGTTGCATCATCAAATGTGTTTTTATAACACTTTTGCATTTGGTAACACTATCGGGTAGGTTTAGGGTTGGGTTTGGTGTAGGGGATATTTAACACGATAGAGCATTAAACTTTAGCAACACTCCCCGGATATTTGAATTCTGAAAAGCCGCAATACGTATCTCAAGCAGCAGAATAAAAACGTAGCAATACATACTTGTACAAACTTACCAAAAATCGTGCCACTCTCTGGACATTTTACTTTGAAACTTCCACGAAACGTGCAGTAAGGTACGTAATTGTATATAGAGGCACATCATTTTATGAGCCTGGGTTGGATTCATGCATGTAGTAGGAGGAGAGAAAAAATGGCCTGCTAGAGCAGGTTGATAAACTCACCTGCAGGTGACTTTCTAGTAATTTTCAAGACCTTGATTAGCTTGTTCAGGTGCGTTTGATTAGAGTTGGGGCTAAACTCTGAAGGATTACTCCAAGGATTGTGAAAAAACACAATTTAGAATTTAAATTGCCGCCTTTGTTATCCTAACACTGTATCTACATTGAATGCGAGCATTGTTGCATCCCAAATCAATTTCTCTTTCATGCCGGAAATAGAAGGGGCATCAGTAGACAGATTCTGTAGACAGAATCACTGATAGTAATGGGTTCTGTTGTCTTTAGTCGCATTGCATTGCAGCACTTGAATAGACACAGGGTAACATTAGGAAAGCGCTCCAGATCACGTCAGTAAAACACTGTTTGCTTGTTTTACTTAACTGTGGATTTGTTTATTATACAAGACAGTTTGACATGGGCTTTTTAGAGAGACTGAATATAAAAAATGATGCAGTGCTGAGTCTGACTATACTGGATCCAACAATAATGTTGCAACACATAAGTGTGAGTAAATGTGTTTTTACCACTATTGCGTTGTCTGTTCCAGATCGTTTGATACATGAGAATTTATGATTTTAAGCCAAATGTTGTTTTCAGAAATCACCACAACAGCATCCATCTATTATTTTCATATGCAAAACTGTTGCCAGTCATAGCAGTAGGCGTTTAATTCTGAGTCTTGAGTAAGCCCTGTCTATAAAAACAGACTGCTCTGTAAAAAATCTTGCTAACATCATAGGTGAACTTCAGAGAACATTATAAAATAATAATAAAAAATGCAGTTCATGACCCTTTTAAATACCTTCAGCATAAGGTCCTTTTGTTTCTTACTTGGTACTGCTATCTTTAATTGTTAATCTACTTTAAAGGAGAAGTCCGCTTCCAGAACAAATCAGATAATGTATTCACCCCCTTGTCATCCAAGATGTTCATGTCTTTCTTTCTTCAGTCGAAAAGAAATTATGTTTTTTGAAGAAAGCATTTCAGGATTTTCAGACGAGCATTTGAGATCAGAAAGTATTTAAATAGTATTTTTTAATGAAAATAACCGATTGTTTAGCTAAATAAGACCCTTCTTCTTCGGCTTGGATCGTTTAAAACCGCATTTGGGATCGTTTGAAGCCACATTTAAAGTGCATTTTGGAAGTTCAAACTCGGGGCACCATATCAGTCCATTATGGAGAAAAATCCTCAAAAAACATAATTTTCATTATCTATCAATTTTTGTTCTGGAAGTGGACTTCTCCTATAAGTTTTAAGTACTGTAACTTTTAGAAGCTACTGTACAGTTTGCAAGTCTATTTTCCCATTGATTATAATACTGGCTTGTGTAGCTGCTAACAGCAGTGACCCGTAATAACACATCACTGCCTTGCTGTTCAGTCATTAGTGTTTGTACACAGCCCAATTAACATAAGTTTTGTCCCAAATGGCGTACTATACACTGTGCACTTATACTATGCACTGTGTGCTCTACCGTCTAGTGTATGAATTTTATAAGATTGTTTTGTCATTTAGTGTCAGTCTGATAGACCCTCCCATACTATAAAGTAGGCAAGTGTGTATATTTCACAGGTAATGAAACACTTTTTTTCCCCCTATGCCCCATTAAACATATCACAGTTCAGAGAGAGCAAACTGATAAAAGAAACCGCTTGATGAAATAATTAATTACAATTATAAAAACTGTAGTGATGAGAGGGCAGCTATATATATTTTTATGCAAAATATGTGATTTTTTTTTTTGCTTTGGGGGTGAATTCTGAATACTGTGAGATTTAGCATTATAAGCTGTTTTATTTCTTAGGTTTATATGAGACAGCAGTGAAATTTATTTTAGATAAGAGGATATTAACAGATGTATTGTGATTATTGCAGTAAATGATCATCCTGTGTTTGACCACAGCAAAATAACTGTAACACAAGGACATTGTGTCCTAGACACACTGTACTCTGAGTGTGTTTGAGCCGTTTCACATTAATTAACATTGACTGTAGTTCACGAGTAACTGCCGGCAATAAAATGCAGACTCTATATATTTGTGTGTGTGTGTGTGTGTGTTATATCTGGGTTGCGTGTTTGCCCACCTCTTACTTTTGCGAATAATTTAAGTACATGCTATACATCATTTTATTGTACTATTATCTTTGTAAGAGTATGTAATATACACCACCAAACTGGAGCCCAGTTCTCTGTTCTCTATTTTCTTTCCTCATCTTTTTTTTTTTGTGGTTTGCTGCATACTATTCTAAAGGGAAATCTAACCCAGAAGTGAATATTCTATGATCATTTACTCATCCTCATGCCATTCCAAACCTGTTTGACTCACTTCCGTGGGCACAAAATAAGTTTATTGGGCCCAAACTGAGCACAAATTTGCAATTTGGTGCAGTTACCCGCATACAGCATAACAGACTGCTTATAAAAATGCATATAAATATCAGTTGTCACTCTGTATCTCCCAATATAATGTTTTTTTTATACTGGAAGATGCATTTAAAAAATACATTTAAATTCTTATTTTTAAAGTTCTTAGTAATAAAAGTTCCTCAAAAGCCTGATGAAGCATATTCGATGCACTTTACTTAGTTACTTCATAGTTGCTTCAGTCCAGTCAGTGTTCATCTTAAAATCAGTTTCAAAAGTTTGGAAGCGTTATGATTTTTAAATGTTTTAATGAAGTCTCTTATCAAGTTTGCAGTTATATGATAAATATAGTAGAAAGAGTAATGTTATGAAATATTATTACAATTTGAAATGATATTCTATTTGAATATATTTTAAAATGTAATTTATTCCAGGTGATTGTAAAGCTAAATTTTCAGCATCATTACTCCAGTCTTCAGTGTCACATGATCCTTCAGAAATCATTCTAATATGTTGATATATTGATATCTTGTGTAATGTTATACGGAGGCTGTTTTCACGGTTACTGTTAATCGGTTTAATGGAATTTAATGCATACAGTCATGGCCAAAAATATCGGCACCCTTGCAATTCTGTCAGAAAATGCAACCCTACTCCAGAAAATGTTTGCAGTTGTAAATGTTTTTGTGTGCATTGGAACAACACAAAAAAAAACAGAGAAGAAAAGTCAAATCTGATACATTTCCACACAGAACCCAAAAAATGCACTGGGCAAAATGATTGGTACCCTTAACTTAATATTTGGTAGCACCCCCTTTGGAAAAAAAATTAACTGAAATCAATCGCTTCCTGTAACCATGAATGAGTTTCTTACACCTCTCTACTGGAATTTTGGATGACTCTTCTTTCGCAAACTGCTCCAGGTCATTCAGATTTGAAGGATGCCTTCTCCCATCTGTTGTTTTGAGATCTCTCCACAGGTGTTCTATGGGATTCAGATCTGGACTCATTGTGGCCATTTCAGAACTCTCCAGCACTTTGTTTGTAACCATTTCTGAGTGCTTTTTCAAGTGCATTCTGGGTCATTGTCCTGCTGGAAGACCCATGACCTCTGTTGGAGATGCAGCTTTCTGACACTGGCCACAACGTTGCAGCCCAAAATTTTTTGGTAATCATCAGATTTCATGAGTCAAGACATCCAGTGCCAGAAGCAGCAAAGCAACCCCAAAACATCTTTGACTCTCCACCATGTTTGACTGTAGGGACTGTGTTTTTTTCTTTGAAGGCCTCATTTCTTTTTCTGTAAACAGTGCCATGATGTCCTTTACCAAAAAGCTCTACTTTGTCTCATCTGTCCACAGTACATTCTCCCAGAAGGGTTGTGGTTTTGTCACATAAGTTTTGGCAAACTCCAGTCTTGCTTTTTTATGCCTTTGTGTCAGCAGTGGTGTCCTCCTGGGTCTCCTACCATAGCGTCCCTTTTCATTCAGATGGGGACGGATAGCATGAGCTGACACTGTTGTACCCTGTGTCTGCAGATCAGCTTGAATTTGTTTGGAAGTTAATCAGGGTTCTTTATCCACCATTCAAACAATTCTTCGTTGTAATTTTGCTCTTCCGTCCACGTCCAGGGAGGTTAGCTACAGTACCAATGCGCTGTAAACCTCTTGATGATATAGCGTACAGTGGACAGAGGAACATTAAGATCTCTGGAGATGGACCTGTAGCCTTGAGATTGTCCATGTTTTTCCACAATTTTTTCTCTCAAATCCACAGACAACTCTACACTTCTTTCTTTTTCTCCATGCTCAGTGTGACACACAGCACAAAGTTTGAGTCAACTTTTCTTCATTTTAACTGGTTGCAAGTGAGATTACTATATTGCCCACATCTGTTACTTCCCACAGGTGTGTCTAAATACAAATTACTGGCGCATCACATGCTTGAAAAGCAATTATTTCTTACAATTTTGACAAGGTGCCAAGTTTGACTTTTCTTTTCTGTTTTTTGTGTTGTTGCAGTGCAAACAAAAACAGTAAGCATGTGAATACCAAAACATTTCCATTTGGAACAGTTTTCTGAGAGAAATGTTGCATTTTCTGACAGAACTGCAAGGGTGTCGATATTTTTGGCCATGACTGTATTTGCTTTCATTTCATATTCATTTCTATACCACAACCTGAAGGGTTGTTTTTAAGAATACTGACCTTTTACATGCAAAAAACATATGACCTACTGATCAGACGACAGAAAGCATGTAGTAGATTGTGTGCAACTTTGATCATTTAGAGGCCTTAAAAATTTGCTTATCAAATATTGTACAGTTTATAGTTAGGTTTAAAAAGATTAACTATACTCTGAAATTATTGTAAAATGGCGATTCTTCTACTATATTCCAGTAGTTTTTTTGTGAAATTACTGAAAATAATTGATATTTATTCACTGAAAATGAATATTCATCATTTACACACAATCTTCACATTTACTCCTTTTGTGTTCTTCTGAAGTTGTTTGGTTTGGATATGACAGTAGGGTCAGTGAATGATGACAGAATGTTTATTTTCTGTGTAAAATTAAAAAAGAAAATCAGATTATATTGATTAATTTGCAGCTTTTGATAAAGAACTTGTTGACCATTAATAAAGTATTTTCCATAAGTGAGTTATGCGAATAGAATAAATGTGCTGTACTCCTCGTTGTCACAGTTTTTTGCTTTCCACTGAGTGTTTGTCATTTCCACACACCTGCAACTTATTCAGATTGAAGCAGACCGATTTGCATGTATTTTGCATATACAATTTAGATGCATGCCAGTCAGTTTCACTGGTATACAGCATGGTACGGCTTTCAGTAGATGCAAATGTGGTGAGACAAAGTCAGAATACAGAGAAAGATGTGCTTTGTTGATGTCTCACAGGAAATCCTTACAGTTCATTTGACTGCTCAAAACCCTGACTCCAACTATTACATCTTACACCATTGCGTTTTGGGTGTGGCCTCTTTTGACTTAAGCTGGTAAGCTTCCACTTAGAACATGCTGTATAGCATCAGCAGCAGTGTAAAACACTCCAAGCACTCTAGCAACTAAATGGCAACATACTAAAAACACTCTGAACACCAGCATCCTAAAACTCATTCAGAGCACTCTAGCAACCAGGTGGCAACACATTAAACATCCTCTCTGAACACTTTAGCAGCTGAATAGCAACAATCTGAAAACCGCTCAGAACACCCAGAGCGGTGCCACTGTGGACGTTTTTCCCTCGTGAAAGCATCGCTTGTGTTTTCATCAGGAAATGTAAAAATCTTGCAGATTAGCTTGAACTGTCTCACGAATACATGAGATTCACATCTCATGGATACATTTTGCAGCTCTTTTCTTGACAAGAGGAATTAAGAGGATTTGTTTTATATGACAGAGGCTTTTGAAGTCTTGTCTTTTTGTTCTGTGATTGAACCATTGAGTAGCTGATGTGACACTAAACATGTCTGAGTTTTTCATCTCATAAGTTGCAATGCCCAAACTTCCTATTTGTCTGAACAAGCAGCAATTTCCATTTCTCTGGAATCGAAAGATTTGGTCAAAGTTGCTGCAGGTGTTTCCTCATCATCTATCACTCGTTGTCTTCCCATCGTCTCAGGAGTCACTCTGATGGTTTAAAAAACAATGACTTAGTCCCGAGAGATCTGTGGGAAATTATGAGGATTTGATGTGTCCGGCAGGTCATGGACACTGACGCAGTGTCTGTATCCTCACATTATGCCCTCATACGCTGCCCTTGAATTTTTACTGTTCTGGCTCCATTTGACACAATAGGGTACATTAATAGTGCTTCAAAACAGCTCTAGAGTATCTAAACACTTAAGTTGACACAAAACGGAAATTGTGATTGTCTTTTCTTCCCGTTATAAAGATTGAACACATGAATTTAAAGATGTGCACGGATAAATCACTCCTACTAAACACTGCAATATTCCTTAAAATAATTGTCAGTTTTGATTTCACAGTGACTTTAAGCTAATGAATGTAAAGTGTTTTTTATTTAAAAATGGCACAAATTTTTAAAAGCAAATCCTTGCGTAGGATGTTTTAAACGATAAAGCATTTCATGACCTGTTTAATCAAAGTGAAAAAACAAAGATCTTACGGAAAGAACCAACTGTAATTCTGTTCGTTGTAATGACGGCTATAGCGCCCCTTGTGGAAACTCAAAGAAATGCGTCGCATACTTGAATTGCATTTTGAATGAACCGTGAAATTGAATCTGAACAGTGAAATCCATCTGCTGTTTTATAGTGGAAAGTGCTTTAGCAGCTCATCGCCATTTGCTTCCATTATTGGACAGTTAAAGTTTTTCTCTTGACTACAGAGACTGTATAATCTCTTTAGCAGGAAAAGTCAGGAAATGAGAATTGACATTGTACTTAAAACATCCATCCAAAAAACTCAGAAACACTTGTCTAGCCCAAAGGTGAACATTTATTAAACCATTGATTCTTGCTTTGTTTTGCAGACGGATCAACAATATGCAAATAGTGTTGCTGACAACCTTAAGCGCCTGTGAGTACCCTAGTTTTTCCTTACTGTTATGACCACAATCTGCTTGAGTTTCACTGATACGTGTGTGTTTATATTTGTGTGAGAGAGATCATGTGACTGCAGACTTTTCCTCACATGCTTTTTGAGGACAATAGCAGAAGAAACAGAAGGGAAAGTCCATCTTCCTCTGGGTATTAGAGTTCCTCTGCTTCGTTCTGCTCGTCCCACATTAGTCATGTGCTTGTGTTTATACTGACTGTTTTTGCAAAGACTTACAATACTGGAACATTATTGTGTGAGTGTTTTGATTAGATCTTTGCTTTTGTTGGCTCTCATTTCTCCCATTACTGTATCTGTCTACTAATGGGTGTGTTATGTGGGTGCAAAGCAGTGTTATAATGACGAACTAAAACTAAAACCATTAAAAAAAAAACCCATATCTGTTACTTGGTTCATATACTTGATAAACTTGATATACTAAAACAACTCAAATTAAAAGTGAAATAAAACGATGTGGACATTTTTAAAAGAAGCAAAAACTACTAAAAATGACAAAAGCAACAACAAAATTATTAGAACTTTATAAATTAAATTTAAATTAAAATAAAAATGGAAAATATAAAAATGAAAAACTGATTCTAAATAATAATCTATAATAGTGTCTGGTGCAAAACTGTTGTTTCTTTTTGGTAACACTTTAGTTTAGGGAGCAATTCTCACTATTAACTTAGTTGCTTATTAGCCTGCATATTACTATAACACATATTACTGCTACTTATATTGCTTTTTATTAGCACTTACAAAACGCATATTAATGTCTTATTCTGCATGACCATATTTTTTATCCTTTAATCTTAACTAATCCTTAATCTGAGTTTATTGAGACAAATGTTGTAGTTGTAGTTTCTTTTTCATGATGTTTAACAGAAATGACTTTTAAAACTTTTAAAAATCTTTAAAACTTATAATGTATAGATGCATCACACACACACTCAGCTGGGACTAGTGCTCTCCAACTCCAAAAGGGACTAAAACACCATTAAATATGAAATCATACAAGATTTGTGTGAAAAACAGACTCAAATTTAAGTCATAATTTGACAAAATAATCTGAAAAAAGTTCCTCTCAAATGCCATTCTGCATATTCAAAACTTGACTGCACCAGCACTTTCACTTTCAGTGAATGGAAAAGAGCAGCTTGCACATTTTAATAAACATCTTCTTTTGTGTCAAACAGAATAAAAAAAATCAGAATGATGTGAATGTAAATGCGTTTCTTTGTATGTGTTTCAGGTTTCCAGCGGAGATTCAGTCTGGGCTGTTGGAGATCATCTCTCCCTCCATCCATTTTTATCCAGACTTTTCTCACCTCAAAGAGTCGTTTGGTGACCCTAAAGAGCGGGTCAGGTAATATGACTGCTGCACACAAACCCTTCTCATCCCATCAGTGTGTGTGTGTGAATGTGTACGTTTTGTTGTAATTAGCCATGAATCATCAGTGTGAACACTGAGCTACAACTGCCCCTCTCAGCGATTAGCATCTCACACACAGTGAGTCAGTGTGAAAAACGTATCTATTTCCACACACAGTGATCACATGTACAGAAATGCAGTTTACATTTGCTGCTTTCGATTCTGCAAGTAACTGATATTATGACTCGTGTATGGATCCGTTTTGCTACACTAAATGTGTGAAATTGAGTTAGCTAGAGGCATCTGTGTTCATATACTAGGGTTTGAGGTCTTATGAAAACGCTCTCTGCTGAGCAGAAAGTTCTGCCTGAACTTAAATGAGCTTTATTTGTGTGTGCGCGTTTCCCCAGGGTCAGGCTCCTTTATGTTTTATTCATGAGTGCACACACACTCCCAGCATCTCTGTTCTGTCAGTTCAGTTTAATTAACACAAACGCACAACTAAACCAAAGAATGTCACTGCACACACACACACACACACACATGTTGGGTTTACATGTTTTATGGGGACATTCCATAGGCGTAATGGTTTTTATACTGTACAAACCGTATTTTCTATCACCCTACACCTACCCTACACCTAAACCTAGCCCTCACAGGAGACTGTGCACACTTTTACTTTCTCAAAAAAACTCATTGTGCATGATTTATAAGCCTGTTTCCTCATGGGGACCTCACAAATGTCCCCACAAGGTCAAAATTTACTGGTATTACTATCCTTGTGGGGACATTTGGTCCCCATAACGTGATGAATACCAGGTGCACACACACACACACACACACACTGCTTATCTGCAGCCTGTCACATCAATGCTGAATCAAGCATCTCACACACACATACAGTGCAACTGTGTATGCTGAATTCAAAGATGTGGCAATTCATTTCATAATTATGAATTGTCTAATGAAAGTTTTTTTTTAGAAAGGTGTAAACAGTTGGCATGTTTCCATTAAACACATTGAAAACACTTCTATCCCTCACAGCCTGTCAGAAACTCAAGGTTTCCCAAGCAGGGGTTTGTGAGGTAACTGCAGGGGGAGCTAATGAAAATCTAAAAACTAAATAAATTGAATGTAAAATTAAAATAAATAAATGGGGCTACTCAATATAATCCAGATATAGCTTAGTGCAATTGTCAAATAGAATGCTGTGATTTAATGAAATAACTATATAGTCTGATGCACTGCATGCTTCAGAGTGAAGTGCAACACTGTGTTCATTTACACATGAGCAGCTTATGATCTAGTGTTTTCAGGGCAGATTTCTGTCTGCATTATTTAGATTGGTCGTGGGCCCTGTGTCTGATCTGGTTGCTCGCTGACAGCAACATTGCTCAAAAAGCCCTGTGTATCATCAGCCTCAGAGTGGCTGAGTTTGCAGTAAATGTAGCAAATTCCATCTCTGCATGTGCTTCATGTACATACTCAAATTCACAAATTCCAACATTTTTTAGACAGATGTTTACAATACCAAAATAAAAGCTTGTGGATTTGAAATGTTAAAGGGGTCATCGGATGCAAAGTTCACTTTTTCATGTTGTTTGAACATTAATGTGTGTTGGCAGTTTATGTACAAATCTACCCTATAATGATAAAAATCCATGCAGTGGTTTTTAATTAATCTGTAAAAATAATATCCCCTTTTTCAAACTGAGCTATTCTCAGATGCCTGTCGGTGTGGTGTCACACCAACAGAGGCCGCTCCCACGATAATTGATTGACATTAGCGTCTTACCTCAGACCCACCCTAAATCAGCTGTAACAGTCCGACCTCCATTGTTTCAATGTCGGAGCAGGGATGTAAGTTAGACAAGAATATCTCCGATTGAGCGATTGAGGTGTTGTGTTGCTGGATGTAATAATGAACATAGTGGTTGTCATTTACTCCTGACATCTGAGCCGCTGAAGATGCAGTGGATTACGTTTGTTTGTGAAGGGAATGCACCTCCAGATCTACATAAATGCGTCTATGTTCGCGCAAATCATTCGTGATCCAGCTTCACCTACAGCAGAAGTGAGTATAAGAGTTTTTTATGAATCTCTGCAATCACCTTTTCTAATAATGTGCTAGTTAGCAAGTTTCATGGCTAAATGCACTAAATGCGGCTAAAGTAAACAATCTCTCGGAGCACAGCTTGTCACTCCACAGAGAGAAGAGAGGGGCGGGGCAAGCAGAGCTCATTTGCATTTAAATGAACAATCCATCAGAATGGGTTGATTTTTGCAGAGCTCATTTTGACAAGGTAAAAAGGGTGTTGTTTTACACTACCATTGAGAATTTTTAACCAAAGTATATTAGAGACTTTTCATTAAGACCCTAAAGAATCACATCAACCTGTGGAAAATGGGCATCCGATGACTCCTTTAAAAGGAAAGAATTTTTACATATTAGAACTGTATTATTATCAAATATTCATTGTTTTTATTTTAAAATGCAATTGTAATATAGAACAGTAACATATGTCTTTTTTATTAGAGCTTAAACATAATAATAATAATTATTATTATTCAGTTTGATTGGTTTCCTTAAGCATCAATGTAAATGTAATGTAGACTGAAACACTATCACAACTGATCATTTTAAGGTGGTTTGAGTCCACCTTAAAATCCAGCTATAAAGTCAAAGTAAGCACTTTAAAAAATTTATGTTTAATATAATATATATTATAAAATATATAAGGTCTCAGGGGGACTTCAGGTAAATATTTTACATCTAAGGAGCTCAGCTGACAAAAATGTTAGAGAGCCCCTGGTGTGAAAATGATTGGAGGATCTTCTGTGAAAGTATAGTCACAGTACCATGAGCTCAGCCGTTCGTGTGGTTGCTGAGAACTTGCACCAAGAACAAACATATTCCCAAATTAAAATGTTCCGCACAACCTCATTTTAGTCTGTTCACAGTCACATCTTTGTCTGAGGTAAAACAGCAAAGCTTTATTCTGGACAGACACATTCTTTTCACATTCTCCTAAAATAAACAGGACAGTGGCAACTGATGCAAGTAAATATGTTTATTAACGTCTGTTTGTGCTCAAAGCCTGTCGAATCTCATCAGGTCAACCAGTTGAACCCAGAATGCCCTGATGAACAGATCAATGCTGGATCAGACAGGCAGATGAATCCATCACCAATCAAACAGACACACAAATCAATAACCAATCAGCCAAGAAAAATACAAATCCATTTTAGACCAGATCTATTTGTTTCTCTTATTGTGTTGGAAGCATTTTGCTGAGCATGTTTTTTTTGGGGTATGTTTGTTTGGAGTAGTAGTTGTTTATACTTAGGAGATGAATCGAGATGAATCGTTCAGTTGTTCCACAAAAGTTGAACGTCTTGCATGTGTTTATTCAAATGAACATTTGGTTCAGTGTTTGGTGGCATGAGTGCGACTCTCTGTTTTACACACATTAATTCAAACTCGTTTAATTTTCATTACATCAAATGAAATCCAGTCTTTTAGTGGTTAACAGTTTAGACCGGTCTGTAAACAACCAAAATGAGTTTAGGTGTCTTAGTGTGTTTTAATCTGACATTGCGTGACTGCATTTGAGTTTGTGTGTGTGTGGTGTGTGATTTAACAAAGTTGGACAGATGTATCCTTGAGAGACCCTGGTCGAATTGGTGGCCATCTCGCATATGCGGAAAAATGAGAAAAGCTGTCGTCTGTATGTCAGGGATAGTGCAGTTGACTGCATTTCACAAGTTTTTCCAAATAGGGTGCATGTAGCTTTAGCCTGCTCTAACTGAAAACTGCACAGGGAACAAGTGTACATCAATATACACTACCGTTCAAAAGTTTGGGGTCAGTACATTTTTATTGTTTCTTTTTTTTTTTTTTTTTTAAGAAATTAATACTTTTATTCACCAAGGATGTATTAAGTTAATAATTAAAAGTTTATTAAAAGTTAATAATAAATAATTTACATTGTTATAAAATATTTATATTTTGAATAAACACTGTACTTTTTAAACTTGTTATTCATGAAAGAATCCTGAAAAAAAAAAAATAACAGGTTCCAAAAAATATTTGGCAGCACAACTGTTGATATTATCCAACATTGATCATTCTAATAATAAATCCGCATATTAGAATGATTTCTGAAGGATCATGTGACACTTAAGACTGGAGTAACAGCTGATAAAAATTCAGCTTTTCATCACAGGAATAAATTCTATTTTAAAGTATGTTAAAATAAAAAACATTATTTTATATTGTAAAAACATTTTGCAATATTACTGTTTTTTTTTCTATATTTTTAATCAAATAAATGCAGCCTTGATGAGCATAAGAGACTTCTTTAAAGACTATTACAAGTCTTACTGACCCCAAACTTTTGAACGGTAGTGTATGACTTCACAGGAAGTAGAGAGGGAATCAGGAGCTGGAGACGGTCAGTGCAAGTTTAAAAGTTAGAAGTTTAAAAGTTAAAAGTATAAAGTTAGAAGTTATGCTTTTGGAGCAATTGTTTATAAATGAGCAAAGCAGAAGCTTTAAGCACAAATTAAAAAATACATTATTTAGCAAGCCTGTAACCACCTAAATCAACGATTAAAAAAAAGTTTTTTTGGCAAATCCAGGTAATTTTCAATAGAAATATTATGTTTTTTTAATGTTTATGACTGTTATAGCACCTGCTGTGTTCCAATCCCCTTAAAAACTTTGTATGCTGGTATAGAATCACATGTGTTCAGCACGTTTTGAAAAGTTTTGATTTTTCCTTTAGGCTTTATAGGATTCTGGGTAAATTTGGACAGGCCCCTTTTCTAAATGACCCTGTTATAGCTTCCCAAAGGGGAAATTTAAACACGTTTTCATAATTATTGGCCAAGAGAGTTCAGAGAATTTTACTGCAGTGTTTTTCCACAGATTGAGCAAAAAACCTAGGACTAGTTTGCAAAAGTAGTTTTTTTTTTTTAATTTTCTCAGTCTTAAACTATTTGATTCACAGCAGTGGTTCTAGAGGCAAAGTTTTTCGGAATGAGGAGTTCTATCATATGATTTGAATGTTGCGCATATGTGTGAAAAACATGTAACATAATATTGTTTGTGACCTTAAAACCTCAACCTCTGTTAACAATGTCCTTACAGATACTTTTGGAACTTAAGACCAAGATCATGCACAATGATTTTCATGTTGATAGAACAAATGGTTGTGCAGTTATAGCCATTTGTACGTTTTTTCGCTCTTATAATACCACTACATATAATGGCTAAGCTCCAAGATATTTTTCTGTGTGACCTCAGATTGAGCTTTTACATAAGTGTTCTGAGTTGGCGAATATGTCTCATTCTGTTCAGGAGTTATAGGCATTTTGATAAAAGTGACCATGCCCCTTTCAAATCTATTGGTGTCCCTTTGCGACGGTGAGTTGAAAGTTTAACTTTTTTTGATAATTATTGATATACACTCTCCAGAGAAACTTCCTGCAGTCGTTTGGTTCCAATCGGGCGACAAACCTAGGACTAGTTCGCAAAAGTAGATTATTCAAAAAATGCAAAATACCTGAAAATTTTGCCAGGCTCATTTTCGAATCTGAAGCATGTGTTTAGTCCGGCGTGAGCCAGGGATTCCAATGACATAAGACACTGACGGTTTAGGAGTTATGAGCGTTTTCACACTTTTGATCGCTGTAGTGCCCCCGTCAGGTTGATTTGGGTGAGCCTTTGTGATGTTGTAGGCGGTTCGAGTACTACCATCCCTCCAAGTTTCAAGTCACTACAACTTACGGTTTTGTCCACATGATCAGTTTTACGTGAGATCGCTGATCCGTGACCATTCTAACAATTACAATAGGGTTTCAGCACTACATGCTTGAACCCCTAATAGTAATGGTGAGTTTTCCCCTATATCATCATGCTACTGTATATCCACATTTTAAAGCTGATATTGTGCCCATTTCTTTCCGGGGGGTATGCCAGATCTTTGTCAACTTTTCGCCCCTGTTGAGTTTGCATCACTGCAGTAAATAACAGCTCTGTTTTCAACTGCATCAAAGCTGGAATTGAATGTTGGCCTTTATTACACCCTGATGGCAACTTCCTTCTGCGTACGTCCATGCTGGAATACTGCAAAGACACAGAAAGATTTTTTGTCAGAAACATGCTAGAGTGTTCATCTTATCACAGGATTGCTATGTGTGCATGTTCTGGTATACAGCATATGGTTTATGAGGACATAAATGTGTAAAAGGGAACTACAACGTAAACATGGATGTTATGAAGACACTGTGTCTTTGTGAGCCAAATAGCTTAAAAAACAGATTAAACTCTTCTTTGAAATTCAAAAAATGCCAGTCGTTTTCTGTGAGGGTTAGGGGGTGACTGTGTGTGTTGTTCAAACTCTGACATAAATGTATGTAAATGTACACGTATGATGACTCTAACAGATAATTTCCTTCCTGCAGGGTTTTACGGGAAGTAGGGTAGCTTACCAAAACACTGAATTTGCATGTGTGTGTACGTAAAACACAGAGAGAGGCTTGTGCGTTTATCACTTGACTCCATCTGTGGGCACTCAGCACATTTAATGTGGTCACTGCTGTTAAAACACAGTTACTACACTACACATATTCTCACTGAGTAAGAGTATCTAGGCTGTAAACAAATATATACAGTTCTTAAATGTCAAGTGTGTCATTTTTTGATGTTAAAGTACTTTTCCTATTTTAGTATATTAAACATAGGCAAAGTAGGCCATTCATATTTTCGTTGCAAGTGTTATACTGTGTCTTTGTGGTACGTTCAAGCCTTTACTCTGTTTGTTTGAACTGCCTGACCAGCTATGTGTGTGTCTGCACATCAAAATGGGTGTTTCCCAGTACAGTGCTCATTTTTAGCAATCTAATCAAGTCCTGTAGTTACTCATTCATGTCTATGAAGAAAAAATTTAAAATATCTGACAGATTTGATTAATTACATCCCAAAAAAAGCTATTGGATAAATGTATTTATTTATTTATTTTTTTGCCAGAAACACTAGCTGCAATCAGCAAGGTCATATTCACTGGATACATAGTTTAAAATGGCTAAAAGATAAGACTGGACTCTAGACTATACAGTACAGACCAAATTTATTTATTTTTTTTTTACATATGGCACAATTACATGTGGCAACACATGGTATTCCTCAAAAAACATTATTTCTTTATGACTGAAGACAGAAAGACACAAACATCTTGGATGACAACAGGGTGAATACATTATCTGTAAATTTTTTGTTCTGGAAGTGAACTACTCCTTTAAAGGAGAAGTCCACTTCCAGAACAAGAAGTCACAAATAATTTACTCACCCCCTTGTCATCCAAGATGTTTGTGTCTTTCTGTCTTCAGTGGTAAAGAAATTATGGTTTTTGAGGAAAGCATTTCAGGACTTTTCTTTATATAATGGACTTCAATGGTGCCCCGATTTTGAATTTCCAAAATGTAGTTTAAATGCAGCTTCAAAGGACTCTTAACGATCCCAGCCGAGGAAGAAGCGTCTTATCTAGCGAAATGATCGGTCCTTTTTTTCAGAAAATAAAAATTTGTATACTCTTTAAGCACAAAAGCTTGTGTAGTACTAGCTCTGGGATGCGTGTTCACGACACTGTGTACTATTGAATTAGGTCACGCGGAACTACAGACCTAGTGTTCACAAAGCGAACGCGCAAAGACTGACAAAGTGCAAGTAAGTCAAATGCTGTTTACAAACAAAAAGGTACAACAATGTCGGACGATTCTGAAATTGTAGGAGAAAATAAGATGGAGTTTTTTCGACATACTCTACCTTTTTTAGCCGGAAAACACAGACGATGAACTTAGACGTGATTCATAGTAGTGATGGGAAGTTTGGATCATTTTACCGACTCGGACCTTTAAGTCTCGTTCAGCAAAATGAACAAATCTTTTTTCGAGTCATTTTGTTCATTTCGTTCAGTTTAGCAAAATCACGTGACAGCCCCATAAGACGAACGAACGACTCGAAAAACCCGAAGCCTCGAAACAGGTAAACTAATTCCAGTACAGAACCTAATAGGATGTTTCACATGCACGACTGAATGAATCACCCCGAGACGACTCGTTCTTCCCAAGTCACATTAAAGATTCGTTCAAAATGAACGAATTGTTCAAGAACGACCCATCACTAATTCGTAGCATCATAAACGCGTGTCCCAGAGCCTGTACTACACAAACTTTTGTGCTTAAAAAGTATACAAGCGCTTTGAAAATGACCACTGACTGGGAAATGCCCTTTCTGTTCTTCATCGTCTCAACCTGGCTTGAATGTCCCTTGTGTTGTTCCTTTCAAAATTTAATTCAGCTCCCATGTCACACATCAAGACTCATCACTATGTTTGACATCAGTAAGGAGACATGCAACAAACAGGCAATTGACATCAGACCTGGTGTGACATGTCATTATGTGCAATATTTAAATTGAAGTCATTTTTTGTTGTCGTTGTTGTTGTTTTAAACATTTGTTGTCACTTTTTGAGCTTGGTACAAACAGCAGCTGCCACAAATAATCCATCACTCACTGTCCTCTTATTTGTAAACAGCAGGTCTCTGTTACTATTTATTATCTTCAACCTGTTGGTTTGTGTGTGTGGCCTTATCTTATTCTTTTTAAAGTGTATGCTGATTGTTTTTGCAGATGGCGAACAAAGCAGAACCTGGATTACTGCTTCCTGATGATGTATGCCCAGACTAAAGGGACCTATTATGTACAGGTAAGATTAAATGAAGATAATGAGCAAACTGCATATTAGAACTGAAAAGATGATCATATTTGGTGAGAACATGTACATAATTACATGTTAGAATCAATGGCTCTGTGGTTCCACAATGTTTTTTGCTGATGCAGTAAATAAGTGATAATGTACTGTCAGCTGGTCGAAATAAACCGATAGGTAGTCTTGTATTTTTTTTATGGGAAATTGTGGGAAATGGCTTCCAGAAGTACTGCTGATCTTTGAGACAACTTGTTCACTTCATAGCATGTTCTTTTATGTTATTTTATGGTCAGTGCTTTTTTTGTTTTTTGTTTTTTTAGATAAAACCAACTAAAACCGACTAAGTCCTTTCCTTTTTTTCCCCAATCATGCATTCCCTTTAGAGTGTGTTCTTTGACACTGATGTGTGTGATGGCTGCTTTTCTTAGAAAAGCGCAAAATGCTAAATCCACTTTGAGTTTTTTTTTACTTAGCACTCCCATTACATGCATTAAACTCACTCAGCATGGAGTTCAAAGAAAAGATAATGCACTCCACCTGCATTTTAAAAAGTGACAGTCATAAGATTTTATAAAAAGCACATTGGTGAGATTTTAAGTGTTTACATTCCACATAATTCACAACACCAAAAAAAAAAAAGAAAGAAAATGACTGATTTCAGGGGTTTCTAGGTTTGTCCAATCTGAAAGTATCACTAAGCACAGTTTGTTTGCCTCTTCAAATCAACGTTTATTGGGAAAAGCACTATATAAATACATTTTATTTGACTTGTCCAATGCTAAAATTTAGTTTAGTTTAATTTAGTTTAACTGTATTATGTTAAACTAAATTAAAATGATTAATGTTGCCTTTTCAACTAGCGGAAACATTTAACATTTATTTTATATCATTTAACGAAATTATTTTAATGCAATGTGAGCAGTTCTCTCTTTCATTGCTCTGCAAAGAAAAAAACTCGCCAACCAGTAAGAGTTCTGTTACATAAAACTTTGAATTGGTCATGTCAGAGAACAGACTATTTATGTGAATAGCAGAAGGACATTCTGGAATTAGTCTACAAGACTCTTTATCTCCATTTGCATTAAGTGGCAGTCACACTGCACTTTTTTTCCGTTGACTTCCATTCATACGCATGCAAATTTTTGTTGCATACGCATGCAACAAGTTTTGTGAACTCTGACCTGTGAATTTGTATCACATGAAACCGTGTGACCAATAGATGTATACATCACGGCATGACCTTGTAGCTGAATTCAAAAACATCAATTTAAACCTACATTGCTGCAGGAAGGAGTAGGGTGTATGTTTTTACATTTTGGATTTTTTTTTTTTATGTGTAGAATTTAAGTCTTAAGATGCTGCAGAGTGTGACATCATACCATGACCGTTGCAGTCGCTCAAGAAATTTTGCATGCTTAAAGCCTAGCGTGAACACGGCTTCATGATAAAACTTGTTGCGATTATATGCAAATATGCAAATGATTCGGATCCACTTTACAGCTACTTGCCTTCCTTCAGCATTGTCTCTCTGTCTCTCCTTCTCTCTCACACACACAGCTAGAAGATGACATTGTAGCACGGCCAAATTACTTCACCACGATGAAGAATTTCGCCCTGCAGCAGCCGTCAGAAGAGTGGATGATTCTAGAATTCTCCCAGCTGGGCTTCATCGGTGAGTCTTACTCAAACTCAGACTGCAGACTGTCTTACACTGCTGTCGGTGTGTGTTAACCTCCCCCTTACAGTACAGCCAAACTCACACTGTATTTCATCCAAATAGAAAGATCCTTCTCGCTGTTATGAGCAGAAAACATAATAGACGTCAAACCTTATAAACCACTTTTAAAGCTATGTTATGTCTCCAGAGTTAGATGAACTGTTGAGGTCGCTGGTGAAAGAAATATCTCAAGAGCTTCATCTTTGAGTGAGAAAGTAATTTTGTCTCTTTGAAACTGAATTGTTACCAACTCTCATAAAGTTCACATTAGTTTCCACCTGAGCGCTTTTCAAGAGTCGGGGTGACTCAAGAGCCAGACCCAAACCTGACAGTCCTAGAACCAGACTACACAAACAGAAGAGAAAGTAATGAATTTATTCCAGCATTTGTTTTGAAACGATAACCGTTATCACCATATGTTTCCTATATATTAGTTTATCCAATAACAGAAATGTAATTGCATTCAAAATCACATACTGTCTAAGCAAACACTGTGGTAAAGGATAGTGAAGTGCTCCACCTGTGCTTCAGAATCTCACTGGATGTACAGCGTAGGTCATCTGGATACTTACTGTTTTATAAATATAGGATGTAATATTGACAGCTAGTGGTTGAAAAAGTTACTGCAGTCCACATTCAAAATATTAAAAAGCGTTGTTTCTCCCACCCCCTCCTCCTCAGACTCCACACTCACGCAGGTTGCAGTGTAAGGTGATGCATTCTTTTATCCGTGTTTAACATTGCTGAGGCTTTTTAGGTTGGGTAGAATCTGTGATCTCAGACTCAGTTTCTTTGCTTGATTACATGGCTGCAACATGATTTGTTTTTTGCCAAATGGCAACTCTGAGTATTGAAATACTATTGGGTAAATTGGCAGTGGGCGGAGTCACACAGACCAAAACAAAAACAGAAATTCCAACATGGAACACACATTTGAATGTGAAATAACTGCCGGTGGTTTTTCAGAGAAACAAGTATGTGAAAATGTGCATATTTCCTAAATATCTGCATATTTATTATGGTATTTTTATGCTTTAGTACAGTCAAACTATTACATACAACACCTTGAATTGTATAATTAAATAAGCTTCTTTTATATATCAATGTAATATCTCTTTATTTAAATCTTCAGAAAACATCCATTGTAAGTGCTTTATCTTAACATTTTTTATAAAAAAGCATAATGTAATTTGTACAACCCCAATTCCAGAAAAGTTGGGACATTTGGTGAAATGTAATAAAATTAAGAAAATATTATCTGTTCATTCTCTTTAACCTTTATTTAATCTAATAAAGTACAAAGAAAAAAATCCAATGTTTTCACTGGCCAGCCTTTTATTTTATTTTGTAAATATAAACAAACTTTGATTTTTATGGCTATAGTACACTCCAAAAAAGTTGGGACAACGGCAAAATAAAAGTGAAAAGGAATGTCCAAAGTTAAACTGTTTTGAAACAGTTCACAGTAAGCAGGTGAAATGAAAATAGGTGAGGATATCATGTTTGGGTATAAAAGGAGCATTTCAGTACTTGCAAGCAAAGTTGGATCATGTCTCATCACTTTGTGCCAAATTTCATGACAAAATTGTCAAACAAATCAAACATCACATTTCTCAGTAGAAAAGAATTTATGTCTTTCACCAACTACCTCACATAATTTAGTCAACGACAATCACAGACTGCTGAGCATTTTATCTAGCCAGTTTTCTTGCAAATCTTGAAGTATTAGTATCCTCAATTGCCAAACAATTAAATATTGTAATTAAAAGGAAAGTTGATATGACACAGTGTTAAACATGCCTCTGTCCCAACTTTTTTTGGAGTGTGTTGCAGCCATGAAAGTAAAAAAAATACTGGTTAAAGGTTAAGGAGAGTGAACAGGTATAATATTCTTGATTTTATGGCATTTCACGAAATCTCCCAACTTTTCTGGATTTGTGGTTGAAATAATAAACCTGGACTATTCATTTAAAAGGATTTTTGTTTTGTTTTTGTTTTGTTTTTTTTTGCACGTTAGGATATATAAGGATTGTGTAGCAGAAGCAGCAGTGTTACCATAATTTTGGTGCTGTTATGTTTTTTTAGCTGTGCTGCTCACATTGAATTAAAGTGACAGTGCATCCCCCATGGGCAAAATAGACATGGGTTGATACGAAAAAGTTATGATTTCAGTATAAACGCTTATGAGTGTACTGTGCTTCATGCTGTTGACTTTCAGCACTTTGTAAAACAATGAAAACACACAACAAAACACAAAATTGTAGTCAAACGATTGAAAGTATATATGCATTGTTATCACACAGGGTTCCCACAGGTCCTTGAAATCCTTGAAAGTTTTCTGGAAAAAAAAATCCATATTATTCCCTCCGGGCCATTTCGTGGTCTATGCATACGACCTTGCTTGATTTCCGTAAGTTAGGGTAACCATACGTCCTCTTTTCCACAGACATGTCCTCTTTGTTCCACAGACTTTCATGTCCTGTTTTCTTGATCACGCTCCCGCTGAATATAATTTTTACGCATAAGGGAGCTGCTATCGTATGCGGTGTATGAGTGGCTATTCACTTTCACTTTCAATTTCGAGATCACATGTACTCTGTATAAAGGGAGCACAGATATGAGCACATTAAATCCTCCAGCAAGATTTGTCAGTCATCTCTTTTTACTCTTGTCTTGACCCATGATTAGTTAAATCTGATTCCGGCATCTTGTGTTGGATGCAGGGTTGCCAAATCTGCATTTTTTTTTGCATGGAATTGGGCTGATTTTAAACTGCTGCAAAGGGTTTTTTTTTTCCCCTTAGGTTAAATGTTTGAAATATTGCATAAATTACCTTTGACTGAAATGCTTGTATTGAAACATTTTGCATTCTACCTGTGATAAAACTGTGCAAGATATTAAGTTTTGGAAGTTAGGAAGCCTTTTAGCTGTGATCAGTCTGCACAAGGGTGGCTAATATACATTTTAGGTATGGAAATGAAATATTTTGAGTTTTGATGTGGGATATGGATACATTGCGCTACTTTGGAGGCTTTTTAATTATAATGATTAAGATTACAAAGAATTGCTTGCCAGAGATCCAAAGGACCATCACTTGGCCAGGTGGAGAGACGAATATTCTTCAGTTCAAATAGAATATATATGACAAATAGAATGTCAGATCTCTGTCATATAAATAAAAATGCAAAATGCAAAAATAAATCCAAAAAAATAAATAAATAAATGCTTTTTTGCATAGTTGTATTTGAGACATTAAAACTGTAACAATGTATCTTACAAGGTAACACAATTTAACCTTGCTTTCACTTGAAATGTGTCCCCACATTAAGTCCTTGAATTTGAGGGTATTGGACCTGGAAAGTCCTTGAAAGGTCCTTGAATTTGAAGTTAACCAAGGTGTGGGAACAACTACACAGCATGTTATATGGTTTAACATGTTTTATGGTTCTATGATGTGAGTGTGAACACTATTGTCATGAGCTGGGTTTGATCATATTTTTATTCCCCACTCCACTCATGCACTCGTGCTCAGCTGTTTGTGATTGCAATCAGCGTGAGTGAGTATTGACGTACACTCGTTTATCTTTGCTCTGATTTCTCTGCTATTTAGGTCATAGAACCAGGGTTTTCTATTCTTCACCAGATTATTGTTGGTCATTACCTGCCAGTATTTATTCCTGAGTCTAGTAAAAGTCTCAGCTTGTCATTTGTCCTGCCTATTCTCTGTCCAGATGCCTGCTGCAGTCTCCCTCCCTGACACCCGTCCGGTGTTTCTGAGACTGGTTTCTGGTAACTGTGCTCACATTTCCCTGCTGTTGCTTGTCGCCCCAGCACCTGTGGGCTGTACTCTCGCATGATTACTGACCCTTTGTCCTGAGCTCCTTCTGACCTGTTCTGCGTCCACCAAGATGGTTGCTGACTGGCAGAGTGTTTAAGTTCATGTTTTGAGCCTTTTCCTCTCTTGGGTCCTTTGTTCAACACTGATAGCTACACAGCAGTGTATGCTAATGAATGACAATGCTTTATCCATTTCATCCCTAAGCCTAACTGGTATAAACTCTTGTGTAAAGTCTTGATAGTCAGTTGGGGTTCAATTAGAGAAACTGGAGTCTGAAACTCTTTTCTCTCCAAATCAAACCTGTGAAGCTCACTTTGAAATGGCAGCCAAAATAATTGCTCTCTTATGATCTGTGTTTGATATGAAGGCTAATTATGTTGATGATGGTGATCAGTGCTGTGTCAAACTGGCTGAGGGCCTCGGGGGATGGCATGGGGAAAAGGATTGATTTTGAGAGCTCTCGGTTTAGAGAAGTGGTTATTCACTGCTGGGCCAATGAGTTGGCACGTTAGAAGAGAAAATGAAGACGGCATGAAGTCTTACTGTATATCTGAACAACACCTGTATAAGACAGAAAGTGATTAAATCAGGTGACGCAAGGATGACGTGACCTCAAAGCTCTAAAAAAGGTCTACTTCACTGCTTAGAAGAACCCCAGCACTTAGTGACTGATCCTCACTTTACATTTTATGGATTTGTTTGTTGCTTTTATCCAAAGGTATCTAAAGGATTTGAATCCATGACGTTGGTGTTGCTAGTGCAGTGCTCTGCAGTTTGATCTACACTTCCATCCCAATCGTCATGTTTGTGCATCAACCCCTGTTATACATCTTAAAAAAAGCAAACTCACATATATATTAGGGATGGGAGTCTCTAGGCACCTTGCGTTCCGATTTGATTATGATTCAGATGGCTCTGATACAATGAGAATGTGATTATCAATACATCATTTATTCTTTTTCCCAATGTGTGACTACTTGGTACTTTAAAAACAAAGTATTCAAATTCAAATTTATTTGTGCTTTTTTTTTTTTTTTTAAATTAATTTCTTAAGTAGGCTACTTTTAAAATAATTTCAGATTAATAGTAAATCAAAACAGTTATGATTTATAAACCACTAAATATAGCTTCAAAATAGGGCTGCACGATAAATCGCATGCGATTGTGAGACTGACAAGCTACGCAAAATCGCACTCATAATCGCAGATGAATCGCATTTGATTATGAGCACGATTTTGCGTAGCTTGTCAGTGATTTACGGCTCTGTGTATTAATTGCCGCTCCAGCTGAACGCACGTGATGGAGCTTTACTACTAATCAAAGAACCAGCTTCACTGACTAAGCGCGCCTCACAATCACATGCGATTTATCGTGCAGCCCTACTTCAAAACATACATCTTGCCAAATATAAAGTAATAAATGGGAACAAAGAAACACATTACAAGCTATAAACGAAAAGAACTTACAGTGTCTCAGAGTGCTTTAAGTATCTAAAAGCTTCCAGATAGGTGCAGTTATGGATGTTTCTCAGTGTTATTGCTGTTTGATTATTACTGATAATCGAAGACTGATGACTGATGATCTCCCACCTCTATTACACATTTCACATACATATGAACTGAAAATAAAGGTCTTTGAAAAGTTTTAGTGTAGGATTGAAACATATTTTGAAACATTTTTCACTCAGAGATTCCTAGTAAATTTCATGAAAAAAAACCCCAGTAGTTCATTGAATTAAAGGGGTCATATGATGCGATTTCATGTTTTCCTTTGTCTTATATATAAGATCTGTAAAATTGATTGAAGTCTTAAACCTTAAGAAACTTTCTTTATAAAAGTTAAGACTCAGCCACATTTTCCTAAAACGGCTCATTCAAACATGCCCCCACAAATCTACATCACCGTGTGGGAATATCTGCATAACACCACCCAAATGTTTATGCAAAGAAAGAAGGCATAACTTTTATTCCTACTGTAGTATTGTTGCCGCTGCCATGTTGTGGAGACGCTGTGTGTTTTGTTGCGAAAGCGAAAAAAATTTGTATGGCCTTCCAAAAGAGTACACAACTAGAAATCAGTGGTTAAGTTATATTTACAACACATTCCAGAACAGTACAATGAAAGTATTCAAGTGTGTGAAGCACATTTACGGAGGACTGTTTCCTGAACCTGGGATAGAAGCCTACAATGCCGACTGTGCACCACTATAAAGTGGGGCAATTCCAACTTTGCAAGGACTGCGCTTCTGACTCACAGCCTGTAAGTACATTTTCATATTTAAAGAATTTGCAACTGGCTATTCAAATGCGAGTTGAACAGTGTAGAGAAGCGCTTATTGTTTATCATTTCTCATATAAATGCAGGCATGGTGGATCAATGGATGCAACAATTGCTATATTTATAATAGGTTTTGTTGTTTTTGTCTCGTCACGTCAGGACACAGCATCACAACATGGTAAAGGGTGTAACATTTTCGTCATATGCTTGTGGTATTTAGCCAATCACATGCACTGAATAGTTGGCTAATTACCGCGCTTTTCAGAACGATGAGCTTTGTAAAAATCAACATGTTTCAAGAACGCAAGGCAGAGATGAGCAACAATAATGGACAGTATGTGGAAAATAATGTGTTTATTTGAACCACAAACCGCGTAAACACCAAATTACACCAAATACACAAATAACGTTATTTTTAAAACATCATATGACTCCTTTAAATGGAAAGTTAATTTTAAGTGATCCAATTAAATGGTCTCAAAGTAGTATTACATGGTTCCCTGACAGAATTGATTTATTCAGTTTCAAATATTTTTTATGTGTAATGTCAACAAACAGACTGTACTAGGTAGCATGCAAACTCTTACTAGCAGTAGCACATATTAGCATTACCAAGTCGAGAGCAATGATGCTCCTTGATTAAAGTCCCCCTGTAGTGAAAATCAAGATTTTTATGTTGTTTAATTGTCTGTGTGGTGTTTTTAATATGCTTTTAGACAAACCATGTGCCAGTCCATTAATCAACACCATTGCTGAGTATTTTCTCCCTAAAAACTGTAGTTTCCCAAAGGCTGTCCCAGAAATGTGGTTTGAAACAGCCCTTTTTTGCTACCTCACAAACTTCAGTAACCAATCACGTTAAAGAATAGATTCCTATCATTAGCATGCAAAATATACCAATAGGATTATCAGCACAAAACCAAATATTAAATATAGCTGCAAGCAGCAATTGCGGGGCCAAGCACAAAAGAGGCAGAATGAGGAGTTAAGCACGGCAAGGAGCAGCAGACCGACTACAGCAGTGAGTAACTTAAGCCATTTTCGGATAATATCAGTTGAAATTGCTGAAAAATCATAAATACAACCAATCGTAATAAAATTTAATGGCTTATCACTTTTGACCAACAGGTGGTGCTGTTTTCAGATTGATGTGACGTGTTCTGTGTGAAATGACAATGACACACACAAAGTTTGCCTTTATTATGTCAAAGCTTTGCAGAGATACAGCCTCAGATGTAGTTTGGCATCTTTCCAGCAAATTTGTTGATGCGCTAAACGAAAACGGTTTCGTATATCGACACGAAATTCATAACTTTTTGCCAGCATAGTCTGAAGATGATCTGAGTCAAATTTGGTGAAGATCGGACTAACAGTCTGGGAGGAGTTCGAAAAAGTAGGTTTTGTACATTAATCAAAATGGCGGACAGGAAGTTTGGCCAATTTCGGCATAATGGGTATCAATGTTCTCGACTTGACCCAAGGAATCTATTGGCATCAGTTTCATTCCAATAGGCTAATGTAAACAGAAGTTATTAGCATTTTTGTAAATTTCATTATTAATGTTTAGTGAATGGCGTATTACTTCTGACCCATAGGTGGCACTGTTACCAAATTGATGTGGCTTGGTCAGAGTGTGGTGACAATAGCACATATAAAATTTGGTGTCAATATGTCAAAGCTTTGCAGAGATACAGACTCGGATGCAATTTGGCATCTTTCCAGTAAATTCGTTGATGCGCTAAACGAAAACGGTTTCGTGTATCGACACAAAATCCATAACTTTTTGCCAGCATGGTCTGAAGATGATCTGAGTCAAATTTGGTGAAAATTGGACTAACGGTCTAGGAGGAGTTCGAAAAAGTAGGTTTTCAACATGAATCAAAATGGCGGACAGGAAGTTCAGCCAAAATTGGCAAAATTGGTATCGGTGTTCTCAGCATGACTGAAGGAATCTATCAAAATCAGTTTCATTTCAATAGGCTAATGTACGCAAAAGTTATTAGCATTTTTTGAAATTTCGTTATAACTTTTGACCACAAGGTGGCGCTGGCCCCAAAATTTTTATGTACATTCAGGGCATGGTGCCGAACATTTTTGTAATTAATGTCGAAACGATACGCTAATCCGTTCTCAAGATACAGCATTTTAAAGCTAAATTCAAAATGGCCGACACCCAAAATGGCTGACATGGGAAAATTGGATATGGTTCGACTCGGTATGACACACCGAATCTAAAGAGACCAGTTTTGTGATTTTTGGACAAATCATTCAGACGTTATAAAGAAAAATAGCCATTTTTCGTATCTCCTGACCACTAGGGGGCACTGCACCGAAACACTGCAGTTAGCCTCAGGTCATGCTTGTTATAACACACACCAAGTTTGGTGTCAATATGCAAACTATTACGGAGATATAGCCTCACATTGATTTTTGCTAGCTTTTCGTAGAATTCTTTTGCGTGTTATTCGTGAACGGCTGGACGAATCGACTTGAATTCCATAACTTTTTGCCAGCATGGTCTGAAGATGATCTGGATCAATTTTTGTGACAATCGGTGCAACGGCCTAGGACGAGTTCGAAAAAGTAGGTTTTACGAACAATTGAGAATAGCGAAAAAACTAAACCTTACGATTTTTGAATTTTGGTGTCCATTCGACTCGGCATAAGCCAAGGAATCAGAGGAAAAAAGAATTTTTGTTGTGTGTCTTACGGTTCAAACGTTATTAGCATAAATCTTTTGAAAGTTTGGACAAGTGGTGGCGCTAGAGAGTTTGAGTTAGAGACTCCAAACTTGCTATGGTTAATGTTGGGACTGTCCTCTATCAGTGTGCAAAATTATACAACTTTCCCACAAGCGGTTCTATGGGCTGCCATAGACTTGCGGCGGAAGAGGAAGAAGAAGAAGAAGAAGAAGAAGAAGAAGAAGCAGAATAATAATAACGCCAACGGATACAATAGGTGCCATCGCACCTTCGGTGCTTGGCCCCTAAATATAGCTGCAAGCAGCAATTGCGGGGCCAAGCACAACAGAGGCAGAATGAGGAGCTAAGCATGGCAAGGAGCAACAGATCTACTGTAACAATGAGTAACCAAAGTCATTTTAGGATGATATCAGTTGAAATGGCTGAAAAACCAAAAAATCGTGATTTTTGGCCTAACTATTCAGAAGTTATAAGCAAAAATACCCATTTTTCATATCTCCTGACCACTAGGGGGCACTATGCCGAAACACTGCAGGTAGTCTCAGGTCATGCTTGTTATAACACACAACAAGTTTGGCCTCAGTATGCCAAACCGTTGCGGAGATATAGCCTCACAAGTATTTTTGCGTGCTTTTCATAGAAATCATTCGCGCGTTATTCGAAAACGGTTTGACTGATCAACTTGAATTCAATAACTTTTTGCCAGCATGGTCTGAAGATGATCTGAGCCAATTTTGGTGAAAATCAGACAAACCGTCTAGGACGAGTTCGAAAAAGTATGTTTTACGAACAAAAATTTATAGAAAAAAAACTAAACCTTATGATTTTTTTTAATTTTGGACTTCATTCCACTCGGCATGAGCCAAGGATTCAGAGAAAAAAAGAATTTTGATTCTGTGCCTTACCGTTCAAAAGTTATTAGCATAAAATTATTGAAATTTTGGACAGGTGGTGGCGCTACAGAGTTTGATTTAGAGACTCCAAATTTGCTATGGTCAATGATGGGACTGTCCTCTATCAGTGTGCCAAATTTCACAACTTTCCCGCAATTGGTTCTATGGGCTGCCATAGACTCGAGCGGAAGAAACGGAAGAAGAAAAAGAAGAAGAATAAGAACGGCAACGGATACAATAGGTGCCATCGCACCTTCGGTGCTTGGCCCCTAAATAGAGCATTTAATAGAGCATATAGAGCTCTAAATAGAGCACAACTGCTAGGCGTTAACCACTAACTTGAAAAATAACCTGCGGCAATATGCTCGCGGGCGTGAACTGAAATCTCAAACTAGGCTGCAATCGAGCCTTCAAGGCATTTTGAGGGCGCAACATCGTCAAGTAAGTAACTTTAACAAATGTTACAGTATCCACTGTAGTTGTCTGCTAGTAAAAAGAGTTTTATCAGTCATTATCCGTGTTTCGCCATCATATCGCGTTTACTACAGTTCAGTTAGTGGATCACAGGGCTCTGGCTGGTGTGACTGCATGGGGGAGGGGCTAATTAGCATATTCATAGATCTGTGTATAGTAAATGAGACAAGGGGGTTGTAGTTACATTCAAGCTGTTTTAAGGCATGAGAAAATTATTTTCACAAGAAAAAGATTTAAATATTTCTTTTTAATGATCAAAGATCAGTTTTAAGGGATAAAAATGTTGACTACAGGGGGACTTTAAAACAGCAAAATCATCCTCTGTATGTGCCTTTCCTCTTAACTTAATACTTGAAATAATTAATTTTAACATTTTACTCATTTTACTCAAGTCCCATGCAAAGCATGCTTTCAGTTACTGTTTCAGTTACGTCAACATCAAAATCATTTTCGAGTACTTGATTGGTTCACATTCACATACATAATTTATTCTAGCAGAGAAAACAGATAATCTGTTTTACCATTACTTCTGTGTATGTTAGTATTAATTAATACATCATGAATTAGCAATAAATAATAGTATATTAATAAATTATTTGTGTTGCTTTGTTTGACTGATGCTGTGTGGGTTTGACAAGCGCTCAAATACATTTTCAATGGGTATTTTTACCCCATCACAAGGTCTGACTGCAAACAAACTGTTCATTGTTAGCCGACTAAATTTAAACAAACGGTCTGACATCAGCCTCGCCTTAGTGGCCAGGAGACAAACACAAGTCTATTTGTGTTGGTTCATCTGGGATTGTCTACAGCTGGTATCCATTTGCTATGGATCTGGTTTGAGCTCATGAGTTTTAGTCATGTTCCTCCTCATGACAAGCTCATGTGATAACTAACAAACAAGTTAAAATAACCTGCCCTGCTGGATTCTAGTTGGTCCAAGCTGGTCTAGATGCTTGATACTTAGTAATGTCTGCTAGTGGACCTGGCTAGTTGCTTGCTTGTAGACTAGAAGCTGGCTAGAGCTGGTAGGGCATCTCGAAGCAGCAACAAAACATCTAAACCGTGTTAAGAAAGCGTGAACTGGTTTTTGCAGCCTCAGGCCTGACCAAGAGGTCTGATTATATTTGTAATAATCTTAGCAAGAAGGCTGCCAAGCCAGATGAGGTTGAGAGTAATATGCCCTAAGAGCATGAACAAGTTGACGTGCCAAATCAAAGATAAATCCCCATGATGCATTTCATACTCTTGCTCTGAACACCAGAGCATATGACCCAGTCGGTTCTGGGTATTAACACCTTTCTCAAGTCAGCTCATTTCTGTCTTACACACAAACACACACATTTCTCTAGAGTCTTTCTCTGCTCTTTTACTCTAATAGGTCCCAAAGCAGCACTAAAGCTGTGATTGATGCTGCTCTCTGCCTGTATCACACTCACACACACACATTTTCAGTGCACTGTCATTTCAACCACCCACCCACACAATCACATATACAACTACATTTTTACATTACTGAAGTAATTGTAAAGAACACCTACCCATACTAAGCTCACCATCATGCTAGGAGTTTGTATCAGAAACCATTATAGTTCCTACTGTAGGTGATTTCTTGATCAGGTGTTTGCTAGGGTGTTATGGTTGGTTGCTAATGTATCGTTATGTAATTACTAAGGTTCTGATTGTTGGAATATTCTGTTTACTATGGTGCACTCAAGTCATGTCAGAAAGATTGTATTTACAAGTTAAATGCACATAGGATGCATTCAGTAGGCTATTTATCGTCTGCGATAATATTGTAATTGTAGTTTTACCGATGTGGAAAATGACATATCGATTATGTCACTGACAAACAAAACCGTCTTGAAAGTTCAAAAGCATTCACTGCATGATGAAGCCTTATAGAATGTGGTTAGAATGTCCCTATAATTCACGTTGTGAAAGAAAAAATATATTCCTGTGGGGGTTTTATTTTTTATATTATAGATATGATATAATTAAGTAGCAGTGTTGTTTTTCTAAATATTAGCGTGTAAGATCAATTGCAAATGTGATAATTTATACAACAGTTCAAGAAGTTGAATATGTTACATTTAGATTTGTTGTTGGGTTTTTTTAGATTTGCCAATGAAAATAGTTCCATAATAAGCCGGAGCAGGACATTTGTGCACCTCAGAGTAAGGGTGGGCGATATGGAAAAAATATCATATCACAAATTTTTTTTTTTTTTCAGAAATATCATGATTTTATCACGATTCTTTGTCATGTTGGTTTTACTATTTTGCAAGTTGTCTGAGTGGTACAGCCAAACTAATTTCCCTTTTTTAAAAACAAGGTATAAAATAAAAAAGAATAACACATATTTAGGCCAAAGTGAGTGAAGATAAAAATCTTTGTCATTATCTTTGTTATTAAAAAATAAGAACAAAGATACACTTTACAAATAAGCATAATACAGATAAAACAAACAGTGCTACAGTAGGTGTATTTAGCAGGAACGTTCAAGAAATTGAATTAACAAATATAAAAAGTGAAACACTATATACTTATACACTATATAAATTAACTGTACAATGATTCTTTTTAAAGCAACTGTATTAAAGTTCTTCAGTCAAGAGTAATTTTTCTCTTCGTGTTTTGTTTTATTAACATTACAAGAATAGTTCACCCAAAAATGAAAATTCTGTCATCTGTCTGTCAATTCTGTCATAGTGTTTTATTTTTATACCATCATTTACTCACTCTCTGGTTGTTTTAAGCCTGAATGAGTTTCTTTTTTCTGTTGAACATTATCTATTTGAATTCAATGGGGACCTGTTTGGTTAGCCACATTCTTCAAAATATCTTATTTTGTTTTTAGCACAAGAAAGAAATTAATACAGGTTTGGGACAACATGTAAATGAGTAAATAATGACAGAATTCTCATTTTTGTGTGACCTATCCCTTTAATGACAAGCGGCAGCATCTTTCTGTCATGGACAGTAACAGAGAGAGAACTCGAATGCAGGTGAATAATATGAATTTATTTGAAAAAGCAAACTCACTCATTAATCCTCAGCCAAGCAACAGTTACAGAATGGCAGGAGAATCTATTGGAGGCAAAACCACATAGGTGCAGGCTGCTGCTGAAGTCAGGACGGGCGGAGGTCAAAACCAGTTGGGCAGTCAGTACCAGAAAATGAGGGAAGTAGATCAGGCCATTGGAAAACCTCACAGTGGCAGAGGTAACCAGATGAAATCTCCAGGAACAAGCAGGTGTACAGGCTTGGAAGGCCAGAGTCAGGTTGGAGGGAGATCCAGATGACAAATCCAACAGAATCAGGCCTGGAGACGAAACCTCAGTATCCCAGGCAGGCCAGGAGTACAAATCAGATAGATAAAGCCAGGCAAGGGATTGACAGAGAAGGTGGAAAGAACAGGCAGAGAGTCCTGGAGCCAACAGGAAAAACCAAAACTGGACAAACTGATAAGAGAAAAACAACTTAATGCTAAGCGCTCAAGAGCAAACAACAGTCTGGCACAGAACAATACACACAAAAGGAATAAGTAGGGCAATCAATGAGCAGGATAACAAGCAATGGCAGGTGAGGCAAATAGACTAAAATGAAATGAGGGGGCGGGGCCAATACATGACAAACAAAGAAACACATGACAACCAGAAACACAAACAGACAGACAAAGTCTGGCTGATCAGCCCAGAGCCCTGACACTTTAGTATTGTCGATTTAAGAGCTTCGGCATCTAATATACAGGCACGCATCCGTTTTTCTCTCAATTGTTTACTTTCACTTTAGACATAAGCAACTGTGTTTATATGTAAACCTTGTGTGTTAGCGCAATCGGACGGGATACATAACTTAGTTCAATATTTAGGCGCTATTTGACAGGCTTTTAGTGTGCGCGCTTCAGGTGTACGAGCACTGGAAAAGCTCATGTCAGAACATCATGCCAATTAAATGCAAGACTATAAAGCAAATAATGTACTTTTGTGATTGTGAATAAATTCAGTGTCCTGTGAGTGTAACTCTACCGCTGAGTTAATACTGACGTTCATGTATGTCGTGTTGTACAGTATATTGTGATGGAGGTGAACGTCAGCTGATAGAATAGCACAATACTATGATATTTCTCCAAAAGCAGATTGTGGAGACATTTTTATCATTCACGATCAAAAATCGCCATATCGCACACCCCTACCTTAGAGGAACACTGCCATGTTTCATTCCTGAATTAATCTGTTTTTGAACAAATCATTTGCATCAATGATTCAGTGATCCATGTGTAAAGACACTTGCTTAATTTTTAAATAAATCAGCTATTTTGAATGAGTCACTTGAATGAGTGATTCAATGAATCACCCATTCAGACAGGGACATGCTGCCACCTAAGGGTATTCCTACACAACTGAAGACTGCAGTTTCAGGACCACATTTCTAGGACCCTATAGTTTTTTGTATTATTTTATTTTATTTTATTTATTTTTGTATACATGTATGCATTAGCGGCTCATACTATTTAAAGGGGTCATCAGATGCAAAGTTCACTTTTACATGTTGTTTGAACATTATGTGTGTTAGCAGTGTATGTACACATCTACCCTATAATGATAAAAATCCATGCAGTGGTTTTGAATTAATCTGTAAAAATAATATTCCCTTTTTTCAAATCAAGCCATTCTCAGCTTCCTGTCTATGTGACATCACACCGACAGAGGCCGCTCCCACGATAGTTTGATTGACACTGGCGTCTTACCTCAGACCCATCCTGAATGAGCTGTAGCAGTCCGATCACCACTGTTTCGATGCCGGAACAGGAACGTAGACAAGAATGGCTCCTGTTGTATGTAATAATGAACATGGTAGTCATCATTTACTTCCAACATCTGAGCTGCTGAAGATGCAGTGGATTACGTTTGTTTGTGAACGGAATGCACCTCCCGATCTACATATATCCTTGTTCGTGCAAATAATTCGTGATCCAGCTTCACTTACAGCAGGAGTATAAGGGGTTCTTTTAATGAATCTTTGCGATCTTTGCCTTTCCTAATAATGTGCTAGGGCTAAATGCGGCTAAAGTAAACAAAGCTTGGCTCGTCACTCCACAGAAGAGAGGGGTGGGCCGAGCAGAGCTCATTTGCGCTTAAAAAAACATACTGATTTCTGCAGAGCTGATTTTGACATGGTAAAAAGGGTGTTGTTTTACACTACCACTGAGAAATTTTAACCAAAGTATGTTATAGACTTTTCATTAAGACCGTAAAGAATCATATCAACTTGTGGAAAATGGGCATCCGATGACCCCTTTAATAGCACTTGGTATTCAATTCTGTATATTATTATTGTTTTTTTAAGGAAATATGTAGTTCTGTAAATGTATACACTTAATTATTGTCCTAACCAACTCCTAAATTTAAACATACCCGTTGGTATCCCTCTTAAAATATTTAACCTAATTTATTTCAATATATTCTATATACAGTATATTCTGGTTTTAAATTCAGTTTTCTTGGAAAGAAAGACTTGTATCTTTGTGAGACTTCAGTTCATTAGCTGCAGCGCAGCGGTTCAAGTCAGATGTGTGACACACATAACAAAGTGCAGTAAACGGTAAAACAATTGAGCTACAAATTAGTGTGTTTATTAGTATGTTAATAAATGTAAGATAATTTGAATACAAATACCACTTTATAACATCCAGCAGAACAATGCACAGGTAAATAGGCTAAATGGAGATTGCTGACACCGCCTCGAACACTCAAGTTCACGCCAGCTCTTACATAAAAATAAAAAGGAAAGATAAAAAATCAATAGTTTCCTGGATCTAGCCTGTGCATGAATTTATGCTTGAATCAGGCTGTCACAAAAAATAGGGTGTTAGAAATGTGGTTGTGAAACCGCATACTATTGGTGATATTATATTATTTATATATATATATATTCTATAACAGTCCTAAACCAGCCGAGGTACCAGCATAAAAACACACTCAGCAAAATACTTTTTAATTGTTGTTTTCAAAAAAATTTCAATGTATATCGCACACTCCTAGTTGGACACAATGGATGCAGCATCTGTATTAATGGTAAATTTCAATCAAATGTTGTATGTACAAAATATGATAGTATAATTACAATAAAATATATAACGCTTTGACTTACAGTACCTTCATAAATTGAATAAAAACGTTATAGAATAAGTAATGTACCAAAGTTTAATACATAGCCTTAATAGTTTATAAAATCCCTGAGCATTAGTATGAGAAATAGCAGTAGTAATGCTTGCCTTAGTAACCCCCCTTAAATACATAAACGCATAACGTCAGATATGTTTTTGTCAGTATTGTATCTCAAAATTCAGATTTTAATGATTTCACAGTGTGAACGCAACGATCTTTCCAGCGTGGAGTCTGCCTATTTTAGCTCAGGGATTGCAGGCGTGACAAATCCGTCTGGATGGATCTCTCTTTTCCTGCTGTCAGTCAGCGTTGCGACTAGCGGAGCGCTGTCGCTAACAGATTCTCTCCTCTGAAGCGGACAGGATCACGCCTCACTCCGCCTGTCTGCACGAGCTGCTAATTGGAGTGGTAGCGGGAGCGCAGCTGTTCGCACATGCACATACACCAGTGTAAACACACGTATGCTCTTTACATTAGCGTTACATTTATGTTCCTGGCAGAAACTTTTCTGCCGGTGCATCTTAAATGTAGTGCACATTTCCTGAGTGGCAAGAAAGTGGCAATTACCCCAGCAGGTGACTAA
Organism: Labeo catla; assembly: GCA_012976165.1. Lineage (NCBI taxonomy): Eukaryota > Metazoa > Chordata > Actinopteri > Cypriniformes > Cyprinidae > Labeo > Labeo catla. Next base: position 627,403 of record VONZ01000371.1, on the reverse strand, counting down.
CAAAACATCCACCACCTATCCTGAGCAGAAATGTGTTGATTCTCTGTAAGTCACTGCATTGAAATTTACTGCTGTGCATTTAAAATGATACATTGTGTTTTTGTACACACACATATGTGTATATATGTGTGTTTATTTATATTAGGCCAAGAGTTTGGGATTAATCAGTTTATTTTCAATGCTTTTGATATCTTATGCTTACCAAGGCAGCATTTATTTGACCAAAATACAGTAGAAAGCAACACAGTAAAATATAATTTCAATATTATTATTTTTTTGTTTGAATATATTTTAAAATGTAATTTATTCCTGTAATGGCAAAGCTGAATTTTCAGAAAGACATTTTAATATATTTATTTAATATATTTTAATATATTTTCTATAAATAAAACAATAGTATTTCACAACAGGGTAGACGCTAGGGGTGGTCCAAGGGGGCTTATTACCATATCATGTGTGCATCAAGTTTTCATGCGCATTAAAATCATTTCTATTAAAACAAGTTAAACAGTTAAGTCAGTTAAATCAAGTTAAATCATCTGTCAAAATTAGGTTATTGTTACTGTATCAACAAATCACAGATTTTCTAGGACACGCGCAAGCATTTAGAGCGATTATATGCATAATGTTAGCATTACAAAGAGTCAGTGGTAACATTTCAATAAAAATTAAGTTACTGTGATTTAAAATTGTAGAGGAAATATTGTTTTTTTGCTGTAGTTGTGTCTCTCTGCACACTGTGGTGTTTCGTTACTGAATGAATTTTAATTTTTTTAACGCGTTTTTGAATCAATGATGCACTGACCCAATTATAAAAACAGTTTCTTACTTTGTTTTTGAATGAATCAACCATTTTGAACGAATCTATTGAATAAATGACTCAACAACCCATGTCATTATGACAGTGGCTTGCTGCCATCTACTGGCAATTTTAGCCTCACATTTAAAAGTGTCATTATATTTTTTTGCATCATTTCATAATTTTGTGTTCCTAACTGTATATTTAAAACATTATTCAAATAATATTATTTATGCATTTTGTAAGTGCGGTGTAATAAATGCAAACTTGATGAGCATAAGAGATTTCGGTAACACTTTATTTTAAGGTGTCCATAATACAGAGTAATTACCTAATTAAGTACTTAGTAGTAGCCATTGTACTTGCATGAAACAAAATGTACTTACATAATGTACTTACACATATGTCACAGGCCGAGTGTGTTACACAGCTACTTGTACACTTAAGTACAATCTTGATGCACTTTATTTTAAGTAGCTTATGTCTGTGTATATCATTTTTAATAACGTTGTATAAAGTGTGCAACACATATAACAATCTTTTGACCAGCTACACATAATTACAAAATGTAATTACAGACTGTTCCATAACTTACATGGTAAGTACATTATGTTTCATGTTAATACAACGGCTACTACTAAGTACTTAATTAGGTAATTACTCTGTATTATGACATCTTAAAATAAAGTGTTACTGAGATTTCTTATGTTAAAAAAAAAATAGAGCTTGTTTGTGTACGTTTTATATTACCTTCAGACATGTCTCATTTTCCAGATGGAGAGAATATTTCTGATAGAGAAATATTTAGAAATTTCTGGGTTCATTCATTTCTAAAAAAAAAACTGTCATGAACTGCCTTTTTTTCATTATTTTGTACTGTTCTCTGAGGTCCACTTATAATGTTATTGAGATTTTTACATTAAGAAACACCACCATTTAGAAGTAATAGGCTATTTTCTGTCCTGTTTTTTTTTTTAACGCCTTCATTAGAATGCATGGCGTGGTGGATTGTAGACTCAGAAGTAAACACCTTCTGCTGTGATTGGCTAACACTTGTGTATGATTGACAGCCTACAACCTTCATAGATGGACGTTGCTGTGATTTAGGTTAAAAAAGCCATAAATACTCTATACATATCAAACGATCTGTAATAACAGACAAAGCAATAATGAGAACATAATAAAAACACTTACTCACACTTGTGTGGTGAAACATTATATTTGGATCCGATATAGTTGGCACAGCATTATCTTTTAATTTCAGTCTTTCTGAAAATCCCGCGTCGAGCTGTGGCTTGTTTGTAAATGATAGTGTTGGTAAAATGAAGTGAAAAAAGGACAGAGTTCTTACTGATGCAGTCTGGAACTTCATTAAAAATAAAGTTCATCCATTCTTTCCTAATGTTTGGATCAGAAGGAAGGCAATGCAAAATTTTGCACAAAAAAAGGCAATGTTTTTCCACAACTTAGCACTCCACAGCATCTTCTTGTGTCTTTTTGTCTACAGTATATTGTTTGGTTTCTGCCACTTTAGTTATTATACTACATGCACATGCAGCTGATGTAAAAGCAGGCATTGATCTTCTTCTGTGGAGGTGTTGTTTAGCCACACTATTACGTCATAAAGTAGCACATTTCTCAACCTGTCATTTTGGCAAATTGGCTTCAATATAAGCTGTTTTTAGACTAGCAAGAAAGTTTGCACATTGAACTTGCATATGAGAAAGTCAACTGTAAGCCACTGTAGGTTTGACATACTAGGAAGTGTAAAACTGGGTCTCATTGCTCTATTTATTGAGTGGATCCAAATTTCACCTAGTCTGATAACATGACTATTTTTGAATGAATGTCAATGGAAATCCTTTTTGTCCACATAAGGTGTAGTTCATTTAGCTACCAGCATAGACCAGCTAAACCTTGACCCCATTTACACATGGAAATGTGAAAAGGAATGATAATATGAAATATACTCAAGTAAGCAGGTTTGTGACTTAAGCAACTTCAGCAAAGTAGTTTAAAATTAAATGTTAGAAGTTATTACATTAATTAATTATTTATTTTGTTAACACTTTAGATTAGGGAACATATTCACTATTAGCTAAGAGTTTGTTCTTAATAAACTCCTAATTTGATGTTTACTAAGGTAGTTGTTAAAATCTAAAATACGGTCATGCAGAATAAGAAACATATATTAAGAAAGTAGATATGATCAGTTTTGATTTCATGTTGATTAAAACTTAAAAATCAGAGAAGTACACACAGAATTACAGTAACATCAGAAGAAAAGAAAGCGTTCTTTACACGTGTAATAATGTACTCATTTAACTTAGAAAGAAAAAAAGGCAAATAGACTGAGGGCTGTTTAATCTGTCTCTGAATAAATGTGGAGGTGAATACTGATTTGACTGTTTCAGATAAGGCTGTTTCCCTTTAGATTTCGCCTTTGTGTGTGTGTGTGTGTGTGTGTTTGTGTGAGCAGGCGCCACGCTTCTCAGGGACGATGTGAAGGTGAACCAGCACATGCTCTTGATACAGAGAACATTTATTACACACACACAACCTTGAATAGCTGCCAAAGTTTTGCAGAAATGGAAAGCTGAAGATATTATAATGTCTAAAAGCAAAGGCGTTTGTAGGGCTGCTTAATCTCTCTGTGCCGTAAAAGATCTATGAAGTGTTTATTGATGTTTATGCATTTATTTGTTGAAACATTTATTATAATTAATTATTGATCTTAAATCATTGTGTCTGGATAGCGTTCTGTTTTACTTTGTGTTTTCAGTGTTCATTTATTGTGTGTGTGGATATATGTGTGTGTGCTCAGATCAATACTCCAGCACTAATGGTCAATGTTAGCCTGTGGGCGGGTCATGCACTAATGAGTGATCCTACTGATGATACTAAACTACCAAATCCTACCAAACCTCTCTACCTTCCCTGTCACCCCTACACATACATACAGGTGCTTGTTAATTATGAAACATCTATTAAAATCATCTCTTTATTTCAGTTGTAGATAGACTTTTTAATAAGGATTGCAAACTGTTCCAAGGTCTGTACATTTGAGAATTTTTCTGAATCAAAGTAGGAAAATGTGATGTTTGGTGTATACATGACAAATTTAGCAGTCAGTATTATTATTATGCTTGGAATATTAGTTTTGCATGACAATAAATTCCTGAAATCTGAAATTAATGATGAAGAATGCCTTGAAATTCTATAATTTAATAAAGTTTAAACTTGCAGAAAACCCTTAGTTGCTGTTTATTTGTTTATTGTTGTTTTATTTATTTAATGTTTTCTTATTTCTATACATGGTAACTTTCTACTGTTCAGTAAAGTTCTTGCATTAAAAAATGTGTTGGTAGCGCCTCAGAAACACAGTATGTATACTTTTCAGTGACATCAGGCCATGAATGGCTTACTTAGATGTTAGACTGCAATTCAAGACAGTTTTAACATAAAAAAACAAAAATGACACACTTCACCTTTCTGTTCTCTGTATACCAGTGGTTTTGGCACACTATACTATAGACTCAGAGTTGTATGGTTGTGAAAAGATAGTAAAAGCTGATCTGTGGGATGAAATGGATCAGTCCAGGATGTCAGATCAGAGCTGGTGTGTTTTGACATCTGGAGAGGCAGGATGATTCTGTTCGAGATACTGTCTGGGTGGCTGATGTTGGACAGCAATTCATAATGCATAAAAACAGATGTCTCTTCCATTATAGATTACCAAAAATGAGCTGATTTACTGGCTGAATGTTTGCCCTGAGCCAACAGAAATGGCCACATCAGTTCCTCTGTGACCTAAACAGTTTTGAAAAACTTAATTAGAGGCCAATAAAAATGCTGCTATAGAGAAAAATAACGTCCTTCCTCCTGAATCTGATCTAATTGCATTGTAGGAATTGAATTAATCTCATGTTTTAAGGAAAATGTTATAATTTATGTAGAACATCTAAAGTTATTTGCTGCACCACCTTAGTAAAAGAGCCTTGAATCGTTAATATGAAAATCTAATTACTCTCAGAGCGCCCTTTGCCTTTGATTTCATTAAATGTTTTTTGCCCTTCATCCTTCCTCCCTTGGGTTCCTTGTTTAAAGGAGAGTTTTGATTTTTCGCTCCAGTCCAGCATGCCCACAAAACCTCCCTCCGAGGTGAATGTGTTTCAGCTTATGCTATTAGTCTCATTTGGCTGATAGTCATGAATCTACTTTGCTCGTTTCAGGTAAAATGTTTAAGTCATTAGACTTGCCGCTGATCGTGGAGTTTATGCTGATGTTCTACAAAGACAAGCCCATTGATTGGCTGTTGGACCACATCATGTGGGTGAAGGTTTGCAATCCAGAAAAAGATGCGGTAAGAATTATTTCTCTTTTTCTATTGTTATTTCAATTTTTTATTATTATTATATCATTTATTGCTAATTCATTATTTGAAATCATTGTTTTTGTGTCTCTACTTAACATATGTGTAATGATTTTAATAATTAATAGCCAATGCACAAATCATGCACAAAAAAATGTGCTAAAAAATCGCAATTGCATTATCCTTCTTTTTGGCACTTTGTCTCATGTTTTTTTAGGTTTGTTAGAATTTTTTGAGCTATTTAAAGGTTTATATGTTTTTTTAAATTGAGATTTATACATCATATGAAAGCTGAATAAATAAGCTTTTCATTGATGTATAGTTAGGATAGGACAATATTTAGCCTAGATACAACTATTTAAAAATCAGGAATCTGAGGTGCAAAAAAATCAAAATATTAAGAAAATCACCTTTAAAGTTCTTCAAATAATGTTCTTAACAATGTATATTACTAATCAAAAATTAAGTTTTTATACATTTATTGTAGGAATTTTACAAAATATCTTCATGGAACATGATCTGTACTTAATTTCCTAATGATTTTTGCCATAAAAGTAAAATCAATCATTTTTGACCCATACAATGTATTTTTGGCTATTGCCACAAATAAACCCCGGCGACTGAAGACTGGTTTTGTGGTCCAGGGTCACATATAGGAATATAGGCAATAAATGATCTTTCTAATGACTGTAGAAGCCTGATCATGAGGGACGAGGCAAGTGTGTTTGACTGGACAGTAAAACTGTCAACGAAGTTACTGTTTTTAAAACTTTTCAACATTTATACATCAATGTATACATCTTTTCAGATTTTTCTTAAGTTAAAGAGTTGAAAGAAAAAATTCAAATTCACCAACCAAACAAAATGGAACAACATAGTTATTAAATAGACAATTTACCCAAAAAATAAGTAAATAAAATAATAAAAAATATCATCATTTACTCACCATGATGTTACTTCAAACCCATAGAATTTTTGTTCATCTTTGAAATGCATATGAAGATATTTCTAATGAAACCTAAGAGATTTCTGTCTCTCCTTTAAAAGTACATTACTTTAAAAAAATACAAAAAACACAGTAAAAGTAATTATTTCAATCAAGTGCTCTCAAGCAGAGGTGGACAGTAGTGAAGTATTTTTACTTTACTCAATTAAATGTATAAAGTATCTGTACTTCAACTTTTACTTCACTACATTCTGAAGTGTAATATCATACTTTTTACTGCACTACATTTCATAAATAAAAGTTATTGTTTTTTACATTTAATAATTAAGATTAAAAATGTTGTACTTTCTTGTACTCAAGTAAATCTTTGAATTTTTTTTTACTCCAGTAAAAGTAAGAAAGTACTAGATTTCTAATGTAATTAAGTATTAAATGATATTTAATATGAAATGTAGTGGAATGTTGCAGGGTAAAGATTTTCTAAAGAAAAACACTGATAAAATACAGACACTTTAAAAAAAAGTACTTTTAAAGCAGACTAAAAAAAAAATACTTCACAACTGTCGGCCTCTGCTCTCAAGAGACATAGTTGCTTTATAATCATCCTTGATCATAACACATAAATCACATCAAATATGGTAAACGAAAGTTTAAATGTGCTTGCTTGATGCTCAGGATTTGATGTCTTTATGAACTTTTTGAAGCTTGAAATTTTTGGTATAGTGAATCTTCATTGGACCTTTTTTTTAAAGGGGTCCTATTATCCTCTTTTACAAAGTCTTGATTTTGTTTTGGGGGTGTACTAGAACATGCATTCATGCTTGATGGTTTGAAAAACGCATTATATTTAACATAATTTACATTGTTACAATACATTTCTCCCAGCCTGGCACATAAGGCTTGATTAGTTCCGGGTTTAATGAAGGCCGCCTTCTGAAAAAAGAAATGTGTTGTGATTGGTTAGCTGTCCCAGTGCGTTGCGATTGGCGAACAGCTTAGATGGTGTTTCAGTACTGCCACGCCCCTTGTCAAAGAAGCAAGTTCCGTGTACAACTGTTAGCGCAAGCTAGATTAAAGTGATTCTTACGTTTTAAATATGGAAATTTTTCTTACAAAAACGCATCAATTCGCTACAGGAGGTCTTTATTAACCTCCTGGAACCATGTGAGACACTTTTTATTATGGATGTATGCATATTATTGTTTTGGACTGATGAGGAGAGACACCTGTCTGTAATGTTCTAAAGCTTGGGAGTGCCAGGATAAATTTTAATATAACTTCGATTGCATTCGTCTGAAAGAAGGAAGTCATATTCACTTAGGATGCATGGAGGGTGAGTAAATAATACTCTACAGCAGTGTTGAGACCTATCATCAGCCTGTGAGATCGCCAATACGTGATTTTATCATGCTAATATATTTAATTATTTACATACTTGGTTTCATTGCCCAAAACCAGCTCCAGCATAAAGCTAAAAGCAGCCTAGCATTATCATAGAACATCATCACTAATAGGCCTAGCCTATTCTGGTGCAAGCTTATGCATTTTAAAAAACACTTGCGTTATAAGTGAAGCTATCTACAGTGTATGATGAATAAATCTCTTACCACACACTGCAGACATCTGCGGTGCGTTATGGCTCCGACACGGAAACCAGAGTAGATCGTGGCTTCGGCATGTGTTTTGACCCCCTGTACTGCACATGTCTGCGGCGCGTTACAGCTCCGAAGCGGACACTCTAGTCAATGCTTATGTTCATACCGACCGCGCTGCGGCTCGTTGAAGTGGTTCTCCGTGCTGCATCACTAAATTTAGGCTAATCCCCCACCTTGTCCCTACACACCCCCAACAATTCGAAATTTGTGGGTGGGATTTAATTTAATGAGAATGTAATAGACCGCGTTGTGACATCATTGCATGCGGAAAACAAACGATGTAGTCCAAAGGAGCCTTCGTTGTAGTTCTTGAAAAGAGATTTTTTAAAAACAAAATATCTCCTTTTGGAGTGGACTGAGATTTGTGACTTCGTAGATCTTTTTCATGCCCACAGATACACACCACACACTGACTAAAGTTCAAAAAGTGTAAAAGCATAATAGCACCCCTTTAATATTTTCATTTGTGTTTTGAAGATGAATGAAACTCTTATAGCGATGGAATGAAATAAGGGTGAGTGAATGATGACAGAATGTTCATTTTTGTGTGAACTAAACCTTTAAATGCTGTGAAATCAGTCGTTTGAGTTTCTAGAAAACAACAGAAACAGGTTTGTGCCTTGACTTATTCAGTTTCTCACATCAGCTCTGCAGTCTAAATGTGTCTAAACAAAATTCATACGCCCCAAGTGGACTGTGGTTTAATAAAAATTCTCAGACATTAATGCGTGTCAAGTTTCTAATATTTCTTTACAATTTTTTAAATATGTATTTTTAAATGTGTATGTGGCCAGAATGATCATTGGAAAAATTGTTTCTGATTTAAGATTTCTGTTTAAAGTGTATGTAGTTGTTATATAATGTATATAAATGTTCTTTGTGTCCCACAGAAACATTGTGACAGGCAGAAAGCAAACCTACGCATCCGCTTTAAACCGTCTCTCTTCCAACACGTTGGAACACACTCTTCCCTCGCTGGAAAGATCCAGAAACTCAAGGTGATCTTTTACCAAATGTATTTATTTATGTGTGAGTTTTTTTTTGTTTTTTTTTAAATAGGAGTGTGTGTGTAATCATTTTACACATTTGTAACCCTCCAGCAGAGTAGCCTGCCTCTGGACTAGGTTCATTTCTCTTCAGATTGTCCAAATTGCAAATCACAGTACCCAGAAGGCAGCTGATAATGGCTCATATCCTAATAAATCAGCATGTGTCCCTGCTCTGTCTTTATTCCCTCCAAATGAAGAGCGCTAGGAATTGCCATGGCAATGAGTGCCTGTATGACCCGCCCGTTCTATGTCGTATTGATTTTGTTCTCGCCTGGAGAGCTGGTGAATACATCTGACGGTCCATTTCCTGAGGGCCCTGCTCACTGCATTCTTCTCTTTACGTTTATCATAATACCTGCCTCAATCACTACTGCTATTCTTCGTCTCTATTCATTCATTTACTAGACTTCTTTTATTTATGTTTTTCATATCAACCTGTGGCATGTTTGGGCACTGCAGTTTATGTTTATATTGTGCGTATGCCACACTCCAGTCTGATTAGAATGGAGGCCTGGGTTCCTATGGACTCCAGTAAAGTTTGCAGTTGTTATGTAAACTGCTTTCTGACAGAATTTTGGTGATTCTTCAGATGGTTATATAATGTAATAATTGGGTCATACCGTGTCAACTAACCAGAGGTCCTTGGCTCAAATTTTTGATTTTGCTAATATTTTTTCTGAAGAAAGATACACATGTATAGTGATGAAAGCCAAAATATTAAATGTCATGGATGGGTATTTAATGAGTAAATTTTGTAGAGGGAGATCAAAATGATGGCAGCATCATCTTATTTTTACACAGCGATTGGTAGTTCTGTTAGCAAAATATGTTGACTTTATGTGCCAATGGTGACCATTCAAAAATGGGGAAACAGCACCTTTCAAGTCTTTCTCCAAAGTTTGCATGCCTGTAACTCAAGAAGTATTAAAAATATCTTAATGCCCTTTTAGATATTGGGCCTTGACAAATTTTCCTTTTGGCATCTTCATTTTTAAGGCCCTATGAGATTTGGTTCCAGAGATATTGGAATTTCAGTATAGCCCCAGGAGTAAATCGTTAAAATTGACACATTTTCAGTGGTCAAAAACCAAATGTGGGTCAGTGTAAAAAAATATGATACTGCTTTTTTTTAAAGAGGAATGTCTGAAGAACAAATAATGTTGAAACTGGAGATGTATCTCATTTGTTCCTGTCAAGACAACTGCATTGAACAAACGTCTGAGTGCCATAAATATTTTTTTTCTCCAAGGTTTACGTGCCTATAACTCAAGAAGTATTTAAGATATCGCAATATGATTTTAGATTCTAGTTGTTAATAAACTATTCTTATGGAATTTTAATTTTCAAGGCCCTACATCATTCAGTCCCAGAGATATGGGGATCTCAGTGAGGCTCAGATTGTTAAATGTTAAACAAGTTACAATTCTAATTTCAACATTATTTCTTCTTCGGACATTGTTCTTTAAATAAAATAAGCATCGCTGCATACAAAGTGACCAACATTTGGTTTTCAACCACTAAAAATATAATATTCAACAATCTGAAAACGAAGCTTCATTGAGATCCCCATATCTCCGGGACTAAATGATGTAGGGTCTTGAAAATGAAGTTCAAAAAGAAAAGTATTTATGGTACTCAGAGTGATATATTCAATGCAGTTGTCTTGACAGAAAGAAACAAGATACATCTCTAGTTTTAACATTATTTGTTCTTTAGACATTCCTCTTTTAAAGGAAAGAAGTCTTATATTTTTGCAAACTGACCCACATTTGGTTTCTGACCACTGAAAATGTGTCAATTTTAATGATTTACTCCTGGAGCCATATTAAAATTCCAATATCTCTGGAACCGAATCTCATAGGGCATTAAAAATAAAGATGCCAAAAGTAAAATTTGTTAAGCCCCAATATCTAAAAGGGCATTAAGATATCTTTAATACTTCTTGAGTTACAGGCATGCAAACTTTGGAGAAAAACTTAAAAGGTGCTGTTTCCCCATTTTTGAATGGTCACCATTGGCACATAATGCAACAAGGACTGTTAAAGTCAACAGATTTTACTAAAAGAACTACCAATCTCTGTGTAAAAATAATGATGCTACCATCTTTCTGAAGCCATTTTTATGTACTGAGTCTGTTCAAATGTTTCAGTGTGGATTAGCAACTTTTGGAAACCGCTATTGTGGACTTTACAGATTAATGTGGACATAGCCTGAAAGTCTGGAACAATAAAATACAACAATAAAAGGTAGTAAAAATAAAATGATGAAGTACCAAGACTAAGAAAAAAGTACCAAGACACTTTTAATGTAACTTTTATATAGCAACAATAAAAAAAAAGTTGAAATCTTCTAGTTTGAAAGGACATAGAGTGCCTGAACACTGTTTATGTAGTTCTTCTGTCTTTTTTGGTCAGGATAAGGACTTCGGAAAGCAGACGTTGCATAAAGGTCACGCTAACCCGCTGGCTGAGGTCACCACCAGTCTAAAGACATACCAGCATTTCACGCTGGAGAAGGCCTATTTGGGAGAGGATTTCTTCTGGGCATTCACGCCTGTGGCTGGAGACTTCATACGCATCCGGTTCTTCACACCTGTCAGAGTAGAGAGGTACATCCATACAGAGATTCTCAGATAATGCCTCGGGTTTCTCTCTGTTACACCTTCATGAATGCCAGCATGCTTTCACAGACAGTCTGTTCCAAAACCGAATGGCCAGAATGATTATCCTGTCCTCTAAAATGCCATCTCTTATCCAAAAAGGCAGCATCGCATATGTCTTTTGCAAAGAGGACCCAGAATCACTTGTGAGACAAGTGAAATTCATCCAATTTAGTTCATTCAATATTTATCTATCCAAAGGCATCAACAGCAGTCCAATTTAATAAAAAAAATCTTATCCTTGTGTCTCCCTACTGGAAAATTCATTTTGGGCTGGTAACTGTGTTTTGGAACATGGCAGATGGTTTCCAGCTGGTTTAAATATCATTGGTGGAAGGTAGTAGACGGGAGTTTGTGAGTTGATACATAACTAATAATGAATTATACTGAGTGTATACTGTAAATTTACTGACAAATTATCAGTCACCAATTCCAATACTGCTTGAGTAAAAGTATCTGATTTGAATTGTACTGAATATTGACTCAAAGAAGCACTAGTCCTCAACACCTCAACACATAACATTTAATGGTCAAATCCTATTTGCAGTGGACGTGCTGTTTCAGCCTCACTGCTGCAGTCGTGCCCTACATAACCCTAACCCTAACCTGTGATTCAGCAACTAGCTGCTAATGCACCCATATTCATGTAAAGTGTGGGTGTGTAAGAGCAAAATGCACAAGATCTAATAATCTTCAATAAACTGCTGTAGTGGAATAAAGATATATACTTACTCAAAAATGTAGTGAAGTAGAGAGTAAAAGTTGCTAATATCTTTCATGCTCAGTCATTGTCACAACTAAAAATGAAAACGCATTAAATGCAGGTGAGGTCAAAAGTTTACATACACCTTGCAGAAATGTTAATTATTTTACCAAAATGAGTGGAATCAAATGCATGTTAGTTTTTTATTTAGTACTGACCTAAAGGTATTTCACCTAAAAAGACGTGTACATATAGTCCACATAAGAAAATAATAATTGAATTTATAAAAATGACAATGTTCAAAAGTTTACATACACTTGATTCTTAATACTGTGTTGTTACCTGAATGATCAACAGCTGTGTTTTTTTTGTTTGTTTGTTTAGTGATAGTTGTTCATGAGTCCCTTGTTTGTCCTGAACAGTTAAACTGTCCGCTGTTCTTCAGAAAAATCCTTCAGATCCTACAAAATCTTTGGTTTTTCAGCATTTTTGTGTACTTGAACCCTTTCCAACAATGACTATATGATTTTGAGATCCATCTTTTAACACGGAGGACAACTGAGGGACTCGTATGCAACTATTACAGAAGGTTCAAATGCTCACTGATGCTCCAGAAGGAAACATGATGCATTAAGAGCCAGGAGTGTAACTTTTGAACAGAATGAAGAAGTGTACAATTTTCTTATTTTGCCTAAATATCTTTTTTTTTCCATTTAGTACTGCCCTTCAGAAGCTACAGAAGATACTTACATGTTTCCCAAAGACAAAATAAGTTAAGTTTACCCTGGTCTTCAAATGTAAAAAAAAAGGTTTTCACCCCTGGCTCTTAATGCATTGTTCTTCCTTCTGGAGCGTCAGTGAGCATTTGAACCTTCTGTAATAGTTGCATATGAATATGAGTCCCTCAGTTGTCCACAGTGTGATACTGTCATTGTTGGAAAGGGTTTAAATATACACAAAAAAAATTAAAAAACAAAGAATTTGTGGGACCTGAAGGATTTTTTCTGAAGAACAGCGGGCAGTTTAACTGGATATTCTACTGGATAGTTCTTAGTGGATATTCAAGTAAATATTTTACGCTAATTGGGTTCGGCTGACAAAAAAATGTAGGTCTTTCAGGTCACTTATGGACTACAAAACCAGTCATAAGGGTAATTTTTTTAAATTGAGGTGTATTACATTATCTGAAAACTGAATAAATAAGCTTTCCATTGATGTGTGGTTTGTTAGGATAGGACAATATTTGGCTGAGATACAACTATTTGAATATCTGGAATCTGAGGGTGCAAAAAAATCAAAATATTGATAAAATCGCCTTTAAAGTTGTCCAAATGAAGTTCTGAGCAATGCATATTACTGATCAAAAATTAAGTTTTGATATATTTATGGTAGAAAATATACAAAATATCTTCATGGAACATGATCTTTACTTAATTTCCTAATGATTTTTGGCATAAAAGAAAAATCGATAGTTTTGTCCCATACAATGTATTTTTGGCTATTGCTACAAATATACCTGTGCTACTTAAGACTGGTTTGTGGTCCAGGGTCACATTTCCTTACGTTGGAAGGTTGGTGCTGATGAATGAAGTAGACAGCATGCTGTCCGTTTAGTAATAGAGCTCGTCTCGCAGTTTTTTTCATCACGCTGACTCATACCAGCTGGATAATGCATCAATCATCATAAGGCACAGTCATCCGTACATTTTTAACCCTAATGGAAAGTTCATGCATATTTCAGGCTTAATTGAGAGCTAACAGTGCTCAGTCTGAATGAGAGCGTTTGACGATCACTCACTAACTTCCTTCATGCTACAGGAGTCACAGTTTAACAAGCACAGGTGTCCATTTACGCTGTACAGCGACTCTACACGTGTAATTATAGAGAGAAATCCGCCAGTGTCTGTGATTGTTCATGTTTCAGTGATTTACAGAGGAGGAAAAAAATGTTTTTGGAAACTTTAATATGTCATTGCATTAGATGACATATTATCGGGGGTCATCTGTGCCCAAATGCGCCTCAGAATTATTTGTTTTATCCATATTTCTAGATACTGCTGCTGTTTTGCTGATTTTAATATAACGAGAGTAATGAAGGCATCGCCTGAAGGTTTCACAAATACAAAGTGTCACAAATTTGTACACAACATCTGCTGGTTCATTATTTCAAACCTAACAAACTTTTTATGAAATGTTTTATTTGAAAAGCATATTTGTCATTCTTAAAATTGGCTCTTGCTTTGATACTTCCTAAGACATTAAAACTGCAAAGACATTCAGAGGCAAGAATGCATTAAATTAATTAAAATTGACAATTTAGGCAATTATAATGTTACAAGATTTCTGTTTGAAATTATTTTTGATTTCTGAACTTTCTATTCAACAATGAATCCTTTAAAAAGTGATGGTTTCCACCCTGATAATAATAAGAAATCTTTCTTGAGCAGCCAATCAGCATGATAAAATAATTTTTTTTTTCTGATGATTTATGTGACACTGAAGACAAGTAATGATGCTGAAAATTCAGCTTTGCCTCACAGCAATAAATTACATTTTAAAACATATTACAGTAGAAAAGAGGTAGGTTAAATTGCAATATATTTTACAATATTACTGTTTAATCATATTTTTGATCAAATAAATACAGCCTTGGTGAGCCTAAGAGACTTCTTTCAAAAACACTGTAAAAATCTTACTGAGTCCAAACTTTTGAACAGTAGTGTAAATGTTTAAATACTTTTTGGGGCAACTGTGTGCTGCAGGGTCTATAAATAACTACATGATAAAATGATATATGGGGAAACATATGCAGTAGAGTTCTTTAGCACTGTACTCCTTAAGGAATTGATAAGATTGATAGCTTAGATTATATGTTTGTGTGTGTGTGTAGGTATTTCTTCCGCAGTGGAAACATCGAGCACCCTGGAGACAAGCTCTTCAACACTACAGTGGAGGTTCTTCCTTTCGACGTGAGTCCCTGTCATTGTGTGCAGATAAATACTAGCGTTGTGTTTGTTGAAGGATTGTTGCTGTTTGATTGTGTGTTTCCCTCTGGGCAGGAGGAGACTGCTTCACTGCAGCCTTTATAAACAGCTCACAGATCTGTGCTGAAACATTGTCTCAGCAAGCTCAAGACTTAAAGGAGAAGTCCACTTCCAGAACAACAATTTACAAATAATTTACTCATCCTCTTGTCATCCAAGATGTTCATGTCTTTCTGTCTTCATTTGTAAAGAAATTATGGTTTTCGAGGAAAGCATTTCAGGATTTTTCTCCATATAATGGACTTCATTGGTGCCCCGATTTTGAACTTTCCAAAATGTAGTTTAAATGCGGCTTCAAAGGGCTCTAAACAATCCCAGCCGAGGAAGAAGGGTCTTATCTAGCGAAATGTTTTTTTTTTTTCAGAAAATAAAAATGTGTATACTTTTTAAGCACAAAAGCTTGTGTAGCACAGGCTCTGGGGTGTGCGTCCACAATGCTACAAATTAGCGATGGGTTGTTCTTGAACAAATCTTTAATGTGACACAGAAGAATGAGTCGTCTCGGGGAGTGATTCGTTCAGTCGCGTATGCGCAACATCCTATTAGGTTCTGTACTGGAATTAGTTCACCTGTTCCGAGTCTTTGGGTTTTTCGAGTCATTCGTTCATCTCATGGGGCTTTCACGTGATGAACGAACGACTCAAACCCAAAAACTTGTCAGATAAGAGGTGAGGTGAGCTAATCATAGACCAAAGACCAAGGTAAACAATTAATTAATCTTTTCTGTTTCTTATAGCATTATAGTTTTGTCTTGTTTGTAGTGTGATCAACATTTGTGTAAGCAGTAGATGTGTTAGGGAAGTAACATGTAACATTTTAATTATATTTTGCTAAAATGAACGAAATGAACGAAATGACTACAAAAAAGATTTGTTTATTTTGCTGAACGAGACTCAAAGATCCGAGTCGGTAAAATGATCCGAACTTCCCATCACTACTACGAATCACGTCTAAGTTCATCGTCTTTGTAGAGTATGGTGAAAAACTCCATCTTATTTTCTCCTACAACTTCAGAACCGTCCGACATCATTGTACCTTTTTGTTTGTAAACCGCGTTTGACTTACTTGCACTTTCTTAGTCTTTGCGTGTTCGCTTTGTAAACACTGGGACTGTAGTTCCACCTACGTTCCACATGACCTTTCGATGTGATTCAATAGTACATAGTGTCGTGAACGCACATCCCAGAGCCTGTGGTGCACAAGCTTTTGTGCTTAAATAGTATACAAATTTTTATTTTCCGAAAAAAATAGATTGTTTCGCTAGATAAGACCCTTCTTCCTCAGCTGGGATTGTTTAGAGCCTTTTGAAGCTGCATTTAAACTACATTTTGGAAGTTCAAAATCGGGGCACCAATGAAGTCCATTATATGAAGAAAAATCCTGAAATGCTTTCCTCAAAAACCAGTAGACAGAAAGACATGAACATCTTGGATGACAAGGGGGTAAATTATTTGTGAATTGTTGTTCTGGAAGTGGACTTCTCCTTTAAGTCAGTGTTGAAAATATAATGCAAGCACTTTTTGGCATGGTTCCTGTTTGAGCAGATGTCAAGAGCTGGATTGAGGCCTATTTAAATGTGCAACATTACTGTTATTATTGCCTATACTTAGGGTTAAGGGTTTGTTCTTCCTTAACCTGAAGTATTAAATGCTGTGTAACTTGTGATACACTGCAGGCATCACTGATAGCTCAAATCATGCTGGCGTGTGGTCTACATCCTTGCAACCACAGAGAGCATCTTACCTTGATTTTGAAAGGTCTGATTTCCTCTTGCAAAGTCCTTCTTGGTTCTTTGCTTAGGAGTGATAAGGAAAGAGAAAGAGCAGAACATTTGTTACTAAAGATTTTTATTTCAAATAAATGCTTTCCTCAAAATTATTAAGCAAATATTATGTAGCCTAATCATCATGGATCAGTGGCAGTTCCAAAGTGTGTTTAATATGTGGCGTGAAGTTTTCTGGAAAGTTTACATCAGCAACCCTGCTGAAAAAAACAGCTAAAACCAGCCTAGGCTGGTTGGCTGATCTTAGCTGGTTTAAGCTGGAAATAACTGGTTTTAGCTGGTCTCCCAGCTTGGCCAGGCTGGTTTTAGCTAGTTGTCCAGCCTGGCCAGCCAAGGAAGAGGCCAAAACCCCTCTAAAACCAGCCTGCCAACCAGCTTAGGCTGGTTTTAGCTGTTTTCTTTTCTTCAGCAGTAATGTCATTTCAAACCACTGAAACTCCAAACTAACTTTGTTTTGGCCAAATTTTAGTTTGAATGAATATCAAGGCCTCACAGCACCTTAGAATGCATTGAAGATGTATAAGTCCAAGACGGTGGATGAAGAAAAAGTCATGTTGAATATAAATTAACTTGAGCACTGAAAATAACTGACAAAATTTACAAAAGATCAGTGTGATTTCAAATGGATTTCTTTGTACTTCTTTAATTTGTGTGTGTGCTTATTACAGGGTTGCACCATTAGCTTAGCAACATGCCAACATCAAACTCTGTTGAAACAATTGCAAGCTACATTTTCCATATGGAGCAGAGAGTTTCTGAGTTTTTAAATTCAGGTGCGGTCACATTAGCAAAATTTCAGTGACATTAGTCACTTTCTAAATGTAAGCTTTGTGTTAGACGACGTGATGAATTTACATGAACAGCTTGAACATAAGCAAAATCTGCTTGGGTATTTTTTTCATCCTCATGTGAAACTTCTGATGGCATGGATTCTTATTAATATGACTGGATTTCAGCCATGAAATTTTGCTGAGCGGCAATACATGTGACTGCACCTTTAGAAGGCAGCTGTCTATGTAGACACTAGACAGCAAGGCAATTATATGAAAGACAGTTATAAAGTTGAGCAGTTTTAGCTAGAGATGAGTCAGGATGGTTGATAGACATCTAGACATCCAAACTATAACTAGTTGCTTTGTAAGGTTGACTACTGAGTCTAATTTTTTTTTTTAGCTTTCATTTTTTTAAACAGTGCTTCAAATGTGATGCAGTTGCTCAGAGAACCACTTTCGCCGCCTACAGCAGCACATTTCGAGACAATTACTGTCAGACTTGAAATCACCTGCTGTGATCAATGTTTTTGTTATTATGCGTGATTCATAGGCCTCTGTTTGTAAGGACTAGATTTGTGCAAAAACAGACAGCAGTATTAAACAGCTCTCTGGAATACCTGGTCAGTTGTGGACTTCTGTAGAACAACATAATGTGTGTTAATGCTGACCTTGAGTTCACAAAATGATATAAACATAAGTAGGCCTGTTGCAATTGAACGATCACGGTTATTTGATCTAATCAAAATTATTTGAGTTAACCACAAGGAAATTTAGGCGTGTAAAGAAAATGCTGTTGTGTCACTTTTTGCTGTGTGGTAACGAGAAACAGAGGAGTCATAATCTAACAGGGAGCCATATTTCAGCATGACATTAACCTGCTCATTTTTTGGGGAAAATAATTACAATTAATCGTGATTAATCCCACCTAACATTAAAGTTTTTAAATTTTTATATTGCACTAATTTCACATTCAAT
Source organism: Labeo catla (assembly GCA_012976165.1). Lineage (NCBI taxonomy): Eukaryota > Metazoa > Chordata > Actinopteri > Cypriniformes > Cyprinidae > Labeo > Labeo catla. The sequence goes on along the minus strand of VONZ01000371.1, from coordinate 608,645 downwards.
CTCCAAATTAATCTAGAAACAGCATAAAGACCATATATTTTTAATATTTGTTAAATATTAATAAAAAGGAAAAATTAATTACTCGTGTTATTTTGAAAGCACTAATTATATTATATTATATTATATTATATTATAAAAACATGTGCTAAATGAATAAATGAAAGGTAAATTTAGGTTTGCTATGGGTGTGAATGTAAAGTGGACAAAGATTAGAGTTGAACAAAACGAGAAATTTTTTTATTTAATTTTTTAATTTAACTTTTAAAATCTTATTTTCAAAACATTAAAGAAAATCATATATGGGACTAATTATATGTTTCCAAGTAAAATATACATTTTTAAAAATAGGCTTACAATGTAAATTTCATTAAGGAAAACGTGTTAATTGTAAGCCACAATGTATTATGTAATTCATGTCAGCACAAAATTCATGATCATGACAGGCCTAAACATAAGTGACAGGAGACCAAAGTCTTGTCAAAAACTATTTTGACAGGCGAAGGGAATCATAGAAACTGACTGGCTTCATTCTCACTCGGTGCAGTTCACTGTATCGCTCCATCACTGCTGCTGTATGCGGCAGCACCAGACACTGAGAGTTCGAGGAAAGAAAGTATAAAGCAAAGCAGTGGAGATAAAGATATACTTCTGTTTTATGAGCTAATGGAACTATACTGACACTTGGTAATAAAACGTGACCTGCTGTGTGTGCGGTTGGTGTGGAGGAAATATTTTCTCCCGAGGGAGAGCAGACGAGGGGCGGCACTGTGATTTAAGATTACAGCCGGAAACGGACGCTCACCGCAAGATTAATAGCGGGATTTTCTAAGAGCAAGAGCCTGTCGCCCTGTAATATCTCTCGTCCTCTCGCCTGTTTTTGCTTTTCCTCCCTGCCGGGTTGTTATAGCTCTCTTTTCTCCTCATTTTCTTCTCTGTAATGCTCCCTTTAGGGACATTTATGGAATTCTGCCATATATAGGAAATTAGCAGGGAATGCCCTGGAGAAAAGAGTGTTTGTGGTCTGTTTTATGCTGTTAATGCAGTTTGGGGAAATTAGAGCGATGCTCTGCTGGGGTTTTGAACATATTTGTCTTCTCTTGGGTCATATCACTGAGTTTCAGTCCAAGAAGAAGCCTTGTAAGACCCGTTTCAGAAGTTATAGTTGCCAGAGATGCAGACACAATATGTGCACCCAATATCTAGCGTTGTTTGTTTACACAAGAACAACTGTTACTGTACTCTGACATGACTGCTGTGAATGGCTCTACAAAGCTGTACAAACCCTGTAAATGTCAGCTTGTGGCTATGCAGACTCCCTTCGTCAGTTCTCTTTAATGCTTCTTTCACACTTTAATTATTTTTGCTGTTATTTTTATTTTATCTCGACAGAAAGGAAGAAACTCAGATCAGTTCAGCATATCTCTTTCAGAAGATTCTCTGCCAAAACTGAAATTTTTAATAATGGAGTATTGCCTCAGATCTCACAAAACACCAGGGGAGAGCGGGGACGAAAGTAACGTGGGACGAAAGTGACAAAGCTATTTTCTCAGAGCCAGGACCAAATTTGCTTTCCAAGCTATGACAGCACATTCAGCACACAACCCTTGATGGGACTGAGAAATGTCATGCGATTTCGTAATTGTTTCCTGCGGTTAGATATGGAAAGCAGTTTTCGAATACAATAAGTAAATTATGAAAAAGGTCATTTTTTTTCAAATGAGTTGTTGTGTTTCTCGTTTCATGTGTCACAGTAATGATTAATCTACAGTTTATTTTGTGCTGTAATACATCCTGAAGTTTGGCTTTTCAGAGTTTTTCAGTATAGAAGTAAATCGGATTTAAATGTCAGGAGTTCCTGTTGGGATGAAAGTAACACTTGTTACTTTTGTACCCCCTACAGTGTCAACAAGTGTTTCTTTTGTCCTGCAGCATGCTAATTTGGTGACTTTCTGTGTCTTGCATCATTTCTTAAAACATTTATTATAAATGTTTATGTTGTTATTATACCAAAAGAATATGCCAAGAGTGAGGGTCAGAAAGACAGACGGAGGTCTGATTCAGCCACATGTTCATGAGAGGGCGTTTCTGGACATAATCTATCAGGAACATCAGTCTCAGGGCTGTTGCTACATCGCATTTACCTTAGTCATATTTAGGTTTTAGCCATACCTTAGTTTTTTCACCTCCACCTAAGAATTTGCAGTGTTTCCAGATGTTTTTATGCACATTTTAAATGTATGCATACAAACAACTGGATGGAAACATGAATAGGCCTACTGTTACATTATGTTGAGAATTTATATTATTTTCATGTTGTTCATTCTGTTAAAAAAAATGTTTTATAAAAATAAAATTTTAAAATATTAAAAAAAATAATAATCATTTAAACGTTTCAAGTACACTCAGGTTTTGAAACATTTGATGAAATTTAAATTTAAAAGGAAAATGTAATTTTTTTTTTTTTAAATTAAGGACAAAGTATGTTTGCAGTTACATATTAACAAGGTCATAGTCATGTATATTTGATAAAAACAAGATTAACACAAAAAATCTAGCTTGTATTGTTGTGTTACTTTTGACCCACCTGTGTGTTACTTTTGTCCCAGCCAACAGGGTCAAAAGTAACAATGTGCAACTTTTGTTCAAACTGAAATTATACTGAAGTCTTTCTACATTTTTACAAAATCACCTGGTATCAATAGACAACACTTCTGAGTTATAGGCCACAGCAAAAATATATCTCTGTCTACAACTTTATCTTTTTAAATTATGTTTTTCTGGAAAATGTTACTTTCGTCCCCGCTCTCCCCTACAGTTCCACTCGCTTTCATAAACTGTTGATTCATATAGAGATATCACATGCAACAGAATAAAATGCACATATTGCCATACAGAAAAGCTCAATGATGCCCAAACTGGATTTGTAGATTTGGAAAAAAAAAAGAGTTGCGTTTGTTCATGCAAATCCCGCAAATTTATCTGTAGGTGGTTGACAGAGCATTGCTAGGATATGGCTGCTGTCCCTCCTTAAATATAAGACTATGAGAATGTTTCTAACTTTGGAATTAACATAATTAAAGCAGCATCCTTTTTTTGGTTCCAGAAGACTGTAGGCCTTAGTTTAATACACAGATCCAAATTTTCAACCTTGTCTGATTTGTCTTGTCCTGCCTGTTTACATTGACTCAAGACACAGCTCATATCTGATATCTGTGTTTATATTCATCTCTGCCCAAACTAGAATGATTCCATTGGTAAATTACCCATCAGGTTTTGCCATTATAAAAAATGTTTTATGAAATTCACGTTCTTTAAAAATAAATGTACCTGTGATGTTATTACCCTGCGTATACAATGATCACTTGTTAGCATGGACAAGTTAACGCTGTCACTGATGTTTGCAGTGCAAAAAATGTGACTTAATTGGTAAAATATTATTTCATTTACAGTCATTAAAGCTACAGTTCTGAAGTGACACAATGTAAGATTGAACAAGATTTAACAATGTAACATTCATTTGACTGAATTCGAGAAAGAGATTTTGTGTGTGTGTGTATGCGTGTGTTGTGACCTCATTGCTGAAACATATAATGTAGCTTTCAGTAGCTAAACAGTTTTAATCACACTATAACCCCAGAGAAGTTAACAGAACTTAAAAAATTAAGGCAACTGATTTTTGTTAATAAACCTAAAAATCGTGTTCAAAAGTTAAATATTTCTATTACATGTTACATGTACTTTTTAAGTTTTCATTAAGTCTACTCAAATATTAAGTTCTATAATCTCAGGTTTTAGCATTACTTAACTCAATACAACTAACTCAAATAACCTGAGTAATGACTTTTATTGAACAGAATTTTCTTCCTTAAATCATTTAAGTTTAAAACTAATAGTTATAAGTACTCAGAACTTATTTCAACTGAGTTCACTAAAAGAAGATATACATTGCAGTTAAGTAATTAAGTGATTGAGTGATAATTGAGCATTAGTGATGAACACCTGCTGTTAACAAACCGAATCACTGAATGAAAAGGAAACACAAGAACTACAACTGACCTCAGCCACAGTGGTATCATGCTGACTCACACAGACATCGGTAATCAGCATATGAACCTAAAACATAAAGGAAAATAGTAAGAATAAAAGAAAATAGACAATTCACCTGTATTAATATTCATGCAGCAATGCATGCTGGGAGCCATGGATGAGCTTTTTCTTTTTTTAATGGTTGCCATTGTTGAGGTTCATTTGCTGATTCTTGATGTATGTGTGAGTCCTGATTGACACCAGATGAAAACTTCTTTTGTGAAAAACTCTCTGTATAGTCCTTTGTATTATCTGATTGTCACAAAACTGTCACAAAAACTTTTAGAATCAGTTTTACTATAATCAATAAAACTAATAATACAACATCTATTTAAGATTAGATTCTGAATGAGATCAGTTCACTAACTGATGATTGTCATCATCAAAATTAACCATCACTACCTGATCACATTTTCTCTGGGCTTTTGTGTTATAACAAATGTGTTTCATGAACACACGGTTACAACAGCCAGAGAAAAAAAACTCACAAAAGTCAAGGGTCAAGAGCCCAACTAAAGCAAACACCAATCTCTAACATGGTTACTTCAAATCAAACCAAATCATCTAAACCTCAAGTCAATTAACAATTAACAATTAGATAAGACATCTGACAGAAATAAAGTCAATCTGTCTATTAATAAGTTCAGCTGGTTGTGGAGTTGTTTAATCACATCTTGAGAGATTTAATGTCTCTTGTTTAGGTTGATTGCATGTAAGGCTGTGGCTGAAGTCAGTTGTAGTTCTTGTGTTTCTCTTTTCTTCAGTGATTCTGTTTGTTAAGGTGCAGGTTGCAGGTGTTCATCACTAATGCACAATCATCACTTAATTAATCATTCAATTACTTAACTGCAATGTATATCTTCTTTTAGTAAACTCAACTGAAATAAGTTCAGAGTACTCATAACAATTAGTTTTAAAATTAAAATGATTTAAGGAAGAAAATGTTATTCAATAAAAGACATTACTCAAGTTATTTGAGTTGGATGTACTCAGTATGTTTGAGGTAATCATTTGCCAGAAAGTTTTTAAGTTTTGAGCCACATGATTTTGAGTACTCTATTATTTAAGTGTTTGAGTTAGGTGCTACTAAGTAATATTGAGTTAATACTGAAACTTTGAGTTTACAGAACTTAATTTTTGAATTTTTTTTAAAAGAAATTATTACAGTGGCACAAATTATTAAAAATTGAACTAAAATGGAATAACTTTCTAATATTTGAGTAGACTTAGTGGAAACTTTTAAATAAACTATAAGTAAAAAGTACATGTAACGTAATAAAAAAATTATCTTCTAAAAACTTATGATTTTTAACTGCAATGTATATCTTCTTTTAGTGAACTCAACTGAAATAAGTTCAGAGTACTCATAACTATTAGTTTTAAAACTGACATGCACTGTAAAACCAGCCAAGTTAGATGAACTAAAACCACCATAGTTTAAGGCAGTCGGTATCCTCAAACGGTTTGAGTTAACCTAACTTGACGGATTTTACAGTGGATAAATTCACAGGGCAGCACCTCAGTTTTTACCTATATAATGTTTTCACCTCAATAAAAGAAGCTGTGAGTTTGTGCGAGCTTCATGAAATGAAGAAAGAAAAGATTGGAGCTTGGAAATACAGGTACCATATAAAAGAAAAACACTTTATGTCTAATGATTTATAGGTTTTTACAGTAAAATTAGATTCTGGGCTAATCAGCTGATAAATTGATAAAGTTTTGCTATTTTTGGACTGTGGTTATTAAGGTCTTATATTATGTACTCTAGCAAAGATTTACAGGCAGAGGTTCGCTTGTAAAACAGGGAGCATGTGTATTTTTCTGGCTGAAGAACAGATGTGATGAGTTACTGAAGTGGAGAGGGTTATTGTGCAGAAACACTCCAACATTTTTGTCCCTCTTCATCAGAATATTCAGTCGGAGAAAGAAGCGCTGAAGGAGGGGAGAGAGAAGACGCCAAAGTACCAGCGCACAGAAGACGGCTTTATCAGAATAGGTGAGCCGCATCATACACTGCACCTGCTGTGAAGTACATACTAAATATAGCAGCATGATTCAGCCCATAAACAACGTTCATGCTTGTATAAAGCATGTGCTGGCCTAATAAAGTCTTTTTTTGTTCTCTGAAAGAAGCAATAATTGATGCCCAGATTCACTGGTTATGATTCACTGTTGTCAGCTTGTTGTGTTGGATTTTTTTTTCTGATGGTGTAGTTAAACACCTGTCTTGTTTCACCATCTTTAACCCATTTTCTGATATAAACGATGTGGAATTGATGCAATATCATATGGCCCTATTAAAACAGCCTCCACAGTGACATTCTCCTGAGAGAGCGCCAGTGCCGCCCACTTCTGAAGCTGTTACATGAGAAAATACACAAGGAGAATTCAACCCATGGAAAAGATATTTGTATGAATCATTCACTGCTTTCTTTGGTCCTCTCTTACTTTATTGAGCTCACACTCCATATCCAATTGGGAAATCCTACAAAAGCTTTATTTTGAAATGTCTGGTCTTTTTGCGGGTGCAGTATCGTGTGTGTTTTCTCTCTCACTCTCTTATATAGAGGCTTTTCTCATTATTATGTATGGATGTCTGTGTGATTACTGTGCCTCAGGGTTTATTGAAGCCCGTCGCTCATGACAGAGCGTTAGATATCCCCTCAGTCATTAATACACTGAATATAATCCAGACAGATGGTTTTGAGCACTGCATGAACATCCAAAAATGTCAAATGACATTTTCTCCTGCTGTCCTAAATGTTGGTTTATTTAATGTGGTTTGTGTGTAGTTTGACGAGACGTTTCACACAAAAACATAAATTTAAACATAAACGCATAAAAAACAGTACTTGCTTATGATGAGAGCGATGACCTATAAATGGTTTGTTTTTCTGCTGAATTAATTAAATAAGATTTGGCACGGTCTGCCTCAGCCTTCTATTCCTCACATCTCAAAAGACTTATGCAAATGTTTATGAAGAGCTTGTGCACAGAACTAGAGATGTAGTGTCCAGCCTCTCACAGTGTGTTGATGCCGTCCCTCAGGAAAGTTTGACAACGGGATCGCGGAGGGGGAGGTGGACGCTTCCTTCGGCCCGCTGGAGGCTCTGCGGCTCTCAGTACTGACTGACTCTCCTGTGTGGGTCATTCTCAGCGAGGTACAGTACAACACTACTGTTCACCATCTGTTCCTCACTCACATGGACTTACACCTAGTAAACAACCTACTATCCAACCTACAACCTTCTATACTGTAATAAACCCTATATTTATATATGAAGAGTTCAGATGCAAAAGCCTCTAAATCCATCTGACGTATTTCTTTAAAATTAGCATTTCTTTCTGGCTACTTTGTATAGGTTTCTGTGTACGTACTGGTACTTCTGATTGGGCTGAGGCTGGAATTTAGTGAGTTTGAGTAAAAGTATTTGATGGATGTATACTATGTGTCAGGAGCATTCACTCAGTATCATTATCTCATTTTTGACCGAGATGGCTTTTAGCTGGTTTTGCATCTGAACTCTATATATATATATATATATATATATATCAGGGCCGTTTCCTCCTGGGAGGCAGTGTATCCTCAAAATATTGGCTGAGAATAAAAAAAATCGTAGTACAACACTTAAACAATGCTAAAACATTTGATTAGTTCATGCTTTAAATCCTGCCTCTTATGTTCGTGTGTGTTCATGAATCAGTCTCAATGAACTGTATAATGGCGTCAATGGGAAGACTAATTTAAAAAAGTAAGTAAACAACTCACACAAGTCAATATAACCACTTTGTTACGTCAAAATAAGACTTAAAATTTACATTTACATTTAGTCATTTAGCAGATGCTTTTATCCAAAGCGACTTATAAATGAGGACAATAAAAGCAATTAAATCAACAAAAGAGCAATAATATGCAAGTGCTATGACAAGTCTCTGTAAACCTAACGTAATATATGTACCAAGTTTTTTTTTTTTTTTAAGAAAACAAGCAGTTAAAAAATGAACAGAGTGCAAGTGTTAAGTGTTTTTTTTTATAAAAAAGAAAAGAAATAGATAAAGAATTAGAATGCACTCTCAGAAATAAAGGTTAAGTTGTCACTGGGGCAGTACCTTTTAAAAAAGGTACATGTTAGTACCTAAAGGGTCTATTTTGGTCAGGGCTGTATGTTAACTTTTTTTTGGACACAGCACTGGTGCTACAGAGGTTGAAAGGTTTGTAGCACAGGCCAAACAGTTGTATCACAAGTTAGGGGTGGGCGATATATCAAAAATATCATATCCCTTTTTTTTTTTTTTTAGAAATATCACGATTATCATGATTATTTGTCATGTTGGCTTTACTATTCACTACTAATTTCCTTATCGTAAAAATAAAGCCTTTCAAGATAATATAATATAAAATAAAAAAAGAATGGCAGACATTTAGTCCAAAGTGGGTGAAAATCTTTTTTAAAAAATTTTAAATTTGTTATTAGAAAATAAGAACAAAGATATACATTTAAAAATACACATAATATACAAATAAAATATATGTACCATCTATCTTTCAGGTACAGTGTTTAGCAATAGCCAGACATTCAAAAAATTGAATGAATAAATATTAAAATAAAAGACTATATACACTATATACGTCAATTATATTTTGGAAGAAACTGTATTAAACTTCATCAGTCATGAACAGTGAGTGATTTTTCTCTGTTTTGTTGTTTTATTATCATTAATAGAAAAGCTCACCCAGTCAGCTCAGTCTGTCAATTATGTCATAGTGTTTTATTTTTACACCATAATTTACTCACTCTCCGGTTGTTTCAAACCTGAATTAGTTTCTTTCTTCTGTTGAACATAAACGTTATGGGTAACCAAACAGTTGGTGTCGACTTCCATAGTATTTTCCCCTCTACTATCAAATGTGGACCAGCTACTGTTTAGTTACCCACATTATTCGAAATATCATCTTTTGTGTTCAGCACAAGAAAGAAATTAATACATGTTTGGGAGAACATGTGAGTGAGCAAATAATGACAGAAATTTTATTTTTGGGTGAACTATTCCCTTAATGACAAGCGGCACCATGTTTAGTTCTGTCCCTTTAAGAGGTGCATGCATCCGTTTCTCAGTCAGCTGACTTAACCGATGGTGTTTATATGTAAATCTTATTTGTTTACGTTCAGTAGCCTATTAGATGCAAAATCAATCAGACGTCGAAGACAACTTAGCTCAGAACAGCACATGAAGTAAATGTTTAACCAGCAAGGCTTTAAAGCAGATGCAGTAGAGATGTAAGTCTACTGCTGAGTTAACATTTAATGTGAACGTATGTCGTGCTGTACAGTATTTTGAGGTGAATGCGCCAGAACTGCAACTGATAGAATCTGCGCTGTAGCACAATGCTATGATATTTCTTCAAAAGAAGATTGTGGAAACATTTTAATCTTCCACGATCAAAAATCATCATATCGCACACCTATAACTACTAAGTGTAATTACACACACAAACAAGCACAACGAAATCACTTCACACTACTAAGCAGCTATGTTCAAGTGTACATATTAGATTGAAAAGGTACTGCCCCAGTGACAGCCTTTCTACCTTTATTTCTGAGAGTATAGGGAGTGCTAGAGTTAGAGGGTCAAAAAAAGATGGAAGATGACTAAGGACTCAGCTGCTCGTTTTGAGTTGGACAGGTCACTCCACCAGGAGGAAACAGTTAATAATGGCATAAAAACATGATCTGTGGCAGTTTTTAGTGAGTAATCAGTTTGGTGACATTTAAAGTAAATCTCAGTGTCTGTTTACCAAGCTTTGATGACTGATGGTCCGAAAAAAAGTTAACTATTAAAAATAACAGCTGAACACAATAAGTTCACAAATAAAATATATTGTTTAAATTGTTACTGCTTTCAGTTATTATTCTGGAATAAATGTAAAATGCCTAAAAACACTAATTAATGATATTCATACATATTTTTCTGTTAGTGTAAGTAATGTTTATTTATATATATATATATATATATATATATATATATATAAAACACATACACACACACAACTTTCAGGACTTTGCCTCCTCATCTGTGACCCTGGACCACAAAAACTGTAGGGGTCAATTTTTTTAAATTGAGATTTATACATTTTCTAAAAGCTGAATGACGTTGATGTATGTTTTTTTTAAGATAGGACAATATTTGGCCAAGATACAACTATCTGAAAAAATCTGAAATCTGAGGGTGCAAAAAAAAAGTATTGAGAAAATCACTTTTAAAAATGTCCAGATGAAGATTTTAGCAATGCATATTACTAATCAAAAATTAAGTTTTGATATATTTACAGTAACAAATTCACAAAATATCTTCATGGAACATGATCTTTACTTAATATCCTAATGATTTTTGGCATAAAAGAAAAATCTATAATTTTATATGTACTGTTGATTTTGTGATCCAGGGTCACATTTCAGAACACCACTGCAGACCACTGATATATATATATATATATATACATACACACACACACACACACACACACACATAACTTTTAGATATTTAAAATTGAATATTTATAAATTTAATAGATATTTAACATTATTGTTGCTTATATTTACCAGATGCATTTATGTTAAAAAGATTAAAAAATATATTTTATATAAAAAAAGATAAGACAATATATTTGAACTTATTTAATCAAGTCATGATTTTAACCCCACCCAGACAATCCTGAACATGAAAATGGTGAAAAACTTCACAATTAAGTACTACATAGTTCAAAGTCTTTGTAGCTTGTTTCAGTGATGTATTTCTAACATTTATAATGTGTTTAGAAACAATTGTCAACTGACTTTACACAGACTTTAATTTGTTATTAATATTAATGTCATTTTTAATTAATACTAATTTATAGTTTATATGTAACATACACTAGTGTTCAAAAGTTTGGGGTCGGTAAGATTTTTCAATTTTTGAAAAATGTCTCTTGTGCTCCTCCAAAGCTGCATTTATTTGATTAAAACATTATTACTGTTTTTACAGTATTTTCAATGTATTATTAATACATTTTAAAATAACAGTTTTCTGGGTATATTAAAAAGTATTCCAGTTGGATTTTTATTACTCCAGTCTGCTTCATGAATCATTTTAATATGCTGATTTGCTGCTTAAGAAATTTTTCTTTCCACCTTCTCTCCTGACAGATTTTTATCAAGAAAGCAGAGTGACGGATGTTCAACAATACCTCATGACTTCACCGGGTCTCTGGTGCAGGATGGAGTCTGCTCAGCACCTCCACATGAGCTCTTCACACGAGTTTCTTTAGCTTGGTCCAATAGCGCCAACTGCTGGCGACAAGCTGTTATAGCAGGGTAGAGAATGCCAGGCGATGACTGATTGCGAGCGGTCACTCAAAGACATACGGCCCGTGCTGTCAGACGCGCCGCAGTAGCTGGCAGACGACTGATGACGCTGTATTTTGTAAACTGTATTTATATGTATATATGCCCATGGTTGAGTTTATGTAATTACACTGGTCTGTTGTCAAGGGCTTCCTGAACGGTCTCGGCCGTTTCACGATTAACTTTGACATTCTACAAATGCTGCTTTTGGAACGGAAGACTCTTCTTAATTTCCTACTCGAGATTCGATTTTCAAAGTTCAATTTGTGTTGTTAATTAGCTGACAAATTATTCTGTTTAGGCTACTCCAAATGGTGTGTATTTATTGTATTTATTATGATACATTAAGAGTACACACAGGCATATGGCCGTGCTAGATATGTGTTTGTTCGTGCACAGGCCTAGCGTGTGTTTCCAAAGTCAGTCCAAAAGATTCCTTATAATGAAAGAGTAACGTTTATTGTAACTAGAGTATGCTGCGAAACTGTTTCTTCTAAAACCTGAAATCGCTGGACTTTGATAGAATTAAAATGAAATCAATCACAACAAATCAGAGGGAAGCCTTCTGAACATTTTGCTTTACATTTTTTTTATTATTATTATTTTTTTACTTTCTATCCAGACACATTTCTTGCAATATGTGGTTTTCCCCTTCCTGCCTTAATGTGGCGCAGCAGCGTGCTGATGTGGTCGATTTTGTACGATAGAGCTGGTAGGGTAATCAGATCTCTATGAGTTATATAGATAGAGAGACAGACAGACCAAAATCCTACCAGAAACATGTGCTACTTGAAATCTGTATAGCTCAGTGTGAATCAGTGCACTAGTATTTAGACGCTCTGATAATGCTACATAAATTTGTCAAGGGTCCTGGTATTTTTTCATGCCTTAAAATGATTCACCATTTCTGGTATCGTAATAAAACACTGATGGCAATAGGTAAACTGAACAATCAGCACGTTTGACAAGATCTTGAGCTAGAGCAAAGTTACCTTCAAAGAAAGAAAAAGAGAAAGTTTGTGCAGTAAGATAACACCATCTGACCTACAACAACGCTGATGTTGTTTTAGAGGAGAGTCACTTCCCCGCACAGGTCGAGGAGAAATACACCACCATCAGCTTTCACTATCCCTTCATTGTTTTCTCTTGATTAGCCAATTTGATCCATGAACTCCAATGAAAATGTAATGCTCCTGTCAAACTCTTTGAATAAAGACAAAGTCCAAACTTGACCTCAGTGTTTACTGCTATGCAGACAAGGTTGCAATTTATTGTTTTTATACTATCAGCATAGTTTTGACCATGATTATAAATCTAACCAAACAAATATAATTACTCCTATTATGATATTTTCTTATGCCAGCTATTTATGAAAGTCAAATCACATGTAGCCTTGAATATCTGTCATTATTGCCACATTGATTTATAACAGATTGATAACTAATTTCTGAAGACAATTTTGCCATATGTTTATTGCTTTGAATGATATCTGATCTGATATCTATCCAGTGAATAATACAGCTTTAGGATTCCCAACATTATTTATGAAGACCCATTTTGGGGCCGTCTTTATAAGTGAGTTTTATAGTAAGAAGGTTAACAAGTAACCAAGCCCCTGACAGCTGCTCTACCTGTTTCACTGCCCTGAAGCCGGTCAACGGATGGAAATGAGATGATGCCCACCTGAAACACAAACAAGATCAGAGACTTTTAGGGTGTGCCCTAAACACTAAATACTGGAATTTAGTTTCACTCGCATGACAATAACCAGAAACAAAGAGTTCACAAATTCACACATGGAAGACTGTGAAAGTTACATTTAACTTACATGGGCAAATCAGCTTGAAGGTGAATAGATGGAAATATACAGTATGTGTGCTTCCACACAAGGACCCTTAAAGGAATGATGTCATTTAGCTGCATGACTTTTTACATTACATTACTTTTTGCATTTACACTCTAAAAACTGCTGGGTTAAATACAACCTAGTGCTGGGTAAAATATGGAAATACCCAGCGATTGGGTTGTTTTGACCCATCATTTGGGTTACTACCCAGAACAAGGTAGAGTTTAACATTTAACCGAACCGCTGGGTATGTCCATATTTTACCCAGCGCTAGGTTGTATTTAACCCAGCAGTTTTTAGAGTGTTTTTCTACTGTATGACACCAAAATTGTTTGATTACCAGTATTCTTCAGAATTTTCATGTTTGGATGAACAGAAAAATCCTTTGTTGGATTTAAGAACGTATTGTATTTGCTTGTTAAGTTAATGCTTGGATTATGTATTTTATGATGTCACAACGTAATATGATACCATTACATTGTGTCACGAATGATAAAACCCTAAAAATGTACACACTGACCAGAACTTGTTAAAAAACCAACGTTTTTAATGGTGATTTTGTACTAAAATAGACCACCATCTAATATTATTACAGATAAGTCTATATGACAACAATTTTCGTCAAATGTTTGTCCAAACGTTTTACTGCTAAAATCCTACTGCAGTTAATTTAAGCCGCTTTGGCATGTGAACAAATTGTTGCTAAATAAAAAGTAGGTATTTGACTGTTTCCCAAGTATCCAAGTACCCGTCATTTATCACTTCTACTGTCCAGTGTCCAATAAGCGTCTATTTCCCTGTCCTCGTCGGCCAATCAGGGGTGTCCACGAGGTGCAGGTCGGAGGCGGAGACCACAATCAATGACAGACGTAAAATCTGGACAATCATCATCTCGCAACGTCTAAGAGGTGTGTCCACGTTGAGTACAGTAGCCAATCGGATTCGCGTAGAAGGCGGAGCCTCTGTTTCTGGATTCATCGTCCATAACCACACGTGACGCGCTGGAGTCGCAGGCGGAGTGCTGCATCAGTGAGCACGGGTGAGTACACTAAACCTGCGAATATGAGCTTTACTAGACTTGTGAGCCATTTAGTTTATGTGCAGTACGGTTTGCCGGGGTGTTATTGTAAGAAAACGCGATTATATGCTTTAGCTAGAGAGTAAAACTGAGAATATGTGCGTAGACCTAAAGGCTAGTTGGTCAGCTAGCTGCTTGAGCTAAGCTAACTGATACAGGTGTCACGTCAATAAAATCAGCCGTATAATGAGAACTTATCACAGGAACCTGCTTTACGTTATTGATCGTGTGAATCTGTTGTCAGCGGAGCAAAATGAAAGCTGAATTGCGGTTCGTGTGGTCTTATCTAATGTTGGGGGTGGGCAGCTGCCGCTTCTGCTGAGACAGATTTAAGAATTGAATGAAGTTTGTCAAACAAGCAGTGACTGATTTACTTTAAGTTGGTCAGATCTCTGCACGTCAAAATGAGTATTTAGACGTATGTAAAGTTTAATTTGTTTTTGCTTAAACATTATTTGCTTGTGTTTAAAAACATACATTCATATGTAAAGTATGATGTGTAGTTTGTGAACTTTAGGTGTTTCTGATGTGAAATATATAGGCAGTGCACATAGCATGATGTTTATCTCATCGAATGATCAAATATTACTCAACCTAATTTTTGCTTTCATTTTGAGTTCATAAATGGAGGATTGTGGAATGAATGGCAGCGTGGGGGATTTAATGCGGAAAAGCCAAACCGGCTGAACTAGAGCAGCACATGTCAGTTGAACCGTCATTTCCGCCCTTTAGGAGGAAAGGTAGAGGTCACACCAGAGATACTCTTGACATTTGCATGGGCTAGAAATTTAAATGAGGTTTGGTCAGATTATAACAGAAGAGCACTTGTGATAAGGCTTCTTATTTCCTTATATTAACCATGCAGTTCATCCCAGCAGGACAACAAGAAAATAATTGTCGTGACCCTTCTTGTGGTTTGTTAACATGTAACCACATGTTTTCGGATTCTGGCACTTTGAATGTTAAGCTCAACTTTGACCTTTATGTTTAACCAAAAGATTCCTTTCCTGGTGGTAACTCTTGGTTCGAAGTTTAACGCTTTCCTAACAGTTATTCAAGTTCCTCATTGTTGATGTTGGTAAACTAAGACATTTGAATTATATATATTCACTTTTATGGCCTGTATCTTGCTCAGAGGCATTGAGTCACTGGTGCACTCTGGGAAGGTTTGTGGTACCTTCCCCCAACGTTTCAAGCCCAGATCTGTGGCACTCGAGTGTAAAGAAGCTTAACCGTGTGTTCTGCAAGTGTATGCATTCACTATTGAGTGCTGAATTGAACAAACCCCCAGTTAGGCCATGCTGGGACCTCCACATGTGGCTTAATCACATATAAGACTGACATAACGAGCGCCTGCTCTGGACAATCATTTAACCAGCACTTTGGGTTGTGTAAACAACAAATATAATGTACCGATTGGTATCGCAGAATAAACTGCAATATGACAATCATTTAACAAGCACTTTGGGTTGTGTAAACAACAAATATAATGTACTGGTTGTTATCGTAGAATAAACTGCAATATGATAATCAAGTCCTGTATCAGCCTGAAGGTATTTATAATGCAAAAACAACTGGCTGATTGTACATGGCTGTAATTGTGATGGTAATTATTTAGAAATTTTGCAATTTTCTGTTGTTGTTTATCTGCATATAGAGA
This sequence comes from Labeo catla, assembly GCA_012976165.1. Lineage (NCBI taxonomy): Eukaryota > Metazoa > Chordata > Actinopteri > Cypriniformes > Cyprinidae > Labeo > Labeo catla. The sequence goes on along the minus strand of VONZ01000371.1, from coordinate 592,590 downwards.
AGTCTGTCGTTTCACTGGACGATCCACTAATGACATTTTGATTAAAAATCAATGCACATTTTAACTGTTCATAATAACTTCTATAACATACATCTTAGAAAACAGTGAATTTTCATTTCATGGCAAAATGAAAATATTTTAAAACAAAAAAATTCAGCTGATATATTGATTCAAAGTGATTCCCTTAAATAGTTTGAATACATTAAAAGAAATTAATTATGCTTACCAATTCTATAAACATTTTAACTGCAGAAATTACTATTTTAGATGCTGTTAACATTAGTAATGGAAAAAGGAAGGTTAACAAAACTAGTATAATGACATGATCTTTAGGAACCTTAATGGCTGTATAAAACTATTAAAATCATTGTGATATTCACAGTGTTGCTTTAATTTTATATTGGCAGCAAAATCATATTTGGTTATAAATTGTGCATCAGTTTATCACCCATTACAACATGCCAAATAACCAAATAAGTGGACATGAAATCTGAGTTCAAATGACTTTGTCATATGAAAAGAAAGAGACTAGCACAGGTCTGTAGTAAAGTGTTTTATACAGTCTGTCAGTCGTCATGCAAACCTGTCTGACCACAGGACGTTGCAGTGACCAGAGAAGACTGGCTGATCAGAGCTGTTGATATGGGCGGATCAGTCGGAGCCGGTGGGTTTCATCAGCGTGTGCTGTGGCGGGTCTAATGGATCAGTCGTGTTTAATCAGCAGAGCAGATCTCTGCTCAAACTGGATTTGAAGCAACTCACTGTCAGTTAGCACTGCAGTGTTGAATGTCTTGCTCTTTCAGTCCAAGTTGTTTGTTTTAAAGGGGGCAGGATGGAGTCAGCCCAGAACTAATGAATCTGCTGTGTGCATACAGGAACCACTAGTCCCCCTCTAATTATCCTTCATAGAAATAATGAGTCTGTTCTGTAATGATGGATGGTATTTCAGTCTAATTAATGGGCTGCTTGGGCGATTAACAGAAGTGTTAGTTCCCGTTTTTTTTTTTGTTTTTTTTTGTTTTTTTTTGTAATGCATCAGAATCTGCTGGAGACTTTCTTTCTTTGAACTGATGTGAATTTTGAGTAAATACTGTGTGAAATTAGTGTTAATTTGATTAGTGTGAGAAATTTCGAAGGACTTTTCTCAGTCCAAAAGTCTGGGACCACCTTCGAAATTATTATTATTATTTTTTAAGTAATGTTTTAGAATAAAAATAAAATTATTTTGAAAACAAATAAAATTAATGACATGAAATAAATAGTGTTAAATCTTTTTTTTTTATAAAGAATGTTGTTGTTTTTTTCTTCACTGATTATATTAAGAAAAACTGTTGCAGCATTTGACATTGATTAATTTGAATAATATTTTGGTCTGGAAGCACTGTGAGTTTACTATTTGCATTGATTAGCCTGTTTTCATTTTCGAAACTGTTTTATTTTAGGCACAAATAATGCTTATTTTCCACTAATTGCTTTTTTTTTTTTTTTGAATGTTACAGTAAACAGTGATGATGTTTAGATGCTTTTCCATGAGTCAGTGGGTTTCAGCATGTTTAATTCTCAGCATGTTTAATTTTGGTGCTGTCTTACATTGGTTTAGCTCAGATGGTAATGTTAACCGCTGATTAGCTTCAATAGTGCTGATGATGGACTGCTGGTGTTGTGTGCTAACTGTAATCGCCCTACCCCCACGCATGATCATTAGCTCACTGAGCAACAGATGGGTCAGGAGTGTATCCTGTGACCCCCAACCCCACTACAATACAAACACACACACACATATTCCAGCCTGTGTAGCCCCAGAGATCCTCAACTCTAGTGTCCAGCTCCTAAAGATCAGCCTCAAGTGAATTTCTCTCTTCAGTTCAGTGAGATTTGATAACACATGCTCTTGTATTTTTCTTTTAGTCTAAATCTTAGCTTGAGTTGGTGTGATCTCACTGCAGCACTAGGGTGATTTTGTGTTTATAGTTTGGAACTGCTCAGTAGTGGTGGATCTGTGTGATTTATGGCAGATATCTCAAGACAGGGTAGGGTGACAGATCTCTGATATAACACTATTAGATGGGGTAAGATGCCCCAGGGATGAGATGTCCTCTTCACCTCTAATTTTTCTTGACCAGTAAATCGCATGTAAACACCTTTATTGAACGTTTATTCTGTTATTAATCTAGTATTGATCATATTTGACTGAGCATCAATATTTGTGAAATTCATTTCATATTTTCATATGAACAGGTTTATTTATTTATTTTCATGTCACTTGTTAAGCTAAGTGTGACTGATTGTTAATGTGGAATTTTTTTGGACACATTAATTAGTTTAGATTTCTAACAAATATTGTGTATATTGTTAAAATATGTTTGCATTCGTGAAACAAATCCAGTGTGTGTTTCATAGTGAACAGTGAAAGTCGTTTGTTGGAAGTCGTTTTGTTTTGTTTTGGCTGCCATGGTGATGTGTTGTTATCAAACGCTGTTGGCACCAGTGCTTCAGTCGCACTAATCCTGAGTGTGTTAAGCTCATTAGCACAGCAGTCTGTGGGGTACACCGTCGGTGTGTGGTGAAACACGACTGTGTTGCCCGTTTAAGGTTTTTTGCAGAGTTTATTGATACCTCTGAGGAATGATCTGACAGCACTGTGAGGCTCCGCACTTGCAGCGAATGACAGTAATCACACTCTCACGCTAAAGAGAGAATGTAAGGGTTTGTGGGTCTTTTAATGAAATGAAATTTATGTTGTCATTAGTGTACTTATATTTGCCTCTGCTGGCTCACTCCAGATGATACTTCAGTTGAAATGATGCTTATAGTAAATATAGAGACCACAAAACACATTTCATGGTAAAATGCTGGTTATTTTTAGAGGAGTGTTTGCACATGTTAATATATATGAGTGTGTGTGTGTGTGTGTGTGTAATCTCATTGGGGTAAATCTTATTAAAGAAAAGGGGCTGATGCTGTAGAACTCCGCCTTTCTGTCATCGCTGTGGCGACTGGAGTCATGGGGACCCGGAGATGGCAACATGTCCACTGCACACAGCACAGTCTGTACTGCAACTACAGGCCACTGTTTACATCAGCGCGTACATACAATTATCTGTGAGGGTTGGGCACTGACAGTAGAAAAGTGTCTGTGGAGGAAACTCTGCTGTACCGTTTATACTGCAGTGGATGCATTCGTGCTGCTGTTAGTGAGCAGAACTTCAGATATGCTGGTGATTAAGTCCTGAGGCCAGTTGCATAAATGTAGCCACTGTTTTAAGGCTGTGTCTTAATAACTAGTTTGACCAGCTACTAGGTAGCCAAGGGGTAACCAGTCTTACTTTTTAATTCAAATCAGAGCAGTCTACCTTTTCGTAACTGATTTTAAAAAGTTATAGAAGAAAAAAAGTAACACTTTAGAATAGGGAACACTTATTCACTGTTAACTATGGTTTTTCGCCTTAATAAATTCCTAATTACGTTTAAGTTTTGGGAAGGATTAGGGGTGTAGAATAAGGTCATGTAGAATTAATATGTACTTAATTAGTACCAATAAATGGCTAATATTCTAGTACTAGGCATGCTAATAACCAACTAAGAGAACGGAAAAAAATATGTGACTAACTTTTTTTTAAAAAACTAGCCTAAGCAGTTTATGCAACAAGCCCCTGATGTGTTGTGTGACTTTTGGGGCTGCAAGTTCTTACACAGATTTCATTATTCAATTCTTTTTCACAAGCTCTCAGATCTTGATTCAATACATTAGGAAATACATCAGGTCAAGCGTGTTGATTCGTCTTACTGAAAATGATCTCTCAGCTAATGCTGTAAACTATACAGGAGGCCTGTCAGTAGGTGCATTACTGTAATAATAAAGGTTCAAATGAACAGAGACCAAAATCAACACTCAAATAAAAATAGGCGTATGCAAACATTTAAATTGTGCTTGAGGCAGTTTTTATGTAATTTTTTTTGTAGCACTTTATTTTACAGTTTTGTTCCACATGTACATACTGTGTGCTCCGCTGTTCAAGTTTGACATCAGTAAGGTGTTTAATGTGTTTTTAATATGCATTTATTTGATCAAAATACAGAAAAAATGTGATATAAATTTAACGGTTTCTATTTGAATATGCTTTAAAATTTTATTTATTCCTGTGATGCAAAGCTGAATTTTCATCAGCCATTTCTGTAGTCTTCAGTGTCCCGTGATCCTTCAGAAATCATTCTTATATGCTGATTATTTTACAATGTCAAAAACAGTTGTGCTGCTTAATTTTGTTTAAACTTTAAAACTTTCTTTTTTGTTTTTCTTTTTTTTTTTGATGAACAGTGATAATAAATCAGCAGGTTAGAATGATTTCTGTGGGATTATGTGACTCTGAAAACTGGAGTAAGGATGCAGAAAATTCGGCTTTGCATCACGGGAATAAATTACATTATAAAGTAAAATATAAAAAAATTAGCTATTGTAGTTACCTTGTACTACCATTTTTTTTTTCTTGGGTACACTGTAAAAAATAAAAAACACATTCTGTTGAGTCAGCTTAAAATAATTTGTTACCCTGCTGCCTTAATTTTAAGTTCAGTCAACTAAAATAAGTTTATTCAACTTGAAATATTAAGTTGTACTAAGTAACAACTTGGATATTTGTGTTTGTTGAACTTAACAGATGGGTAAGTAACCCAGCTGCCTTAAAATTTTAAGTTGATTCAACTCAAATATCTAAGTTGTCACTTAGTATAATTTAACATTTCAAGTTGAATAAACTTTTTTTTGAGTTGACTGAACTTAAAATTTTAAGGCAGCCAGGTTATTGTTTTTTACAGTGTAACACTGTAAGTACACATACTGTAAAATAAGTGTAACTGACTTTTTAAGTTTCTACTCACGCAGTCAAGCATTTGGTATTGTTGGCGAAGCTCGCCAGATAAATCACTCTGATTGGCTGTTTAACTTAGCGAATCATCTTAGCCACCTGCTGGTATGGAGTGCTACTTCCTTTCATACAGGCACAGTTGGTCTTTGTATTGTGTTCAGGCTCAACTTTGTGGCCCAGACACAGGCAGTGTGAGACGGCAATACATTTCCTTTCGCTGCTTCTAGTTCTTTGATGTTGGTTTGGTATGTTTGAGCTTGAAGGACAATCTTCTAGTCATTGACCATTTTCACACAATGATAAACATGATAAATGCTTTAATTTGTTCAATCTGTTATTGTGACAGTGTCACACCAGCAGGATTACTGCGATTTTAGACTGGAAGAGCTGATCAGTTAAAGGTGAAATGTTGGGTGGTTTTCCAGATAACTGACTTATTGATTGCTTGAGGATGTGCAAAACTAGACATGTTCAGAATTCATCTAGTTAATGCATTGTCTCAAAGACTATCAGGCTTAAAGAAGCCTGATAGTATGATTTAATGATTTAGTATGATTTAAAGAGAAAATTAAACTTCTGTCAACATATTGTTCCAAACTTGTATGAATTTCTTTCTTCTGCCTAACATAAAAGAAGATATTTTTAAGAACGTGGATAACTGAACAGGTTCCCATTGACTTCCATAGTAGCAAGTAAATAATGACACAATTTTAGTTCAGGGAACAATTCTCACTATTAACTGTTGCTTATTAGCATGCATGTTACTAGCATTGGCTGTTTATTAATACTTCTAAAGCACATATTCTTAATAAAGAATATTCTTAATAAAGCCTTATTCTCCATAACCATATTTTAAACATTCACATCAGTGTTAACTTAGCGGTAGAGTTACACTCACAGGACACTGCACTTATTCAAAATCACAAAAGTACGTTATTTGCTTTAAAGCCTTGCTGGTTAAACATTTAATTCGCGTGCTGTTCCAACATGCACTTCTCCACTGCGCGTACACCTGAATCTCACGCACATTAAAATCCAGTCAAATAGTGCCTAATTACTGAACTAAGTTGTGTATCGTGTCTGATTACGCTAATATTGTCAAAACACACAAGGTTTACATATAAAAACAGTTTGTAGAAGCTTATGTCTAAAGTGAAAGTAAACAATTGAGAGAGAAACTGATTTCTGCAGCTCTTAAATGTTGCCGCTTGTCATTAAAGGGATAGTTCACCCAAAAATTATAATTGTCATTATTTACTCACTTACATGTTGTTACATGTTGTTACATGTAACCTGTGTTACTTTCTTTCTTGTGCTAAACATAAAATAAAATATTTTGAAGAATGTGGGTAACCAAACAGTACCTGGCCCCCACTGAATGTAACAATAGAAAAAAAAAAGATTCAGGTTTAAAACAACCTGACAGTGAGTAAATAATGATATTAAAATAAAACAGTCTTTTATAATTGTTATTAAAACAAAACACAAAGAGAAAATTTACTCACTGCCCTTGAAGAACTTTAATACAGTTGCTTCAATAAGAATCAGTGTACAATTGATGTATATAGTGTTTAAGTATAGAGTGTTTCACTTTTTATATTTATTAATTCAATATCTTGAATGCAACTGCTAAATACACCTACACCTGAAAAATAAAGCACTGTTTGTATTCTTTGTTTTTATTTTTAATAACAAAGATAAAATAATAATAGATTTTTATTTTCGCTCACTTTGGCCTAAATATCTACTATTGTTTTTTATTTTATACTTTGTTACCTTGAAAGGCTTTGTTTTTTAAAAAGGGAAATTAGTTTGCCTGTACTGCTCAGTCAGCTTGCAAAATAGCAAAACCTATGTGACAAAGAATCGTGATTAAAATCGTGAATGGTGATATTCCTGAAAAAATTGTGATATGATATTTTAGTTAATAGTCATAGTTAATAGTTAGTTAATAGTAAGAATTGGTCCCCAAACTGAAGTGTGACCCAATTTTCATTTTTGTGTGAACTATCCCTTTAATAAAACTTGAAGCCATCATCATAACATCACAACTAATCAGAGTTGCTAGACAACTAGCTGACTGTCCTGACCCGTGTCTAATTCATTCCCTCTTGTGCCTGTAGACAATGGAGCTGAAGATGCGGTTATGCGTGGCGCTGCTCTCTCTGAGTCTATGTCTGGCCCTCATGGGTCATGTGAGGGCGCAGGAGGAGGCCGATGACATGGAGATGGACGTGGAAGATGCCATTGATGACATGCAGGAGGAAGATGTTGAGGAAGAGGAACAAAAAGCCCCCACATCCCCATCAGCACCCACGGTAAGAGCGTTACCTGCTTGACTGCCGCCTAGGCGACAGACCAGGGGCTTCATGCTTAAATGGTCAAACATGTAGATCCTTTCACCCATGTGTTGATCCTGGGGCAGAGGTTGGTGGCGTTCAGTAACCTGCTGACCGTCCTAAATGCCACCTCAGTGCTGTGCATTCAGCCCAAAATAGCATCCACATCAGCAACCCTTGACTTAAACTTCTTGAGAGTAATGAGACTTGATGCTTGAGGGGAAATTATAATTGAAATTTAGCCAGAGCAGCGGCGGTCTGTGTTTGTTTGAGATATTTGATCTGCCAATAGCTAATCATGTCACTTAAATGGCCAATTCACATAAAAATTACATTCCGTCCGGATTTACTCTCCCTCATGAATACCAAACCCGTATGACTTAATTTCTTCCCTGTAACATTAGCTTAAATGTTGTTAAATATAAAACAGTATTATGCTTGTGCAACTAGGTTAACATCTTTCCCAAACGTCTTTATTGAAGGTGACATATAAAGCTCCAGAGCCGATGGGAGAGCACTACTTTGCTGAGTCATTTGATAAAGGAACACTTCACGGGTAAGATGTCTGTTGTCCTCACAACGCAGAGAGCATATATTCAAAATGTTTGTCATAAAATGTTTTGTCAGAAGTTTGGGGTCAGTAAGATTTTTAAAAATGTTTTAAGATACTCTAAAAAAATACATTCGAAACAGTAACATTGTGAAATATTATTACAATTTGTAATAGCTGTTTTCTGTTTGAATATATTTTAAAATATAATTTATCGCTGTGGTCAAAGTTGAATTTTCAGCATCATTACTCCAGTCTTCAGTGTCACATGATCCTTCAGAAATCATTCTAATATGCTGATTTGCTCCTCAAGAAACATTTTTTTATTATCAATAAAATAAAATATTTTTTGATACATTTTTTTTTTAAGATTCTTTGAATAGGAAGTTCATAAAAGCAGCATTAATTTGAAATAGAATCTTCCAAAAAAATCTTAGCAACATCAAACTTTTGCACAGTAGCGGTATATCTTTTGAATGTATTTGTTATAAATATGAGTAAAAAGAGCCTGTGCTCATCATTTTTTTTTTTTTTCTCCTAGATGGGTTTTATCCCAGGCCAAGAAGGATGACATTGATGAGGACATTGCAAAGTATGATGGTACGTTTAATATGCTACTTCATTCTCTGTTCATCTAAAGTCTAATGCATCAAAAATGTGCATTCAGAAAAAGTGTGGATACTTGAATGATGTTTAGAATACGAACAATTAAGACGACCTAACCTATAAATATAAAATTTAAATCACAGAACAATGTTCTGGACTATGTTATGTTATTTCGGGGGGGAAAAAATAACAATTAGTTTGGTGGTTTGAACCTTGTGTGAAGTACCCCAAAAAAACCTGAGGACATTTAATATAAAGAGGTTTGCAGGCAACACATGAACTGAAGATGATCATGTGTGAGATGATCATGAGGTTGTGGTGTGTTGTTTTGTAGGTAAATGGGAGGTTGAGGAGATGAAGGACACTAAACTCCCAGGTGATAAAGGTCTGGTGCTGAAATCTAAAGCTAAGCATCACGCCATCTCTGCTCTCCTTCTGCGACCTTTCACCTTTGACACTAAACCACTCATCATTCAGTGAGTATTCGTGTCTGCTCTTGGCCTGTCTATATGAAATGAGTATAAAGAGAATATTGTAGTTAAATTTTATGAAATGTTGGAAATTGCTAGCGATCTCATGTTAAAGTACTTTGACATATTTGTTTTGTGTTTTCATGTGGCAAGTATTATAGTACATTGGCATTGCCTGAAAATGAAATGTTAAATATTAAGCTCAACATAAGACCAAAGTGAAACCATATGTGATGCGATCTAGGAAAACCCAACACATGGTGAAGCTTTACCTTTTTTAGATTTTGATACCATATGAAAGCTGGGTTCAAGCCCTTTCCAAAATGTTTTTTTTATTTTGTCCATAGCTTGAACGTAACAGAAGTTATGACTATCTTAAGTTGGCTGATAGCTATGATTTTCAGGAATGGAATTTTGAGAAAACAGGTTTAAAGTGAGACGGTTTTCATTTTTAATTCGCGGGTTTAACGAGAGCTGTCTGTACCTGTTTTTGTGGTGTTAAGAGAAAGCACCTCAGCAGCGGGTTCTTAACATAACACAGTCATTTCTGATTGCTGCAATAAATCGCTATATTTCTGCACTAAATAAGTGACTTTCACCAAGATATTTTTAAAGATAATAGACAAGATGTTATAGAATAATAATTTAATGAAAACCTAATTTTGACAAAATTGACATTCAACCTATTTTTCGAATTTCCTGAAAACGTCCCAGTGCGACATCCGATGGGTTTTCTCAGATCGCATCACATATACTCAAATAATCAAAAACCAACAATGTCAAAGCCTCAAAAAGTAAAAATAAAACTAATGAACCATGTTTCCTCAGGTATGAGGTGAATTTCCAGACTGGCATTGACTGTGGTGGCGCCTATGTTAAACTGCTGTCTCAAACCCCTGATCTTGACTTGGTAAGATGGTTAAAAAATAAAAACTAACCTAGACCCTCAATTTACTGAAATGTAAAGATGTGACGTCAGAGTATGAACTCTCAGACCCTGTTTCTTTGAAGTATTAGATGTGCTTTTGGTGATCCGATTGCAAGTGGTTAGTGGATATATTTATGTTTGCACCTTGTAAAACCTGACGTGAAGTAACTGTCAGAAAAAAATCTTATTTTATTTAAACATATTATTATCGTTTTTATTTACATGATTTTTTTTATTAGTTATTTTATTATTAAACAATTATTTCATTAGTTTGTTAGTTTTATTCGTTTTTTTTTTAAGTCAACAAAAAGTTTCTGTTTTTTTTTTTTTTTTTTGAGTATGATTGATATATCAGGCTTTTATAGGTCACACTAGAGGATGAAAAATACACTTCAATTTTAGGCCTAAACTGAGAAAAAAAATTCTATTTGCCAGAAAAGAGATTCAAAGATGTATAAATAAATGTTTCTCATTTTTGATACTCACATTTTAACATTCTGAAAATGTTGTATGGATAATCAAGTAAACCTAAGTTGCTTCAGTAAGTGTTTATCTTGAAATACTACTGATAATAACACGAGTAATAAGTAATGAGGTTTCATTTGTTAACATCAGTTAACTGCATTCATTAACAGGAACTAAGAATGAACAATGCTTCTGAGGTATTTATTGATCTTAATGTTAACTTTGTTAATTTTAATGAGAATTTACTTATAAATATTTAAAATCAAAAGTTGTGTTTGTTGAAAAGTAGTTAATACACTGTGAATTAACATTAACATAAACAGTTAACAACTGTATTTTTATTAACTGACATTACCATAAGTTGAGCCCCATAAAATGGGTTTTATTTTTTCCCAAATCCCATTTTATTTCTTTCCAAATTCTGTTTTTTCATGATTTAATTTTTCTGGATTCTGTTTTTTTACAGTTTAAATTTTTGGTTATGGTTAAATTAGCATGTCTAATTAATTAAAATCATGAAACTTAAACAATTTAACATCAGTTTATTAAAGTTTAACAAAAATGACACATTTAGGGCCCTATGAAATGTTTTATTTTTGCCCACCTCATGTTTTATTGTTACCAAATTCTGTTTTAGCATGCCTAATTACTTGAATGCATAAAAAGAAGTTTCATTTATTCTTACAATAGCCTTATGAAATTTTTCTCATGAAGTGACTCTCAGAGCAGTTCTGAAAACTAATTTAGTGAGCTAGCAGACACCATCACCGCAAGTGTCACACATGCTTCAGTACGAGTAGTAAACAAAACCACACATCTGTGCCATTCATTAACACAGACACGTGCAGAATTCATATTTAAATAGTCATTTTGTGGCTTAATATTTACAGATATTAGTCCATGTCGCGCTTTCTCACAACACGTGCCAGAATGATCCTGTTAAATGAGTGGCTGGTGTTACACTGTTACACTAAAATTTATATATAATTTTGTGTGTCTTCACCCTGCTCTTCGTTGTCTGTCCTCACAGGAGGAGTTTGTGGATAAGACTGCGTACACCATCATGTTTGGGCCTGATAAATGTGGTGAGGATTACAAACTCCATTTCATCTTTAGACACAAGAACCCCAAAACCGGCGTTTTCGAGGAGAAGCATGCTAAGAAGCCCGACGCCGACCTCCGCACATACTACACCGACAAGAAGACTCACCTCTACACATTGGGTAAACACACACACATCGCATCCTGCTTTCACAAGCGCCACCTACAGTCAGAAAGTGGACAGAATTTTTGTGGTCGTCTTATGTGTGTCAATGTGTTCTCCTGCAGTGTTGAACCCTGATAACAGCTTTGAGATCCTGGTCGACCAGACAGTGGTGAACAGTGGGAATCTCTTGAACGATATGACTCCCCCTGTCAACCCCCCAGCCGAGATCGAGGATCCCGATGATCACAAACCAGAGGACTGGGATGAGAGACCCAAGATCCAGGACCCAGATGCCGTCAAACCTGAGGACTGGTGAGAGAGTGTCCTTATGTCTGTGTGTGTCACACCGGGGTAGGGCTGGGCGATAACTTATTGTGACATAATTTTCCTTGATAAAACAATATGAAGAGTTCGTTGAATGTTCGATATAATTTTAATGTGCCAAAAGCGGAACGAAACAGCGCGACTCATTTGAATTGCACCACACAAACCGCTTATCTGCTCGGACCAAAGTTCAAACTTCCACGCTGTGCAAGCTCACTAGAGAAGATGCATTTATTATCTTGATGCATGCCAGGAAAAACCGAGCGTGTCGCACCGTAACCGCAACGCTTCCGTTATAAGGGGAGCTGCTGCGCGCCTGTATTTGAAACAAACTTGAATGCTCAAAAGATGCTATATGTGAACGGCTCCGTCACGTGAGCACTAAACAGCGCTGTGAGATCCAGTGTGAAACAACTGAATTCAGCAATGAACACAAATGACTCTGTGATTTAAGCTAGTTTAAAGCTGTGTGCAACGAGACAGTCAGAAGGCTTTTCAATCTACACACCGCCATCATTTACCATGGATTTACTGTAGTAACACTCACTGCACCATGGTATTGTGGCAGCAATGTGGGATATTCACATTGAATTTTATTACAGGAGTAATGGTATATAATTATAGTATGTTTGTATTTGATTAAGCTATAGCCATGTGTGCATTTATATACTGAATTTTTTTAGGCTACCGTTTTTCATACACCTATATAAACCTATAAAACTACCTATAAAACCATGTAGTTATATTTTTACCATGGTATTGAGGTACCATTATGTGTGGTTTTAACTGTGCTTATCATGATTTAAAATGTGTACTTGCTACTATGGGAGACCAAAAACTGGGTCAGAATAAATGTAACCATATAAAACTGAGGTTGCTACAATTTTTACAGATGTTACTAATTGATAATGAACAAAAATTTACCTCTGCATCCTCAAGCTACCATCAAATGTGCATTTCTAAGAAACTAAATTATTATTATTATCATTATTATTATCATTATCAGACAACCCAAACCTGTTGCTTGATTTGAAACAATATAACTCTATACAGAAATTAATTTTTCTATTTAGATATTTATTTTGTTAAGGAAAATTAGTGGTCTGGTTTCTACAACTTTAATTTTGTAGCAAAAATCTGACTAAACTTGAAACAAATAAAGATTTGACATTTGTCGTGATAATTGTCGGTATCGACTGATATGAAAAAAATTATTGTGATAATTTTTTTGCCTGTATCACCCAGCCCTACGCTGGGGTTCAGAATCGTCACCTTTTGTCCACATCTTTATGATTTGATGTTTTTGTAACTCAGGGATGAAGATGCTCCCGCTAAGATTCCTGATGAAGATGCTGTGAAACCCGACGGCTGGTTGGACGATGAGCCAGAGTACGTCAGTGACCCCGATGCCCTCAAGCCAGAGGACTGGTAATGCTTTCTTCATTACATTTAAACATTTACATTTACATTAAGCATAATTACTGAAAATTCTAAAAAAAAAAAACATGCCATAACTGAAAAATACATTTTTAAAAAAAATCTTTTACCAAAATACATCTGGAGAAACTTGAATAACAATGTATATAAAATGTTACATTTATAAAAAATAATAGCCGACTTCTATGTTAAATGTTGGGTATAGACAGTAGATCCTACTTTAACCACATGCATATAGATCTTTACGTAAGCTGATATATACTAGATCATATATACATATATAAGCTGATATATACTAGACTATACTAGCAAATCTTGGCTGTGTGATTTGTTTGTAAATATATATTATATAAGTTTTAGCTTTCTGTAGCATATGCCATGTAGCAAATCACCCAGCTCATTAAGATATTATAAACATTTAAATCATGATTTTTTTTTTGGAAAGCTGCTTTGAAACCATGTGTATAGTGAAAAGCACTAGATTTTGGGGTATTCAATTTTAATTTCAAACATTCATGTGTAAGTAGCATTCGTCTTCAAGGACATAAATACAAATGAGCTGCATTAAAATGAACGCAAAATCGCACTGTATCATGTGAAAGTCTGAACATTTGAGTTGAACGGTGGTGAAGTGAGCTGATTTTAATGAAGAAATTAGGACTCCTGGGGTGATGATCTAGATTTAATTTTCGTAATTATAGCCTTAACCAAGAGAGCAGCCAAAATAGAAATATGAGGAGCACGTTGTGTGTGTGATTTTTCTTTCTTTGCCGCCCTCTGCCTGCACTACATCTGTGTTTGTCTCTTTTAGGGATGAGGATATGGATGGCGAGTGGGAAGCACCTCAGATCCCCAATCCCGCCTGTGAAACAGCCCCCGGCTGCGGTCCATGGGAGAGACCAATGATCGACAACCCCAACTACAAGGGCAAGTGGAAGCCACCAATGATTGACAACCCTAACTATCAGGTAATTAGCAGTGTGTACAGCTCTGTTTGTTAATGTTTTCATTTGTTTTGTTTTTTTGAAAATCAAAAGTGCACTAGATTGCAAATGCTTAAAAAGCTTGAGCATTTAAAAGGGTATTGAAATGGAGAGTCAATAGAGAAAATGTAGAAATCGTGTTGTAATAAGGAGATCATTGCATTGTGTGATCAGTAGACATGACTTTGTTCGACTGCAGTGCAGCAATGCAACATTTGATGCAGTGCAAGTAGTTCTAAATATAATGCTACAATCAATTTTTCACGATTAATTAATCTTGGCAGCCGTTATAGTAAAAAAACAGTAAAGTTTAGGAGTGTTCATTTACACTGAGGTACACAGACAAGCCCCTGCCAACAGAGTGTTCAAATCAGAGGAATAAAATTAAGGTAGAAGATATTTATATTTATGTCTAAATTATAATCGAAAACACTAAGATTATACGTGCAAATAATTAAAAACCAAAAAAAGCATTTTATTATCTCTTTAAAATGGCAGACAAAAAAAACTTCAGCACTTGGATATAATAAATAAAATGTTATCGTCCTCTGGTGTAAACAGTAAAATTATCATTATATTTATTATTCTTTTGTGAATGGGCCTTTACATGGGAGCAGTTCATTGTCAACCGTCTTTTAGAGTGGCTTGGTTCGCAGTAAATGCTGTTTATCAACATTATTTATGAAATGAATCACTTTATTTTTCTTTACAGTGAAATATTATAATAGTAATTTTTCTTATTGTTTTTATTAAGCAATAATAATATATATAATATTTTTTATTTATTGTATTAATATATTATTTATATTATTTTGTTAGTCATATTGCTATTTAATCACAAACATTTTGCAAATTGTGTAAGCACAGCGAACCTGGATTTTTTTTTTTTTTATTGTATTTTAGCGCTTTTTATATCTTGTTTTCAAGATTTCTCAGGAATACGTGACCCTGGACCACAAAACCTAGGTTAAGTAGCACGGGTATATTTGTAGGAATAGCCATCAATACATTGTATGGGTCAAAATTGTCGATTTTTTTTTTTTGCCAAAAATCATTGGGATATTAAATAAAGATCATGTTTCATAAAGATATTTTGTAAATTTCCTATTGTAAATATATCAAAACTTTTTTGATTAGCAGTATGCATTGCTAAAAACTTTAAAGGTGATTTTCTCAATATTTTGAGATTCCAGATTTTTAAATAGTTGTATCTCGGGCAAATATTATCATAACATCCCCATACGTCAGTGGAGAGCTTATTTTTTTTTCAGCTTTTAGATGATCTATAAATCTCAGTTTCAAAAAATTGACCCTTATGACTGGTTTTGTGGTCCTGTGCCACATATTAGTTTTTCCCCCAAATCATGCAGCCCTGTTACTAGAGATGTTTTCTGAGTCTGAGAGGTTTAGTAGTAATGATTTAAACAAACTCTGAGTGTTGAACTTAAGGGTGTGACTCCTCCTGCGCATTTTCTTCTGAAAACAGGAAAGTTTAATCATTTGTTTATTTGTCAGGGAGTGTGGAAGCCCAGGAAGATCCCCAACCCAGACTTCTTTGAGGACCTGCACCCATTCCGTATGACTCCATTCAGCGCCGTCGGTCTGGAGCTCTGGTCCATGTCCTCTGATATTTTCTTTGACAACTTCTTCATCACCTCTGATCGTAATGTGGCCGAGCGATGGGCGGCTGATGGCTGGGGTCTGAAGAAAGCAGCTGAGGGAGCCGCTGAGGTATGACACATCTATATTTATCTCGCTCTTCTCTACCTTTCCTCCAGTCAAGTCCAATCAGTGAAATGAGAGCAGACAGTTAAGTAACAAAGGTACAGCCTCATCCAGTGCATTTTGCATGTAGAAAAATCAGCAATAGGTTTATCAAAATGAAAAGCTGCAATGTGATTGGCTTGCTTTGTTTCCTGGAGACAGTGTGCACAGGCTTTTATAATTACACCAGGAAGCAAAGTTTCTGGGCTGACACATTAAACACTTATGAGGAAGAATTAGTCACTGGATTTGCCAAGGTTTGTGAGGTTTATGGTGCAAGGTATTTATGTAAATTTTTAAAATGACGTGTCTTGTTAAAGTGCACTTAAAACACACAGTGACTTGGAGTTCTTCTATGAGAAGCATTTTTTTAATTTCTGGATTAAAATTCAGTGCAGCATTGTTACGTTCCCCTCCTGTCTAGGGGTTTAAGAGGGGAAGTAGAAACGAAAAAAAAAAAAACCTGGAAAGAACACGCTTCAGTCCCCTGTCCCAGAGTGAAGATGACACCAATCTCGAGTTATAAAAAAAAGTAGATTTATTTACAACAAAAGAAATAGGAAGCAATTGCTCAGGAGAGAGCAAGGCCTAAAATAACAAACAAAACATTCAGCTGACTAATTTTAGGGAGCAACTAACTTACCTCAAATTCCAAAAAAAAAAAAAAAGAGAAAATAAACAACATAAAACTTCCCTCTACTCCCTAACTGAACCAAAAACAGGGATGAAGGAAAAAATCCAAAGAAAAAGGCACTCTCTCCCTACGCTTCCCACAACAATACACACCAAAAAAAAAAATTCAAAAGAGTAGAGGTTCTTGGAATTGTTTTTAGCTTAAATAAATAAATGAAAAAAAAAAAAACAGATACTACCTCCAGACAGTTCACACTGAAACACCATTAGCCACTGCAAATTCTCAACACAAACTCAGGTTGACAACTATGATATTGAAAAAACACTAAGTTCAGTCTGGAGCAGGGGAGAAGTGTGTCTCTCTCGTGCAAACACAGGACTGCCACCATATACTCCACTCTCAGTCTCAGGCACGCTCTCCTAACGAGCCACAGGTGATGGTGATTCTGCCTGAGAGAGAGAGAGAGAGAGAGAGAGAGACACAGAGAAAGAAAGAGAGAGACACACAGAGAGAGAGAGCATAGCACAGACACAGAGGATATGACCACGCCCCACATTGGAAAACAAAACAAAAAAAAACTAAATAATGAAAATACGTCCTGGGACGTAACAGCATCCCTGAAGACCCTCATGACTGTGTGTTAAGGTCAGCGAGTCACCTTAAATATGAAATAATTTGACTTTTTCATTACAGGGTTGTAGAAAGCCATATGGTTTTACTCCCAGGAAATTATAGTATGAATTAATAATTCTTTTTGGGGGGATTAAGAATTTTTGATTAATAATGATTCAAACCTTTAAGTCATTTCTTCCATGTTTAAATTTTAATAGTAAATTCCATTTATTTGCCAAAAAATAAAGTGTTTAATTTTTATTCATTGAAAGATAAATTATATCAATGTGTTATGCCTTCATTTGATAACCAGAAAAATTTAAATACACAACCGAGTAAGAAAAGTTGTAAAATTGTATTTTGCTATTGTAAAAATCAATAAAAGTTGTTTTTATGCATTCAAATAATTAGACATGCTAAAACAAAGAATTTGGTAACAATAAAACATAGGCTGAGAAAAATTAAAAATTTAATTGAGCTCTAAACATAATTTTTGTTAAACTTTTAATAAACTGATGTTAAATTGTATAAGTTTCATGATTTTAATTAATTAGCAATGCTTTTTGATTAATAAAATTTAATCTAACCATTAAAAAGGAGTCCAGAAAAATTAAAATGGGAGGAAAAAAAAGGAATTTGGGAAAAAATAAAACAGAATTAGAGAAAAAAAATGACAGATTTTTTTTTTTTTTTACCCCTTTAATAATTTAGTTAAATTACAGTGGTAATTTTTTTTTTTTTCCTTCAGAAATTGTTTGTTGTGTGTTATGTATTTAAAAAAACTAATGCTAATCTTATGAAGACAAGTGGGGGTCTGATTAAGAATATTTGATTAATAATGATTAAAACCTTTTGAAGTCATTACAAAGTTATTTCAAAGTTTCAGAACCACATGAATTCAACAAGAATACAAAAAGTTCCTTTTTTTTTTTATTTTAACCTAGATTTGTCCTTTTCACTCTTATTTGTTGTTGACCTCTATATGACTTTATGCCAATAGTAAGAAGTCACATTTCAGAATTCTTTTTTCTTCCTCATTTTTTTTTTCTTTTTCTTTTGTTTATTGTTTTCTTGACTCATGTTGGAAATGATGCCATGTGTGTTAGTTGAGCAGTCCTCTGGAAATCTGTTTCCACTTACTCTTGAGACTTTCTCACATGACACAGCCCAGGCAGTTCAACCAGCCACGTTCTTTCACAGGGCGTGGAACCGTGCAGCGGCCTGCTGTCTCCTCATCAACCCACACACACACACACACACACACACAATACATTTGATCCGTCTTTCCAGTACGCATCTCTCTTAAAAACGCACACAGCGAGACTGCAGCTCCTTGTACCTCTGAGCTGTTCACTCACCCCACATTTGACCTCTGAATCTCTACACTAGAGGAAGTAGCATACAGTAAATATCTGCCCAGGACTCAATATGAGCCGCCACTGTGACCTAATCCCTGGGTACATGCATGAATTTCTGGCTGTCTGAAACTTTAAGTGACCTTTTCACTGACATGCACCTTAAAATTCAAAATTTTTCCATTTAATTTTTTTCTGGATTGTTTTATGGTTAATGTAAAAGCATGTCTAATTAGTTGAAAGTGAAACATTCTCTTCTCACAATTCTATTAAATGTTTAACAAAAATTACATTTTTAGAGCCCTGTTATTTTTTTCTAAATTCTGTTTAAATGGTTGAATTAAAATGTAATAATCCAGAGCTAGGGCCCTATGATTTCCACGATGCAGAAAATGCGTACAGAATCATGGAATCCAGTCATAAAAATGGAATTTACAGTTTAACACGTAATGTCGTTGAATTTATCTAAGTTTGGACTAATTAATCAAAAGTAGTTCATTACACTTAAATCAAATCGCGATATGGACTAGTATCTGTAAATATTAAGCCGCAAAAAGACTAATTAAATATGAATTCTGCATGTTCTGCATGTCTCTCGGTCTGAATGAATGAATGAATGATCGCTGTTCAGATGATTTGCTACCCTGTCAGATTTTGCTACCTCCCATTAAAACGGATGGTAGCATAACGCGACAGCGAAAAATGCTACCTATCAGATTTTGCTTTCACCATGATATTAATGTGGTGTGAGGCTTTATTAACGTGTACACCTACCCCAGCCCTAAACCTAACCTTACAGTATGAAAAATACAGTGTTGGTAGTGAGGCTTAGTTTTGTTTACTACACGTTCTGTGCTCTTGACACTCGTCTCATTAAATGAGGATATAAATACATGAACAACATCTCCAGAACTGCTCTGAGAGTCACTTCATGAACATTTTGCCATTTCATTTGAGTGAAACTAGCATCATATCGTATAAACACCGAAATATAAAGGAATTCACGACAACCCGTCAAAATAAAAGTTTGGTTTAACTTGTAGGCATTGTACCAGAAATTTGCCCGGTTCTGTGTTATTACTGGGTTCTGCATTTTAATTACGGTTTTCTATTTGAATATATTTTAAAATGTAATGTATTTCTATGATTTCAAAGATGAATTTTTAGCATCATTACTCCAGTCACATAATATTCTGATTTGATGCTCCAAAAACATTTTTTATTGTTGTTATTATTATGTTAGAAACAGCTGAGTAGATTTTTTTTTTTTCAGGTTTCTTTTAATAGAAAGTTCAGAAAAACAGCATTTATCTGAAATAAAATCTTTTGTAACATTATACATGTCTTTATCATCACTTTTGATCAATTTAAAGCATCCTTGCTTCATTGCTAAATCATCATTGCTAAATAAAAGTGTTGATTTCTATGATTTCTTACTCCAGCTTTTGTATGGTATAGTGTATAATGTTCCAAAAGCCTTTTATTTCAGATAAATGATGATCTTTGCATCTTTCTATTCATTAAGAATCCTGAAAAACAGGTACTCAACTGTTTTAAATACTGATAATAATAAAATCAGCAAATCAGCATATTATAATTATTTCTGAAGGATCATGTGACACTGAAGATGGAGTAAAGATGCTGAAATACATTACATTTTAAAATATATTCAAATAG
Source organism: Labeo catla (assembly GCA_012976165.1). Classification (NCBI taxonomy): domain Eukaryota; kingdom Metazoa; phylum Chordata; class Actinopteri; order Cypriniformes; family Cyprinidae; genus Labeo; species Labeo catla. The sequence continues at coordinate 572,374 of VONZ01000371.1, read as the reverse complement.
AAAGTAGTTATTTTAAACGGTCAAAATATTTCACAATATTACTGCTTTTGCTGTATTTTGGATCAATCTAATGCAGGCTTGGTGAGCAGAAGAGACTTCATCTTTAAAAAAACATTAAAAATCTTACTGTCCAAAACCTTTTTACTGGTAGTGTGTATATATAGCAGGGCTCTCAGTTAGACACCGTCAAAAAGATGATGTGTTTGGTTTTAAAACCCTGTTTCAGAAGAGGGAATATTTGAGATGTAGTCTTTTTTTTTTTTTTTTAAGATTATCAGGCAAATCTTTTTCTTCCGTCTTCAGCAAAGCCATGAGCAGGGCGTGGCGACCAATCAGAGGGCAGCGCAAGTCTTTTTCATAAGTAAATTCCAGTGTGGGGTCTCTCTCTGAGGCAGATTGTGGATCCCAAGGGAATGTCTCTGGCTGTGTCGGTGTGCTGGAAGGCACCGCTGAGCACCCTGTACTCTGGGATTAGCTGTTTTTTGGCCAGCTTTCATGAGAATTTCTACTGTGCAAATGCCTTTTGCCCCAAAGGTGGATTCCAGGCATGCCTTGCATGTTAAACTCAAGGGCCAGCTCTGTCGCTGGCTAAAGGACCTAACAGAAGCCTGTGGGTTTTTGTCTGAGTGGCTTCATGCTTTGATTGTGGTCTGTGTAATCAGCCATGATGACTTTGTCGCAGCAACATTCAGTCAGGACAGAAGTCTGTTGCCTCAGCGTGACTGCGACTGAACTCTGTACCACATGTCCAAACGATGCACACTTGGTTTGGACTTTAGTTCATATTCAGATCAAAAGATTTAATCTGACCTTTATTCCTATATAATTCCTTTATTTGTGTTATGAAGATGAATGAAAGTCAGTTTTGAATCATTGATTTCAAACTATGCCAGGCTATATCCAGGGATGGGCAGTATTTCAAAAATGCATGTATTTACAATACAAAATACAATTTTGCATTTAAATACATTTAATCTTAGTATTTTTGTTTTTTCAAAATACATAAAATACTTTTTGCCACTCAACCTCTTTATTAGACTGCTGATTTCCTGTATCAACAAGTATACAAACTACTAAGATAAAATGCATTTAAATACAAAATACATTTAACTTTTTCCATAGGTATTAAAATACAAAATAGTATTCCAAATACATGTATTTGATTCAATTTTTTGTTTATTGTGTTACTATATGACTACTATATGAAAAATAGTATATATATTTTTTGTCTTTGGGTCATGCAAATCCTGATTAATAGTGTTGAAAATGGCATTTAAAAAAAAAAAGTTTTGCTTGTAGATTGGTTGTAGGAGACTCTTGTACAAGTGTGTTAGTAAAATAATTACATTTGTATGTGTTACAGCCCGGTCTGGTGAATCAGATGATAACAGCTGCTGAAGAGAGACCCTGGCTCTGGATCGTCTACGTCCTGACTGTGGCTCTGCCTCTGGTGCTCATCATTGTCTTCTGCTGCACTGGAAAGGTAAATGTGTGTCATTTAAAGTAGCCTGACCTTAATGTATGGGTCTGTGAATCTGTAGAATAAATGTCGTCCTGTGCCTTACAGAAGAGCTCAGCTCCCACATCTGCTGCTGAGTACAAGAAGACAGATGAACCGCAACCAGATGTGAAGGAGGAAGCTGAGGATGAGGAAGATCAGGAAAAAGAAACAGGTCTGATAGATAAAAATGTCACACAACACATACAACTTTTTCTTTCCTTCTTTCTTTCTTGAGTTCTTTGTTTTTGACCTTGTGAAGGTCGAGTTGTTGTTTTTTAATTCAGTGTTGTTCTTCCTTCAGAAACAAAGAAGAGTGAAGAAGAGGACTCCACAGGAGAAGCAGAGGAGGCCGCAGGGAGCGACAACAAAGACGAAAACTCATCTAATGAGGTAGAGCATCTTTAGCTACTAGAAACCCATTGGAAGTGTTACATTTCAAGACTTCATAAACAAATGTTGTTGTTTAGATTCCATAGCAACAGGATTTTAAAAAGTTACAAAAAAGGTTACAAAAAAACACGATGTGGATTTGGAAGATCTGGTTTATTTTAGCAAATCAATTTGTCGTCATCACATAAGTCTTCAGCAGCATTTTACATGTTTGTGTAAATTAGGGTGATTTTAGGTGTGTTACAGATGATGTACTCACCTGTTGTCACCCAAGATGTTCATGTCTGTCTTTCTTCAGTCATAAAGAAATTGTTTTTGAGGAATGTTCTTCATGTAGTGGACTTTAATGGTGCCTGCAAGAACTTCCAAAATGCAGTTTAAATGCAGCTTCAAAGGGCTCCAAACGATCCCAGCCGAGGAATAAATGTCTTATCTAGCGAAACGATTGGTCATAAATAAATAAAAATGTATATACTTTTTAACCTCAAATGCTCATCTTGTCCAGCTCTGCGTGTACTCTATGCACTCCGGTTCAATACATTTAGGGTATGTCAAAAAACTCTCATTTTCTCCACCGACTTCAAAATTATCCTACGTCGCTGCAAAAGTACCGACCCAGTGTTTACAAAGTGAACATGCAAAGAAGGTCAAATGCCCTTTACAAAAAAAAGGTAAAACAGCAATGCAGGATGATTTTGATTTTTAAAAATGAGATAGGAGTTTTTGAATCCACCCTAACTGTCTTAAATGGAACTGCACAGAGTGCGCATACACATGGCTAGAGCTAGACAAGGTGAGAATTTGAGGTTAAAAAGTGTATAAGTGTATTTATTTATTTTTTTAAATGACAGATCGTTTTGCTAGATAAGACACTTATTCCATGGCTGGGATCGTTTAGAGCCATTTGAAGCGTCACTGAAACTGCATTTTGGAAGTTCAGATTCAGATTCACCATTGAAGGCCACTATTTGGAGATAATTCCTGAAATGTTCTTCTCAAAAACATAATTTCTTTATGACTGAAGAAAGAAAGACATGAACATCTTGGATGACAATGGGGTGAGTACATTATCTGTAAATTTTAGTTCTGAGAGTGAACTACACCTTTAATGTTAATGTTAATTAGTTTTTTGCGCAAAAGAACAAATATGTGGAAAATGATTATTTTCAACCCTCATTCTGAACCTCTCTCAGAAACAGGCTGGTTTTAAGGGATGGGTCCATCAGAATTTCAGTCAGTAATCAGCCACTGTTATGATTTGCTAACGTAATTTCATAGGAAACGGTATCAACGCCCCCTCGCTATTGCATGTTGTAAGTGTTTTGACAATATAATCAAAATAAAATGGTAATTTCCAGACAAAGCAATACGAAATCAATTACTTATGGTTTGATGCAGCTGCCATGAAATCTAGTTCTGCTTCATCTCTCAACATGAACTCTTTGTGAACTCTGCATTACACTGTGCCCCGTTTACAAAACAAAATGCTCTGATCAATCCTCTGACATGATCCAGGATGCCAATTAAAAAAACCTATCCACTTGTTCCTGATGCTGGGAGATAGTGGCAGTGATTTTTAATTTCTATTTGCTTTTGACGCGACGCAACACTCATTCAGCGACTGAACACTTGTGGGTGGGGCTTATGGCAATGTCTTGCTCTGGAGGCGGTGTTTATGCTGGTGATGTCACCTTGCTCCATTGGATCCAAAACGAGCTGTATTTGGAGATAGATTAAATAAATGCTTTGTTTATAATGAAGAGGACGTCTTAAGCTATGAAACCTGCAGGATGTTTTAATGGTACAAAGACCTCTTATATGCCAAAAGATCCAGGCAAATTTGATTTCTCATTTCATCACCCACTTTAATGTCATTTAATTTTGCCCAGATTAATGTTGTCTGAATAGAGATCCTGATTTGTTTGTTCTGGATAAGGTGGTTTTTGGTAAACACTGAGGTTGTGGTAATTTGATTGCTGTCCAAATCCACATTTATGAGTTGACAATATAGGATCAGTCTAAAGGTAGTTTGTAAATCCTTTTTGACCAGTGCCAAAAACTGTACAGTAACTGTTGCGCTTCACATTTTGAACATGGGCATTTTTTTTTTTACTAAAATAACGGAACCTGATTACAAGAATAGACTGCTCAAAAAAAAAAAAACTGAACAAAATTGCGTAAACGTTTGAAATAAGTAAAACTGTCAAATTTTTAAATGTATATTGCATACATTTATACAAATTAGAGTTTGCATGACTAGTCGACCAAGTAGTCAGATCAGATGTTTGCCTTATGTAATTACGGCTGTGTTAACTTATTTCTGCTGATTTTCACATATAAAAATGACATGCATGGAAGTGTAAAATGTCATTTAAACTACTGTGCATCAAATTTCCTATTATTAAATAGGATACTTTATAAACGTTAAACATGTGACTGAACACTTAAGAAGTGCATTTCTGCATTTTAATAGGATCACTGAGGTGCCATGCAAATTTATTTTTGTAGACCAACCCCATGAAAAACAATTACGGTCCTAGTAGGGCTTAGAGTTGATTGATTGAGAAATGCATTGCAAATATTTTCGACCAAAAAACATTATTCGCTACTTTTGTTGACTGACATTTTCTCCTATTGTGTCTTGTGTAGAAATCAGAGGACGACATTCTGAGAAGGTCTCCCAGAAACAGGAAATCAAGAAAGGACTAATGGACTTCCTAAACCTGCTGAAAGTGCAAAAGTTTCTTTCCTCATGCATATCCCAACATCCCTCTCCTCCTGCTCCATCTTTCCTCCCCTTACTCCCACATTCCCTCCTTCCCCGTTCTTCTTCTCCATCCTTTCCGCCGTGATGACGGTCAGAGCGAAACGGTGTGGTCCACCACTCGACCAGAAGCCGAACGAACACCTCCTCAAGTGGCCTTGAGGATGTTGATGGTTACCACGGTGATGATGGCTCTCAAATAGAATAGAAACTTTCTCCGTAACTAAAAAGGAAACGCAATCTTTGTTACCATTCCTGAACTGTGCATCTGACGATTGCGTAAAGATCCCGTTCCTACTCTCAGCTGTCTCACACACAAACATACACACTTCCAGACAGTGTTCCTGAACCCTAACACATGACCACACTATGGCACACTTGGTATTGTAAGGTTTACAGGCCAACAGCTTTATTCCTTTGTTATAGAATTACTCAAGAAGCCATAGGCAATAGGAGATTGATTGGATATATTCATTATAAACTATACAATTTGCCACTCGATCGCTTGGATATACAGCTAGGTTTTAACGTATAATTGAGATGTTTTCATTATTTTCTAATCTGTGAGGTTCATCATTTTGTCATGGCGTAGACTGGGCGTCCAGTAAAAGGCCAAACCATGACCTTAATGCAGCCAGATGTGGTGCATGTGCTCAGTAAGGTATCCAGGGGGAATGCCAGTTAGATTCGTAGGTTCTAGTGTACTGCCTTACTTGTAGGACACAAGATTTGCTAATATTTTTTCTGTGAATGTACTGTGAGTTTCGTTTTTTTTTTTTTTGTTTTGTTTTTTTTCTTCATTTGTTTTTGCTATTCAAATGGACTTTTTACTAAATCATGGATTGCTGTACAAATGTGTTTTCTGGTCTTGAACTGATGTAGATTCTAACCTGTTCAGCCCAATAACAGGACGATTGACTGTTTTTACTTGGAAACTTTTACTATCTTGCCCTCATTTATTTGTCTGATTGTAAATGTTGAATCTTTTGTCACTGTGATGTCATATCCTGTACAGCCAATATTAGCAGCAGCAGCAGCAGCATCCCATTTCATTGAACCAATTATGTTCACACCACATTAGAACGAGGACTAAGTGACAGTTTAATGTAAGGTATTTCCAATTCAAATGTTTGAGGGTGAATCTCATGTCATGTTTCAACCTGAAGGCAAAAGAAAAAAAAAAGTCAGTTTTTCCCCTATTTTAAGACAGTGAACATAGAGCCAGATGTTGCATTGCTGTAATACTTTTCGTATTTTTTTTATGTAATGGCAGTACAACAAATACCATTATGTATAAATACTTTATAAGTAAATTTGGTGAAATATATGGTTATCCTTTGCGTTTTTGGTGTGAAATGTGACATGGACATTTAATGAGATTCACCTTTTGAAAACTCTGTTTTCTAGTAAGTGTCACTCAAAGAGAAAACATGGAAAGACAAGAGAACAATGTCCTGGGTGTAAAGCAAGCTGTTGAAGTCATTTCCTCAACCATTTTATGCTGACTCCGCCCCTAAATACTTGACCCCAAAGATATGAAAAAGGCACTATTAGGGGCTTGCCCTGATCTAAGGTAAACTAGCATATGTAGTTCTGCTAGTATTCTTGAAGTTACTTCTTTATACTCTCAATATGGCAAACCAGCGTCATCTGTTCCTAATCCATCAAAGCAGTTTGGTGAGATGCCATAACGTGAGCTCTACCCCAAGACTAATGCAGAGTTGGCACTTTCAAAGGTAACTGAGAAAATCAAATCACACATATAGGCCAATATCTGCTGCTCTGCTCTTAATATCTCATTTTGCTGCCTCTGATGGGCATGATCTCCAACTGTAAAAGTCCTGTCTGTACACCTGTGTTTTGGGCTGTTTTTGTCTTCTTTCTTTTCTTTGTCTTTTGGATTAACATTATTTCACAAATGTAGGTAATTAATAGTGTGATTGGATAGAAGGGTGGAAAAGCAACGGATTGAGTGATTTACTGGCATTGTTGTGAAATTGAGATCATGAGTCTGGGTGATGATTCTGGTCTTGCTGGGACGGTTTGGGAAAAATCCATCATGTTACTCACAAACTAAAATAAAATAATGATTTGATGAACGAGATATCTGTGTTACTCTGTGATTTTGATGTGTTGTGAGCGTGGCTTCAAGTGGAAATAGGGTTTTTTAACAGGCTTTCTTTATTCTGAGGCATTTTCGGGTGAATCTGGTTAAAGAATGTTTCTGGGTTGTATTTTCCCACACTCAAAAGAAATGAAGAGTAAATGAAGAAAATGAAGAATGAAGAAATGAGGCCTAAACACTGGTTATGATGGTCAGTGATTCAATTTCTGTGTGTCAGCCTCGCTTAGAGAACTTTATCTGTATATATGAAAAATGGATCTGAAATTGTCTTTTGATTTTGATAATGACATGCTGTGATGAATAAAAAGAAAAAAATGTAATGTGGGAAAAAAAAGTGTTCTAATAATAACTTTTTTTTTTATTGCTCCACTGCACCTGTTCATCAAAAGTCTTGACAGATGTCCTTCCCCAATCAGACATGCATGAATTAAGACCAAAGATGTTGTGAAATAACTCCCATGTGATGTCAGACTTTGCATACTTACTATACTTTAAAAGTGGACCTATAAGGATAAGCAGTTAAGTGGCCTCCAAAGATATTTGGACACTTAAATCACTACAAAGAAGTTTGTTTGGTGTAAAATAAAATGATAAATGGTTCAAAATCAAGACAAAATAAAGGAGATTAACTACACCTATTCTTTCTTTGCTTTAACACCTATATTATGTGAACTTCAGGGAAACTCGAATAATGCATTTACTAAACATCACTTGATTTATTTTTTTTTATTACTTCATGTTTTTAAAGAAAAGCACAAGACACTTCAAGGCACAATACAAGTATCAAATTGTTACAGAACTAAGAAAGTGGAGGGAAAAAACAGACAAATATGTTTTAAAAGTCATGCAGAAATTAAGTGAAGTTAGAATTGAGATATAAAAAAAAAACATTGCAGATATTTTGTAATCTAATATAAGGAGGTTTATACATTAATATGGCTGAAGTGTTCAGATTTGTCAGATTTGTAGGCCACTCAATATAGTCAAGGATAACTAAAATATAAAACTCTAAATATAAAGAATCAGGTCCATCACTATCTTTCTGTTATATGTTGCCACTGTTAAGCCTTGCTGCACACAGGAGAATCATATCCAAAAAGGTACTCAATTCTTTAAAAATAGCCCTTCGAGATGCAAACGTACAGCTCAGCAGTTATGAGATTATAAGGGAGGGCTATTTTTGGGGAGTGATAGCCGTGTGAGTTACATAATTTGGTTTTACACAATCAAAGCAGCCCATGGACTTGTGGTGGAGACTGAAAGCAAGCTGAAAAGCTTCCTGTTATTTTTCCCCCAAAATAATTTTTTTACTGTTTTCATTAACCAAAAAAAAAGCAAACTGATAAAAGGGGAATACCCCAGTCTAAACAAAAGCATAAAATCACATGAAAAGAAGCTGCTGCCTGGAAAACGGTTTATAGCTCAGGTAATAATCAGGTCATAACCGCTTTACAACCTGTGATGCATGTAGTCAACTAGTCTACAAGTTAGACAGAGCAGACAGAAAATTACATATAACTGGAATATCATATAATCAGTTCCAAAAAAAAGTCCTCACAGGACTGCATAAATAAATAGATATTTGGTTACATATCATATTATAATGACCATATTTTCTGACAAAATAGTGGTGGCTAAAAAGATTTGCTAATCTATCTATCTATCTATCTATCTATCTATCTATCTATCTATCTATCAGTTTTTCACTTTAAATCTTCTGGCTTAAAAAAAAGTACTTTCTTTTTCATAGTTATAAATAATAAGTGCTCTATTAACGTGGTTTCCCGAGAACAATAAGGCATCACATCTGCTGAAGAATGTTTCGGTATTTTGAGTTCACAGTGAGAGTTTGTGATTGCCCGAGTGATCTGTCACTCACATCGCGTGGATAAAACAGAGGAAAAAAGAAAAAAAAATAGTTACAAGATGGCGACCAACAACTGGCTGAACACTGGAAAACAATAGAGACAGCGCAGTAGGGCAGAGTTTATTTCTCTATCGTTGGCTTTTTCTTTTTCGTGTCGACTCAAAGCGGGGGACAGTAGTTGGTTGTGTGTACTTTAAGACTTTTGAAGCAGATTTGGAAGAACGTGAGTTTATAATGCTTTGTTTGAGGGCTAGTTAGCAGGCAGGCTAAGCTACATCCGTAGCTGTAATGTAACTGTGAGGATCAGCTGTTAGCCGCACTGCTACTTTAAAAGTTACTTTTACTAGTAAAACTCACTCGTAACTCTCCGAGTTTGTGTTTTTGGGCCTAATGGATGTACTGTGTGCGCTTTTATCCACCACTTTCTAATCTTTCGTCGATAGGTTTTTACCTCAAGTACGTCTTTTGTCAAACTTAAACTGTGAGGCGAAAAAATGCACGTTTATTTTTAATTTGTTGCTAAAAGTTTTGCGACAAGAAAGAAAAAAACGATTTAACGACGTGGTGTATGCGTAAATATAAACGGGAGGTGAAATTTTTAAGGGTTTGAAGTTTTCAAAAAGAGATTCCTTAAGTAAAAGTTTTGAACTTTCCTGTAATCTTAAACTTTACTGTAAATTATATACATGTCTAAACAAATGTAACTTTTAAGATGCAAAAGTTATTAGTGTCAGTCAAAGGTTTCATTCATAAAATCGTAGTTTTTACTTCATTCTGGTCTGTGTCAGGACTCCCGGCTTGAATATAGTTATATAAGAAAGACTGTTCAGTGATTTTGTGCCGTCGTTTGTGTCGCTTAGTTAAAAGGAAACTTTGATTGGAGTTTTTGCGTTTGGACTTTTTTTGAGCATTAGCGCACAAGTCTGAACTATGTGCCATTTCTTTTGTTGTATAAGGAGGCAGATAGTGATAAAAATGGAGGCAGTTGAGTGTGTTTTGTAAAGACGCACGCACGCACACACTCTGAAACAGCACGATCAGTCCTGTGAGTTGTGCTGGTATCCGGAGACTCGAGTGAGTTTATAAACACGCTGTTGTTCTGGATGATGGCGGATTTCGTGGTGCCGCGGCACAGCGCGGTGATGGAGCGGCTGCGGCGGCGGATCGAGCTCTTCCGGCGGCATCACACAGGCTGTGAGAACCGCTATGATAGCACGGCCATGGAGCGGCTGGAGATGGAGAGACAGCAGACGTTCACGCTGCATCAGCGCTGCCTGCAGACCAAGGCCAAGCGCTCGAACAAGCACAGGCAGCCGCCAGCGGCGGCGAGCACGGACCCGGCGGGGCAGAGAGGGACGGGCGGAGGGGGCACCAGCGCGGAGCTGGCGGACGGAGGAAGCGGAACGCCCGGGGAGCAGAGCAGGAACAGCACGCTGATCGCGGTAGGTCTATGGGAAATGAGTCACGATGCCTCTGTAGAGCTGACTTAACGATTGCAAGTTCAAACCTAAAGTGTGTTCATTTAGAAACCATTACTATTGAGTTCACTTCAGGAGGACTGGAGAAGTAAGAAGTGTGTTGCAAGTTACTTCGGACGTCTTAAGTGACGATAGTGAACTAGACAGCAGTCTAAATACCTGAAAATTCATTACGCTGCTTGATAGCCCGTGCTGATATCGGAGCATCGGTAAGTTTGAGGTGCTTCGGCAGGTGTGTGTGTGTGTTCGAGCAGCTGAAGTCGCATGGCTGCATCAGCATCAACAGCGCTCAGATCATGTGACCGTGACAGGAGCACGCGTCTTGCACATGTCACACGAGCTCAGTTCAGTTCGCTGTGTGCCACAGATGTTTTAGAGGGAAGATCAATGAATGATCACCTCATGGCCATGTTTGTTTTTGGAGCGTGCGTTGCATTTGCTGCACTTTCCAAATCTCAAGACTGACTGAAGCTTTCAGAACATCTCTGCTTATAGTTTTCTTTGAATGCAACCCTGAAAGACTTAGTCATGTGTGAGTGTCCTTGCATTTAATAACAAAACTGTAAACCAAAGGACAGAGTGCTTAAATACTTTTCTTAGGTTTGAAAAATTGGTAGCACTTTACAATAATGTTCATTAGTTAAAGGAGAAGTCCATTTCCAGAACAAAAATTTACAGATAATTTACTCACCCCCTAGTCGTCCAAGATGTTCATGTCTCTCTTTCTTCAGTCGATAAGAAATTGTTTCTTGAGGGAAAACATTCCCAAATTTTTCTCTATATAGTGGCCCCCAAGTTTGAACCTCCAAAATGCAGTTTAAATGCAGCTTCAGATGGCTCTAAATGGGTCTTACCTAGCAAAATGATAGGTCATTTTCAGAACAAATTGACAATTTATATACTTTTTAACCCCAAACACTCATTTTGTCTAAGTCTGTGTGAACTCATCGTTCTACATCGCTACATCGTACCAACCCGATGTAGAAGAAGAAAATGAGTTTTTCGACATACCCTAACTGTATTGACCCAGATTACACAGACTACGCATGTGCATCGCAGACCTAGATAAGACAAGCATTTGAGGTTAAAAAGTAAATAAACTGTCAGTTTGTTTCAAAAATTATCGTTTCGATAGATAAGACCCTTCTTCCTCAGCTGGGATCGTTTAGAGCCATTTTAAGCTGCATATAAACTACATTTTGCAAGTTAAAACTTGGGGGCACCATTGAAGTCCACTATATGGAGAAAAAAAAATTGTTTTCCTCAAGAAACATTTTTTTTATTGACTGAAGAAAGAAGGACATCTTGGATGACAAGGGGGTGAGTAAATTATCTGTAATTTTTTTGTTCTGGAAGTGGACTTCTCCTTTAACATGAGCTAAGAATGAACAATACTTCCACAGCATTTATTAATCTTAGTTAATTTTAGCATTTACTAATGCTTTAATAAAATCACAAGTTGTTTCTTAACATTAGTTAATGCACTGTGAACTAACATGAACAAACAATGAACGAATGTATTTTTATTAGCTAACAAGTAAGCAAGATTAATATAGTGTAAGAAATGTAATGTTGATTGTTTGTTCATGTTAATAAATTAACTGATGTTAACAAATGACACCTTATTGTGAAGTGCTACTAAACAATGTGTAGTGCAACTTTGAGTGTAAAGTGATGTCAAGCAAATGATGCTTGCTCTGATATTTTGTAATACAGTGACATTCTAAAACTTTTCCACTTTAAACTAGATTAGTATCTTGCCCTGCTTGAGTCTTAAAAAAAACAGGACTTCCTTTACATGTTGTTTTCCTTTAGATGTTGCGAAACGGTGGTACAGAGAGTAGTGTATAATGTTGAGACCATGGTTTTAGAGAAAGTTAGGCTCCTGAAACTGATAGCATGTGGTGCTTGTTGTAGTAGTGGACATTAGGCCATGAAAAACTATGCAGTGGAGATTTACATATTCCTCAGCTGATTAACCTCACACTGTACTGCTAAAAACCAGCAATGTGAACTGATAAGGGCAGCTTTCTTTCTGAATGAATCACTGTAGCATCTATAACATCTGACAGCAGGTTTATTCTCTGCTGATGAGGCGCAGGCAGTAAAGTCACCTGAGAACTGACACTGCTGCTGACACACAGCTATGTTGAAACCTTTCCTCCTACGCACCAGGAACTGCCATGCATGAAGATGGGCAGTCTTCAGTTTGGGGTCTCAGGGTGTTCATATTGGTGCATTTCTTACATCAGCTATTTTTTACATTTTGAGGGTAATATTAGTCTGCAGAGATATATGATAGTTGAATTATGTCTCTTTTCATTTTAGTCACAAGTATAGTTTTGTTGATATGTTGACAGTGTAGCATTCAGCTTTATTTTGCACTTTTTTTTTTTTTTTTTTTTTTTTTTTGTTAAGAATCTCTTAAAACTATTGCTCCATCATGACAGAAAGTTTATCAGTGGTCAGTTTTTTTTTTTTTTAAGTCACCATGAAATCAAAATTGGCAGTGGACCCTTTTTTTATCGTAGTTTGGTGAACTTCTAGTGGTGAATATAATTTCTTTGTTCCCATTTTTTACCAATTAGCGTTCCAGTTGTTACAATGGTTTTTCTATGACTAAAAGAGGAAAGGATATTGAGCGATTTATTTCGCTGGTCTGATGTCATCAAGTTTGCTGTCACTCCCATAGCTTAAGCCCAAATCCCCACTTCCTGACATTGTGGACATCGCCATCTTTGATACTGTCGCTGGGGTTACCTAAATGTGGTTGTTACTTTCCATTCTTTCTGCTGTTATAGTGTTCAGTTAATTTATACAGATATGTATTCAACTTCTATCATTTCAAGACACCTGTAAGCAAATGCAGTCACTGTGAATGCAGCATGGTCATTTGTAGATACCTTTTAAGTCTTGGCATTTTTTTTCCATGTTGGAATTTTTCTATTTTATGAGAATTTTTAAATAAGATGTTGAAAGTGTAATGGTAGAAGTTACGGTTATTTATTGGTAGGTTAACTACTTTGACAGCTGTGTAGACACGGCAGTGCACGAAACAGAGCGGAAAGTGGAAAAAGTTAGTTAACTCACGCAGTTACACTCCCACTCGTACTCACGTACTTAGTTAACTAGTTTTGGCAAACTTTTCTGTAATTAAAGAAGTCCACTTCCAATACAAAGATTCACATATAATGTACTCACCCCCTTGTCATCCAAGATGTTCATGTCTTTCTTTCTGCAGTCGTAAAGAAATTGTTTTTTGAAGAAAAAAATTCAGCATTTTTCTCCATATAATGGACTGATATGGTGCCCTGATTTTGAACTTAAAAAATGCAGTTTGAATGCAGCTTCAAACGATTCCAAATGCGGTTGTAAACGATCCCAGCCAAGGAAGAAGGGTCTTATCTAGCGAAATGATCGATTGTTTTAATTTTTAAAAAATACAATTTAAATACCTTTTAATCTCAAACGCTTGTCTTGTCTTTCTCTCCATGAATTCTGTGTATTCTGACTCAAGACAGTTAGGGTATGTCAAAAAACTCCAATTATATTTTTTCCCTCAACTTCAAAAATCATTTCAAAATCATCCTACATCACTGCAGAAGTACCCAACAGTGATATAGGGCGATTTTGAAGTTGAGGGAGAACATGAGATGGGAGTTTTTCGACATACCCTAACTGTCATGAACCGGAAAAAAACAGTCCAGGCAGAGTAAGACAAGATGAGCGTTTGGTATTAAAATGTATATAAATTGTATTATTGAAATGGAAATAAATAATCGAAGTAATAAAGCACAAAGTATAGTGTTGTAAATGTACATTAAATTTTTAAAATAATAACAGTAAAAGATTTTGCTAGATGTACAATGTTATTAACTGGAAACACTTCACAGTCTGTGAAAAGGATCCATTTAAAATATATAACTATAATATAATAAATACTTTGTTTATTTACCCATTTATTTATTTGGTTGCTGTGTTACTTCACGAATAGAAATCACGGTAGGAAAGAAAAGACAATTGCAGTTTCCGTTTGATGTTGATATCATGGCACCCCTTAAGTGATGTGTGCTTGTTTTACTGAACACAATAACATATTAAATTAGGTTTACATGGACAGAAGGCTTTGCACTTATTTTCTCGTCCTTACTAGAAAAGCTTTCAAGGTTTTTATCAAGTTGTTGATGAGTGTAGATGCAGTGTGGTTGCCATGAATTGTTAAAATAAGGTGACTGGAGTCACAAAGATGCATTTTTATTATCCATTCATTTGATTCAGGTTAATCATAAACTAAGACTGAACCAATAAAATGAACACACTATGGTAGTTTTACATTTCTAACTCTTGTGACAGTGCTTTATTTAAACATCCGATACTATTGTGTACTCCCACACTTAGCACTACTCCAGATTTGATCAGTCATTCACCTTTGGTACAGTGTAGTTTTCTTTGTGGGATGCTGAGTAATGAGGGAATGTTGCTACATGCTCATATTAGCTTAGATTTCATCATTTTGGTGATCTGTGGTCATCTCACCAAACATGAGCACTGTGTAGGTTGCAGCAACTGCTTTGTGAATGTGGATCTTAAAGACTGGAATTAATTTGTTTTCCTTTTATCTGTATATTTTCTTGAGGGGATACAAATATGATGTGGTAATCAGACAGCACACATGATTCTTATTGATCAGTTTCATCCTCATGTTGTTGTGTTTTTTTTTTTTTTTGTTTGTTTTTTTTTTAAACTAAATGGAGCTCATCAAATTTCCTAAACGGAAGCTTATGGGCCAATGAGGTTTGTTCTCACACCACGCAAGAACGCTTGAGCCCCTGTTTACCATATGTGTTCTATGTATAGGGGAATAAAAGCCTGAATTAAATCTGTTCATTATGTAAGGTGGGCTTTCTCTTTAGAAGATTGTAATTAAAACGCTACATTTTAAAGTCTTTATGAAACCTTACGAAAGCTTTGTGTGTTTTTGACATAACCGTGTGTGTTCGACATTGACTTGGAGAAGTTAGTTTAGTACTCTCATGCCTTCTGACAGCCACTCTCTGTGCACGTGCCTCGGATGTGTGCCCGTATATCAGAAGTTAAAACTGATATTGACTGTAAATGCAAACGCATGCAAATAATAAGCTTTCATGATGACGAAGAACATGAGCATGGGCACAAGCACGATACACATGACAATCAAAACCAAACAGCTGCTTTTCGGCAGAGTATCTGAGGCACGAGGTCTAAAAGCACAGCCCTATTCTGGAAAAGGGGGCGGGGAGCAGCAGATCATTTGCGTTTAAAGACACATGCACGAAAACGGCGTGTTTTTGCCTTCACTCAAAATTAGCATTTCCAAAATCGTGTAATAATTGATCTGTGGGGTATTTTGAGCTGAAACTTCAGACACATTCTGGGGACACCTGCGACTTTCATTACATCTTGTAAAAAGGAGAATAAGAAAATTTGCTTATTAAAAATACAGCAGCAGAAAAACTTCACTCTGAGTTATGTGACAACATGAATATCATGTTTTTTTTAAAAGTTGTGGCATACATCTAAATATAACAGATTATTGATTAAAAAAAAACGTAGGGCGGGACTTGGTTCTGTGCATCAGTTGTTGATTGGATCTTGAATTGTGGGCATTGAGGTGAATGAACACGAGTTTGTAGGGATGAGTTTAAGAGAACTAAATGATATTTAGTCCAACATTTTACTGGAAGATTCGGTTGATTTAAGAAATTGAGGTCAAATTAAAAAAAAAAAACTTGCTTTGGTAAATGGTTCACAATAACTCCCATCCCTAGACAGACATACAAAGACTTGAGTTTGGGCTTTTTTGGCTTGGACTAGTGAACATCTACCAAGAATCTTTTACAAAAAATGCTGAAATTTAGCTTTAAAATCAATTAATATGATTTATTAAGATATTAATTGTAAGATATTATTTAAGAGAATGCATGGACTGTTGTGGAATGTCTGTACTAGGGCTGGGCGATAAAACGATAACGATATGTATCGCGATAAACACGTGATCGATATCAATAAAAAATGTGTTGGATAAAACGTTCGATATTTTTTATTCTTCTGTGTCGGAAGAAAACAGAGGTTGCGAAGCAAGTTTGGTTGCATTAACAAAGGCACTCGCTCTCTGGTAACCTAGCAACGTAGGGAGTGACACGCTAACAGCCAATCATGTAACAGTATCAACTTTCGTTGCGCCATATCGTTGTCTCGTGCTGGTCTGCTGGATTCCTCTTCATAAGCAGAAAATGAGTGCCGCAGCGAGCGAGGAAATTTTAAATAAAAGAGGAAAAGTCAGCTCGCCAGTATGGCAGTTTTTTGGATATTATAAGTCTGACCGTAGTCAGACCAATGTCGTCTGCAAATTATGCAAGACCGTCGTCCCCGCCAAGACTGGTAATACCACGAACTTGATGTACCACCTTAGCCGCGCTCACCAAGAATTTTGACCGATTAATACAATCAGTTAAACGGTTTAAAAGGTCTTTTTTCAGTTATTTATCAAAATATTTTAAAACGTTTTTTGGATGGTTAAAGTAAAATGAAATTGCATTTTTGAGAGAAAAAAGATAAATCGCGTAGGCCTATAACGTTAAGTCGTATTTTATTATTACATTCAGAAAGACACCAGGTCGCGAAATATTTACAGTACACTATAAACATAGGCTAGGCTATTTTAGTTCCCCTCACTCCACAAAAATAATTTCAATTTAACAGTATTTAGAAAAGAACAAAAATGAAAAATATAAGAAGCTAGGGGACAAGCAAAAACGAAACCATTTAGGGTAAAGCGAAACTGAAACTAACATTGGGTCTCTCACACGACACAAATCCAATGTCTCTGTATTCAAGATGTAATTGAATGCTAAAATATTATTTATTATGTAAACCTGGTTTTGTACTTCTCGCATTACAATATCCACATTTAAAAAAAATGTTTGGAATAATATCACGGCAGTACGTTGATAACGATTAAGCAGTGTGATTATTTTAATTCTTTTTTTCCCCATATATTTGGCTGATTGTGTGTGCGCGTGCGGCGCCGGCGCAATCACTTTATTTTTTCCTTCTAACAGGGGAAACAACTCTTTACAGATAATCGAAACTGTAAACGGTTTGCTGTTTGTAAAATAAAGAAAAATAGGATGCCGCTTTCAGCCGTCTTCCTTTCGCGCAGCACAAAATGTACCAAAACTCTGCATGCTAGCTACTTGTTGCACTTTTTTTGTTTGTTTGTTTGTTTTATTAAGTAAAAATATTTATCGTGTAGGCCTATTCATTCATTATATATAAATATAGCCTAGCTTTATAATGTTTTTCTCCATTCGCAGAGGCGCTGCAGGTGGTGCGACGTGTCCATGTGAATCCTCATGTTCTGTTGTTTGCTGCTTTTTGCGCATGTAAAATTAATCCCGGTAAACAAATGTTGGTATTTTAACGAGTCACAGACACTTATCCTTTCTAAAATAATTAAATTCTAATTTTAAAAAATCTTGTCGGTTAACGGTTAACAAGCGTCGGCTGTCGGTTAGACATTTCTGTCTTAATAACTGAGCGGATTATAATCAGAGGAAGGTTAAGTTTAAAATAAAAATGTTTAAATGTAATATTTTCTTCTCCTGGTCCTTATTTTAAATGGGTCATAAAAAATATCAATAATTATCGATATCGATCGATATGAAACACTGATATCGTGATACAGTTTTCAGCCATATCGCCCAGCCCTAGTCTGTACTCTTAATAATTTGACTGATATGTTTTATGTTCTAGCAGGATAGTTAGGTTAGCTCAGGTGAAGTAAAATATGTGGTAGTGTTTCATTCTGTCTGGCCAAGTAGGTTATGTTTTGCGTTTGGAGCAGTCAAACTCGTTTGTAGGTTGTTAGGCATAAAGGCTGTAGTTTGAAAGAAAGCATGTTTGAGCTGTAGGACAGTGCTGCTGTAGTTTTGGGATGGTCATGCTGGCGTAATGATGTACAGTGTTTAGGATGACTCAGGTCTGCTCACATTCACCCATCCCCCTGCTCGCCCACACCACTGACTCACTATTGTTCCCGGTGGCCCCTGGACAGCTGAATGTCTCTGTGTGTTTTCACACTTATATGCATCTACAGTACAGCAAAGTCTCACCCTCAAACAGAAAGTGTTTTTATGTTGTCGCACTCTTATAGCCTGCTCTTACAGTGTTTTTTAGGCCACTAAGACTGCAAGGAATAGTTCACCCAAAAAAACTAATTTGCTCACCCACATGTATTACAAACGTATGACTAAACATGACTTTTTCCTTCAGTGGAACACAAGGCACATTTTATACAGTAAAAAAAAGTAAACTGCACGAATTGCCATGACTACCAGTTAAGCACAAATGTGATGATGATGTGTTTTCCTATAGATGGATTGTTGGTTTTAGTTATCTAATGTCATAAAAGAGTGAGTCTTGAATGTGAGGCTTCATCCCAAACTGTAGTGCATTTAGTTACTAACAAAAAAAAAATGTAGTGTGGGTAAAAATGGTCCACTTTTTGAATTTTTATTTATTTTTTTTATTACATGATCAGGTTTCTAGCATTTAAATTATTTTTTTTTTAAATTGTGTTTTGATCAAATAAATGCAGCCTTCGTGAGCATAAGCCCTTAAAACCTTAAAACAAATCTTACCAGCCCCAAACCTTTGAACAGAGTGTTGTATGCTGTCATTTACTGTGACTCTGAATTTGATGCTCATTAAACTTTATAATGAACAGTCATGTTGAGAATTCAGATTGAGAATTTAATTAATGTATTTAGTTGTCATGCCCTCATCAGTGTACAAAAATTGCCCCTGAAATTTTTTTTAAATTTTTTTTTATGCCCTATCAAAGTATAAAAATTGTCCCTAAAATTTAGTTTAGTTTTTTTTTGTTTGTTTTTTTTTTTTTTTTTTTGATACTGAGAATTCAGATTAAAAATGTAACTTATTTATTTAGGTGTCATGGGCAATAAACTATTTTTGTTTTTTATGCCCTCATCAAGGTATAAAAATTGCCCCTATATTATTATTGTTGTTATTATTATTATTATTATTATTCGTTTTTTGATACTGAGAATTCGGATATAGAATTTAATTGATTTATTTAGGCATCATGGGCAAAAAACTCTGTTTGTTTTTATGCCGTCATAAAGGTACAAAATTGAGGATTTAAATTGAATCTTTTTTTTGATACCGAGAATTTGATTGAGAATTTAATTGATTTATTTAGTTGTGATGGGCAATAAACTCATTGTTTTATGCCCCCATCAAGGTACACAAAAATTGCTCCCTAAAAATTTAGTGTGTGTGTATATGTGTGTATATATATATATATATATATATATATATATATATATATATATATATATATATATATATATATATATATATATATATATATATATATATATATATATATATATATATATATATATATAAAATTGATTTATTTAGTTGTGATGGGCAATAAACTATTTTTTGTTTTTTATGCTCAAAAATTACCCCTAAAAATTTAGTATATATATATATATATATACACGCACACACACACACATACACCTACTAATTGAACATGCAGTAATACAGATGTAAATTGTCATCCATAATGTTATTTAAAAGTACATTTTTGCTAGGGTTGTCCAGGCGGTTACTGAGTATTGCTCTGCAGTTTCTGTTGTATTCTGCACTAGGACATTGCTAGGTGGTTACTTACAGGCTAAAATTAAAAGAAGCTCACCCCTGTGTCTCTGATATTCTGGTCTGTAATATTGCTTATCAAAGCCATTTAATGACGTAACAGGACATCTAAGAAGCAGCACAAGATTTGAGGTGTCATTCATGTGTGTAGCACAGGACGTTACATACCAAAGTTTAATGCTTGGGGTTAGTGCTGCTTTGTCTTGGCAAAGAGCTCTAATAAATGAACAGCTGGTTTGAATTGCACGTACAGATTTTTGGCTGCTCTCAACTATTAAAGGACTAATTACTAGCTTCAGTAAAGGACGTTAAACACTTGTTGGACTTTGCCCCTCGTTTGTGAAGTAGCTGTAACCACAAAGCTGAGTGTAGTGACCCGAATCTTTGCTCTAATATTGATCGCTGCGCTCAGACGGCGCTCTCTGCCCTTGGGCCAAAACCGCTGCTCCCCGCCCATGCGGTCGGGGGTTGTCCATTGTAGCAGGCAGGGTATCAAAGGCGAGCTGAGCTTGAGCTGTGCATGGGCAGGAATTTGGCACACTCCCGCTCCCCTCCACGGTCCGTGCGCTGACTCTTTTGTTGTGGGATACACGTTCATACACATGGTAATTAGACTCATGTGGCTCAAGCCTGCGGTGGAGGTGCATCCGAGTGGGGGAGGCACGAAGATAGAGGGAAAGTAAGAGTGCAAGATATTAAGAGGCATACGTCAGTAAAAAATTGCTTTGGGAAGAGTTTTAGCATGTTAGAAAGAAAGGACATTTTCGTGGGTGTGTCGCTCAAGTGAGGTCGTCTCGGAAATACGACTGTAGCTCATACGGAGAGACCAGTTTTTCAGGTTCAGAAACTCTGTAGTGTGCTGCTGCTGCGGTTGGGAGGGGGAGTTCACTTCAGACGGGCCGCATACCTTCACTCCAGACTGTAGATCGGCACACAGCAACTCATGTCTGTTCGGATGGGTCGAAAATGCCACATCCTTTTGTTTTTAAGCCTCGTTTTGTTTGAACAGTGCACACTTTCAAATAAATATTTTAGATTCCCATAATGCACCAGCATTAATTACACAATGCCAATTAAATTTGTCATGAATCCCCTCTGTTTTAGCACTGGCCATTCACACCTAAGATTTGAAAGACTCAAGAAATGGGTGTGTAAAGCTGGGGAAAAGTGGGAGTGTAGAGGGTGAGAAAAGAGGAGACAACAACCAATAAAACACAGACCTACAACGCACTTTTTATACAGACAAATAAATATTGAGTGAGGCAAAAAAAAAAACAAAACAATGTGTTCAAACTTGAAATGTTGAATATTAATTTTTGAAATTATTAAAGATGAAAAGTCACTGTTAATGAGTGAGTCATTGCGATTTTAATTGATTGTCAAACAGATGATTCATTCATTCAACAGATTGTCAAAAGTGTTGATTCAACCGATTCACTAAACAAATTCATTGAAAAAGCTGATTCATTCAGTAGAAAACAGTGTTGTTTGTTGCTCAGAGATGCAAAACATTGTCTTAATCTTTGTTTGGAGCTATTTACGTTGGCGAAATAGAATAAAAATGCACAATATGGCATCTAAAATGTAAGTCTCTTAATATTATTAACTTCTTGTTTATTGAACTGTTGTTTAAAATCAGTATCACTTTGTGATCTTGCTGATATCTGGATAAACGGTACTCTTCGTGTGATTTTGGTTAATTATGTAATTTATATAGAAATATAAAAGCTACACAGGGGCATTTTTGCCCCGATTTTGAATTATGGGGGTATTCTAAATGCGTTTTAATAGACTAAATCATGCAGTGAAAGCATCACTCACATAGAGCTTGTAGTCAAAGACTGTGCTTTTGTTTGCTTTTCCCAAAGTGAGGGACATACTTGATAATGTTAGATAATGCTAAAACAACAGTTAGCCTACAATATTATCGTAGACAGTATATATCACACACTCGTACGATGTGCACTGGCCTAATCGGGCAAGTGACCGTTCTGTCAACTGGCCCAAGCATCGTTCACGCTGGCCCCGGGCCATCAGGCAGTCCTTATTGTTGAGCCCTATAGGGCTCGGATGCAAAAGCCTCTAAATTCATCTGACGTATTTCTTTGAAATGGCTACTTTGTATAGGTTTCTATGTAAGTACTGGTACTTCTGATTGGGCTGAGGCTGGACTTTAGCGAGTTTGAAGTAAAAATATTTGATAGACATATAGTATGTGTCAGGAGCATTCACTCAGTATCATTATCTCATTTTTGACCAAGATGGCTTTTAGCTGGTTTTGCATCTGAACTCTTCATATATAATATAATATAATATAATATAATATATATATATATATATATATATATATATATATATATATATATATATATATATATATATATATATATATATATATAGCCCTATGACAAACTTCAGAGCATCCTAACATTGTGAAACCAGTCAAAACAAGTTTTTTTAAACTTTCCAGAGTTATTGGTGTGTATAAAAATAGAGGAAGAACATTTGAAAGATATTTCATAATATCTTCATCACATTTACAAGGGCTATAGTCTCTGAGCAAATGGCATGCATAGGTTTAACACACCTAAAGCAGGATCAATAAAGGTGTGTTTACCTTTCTGTTCATTCTTCTTTGATTTTCTTTTTGTTTTAGTTTATCAAATTTAGTTTACTGTTATTGCAGTAATCCATTGTGTCACTGCAAACATTATATATTTCATTTGAAAAAGATGGAATGTGTGCAAACATGGTTCTGTTACATGTTTAGAGCACTAAAGTAGATTAAGTGTGTCCACAAAAACTTAGCCAGCCACAACTCAGAATAGAGGCATTTACTATAACTTTTCTAGGATTTTACAGTTACTAAATAATAATGTGTAATTTTTTTATTTTAGAGTGTATTAAACAACCACATGCATTGCATTAAAGGGGTGATATGATGTTGCTAAAAAGAACATTATTTCGTGTTTTTGGTGTGATACAATGTGTTTACGCGGTTTGACTTTTTTTTTTGGTCCTCTCTGCCCTGCCTTCCTGCTCATCGTTCTGAAAAGCGCAGTGTGCTCTGATTAGCCAGCTGTTCAGTGTGTTGTGATTGGCCAAATACCTCAAGCGTGTGATGGAAATGTAATTTCCCTTTACCATGTTGTGATGCCGTGTCCCGGTGCAACGAGACAAAAACAATAAAACCCATTATAAATGTTGCATCCAGTGTGGACATAACTACTGATTATAATGACTCATACTGTCTTTTTACACATTGCGTTGCGTAGCGCTGCATAAACATAACACCATGTCTGCATTTGTGATCGTAAAAGCAACAAACAAGCACTACTCTACGCTGCTCAAAACTCGCATTTGAATAGTCAGTAGCAAATTCTTTAAATATGAAAATGTACTTACAGGCTGTGAGTCAGAAGCGCCAGACTGTCCTTGCAAAGTTGGAATTGCCCTACTTCTTGGTGTGCACAGCGCACAGCCGGCATTGTAGGCTTCTCTCCTAGGTTCAGTAAATGCTGCACACACTCAAATATTTGCGTTGTACCTTTCTGGAACAGTGTTGTAAATATAAAAATAACTTAACCACTGATTTTTGATAGTTTGATAGTTGTGTACTTATTTGGAAGGCCAAACAAAGTGCTTTCGCAACGAAACGCACAGCATCTCCACAGCATGGCAGCAGCTGCAACAATACAGTGAGATTAATAATTATGGCTTGTTTCATTGCGTAAACCTTTGGGTGTTGATATGCAGATATGCAGATCACACCGTGACATGTGGGGGTGTGTTTGAATGAGCCATTTAGGAAGGCGTGGCTGAGTCTTAACTGTTATAAAGAAAATCTCTTTGGGTTTGAGACTTTAATCTTTGCAAATTTACAGATCTTATATATGCACAAACAGCTTGTAACACTTCAAAGACAAAGGAAAACATGAAATTGCGTCATATGACCCCTTTAAATGCCATGCAGCACATATGCATGCCTAAATATTTGTGATTGGCGAGCAGTTGCCCGTGATTCACAACAGTGTGCCAGTTAAAGTGAATTGTTGTAAAACAAGTTCTTAATTATCATTAATGTATGTCGAAAAACTGCATTCTTGGTCCACATGATGTTTGTCCTTTTAGTAACAAATGTTACACATCTTTCAACAACATTGTTGATTTGTTTAATAAGGTATGTAAATTAAAAAAGTGAGTCCAGGATTTTTGAACATCAGAGTGGGAGTTTCTCAAGCTCATTTTTGTAATGCTGTTATGTATGAGTCATGAATAATAAACCATCCCACAGCATAACATCATTGCTCAGCACTCGTTTTCAGGTATTTGTCTAAAATTTGATCTACATTTGCTTGTGTGTGATTTATTTAAAATTTAATGGGACCTTTAGGCCCCTAAGCCTATCTTTGCAGATAGCCTAATGAATCTTACACGTAGTTGTGACTCTTGAAAATGTAAGGAAAAGCTTATCTTGAGGGTAGTTGACATAAAATTCTTGTATATACTTGAAGAAGAAAATCATGTTACATTACAGGGCCTTTTAAAGGAGAAGTCCACTTCTGGAGCAACTATTTACAGATAATGTACTCACCCCCTTGTCTTCCAAGATGTTCATGTCTTTCTTTCTTCAGTCGTAAAGAAATTATGTTTTTTGAGGAAAACATTTCTGCATTTTTCTCCATATAATGGACTGATATGGTGCCCCAAGTTTAAACTTCCAAAATGCAGTTTAAATGCGGCTTAAATGCAGTTGTAAACAATCCCAGCCGAGGAAGAAGGGTCTTATCTAGCGAAACGATCGGTTATTTTCATTTAAAAAAATACAATTTAAATACTTTTTAATCTCAAACGCTTGTCTTGCCTTTCTCTTCCTAAACTCTGTGTATTCTGACTCAAGACAGTTAGGGTATGTCAAAAAACTCCAATCGTATTTTTTCCCTCAACTTCAAAAATCACTTCAAAATCATCCTACATCACTGCAGACGTACTGACCCAGTCATGTAAGTGAACATGCAAAGAAGATCAAACACCCTTAACAAAAGAGGTAAAACAGTGATATAGGACGATTTTGAAATTGAGGGAGAACGTAAGATGGGAGTTTTTCAGCATACCCTAACTGTTATGAACCAGAACAAAAACAGAGGTCGGGAAGAGTTTGAAGCCGCATTTTGGAAGTTCAAACTTGGGGGCACCATATCAGTCCATTATATGGAGAAAAATCCTGAAATGTTTTCCTCAAAAAAACATTACTTCTTTACGATAATTTCTTTCTACTTTAAATACAAAAGGTGATTTTATAATTAGTCACCAGCATAACTTATAGATGCCACTTAAAGTTTGTGGATATCAAGTACCGATACATAAAGAAAACAACTCAGTTTGCATGTCATGTACAACTGTGTAACAAATATAAAGTAAAAACCTTCATGAACTGCTTGTTAAATGTTAATTTGTTGTATTTTCTATGTGCAGTTACAGGAGACTGTCAAGAGGAAGTTGGAGAATGCTGGTTCACCCCTAGGCCGTGACCAGGTCAATGGTTTCACCGATGGCTACCCGCCCAATAAAAAAGCCTGTGTTGAGGATGCATTGGGGGGCCTTAATGGGGTCTCAAATGGCACCGTGCCTCCCCTCTCACCTATGGACTCCAAACATAACGTGACTACAGATGGCCTGATGGCCAATGGGAACCACAGAGCGGTTGGTGCAGAGCACAGCGGGACGGGTCTGACTGACAGTGGTGCATCACGTGGCTCAGAGTCCGATTTCCGCCTGAAAGAAATGAAGCAGGAGCCGGTGGACGACATCTTGCCCTGCATACTGCCTGGGGGAGGTGCGAATGGAAACAACAGCCTCTTTCCTGACCTCAACCTCAATGATCAGGACTGGAGTGAGATTATGGAGGAGTTCAACCGCTCTGTACCCTACGAGGACATCCAGGAGCTCTTCAGTGATAGTTTTGGAGATCGCAAAGACCCGGAGCTCCTGTCCAGCGGTGCAGCTCAGAGCTTGATGCCACCAGATCTGTCCAGTGTGAAGACTGAATTTTCCCCCGCTACGGCTCCCTCCGCCTTTGATCAGGACTCTTGCAACGGTTCACCTCAGATGAGACCCACCTCATCTGGGCCTCCGCTTCACACCAACTCCCCTGCAACGGCCCCGGCCACATCCCCGGCCCTGCCCGTGCAGCAGCAACAACAGCAGCAGCATCCGCAACAGCCACCCATTCAGCCCACCAGACAAATCCCAAATCACCTGCTGCCCGTCCCACCTAAAGACCTGTCCCCCGCGCAGCAACTGCAGCAGTTGGCGGCACGCGAACAGCAGAGGGCGATATTACAAAGCCAGCAGCAGCACGTGGTTCAGAAGCCGCCACAACAAAAACCGCAGCAACAACAAGCAGCAAAATTCCACCAGCAGCCCAACCACTCAACATCTTGGCCCCAAAATGCTCCCACCCAAAGTCAAATGGGCGGAACCTTTGGCCTTGAGAAGTCGACCAGCCCTTCATTGTACCCGCAAGACTTCCCCAACCCCAAGACCCTGCTCATGCCCAACAAGGGTTCTCCCAAAGCAGGCACTCCAGCCGGGTACATGCAGCCCGGTGGGCACGGCAACATGTTAAGTCACCCGGCAGCGCCCACGGGACCCCTGAGCCACCCACCCAACCCTGGAGCCCAGGCGGCCATGTTGGACTACAGCAACACTAAACCCCTGTCCCATTATGAGGCTGGAGCTCCAGGGGCACCCAGGGGCCCTCCTGCCACACAGAACCAGATCAAGCAGAGCCAGGCCATGCAGAACCTGTTGCGACATCAACAGATGCAGAAGCAGAGGCCAACCAGCATGAACTTCAGACCAGCACACCACCAGCATGCTCCGGTAAGACCACCTTTTCACTGCTGTCATCACATGTGATGCTAACAAGGCGTTTATTTCACTCAAAAATGAAAATTGTCATTTACTCACTTTCATGTTTTTCCAAACCTGTTAATATTTGAAACAATCTAACGTGTGGGTTTTTATGTATATGTATGTTTATATATATATATATATATATATATATATATATATATATATATATATATATATATATATATATATATATATATATATAAAATGTATAAATAACCCTGGATCACAAAACCAGTCTTAAGCTGCACAGGTAAATTTGTAGCAATAGCCAAAAATTCATTGTATGGGACAAAATTATCGATTTTTCTTTCATGCCAAAATTCATTAGGATATTAAGTAAATATAATTGTCCGTTAACATATTTTGTAAATTTCATACCATAAATATATCAAAACTTAATTTTTGGTTGGTAATATGCATTGCTAAGAACTTCATTTGGACAACTTTAAAGGTGCTTTTTCTTTTTTTTGCACCGTCAGATTACAGATTTTCAAATACTTGTATCTCGACCAAATATTGTCCTATCTTAACAAACCCTTTTGACTGGTTTTGTGGTCCAGGGTCACATATGATGAACTGATTTACAGTTAAGGTCAAAAGTTTACATACACCTTGCAGTATCTGCAAAAATGTGAATTATTTCACCAACATAAGAAGGATCATAGATAATGCATGTTATTTTTTATTTAGTAATGACAATTGAATAAGACAATTCACATAAAAGACGTTTACATATAGTCCATAAGAGAAAGTGAAAACTTTTGGAATTTGAAGATCAGGGTAAATTGAACTTATTTTTGTCTTCTGGGCAACAGTAAGTATCTTCTGTAGCTTCTGAAGGGCAATACTAAATGGAAAAAAAAAAATATGCTGTTTAGGCAAAATAAGAAAAATGTCCACAAAGGTTTTCACCCCCTGGCTCTTAATGCATCGTTCTTCCTTCTGAAGCATCAGTGAGCGTTTGAAACACGTGATAGTTGCATATGAGTGTATGTAAACATCTTTCATGTGAGATATTTTAATCAGGTCAGTACTAAATAAAAAATAACATACATTTTGTGTGATCCCTCTTATTTTGGTTAAATAATTAACATTTTGCTGATTCTGCAAGGAGTATGTAAACTTTTGACCTCAATTGTAATTTAGACTTTTATTTGCAAATAAATGTACTTTTAATTGACTTTAACTACTAAACATTAACTTTTAGTTTCAGGCTTTTAGATTCACTAGAATATAGTAATTTGTGTTTCAAAGATTATCCAAAGTCTTACAGCTTTGGAATGACAAAAGGGTGTGTAAATGACAATTTTTTTTTTTTTTTTTTTTTGTATTTGTAACTCTTTTCTGACTTAAGAAACAACTTATTACTGTCTCGAGAACCTCAAAAAGACAGTTCAACCAAAAATGAAAACTGTCACAATTTACTCAAAAGAAGATAATTTTGAATAATGTGGGAAACCAAAGTTTCTGTTCCCAGTTGAGTTCCCATATTATTCATTTTTATTTTAGTTTTTTTTACATACTAGGAAGTTCAAAAGAGTACAAAGACATTATCACTCAAATTATGGAGGGACATGGCATAAGCATAAGACACTGAAAGATGAAACGTGCACATATTATGCTATCAAATGTTGTGTGTGTGTGGTTGTTTCACCAAAACAAACCGGCTGTGGCTGTGGTAGAGAAGTGTATCAATATTAGGAGTGACTGGTTTTGGTATTTTAGGTTCCGGCCTCAAAGCATTTGGACACACAAAAATGTCTGAATGCATTACATAAAATATCAAAGCGAGTGTGATCTTCAAACAATGATGACAAGATCTTCCTGCATTATCACAGTGGAAATTAGGTGCTCAAATTAGACTACAGGGAAGAAATTATCAACGGGAAGAAATTATCAGTGATGTTATCAGTCTGCCACCAGGGTGAAAAAAAAAAAATTCTGAAAAGAGCTTCTGGATCTAAAATGTTCATGTTCATTTTCATTTTCATTTGCTCCGTGTAAAAATGTGAAAGCTGAAAAAAGTGATGCGCTTGACAAGTCTAACAAACGGCTTTCAGTTCTCACAACCTGTGATGTTTCCAAACAGAGTGTGATTAGCACTCACTTATAATAATGAAGTAGATCTACCTGCCACTTAAAGTACAGTCAGAGTACAGTTTTACCTCCAAAAAGAAAAAAAAAACACAAAACACCCCTTTTAGGAACCGAATAACTTACTCCTCATCCGCTAACCTTGAAGATATTATTGGCAGCACGGAGTTTTTCTTTCTAGAGTTTTTAAGGAAATGAATGTAACTACCCTCAGCACAGAACTTTGCAATAAGGCATTTGGATGAAAGTATAAAGATGCAAATCCTTATGTACTGCTCAAAAGTTTGGGATCTTGTAATGTTTCTTTAAAAGTCTCTTATGCTCATCAAGACTGCATTTATTTGATCAGAAATACAGAAAAAAACAATAATGCTGCAAAATGTTATTACAATATAACAATATTGTTTTTTAATTTTAATATGCTTTAAAATCTAATTTATTCCTGTGGTGCAAAGCTGAATTATCATCAGCTGTTACTCCAGTCTTAAGCGTCACATGATCCTTCAGAAATCATTCTAATATGCTGATTTATTATTAGAATTATCAATGTTGGAAACCGTTGTGCTGCCAAATATTTTTTTGGAACTTTTTTTTTTTTTTTTCAGGATTTTTCAGGATGTATATTTTTAGAAAAGATTTTATTTTAAATACTGTTCTTTTTAACTTTTTATTCATCAAAGAATCCTGAAAAAAGTATCACAGGTTCCAAAAAAATGTTAAGCAATACAACTGTTTTCAACGCTGATAATAAATCGGCATATTAGAATGATTTCTGAAGGATCATGTGACACTTAAGACTGGAGTAACAGCTGGTGAAAATTCAGCTTTGCATCACAGGAATAAATTCGATTTTACAGTATGTTAAAATAAAAACCATTTTATATTGTAATAACATTTTGCAGTATTATTGTTTTTTTTCTGTATTTTTGACTAAATAAATGATCTTGATGAGCATAAGAGACTTCTTTAAAAACATTACAAGTATTACAGATCCCAAACTTTTGAACGGCAGTGTATGTAGTTTATGTAACATATATACACAATGTAAGTCCTACATCTTAAATTATGTAAAATGTGCTGAAACGGCCGTGAACGTTTAAGTGATGACATTTGATTGACTTGGTTTTGGTAAATATATCGGTCTCGACAACTCTGCCATTTGTACTAATGAGTATAATAATAAATGCTATTTATACATATGTCACTGAAATGGTTTCTTGAATTTGAGGGATTCTTCTGAGGGATTTATTTTTTATTTTTTATTTTTTTTTTGTAATTATTATTGAGATGTCGCTGGAAGGAGGCGGTGGTTTTGATTTAAAAATTGTGTGCTCATGAATTTTAAATGAAGAATTGCTTACAATAAACCATATTCCATAAAATATTTTTACATAAAATAACATTTTAATGGTGACTAACAGTCATGACTAAATCATAGCAACATTCACAGTCGGCAGCAAAATAATATAATACATAATATAAAAATGTATTGAGTGTATCCAGCTCAAGGGTTTTTTTTCCGTCGGCCCGTGTGTATGTGTCTGGCAGTGGGCCTCATGCGCCCTGGGGTTGAACAGTTTGTCTGGGTCAGGCAGCTGGTTGCTAAGGAGCAGAGAGCAGACAGCCATTCACACACACACACACACACACACACACACACACTGCGGTGGGGGCTGGGATGGGCTGCGAGAGACGAGTCAACAGAGAAAAGGACAGACAGAGCCAGAGAGAGAGAGAGGGAGGGAGAGGAGGGGGCGACAAAGCCGTCTTTCATGCGTTCTGCCCGCCCGCCCCTGGCCGTCGTCCTGCGCCGAGTATTTTCGGATCAGCCCCCCTCTTTAATCGTTCTTTCTGTTTAAATATAGCCGTTTAACCCATTTAAGTTTTTACTTTCTTTTCAATTTTTACTTGCATGTTTCATTGACTTGCTATAGTTAACTCTCATTCGTAAAATCTCTGTTCTCATCTGACTTTTCAGATAGCACTGTTTAGTGTCGTCACTGACCTCGAAATACCTCCGCGCTGAGCGTGTGTGAGAGCATGCGAGAGTGTGCCGGGTGTTTGTTGTGAAAGGGTGCCTGCCAGCACTCGCATCTCTGATATATTTTTAAACTATCTTCACCTCTGTCTGTAGTCCAGAGGTGCTGAGGAAGCTTTTTGTTTCACGATCAGGTCAGATCACAGAGGAGATGTGCTGTTCAGCTGCTTTGATACTTGAATTTAAATGGGCGTTTCAAAGCAGTGAGATTTGAAGCATTCAGCTTGGTGTAGATTGCATTAATTATACTGTAGGAGGGGGAAACTCACAAAACCTGCCAAGAATGTGTCCTACTTATACTTAACCGCAAAATCAAATGAAAAGAAATAAGACATACTTTCAGAAAATAAAGGTTTAGGTGGTTAAGACCATTTATATTTGCTGCCCAAATTCTTGCTCTTTCTGTAATGCAGTGCTATATTAACAATATATTAACAATTTTTATTTATAAAAATATATTGAGAGAATTTAAACACAAACACACACAGACACACACACACACACACACACATGTTGTGTTTACATGTTTTATGGGGACATTCCATAGGCGTAATGGTTTTTATACTGTACAAACTGTATTTTCTATCGCCCTACACCTACCCTACACCTAAACCTAGCCCTCACAGGAGGCTGTGCACACTTTTACTTTCTCAAAAAAACTCATTCTGCATGATTTATAAGCCTGTTTCCTCATGGGGACCTCACAAATGTCCTCACAAGGTCAAAATGTACTGGTATTACTATCCTTGTGGGGACATTTGGTCCCCATAACGTGATGAATACCAGGTGCACACACACACACACACACACACACATGCATGCATGCATGTACCTACAGAAATACATAGATACATACATACATACATGCATACACACTCCCATTCAAAATTTTGGAATCCGTAAGATTTTAGTGTTGTTGTCTGTGTGTGTGTGTGTGTGTGCACTTGTTTTTGCTACATTGTGGGCACCAATGTCCCCACAAGGATGGTAAAACCTGAAATTTTTGACATGTTAAAAAATGATTAAAAATAGTAAATGATGTTTATCTGAAAGTGTAACGATGCAAACATGTTTTCTGTGAGGGCTAGGGCTAGGGTTAGGGTTGGGTTAGGGGATAGACAATATCGTTTGGTCAGTATAAAATCTATAGAAGTCTATGGAAAGTCCCCACAATTCACAAAAACAAACATATGTGTGTGTGGTTTTTTATTTTTTATTTTTTAAATCTCTTATGCTCATTAAAGCTGCAATTCCTTTATCAAAAATACAGAAAAAAAGTAATATTGTGAAATATTTTTACAATATAAAAAATGGTTTCTGTTTTAAAATATAATTTATTCCTGTGATGCAAAGCTGAATTTTCATCAGCCATTCCTTCAGTCTTAAGTGTCACATTGATCCTTCAGAAATCATTCTAATATGCTGATTTATTATTAGAATTATCCATGTTGGCAGCAGTTGTTCTGCCAAATATTTTTTGGAACCTGTGATACTTTTTTCAGGATTCATTGATGAATAAAACATTTAAAAAATAACTGCATTTATTCAAAATGTAAATCTTTTTTTTAACAGTCTAAAACAATCAAAAGCTATCACTTTTTATCAATTTAACACATCCTTGCAGAATAAAACTATTATTGTCTTTCAAAAAAAACCCGAAAGAGTAAAAATGTACTGACCCCAAACCCTAAAGATTTCTTTAAATAAAGATTTTTTTTTTTTTTAAATAAATGCTGTTCTTTTTTTTAACTTTTTATTCATCAAAGACTTTTTATTCATCAAAATGTTTCACTGGTTCCAAAAAAAAATATTAAGCACCACAACTGTTTCCAGCACTAATAATAAATCAGCATATTAAAATGATTTCTGAAGGATCATGTCACACTGAAGACTGGACTAATGATGCTGAAAATTCAGATTTGAATATAGGAATAAATTTAGATTTTTTTTTTTTAACGTATATTCATATAGAAAAAAACGTTATTTTACACTGTAGTAATATTTTACAATATTATAGTTTTTACTAGAAATGTGATGTAGTCACCTCCAAATATAGTTTAGGTGATTTTAAGTTGTTCGGACCAAGTTTGGGCCTGTATTTATCTCTAAAAAAGACAAAACAAATGATGTTCAGTATGACATAAGCTTCTTGGCTCTGCATTTCAACACAAGTACATTTGAAGTGTCATGTGATAACTCATCTGCTAACCTTGAAGATGATATCGGCAGCAGGGAGTGTTTCTCTTCTGTAATGTTTGAATATAACTTCCCACAGCACAAACTGATGATAAGGCATAGCCTTATACAGTGCCCTCCACTAATATTGGCACCCTTGGTAAATATGAGCAAAGACGGCTATGAAAATAAATCTGCTTTGTTTATCTTTATGATCTTACATTCAAAAAATTCACAAAATGCTTTGAAGTAAAACAATTAAAAGTGGGGGGAAACTTACGTTATGAAATAAATGTTTTTCTCATATGCATGTTGGGCACAATTATTGGCACCCTTAGAAATTATAATAAGTAAAATATCTCTGAAGTATCTTCCCATTCATATTTGCATTTATTTAGCACGCTAGAATGACTAGGAGTATGATATTGTCCAGCAATAACTTCCTGTTTCACAGGATTATAAATATGAGGAGCACAAAGGCCAAATTTCCTTAATCATCCATCACAAGGAATAAAACCAAATAATATAGTTCTGATGTGCAGAACACGATTGTTGAGCTTCACAAAATAGAAAGTGGCTGTAAGAAAAGAGCTAAAGCATTGAAAATCCCAATTTCCATCATTAGGACAATAATTAAGAATTCCAATCAACTAAAGATGTTACAAATCTGCCTGAAAAAGGATGTGTGTCTATATCGTCCTAATGCATGGTGAAGAGGAGAGTTTAAGTGTCCAAAGATTCTCCAAGGATCACAGTAGGAGAATTGCAGAGATTAGTTGAGTCTTGGGGCCAAAAGACTAAAAAAAAAAATTCAAACAGCACCTACGTCACCACATGTTGTTCAGGAGGGTTTTAAGAAAAATCCTCCTTGCTCATCCAAAAACAAACTGCAGCATATTCAGTTGTCAGACACAACTTGAATTTCAAATGGGAATGGCTTCTGTGGTCAGATGAAACTAAAAAAAAAAAGAGCTTTCTGGCAGCAAACACTCAAGATATGTTTGGTACAAAAAGTACCGCATGTCCACGTTTAAATATACTGCTGGATCTTTAATGTTGTGGGCTTATTTTCCTGCCAGAGGTCCTGGACATCTTGTTCAGATACATGGCATCATGGATTCTAGCAAATACCAACAGATAACAAAAAATGTAAACCTGACTGCATCTGTTAAAAGTTCAATAATGAGCTGTGGTTGGATCTTCCATCAGGACAGCGATCCAAATCAAACATCAAAATCAACACAAAAATGTGTCACTGAGCATAAAATGAAGCTTCTGCCATGGCCATCCCGGTTGCCTGACCTGAACCCTATAGAAAATGCGTGAGGTGAACTGAAGCAAAGAAGCACCAGCATGGAGCTGGGAAACTCTTCAGGCATTAAAGAAGAAAACTCAGAGCTGTTATCTTGAATAAAGGACATTGCAATAATTGGGTGCCAATAATTGTGGTCAACATGAACTACAGAAAAACATTTATTTCATAAAGAGATTTTCCCCCTGCTTTCCATGGTTTTACTTAAATGATAGGTTAGAATATTGTGAATTTTTTGAATGAAAGATTAAAAGGATAAACAATGCAGATTTATTGCAGCCACCTTTGCTCATATTTACCAAGGGTGCCAATATTAGTGGAGGGCACTGTACAGTAAGTGAATGTAATTCACTGCTATACAGCAGTTAATTACAGAGGAAAAAAGAACAATGAATTAAACATAATGGTCCTCTCATTCTTCACAGGGAGGAGAGAATTTCCTCTTAAATCAGAATTAGTTTGTCTTCTGTAATTGTTTGTGTTTAATAAGAATTGTTTTCTCACACTGTCTCTACAGGAGTCGGGCTCCTACCCCTCCACCACTCATGTTCCTGGCCTGGGCAACACTATGACACCACAGCAGAGCAGCAACAGCATCACGGGTAACCATAGTAATGCGGCCTACTTGAAGCAGCAGATGCAGTTGATGAGTCAGAAGCAGCTCATCCAGAGACATATAATGGTCGAGCAGGTGACATTGCTGATATTCTTATAATTTTATTGTTATTTTTGCTTCTATACAATGCAAGAAATAGTAACATGATTAAAGCAATGTTCAGTTACACTTAATGTTAATAATAATTAGGGATGTTCATTTCAGTTATTTTTCCTAACCGACAGCCGATGCTCATTAACCGATTATTAACCTTTAACTGACAAGCTATTTTAAATTAGAATTTAATTTTAGAAAGGATAAGTGTCTGTGACCTGTTAAAAATACCAAAATTTGTTTTCCAGGTATTTATTTTACATGCGCAATAAGCAGCAAATAACAGAACATGGAATTGACTTGGACACATCACATTACGCCCCTGCAGCACTTCTGCGAACGGAGAAAAACAATAAAGCTAGGCTATATATAATGAATGAATACGATAAATATTTTTTTTTAATAACATAACGAAAGAAAAAACTGCAACAAGTCAAATATGCAGAGAAAGGAAGGAAGACGGCTGAAAGTGCCATCCTATTTTTCTTTATTTTACAAAAGCACAAAGATTTGTTTTTATTGTGAATGTACACAAAAGCAAACCGTTTAGAGTTTCGATTGTCTGTATGACTAGGAGTCGTCGTTTTCACTGTTAGAAGGGGAAAAAAAAAAATCAGGTGATTACGTCGGCGCCACACACACACAAGCATTGCTAACTTGCAATGCAGCCTTGCCATTATCATAATGAAATACATGTCATATGTCATATGGCATATCCACATATGGAAAAATCACACTGCTTAATCGTCATCAATGTACTGCAGTGATTTTATGCCAAACTATTTGTTTTATGTGGATATTGGAATGTGAGTGTGAGTGAAGTACAAAACCATGGTTTACATAATAAATAATATTTTGCCATTTAAATACATCTTGAATACAGAAACGTTTGGATTTGTGTCGTATGAGAGACCCAGCGTTAGTTTCATTTTCGCTTTAGCCTAAATGACTTCTTTTTGGCTTGTTTATGTAGCCTAGCTTCTTATATTTTTTTCATTCTTGTTCTTTTCTGAATACTGTTAAATTGAATCTTTTTTTGTTTTTTTTCTCAAAAATGCAATTTTTTTTGGTCTTGGTATTGGTCAAAATTCTTCCTATTGATTAACGGTTAACCGGTTAAATTGAGCATCTCTAATAATAATCATCATCATCATCAACCATTCTTTCACCAAATAATATATTTGGGTAATATTGTGGTTGCAAAACAGAATTCAGTTTTTGTGAGCAGATGGTGATTATATTTTACAACTACTTCAAAAGTGGCTAATTTAACCCGAATATAGTGTCAAACTGTGTGTTTATGTATAAATTCCTGTTGTAAGTGTTTTGCATCGTTTAGTTCTCTGAGTTGTCCTGTTTTAAATGTCCACCACCAGGGGGCAGCAGCCTCACAAAAATAATAAAACCTTGGCAGCTGTGTTGTTCAGTCTGTTCAGTCAGTTGATCACAGTATTTGAAGTAATAACGGAAGTGTGTTTGTCTCAGGAAAAGCATCGGCAGCAGCAGGAACAGCAGCTGCAGAGGCACTTGACCCGTCCGCCGCCTCAGTACCAGGACCAACAGAACCCGCAGGCTCAGCAGAACCCATTCCAGCAGCAGCAGCAACAGCAGCAGGTCTCTCAGTTCACTGGTGTGCCGCCCTGCCTGGCCCAGCAGCACTCCTCAGGCTTCAGCGAACATACCATCTCCGGTATTCACCTTTCTCTTCTTGATCATCAGTTGCCCCTTTTACCCCTGCTGCTTGTTACTTGTTACATCAATAGGCACTCTGTTGTCACATAATGAATCAGGAAAATAGATGTGGTCTACCTGATCACTTGCAAATAAAATGTTGAGGTATCAAGCAGTTGGAACCCAGTTTAGACTTGAGATTGGATCACTAAGTCAGATGTTTAGCAGGTGTAAACAGCACCTCTGTTTTTCTGATTACGAGAAAAGTTCAGTATGACATGAGCTTCCTGGCTCCGTAGGTCAACACAAGTAGCCTTTTGTTAGTGGTCCACAAACAAGTCCATCTGATTTGCAAGTGTGTTTATTGATAGACTCATTTGAATGACAGGCACACAGTATGTTTAGCGTTTGGTGATGCTATGCTGCCAGTACATACAGCATTCATTTGTGAGTCTACTTTTAAAAGCTTAGTTCACCTAAAAAAAATGTCGCAATCATATATTAACCCTCAAGTTGTTCCAAATCCAAAACTAAAAGAGTTTGTGTTTTCAAGATTAATCAAATTAATGTTTTTAATCAATTTAAAACTTGGAAGATGCAAAAAAAGATCATAAAGATGCCATAAAATGTGTTTAGGGTTAAGCCTAAACGCATTTTATGGAATCTTTATGATCTTTTTGCATCTTCCATGTATGTGTTGATCATTGTTTAAATGTAAATAAACACTGAAATTAAATCTATTATTTACATTAGGCAAACATTATCTCTTCACAAGACTGCTGGATTCATATGGATTTGTTTCATGGCAGATTGACCTTTTTGGATCAAAGTTTTGCTTAGACTTTTGGTGGTTGGGCATTAACCCTTTCAGGTTTCGTTAAAAATATCTTAATTTGTGTTTCAAAGATTAATAAAAGTCTCATGTGTTTGGAACAAAATAAGGTTGATTAAATGATGACAGGAGCAGTTTGTTTTCTCCGCAAAGTGAAGCTGCTAAAATAAAATTGTGGCGCATGAGTTTAGAACACTGTTTCAGTGTTGATCTTGCAACAAACAAGCAATGTGGTCTGAAAAACAAGCCCGCTGTAAGCGACTTAACTTGGCAAAAATGTTGTGTACATGCTTGAGTGAAAAATGTTGCTGATTTAGTGGAGTACTGCTAAAAGTCTGCATTAAAATTTCATCCTATGTACAGTTGAGGTCAAAAGCTTACATGCACATTTGCAGAATCTGCAAAATGTTAATTATTTTACCAAAATAAGAAAGATCATACAAAATACATGATGTTTTTTTTATTTAGAATAAGATATTTCACATAAAAGACATTTACATATCATCTCCACAAGAGAAAATAAAAGTTGAATTTATAAAAATGACCCCATTCAAAAGTTTACATACACCTTTATTTTTTTATTTTTTTATTTATTTATTTTTTTTTTTTTGTGATAGTTGTTCATGAGTCCCTTGTCTGCCCTGAAAAGTTAAACTGCCTGCTTTTCTGCAGAAAAATTCTTCAGGTCCTGCAAATTCTTTGGTTTTTCAACATTTTTCTGCAGTGAACCCTGTCCAACAATGACTGTTTATGATTTTGAGATGCATCTTTTCACACTGAGGACAACTAAAGGACTTGTATGCAACGATTACAGAAGGTTCAAACATTCACTGATGCTTCAGAAGGAAAACAATTAATTAACAGCTAGGGGGTGAAAACTTTTGAACGGAATGAAGATTAATTTTTTAATTTTTTGTATTTTTTATTTTTTTTTCTTATTTTGCCTATAATTTTCATTTAGTATTTCCCTTAAGAACCTATAGAAGATACTTACATGTTTTCCAGAGGATAAAATGAATTCAAGTTCAAATTCAAATTTTTTTTTTTTTTTTTTTTTTTTTTGCATCTTGTTTCTTTCTGAAGCATCAGTGAGCGTTTGAACTATCTGTAATAGTTGCATATGAGTCCCTCAGTTGTCCTCATTGTAAAAAGATGGATCTCAAAATCATAAACCGTCATTGATGGAAAGGATTCAAAAACACAAAAATGCTGAAAACCCAAAGAATTTGTGAGACCTGAGTTTAACTGTTCAGGACAAACAAGGGAGTCATGAACAACTATCACAAAAAAAAACAAAAAAAAAAAAACAGCTGTGGATCATTTAGGTAATAGTATTGAAAAGTGTACGTGAACTTTTGAATGGGGTCATTTTTATACATTCAACTATTATTTTTTTTCTTGTGGACTCTTTTATGTGAAATATATTATTTGGGTCAGTACTAAATAAAATTTTGGATGACCTCTCTTCTTTCGGTAAAGTAATTAACATTTAGCAGATTCTGCAAAGGTGTATATAAACTTTTGACCTCAACTGTATTTTCCAAATCCATTTTATGGCTCTCACTGTGAAAGAAATTTGTTAAAAATGTAATCACA
The DNA here is from genome assembly GCA_012976165.1 of Labeo catla. NCBI lineage: Eukaryota > Metazoa > Chordata > Actinopteri > Cypriniformes > Cyprinidae > Labeo > Labeo catla. Next base: position 533,175 of record VONZ01000371.1, on the reverse strand, counting down.
TTTTAACGCTGCCCACATCTTAATACCCAATCAACAGCTGTTACATTGTCCCTCCCTACAACTTTTCAATAATCTGTTACACTCAGATGTACATTAAACATTGAAATCATGAAAAAAAAAAAAAAATGTATAAAATAAAAAATCTTGCTAGTGAAGGCAGTGTTCTAATTGTGATTGTGGTGTACTCTGTTTTAGGTGCATCTCAACAAATAGGAAATGTCAACTCTCTCAGTGGCCCCACTCCTGGAACACAACGAATGTTCTCTCAGACGCAAGGCATGATGGGAATGGGGGTAGGCCAGAATACTGGCCCGACCGCTGGTCCCCCTCCGGCTGCCAATCAAGCAGACATGAACCTTCCATCCTGCGCAGGCGGTCTTGATGTGCAACAGGTCCTCTACGGCAACATGCCCATGCATCCCTCCCACCCCAACCAGCAGAGACCACCAGTGTCCACCATGTCTGCCGCTTACCGCCAGAATGTTCTAGCAGCCCAGCAACAAGCACACTTGAAAAACCAGCCCAATGCTGCTATGCTGAAACAACAACAACAGCAGCAGCAGCAGCAGCAGCTGGCTCGTATGCCCAACAGCATGCCCAACGCCATGGCTAATAACATGGGCTCTGCAATGCCCACCTCCATGCCAACCAGTATCCAGGGTGCCTTGCCCACACAGGCCCAATCGTGGCAACAGCAGCAGCAGCAACAGCCCCAGCAGCATCCGGGTCTCCAGCCCGGCGCTGCTAACGGAGGCATGCCAGCAGGCTTCCCCAACTCTGGCTTCCACATGCAGGCAAGATTGTCCAAACTTTCCAGCAACACCCCATTTTCCCAGGGTGGCATGGGAAATAGTGCAGCTGGTAGAACCCTGGCAGGTATGAATCCTGGACAAATGATGCCTAACATGAACCAGCAACGGACCAATAACCCAGGCATGACCCAACAGCTGCCACCTCCTGGCCAGCAGACGGCCCAGCAGGGGCAGCCGCAAGCGCCGCCTCAAACTCAGCAGGTTCTGCCTGACTTGGGACCCTTCAGCCAGCCACAGGCCGGTCCCAACCGTACCGCAGGACTTCAGTGCAGCCAAGCCTATCAGCTAAACAGGACAGCCAATCAGCAGCTCCAGTTTAGCTACAACACCCAATCGGGAGGCAGCTTGTCGGGGTTTCACGCCGAGACGGACCTGGTCGACTCTCTGTTGAAAAATCCGTCGACACAAGAGTGGATGGACGATCTAGACGAGCTGTTAGCCAGTCACCCGTGAGTGATGGCCGTGGGCCAATAATGGCCAATGATGGTGCCTTCGGATATAACGTCCACTTTTGGATGTTTTCAGAGATGGTGAAACTGCTCATATCACGGTCAGATCTGCTGTGTTCTCTAGTGAGTATGTATATGGTGTATATAATAGAGGTCAAGTAGAGCACAGAGCCTCTGTCACTGAAGTATTCTCTGGACTGGAAATTTCAAAGAGGGAAATGCTCTACTACTGAACCTGTGGCTCAGTAAAACCACTGAATTTTCTTATATGACGAGTGTGCGCTCAAACACAAGTTGAGCCATTCATACGGTTGTGTTGCCTATGTGTTCTCTGTAGGCATGTGGAAGGTCTGTTCAGCGTCAGGAGTGTCTTGACACACTTCCACAGACCTTAAATTTGCACTCTTGAAGATGCACGATATGTGATTCACAGTAGAAGAGTCTAAAGCGATACTTAACCCAAAAATGAATATGTTTGTATAATTTACTAACCATGTCGGTCCAAACCCATATGACTTTGCTTCATGAGGGATGTCCTGTCCTGCTCCTGGAGAGCAATCTTCCAGCAGAGTTTAAATCTTACCTGATGCAAAATAGTCTGTGAATTCTCCTCTAAAAATATTTTCAATGTAAATTCCAAAAATGACTGTTTAATAAGAAAACAAATCGATTAATTTAGTGGTAAGCTGGTCATCACAAAAGCATTTCCTTCAGAGTACTTTTACGAAAGATGGCAGGAGATGTTTCCAAAAAAGTCAGATTGTCTCATTTTTATGTTCCACTCAAGATGGTCATGTGAGTTTGGAATGACATGAGGGAATAAATTACTTTAATTTAGGTGAACTGTTACTTTAAGTTCGGTATGGTGTATGTTCATTGGTTAGTTTCTGATTGACTAAATTTAGCAAGTAGATGCTTTGTGATTTGTTTAATCAGACCGTGACAGCTTGAGGGAGTGTAGCTGAGACTAATAGTGAGGAGGGTGAATCGATGAACTCTACAGTGCTCCAGTGAAAGTAGATTGTGTCTTTACACTTCCATGTTACACTACACTAAGTTGTGTTGTTGTGTTTTGTTTTTGTTTTTGTTTTCAGAAAAGCCCAGAGCTTCTGTGTTGGTGAGAGGGTTAATATTCCTGTTTGATTTCTCACTCTGGTGTCTGATGTTACATTGAGGGCAGGTCAGGTGCTGGTCTGAACTGCATTACCCCTGAACTCACTCTTCATCTGAGATTCTGTGACAGGATTTCATGTATATTTATATATTTTTTTTGTATGTATGCAGTTTTTATTGTTCAGGAGAAGATAGATCTTATTTTTATATGTACATTGTTGCAAAATTTTGTAAGTATTTTATACTTTTTATTATTGTTCTCTGTAAAACAAGAGTATTGTGTAAATATAGTTCTCTAGAAACTGTCTTGTTTGGTGTGTTTATTTAGTGTTTTATGCATGTCTTGAATGGTTTGTGCATTAGCAACTTTTGACATGTTCAGGAAAGCTTCACATAGTAATGCAGTACAGATGAACACTACACATTCTGATAAATGTACAGTCTGCTTAGAAAGCATCTTATAACCAGTGATGGGAATAACGGCGTTACTAACGGCATTATTTTTTTCAGTAACAAGCAATCAAATGAATTACTGTTTCCCCGTTACAACACCGTTACCATCGCTGACAATAAAAGGCATTACTATAATTTATTATATTATCATTTTATTTTTCAGTTCTGAATGGATGCATAGCGTACCTGTATTTGATGAACCGTAAACTCTAGTGTGAAGGCATATGACTAGCCGTCACTTTATCTCAAACACGCACAAAAAGATACAGAGCGAGAGAGTCTTATATATTGACGTGCTACATGTAAACAATATCCTTTGTTGCATTTTCCTGTCAATATGATGACATTCCTTTGGAATTCTTAAGCTTTTAAGAACTGCCAGTTTCTCTGGTAGTAGGCGGAACTAATGCACAAGCGGCAATCTCATTGGCTGGCGCTCACCTATTATCGTCCCTGTTCTGATTTCAGTAAATCAGTTTGAGCAAATGCAGACAGTGTGATTAATATTCATGAACACAGCAGCTCATTAATCCTTAATGTGTTATATATTGTTATTAGTAGTAGAATTCATAGTAGTTTTGTTATCTTATCAGTAGCGTTTTTAGTTTTTTCCGCCCTTTTTTTTTTTATAAAAACAGTAAATTACAAACAATATCTTAAAGGGGTGCTATTATGCTTTTTCAGTTTTTGAATTTTAGTCAGTGTGTATATGTGTATCTTTGGGCATAAAAAAAGATTTACAAAGTTACAAATCCCAAAGTCCACTCCAAAAGGAGATATTTCGTTTTTTAAAAAATCCCTTTTCAAGAACTACAACGAACGGCTCCTTTGGACTACACCATTTGTTTTCCGCATGCAATGATGTCACAATGCGGTCCATTAGAGTATCATTCAATTAAGTCCCGTCCACAGAAATTCAAATTGTTGGAGGGAGGGTAGGGACGAGGTGGGGGATTAGCCTACCTTTAGTGCAACTTTTAGCTTCAACAAGCCGCAGCGCGGTGGATATAAACACAAGCATTGACTAGAGTGGCCGCTTCAGAGCTGTAACGCACCGCAGACGTGTGCAGTACAGGGGGCGAAAAACACATGGCGTAGCCGCGATCTACTCCGGTTACTGCGGTGGAGCCGTAATGTACCACAGACGTGTGCATAGTGTGGTAAGAGATTTATTCATCATACAGTGTAGATAGCTTAACTTATAACCCGAGTGTTTTTTAAAATGCATAAACTTGCACTAGACTAGGCTAATCAGTGATGATGTTCTATGATAATGTTAGGCTGCTTTTAGCCTTATGCTGGAGCTGGTTTTTAGGCAATGAAACAGTATGTAAATAATTAAATTAGCACGATAATATGATGTATCTGCAATCTCGCAGGCTGGCGATAGGACCCAACACTTCTGTAGCATATTATTTACTCACCCTCCATGCATCCTAAGTGAATATGACTTCCTTCTTTCAGAGGAATGCATTTGGAGTTATATTAAAATTTATCCTGGAACTCCCAAGCTTTAGAACAGCATAGATGTGTTTCTTTTCATCAGTCCAAAACAAGTCCAATAATATGAATCCATCCATAATAAAAAAGTGCCTCACAAGGCTCCAGGGGGTTAACAAAGACCTCCTGTAGTGAATCGATGCGTTTTTGTAAGACAAATATTCATATTTAAAACGTAAGAAGCACTTTAATCTAGCTTGCGCTAACAGTTGTACATGGAACTTGCTTCTTTGACAAGGGGCGTGGCAGTACTGAAACACCGTCTAAGCTGCTCGCCAGTCGCAATGCAGTCAGACAGCTAACCAATCACAACACATTTTGTTTTTCCGAAGGCGGCCTTCATTTAACCCGAAACTAATTGAGCCTTATGTGCCAGGATGGGAGAAATGTATTGTAATAATGTAAATTATGTAAAAAAATAATGCGTTTTTCGAACCACCAAGCATGAGAGTATGTTCTAGTACATCCCCAAAACAAAATCAAGACTTTGTAAAAGAGCATAATAGGACCCCTTTAAGCACCACTACCAGTCCTAAGTTCAGTGAACATGACAAATTGCGACCATGGACCACAAAACCAGTCATAAGGGTCAGTTTTTCAAAATTGAGATTTATACATCATCAGAAAGCTGAATAAAGGACAATATTCGGCCAAAATACAACTATTTGAAAATCTGGAATCTGAGGGTTCAAAAAAAAAAAAAAAAAAATCAAAATATTGAGAAAATCACCTTTATTAAAGTTGTCCAAATGAAGTTCTTAGCAGTGCATATTACTAATCAAAAAGTATTTTTTTAATATATTTTCAGTATGAAATTTACAAAATATCTTAGTGGAACATGATCTTTACTTAATATCCTAATCATTTTGGCATAAAGGAAAAATCTATATTTTTGACCCATATAATGTTTTTTTTGGCTATTGCTACAAATATATCCATGCAACCTAACACTTGTTTTGTAGTCCAGGGTCACAAATATGCATACATGGTTATTCTAATTAACAAAGTTCTAATTGCTAACGTTTAATGCTAAATTATCACTGAAAAAAAATATTTTGTTGGTTCAACAAGAAATTGTACTTCATGTGGTAACATCTCCAATAACTAATTTTGTTGAAATAAAATAAATGATAACTGATTATAACTGAATTCAACCAACCTGAAAAAAACAAGTTTTAAGCATAACAGTCAGTAGATGTAAACTGATTTCTCCATTGTGCTGATTCTTGATCTTTTTGTGAGTCAAAAAGACATACCTCGAAATGCTTCCTATATAATAAAAGAGAAAAATAACAAAATCTGATTGTTATGACATTATGAGACTAACAGCTAACATTCTCAGACATCAGACTCCTGCTATGACCTGTGAGTCTGACTATTACATGATGACATGTCAATAAGTAAACAAGATCTGATCAGAGTTTTTTTCTTACAACTGTTGTAATAACAAATGTGTCTTGGAAATACACAGTTGTAGCAATCAAAGAAAAACTGATGTTAAGTATTCAAGAATCAAGAGCCCAGTTAAATCAAATGCTTATCTCCACAATGGTGACTTCAAACTTGATTATTTTCAATAAAACATTAACATCTAAACCTCAGTTCTCAATAAGAAGTTTAGTATGAAAGAAATAAAGTCAGACTGGATATGTTGGTGATTTTTTTACTTTTTTTTTCTACTCTTTCTGAAGAGTAGTCCAATCCAGCAGTCCATTGTGATTTTCACTTTGCTGCAACTTAAAATATATAATCATTTCAAATCATAATTTCTCATTGAACCAACATTCACTAATCAGCATGGAGCAGGTGTGCATGTTTTGAATGAGTTTGTTCTGAGCATTATTGGAAGTTGTATGTTGGGTCAATGTAATGGATTTAAGTTGAAATAACATTCTCTCATTTTATGTTACATAATCTTGATTGAACTAGGTTATAACAATAAAATTAGAATTACAGGTAGTATCAGATAGAAATATCTCCTTAAAGCAACAACTGCACAGGTTCACTTTTTACAGTGTAATGTCATATTGTAATGCTTGACTGACTGACGCTAAATCTACTTTCAGAAATGCCATTAAGCTTTATATACACTTTATATACATATCAGATATTTATTAGTAGTATGGTGAGTAAACAAAAAATGTAATTCATTTGATTTAAATTTCATTAAACATATTTAATATTGGGGGCATTCATGTTATTTGACATATTTAAACTTTTTTTTTTTTAAAAAAGTAACACAATAGTTACTTTCCCTGGTAATTAGTTACTTTTACAATGATGTAACGCAGTACTAACTTAGTTACTATTTGTGAGAAGTAACTATAACTAATTACTTTTTTAAAGTAACACTGCTTATAAGTAATAATCAATGAAAAAATGCTTGACAAGCCATGGAATACAAGGTTGACTGGTTTACAGTTAATGAGGGCAAAGGCATCTTTTGTTTGGAAATTGAAAAATTGTCACACCAGTTTTTCAGGAAGCTTTGTAAAGGCAGTTAGCATTCATTTCTTTCAAAGGTAAATGGGGCTGAGTTCCTAAATTACCTTTGTGAATGCCTGCATCATATAGACCCACTCTCTAGCAGTATGTCCTGAAAAATCTAATAGTGAGGTAATGTGTGTTACATCCATATCACGCCCACTCTATCTAGTCATGCAAATATAAGTAACTGATTAAAAACACCCTGTGAGTGTGAATTGAACAGAGATAGAGGAGAGTTTCAGACCTCACTGTCCACAGGAATGATGCTGGATCAGGTTGTGCTGTTAGCAGCTGTCACAGTGTTGGGAATGCTGGAACAAGGTAATTACCACATGACTGTGTAAATGGTAAAGTCAAATCAACATTTGTAGGTTTTTACTGTCGTATCCTCAGAGAAACAGTATACTGTATGATAAAACGCGCTTGTGTCTCACATAAATGTTAGTCGCTCTGTTAGAATGGACAGTAATAGTGAGTGTTGCTGCATGGGATAGCTGAGTTACAGTAGAGTTATAAATCATGTTGGCAAGGTCTGCAAACAGTGGCTGATAAAATTAATAATAAATAAAAATGGAAAAAAATGAAATATTTTACATTCCTAATGTAAAAGATTTACGAATTTAAAATAATATGGTTTGAAATTAGTTTGACAAATGCATCTTGAGCGGTTCTGTAATAACATAGGGAGTTTATCCAAAAATGTCGTCTTGGATGTATGTGGTTTTAAAGATGATAGCTATATTTTTAATGAAAAACCAAACATTCAGATTAAGAACAAGATATTTTGCGATGTGTGGTAGGAATTTCACTATCTTTACTCTGTTTGATCGGATGTGGTAAATCTTTGTGGTAAATGTGTTTACCGTCCTGTCAGCGTACTTCTCTCTAAAGGTGATCTACGCGCGGAGAAAGCACTCGGTCTCTCCACCTGCCACTACCGGACCTCCGGAGTTTGAGCGGATTTTCCGAGCCCAGTAAGTCAGGCGGAATGAGTCGCATATATCATCCGTCAACTGAATACAGCTACTAATGACTTCACTGAGAGGAATGTTGATCTCGACAGGCTTAATCTCATTTGTCATATTCTTTCTTTTTTTCAGAGCAAACTGTTCAGAGTATTTCCCCATATTTATTTTCTCGCTTTGGATGGCTGGAGTTTTCTTCAGTCAAGGTGAGTTTCCCTGAACTGAAAAAACAAGAATTATCAGGTTCTCAAAATCAACTTCTTAAAATCATAAAATGAGGCAGCCAAACTTTAATAATTATTGGTATTAATCCTCTGGAGTCACAATTGGCTCCTTCACGGTCAAAAGTGACCGAATCCTTGAAATGTAACTTTTGGAAAATTATTGTACATTTTTTTTGTTCAATAATATTTTTTGATTATTATTTAGAATTTTGAGGGGATTTTATTACAATATGCAATATTGATGCAATTTTAATGAGCTATTTTTCCCATTAGAATTAATATATATTTATTTATATAATATTTTTATTATTTTTCAATAAATGCAACATTTCACATTAAAACAGAGTGAATGCTATTAAAATCCATTTTTTTTGAAGTGAGAATTGTGCCATTTGGTGTCATTAAAAAATAAAAACTTGTGTAATGTCATGTAAGCTCCTGTATATCTCTCCCTATATACATATTATACATATATACAGAGGCTTTTGGATTGCCATTGTTTTTTTTTTGTTTGTTTTTTGACATATTTTATTATGTTTTGCTTTTAGATATACATTTAGACATTCTAAAAGACTACTTTTTGTCAAGGTTTAGATATTTTTGGTTAGATAAATATCAGGTTGCACTGCTCTCCCCATCTCACATATTCTCAAAATTTGCTCTGTTGCAGTCTTAACAGTTAATTTCTGAGTGTGGGTGTTTGTGAGAGAGACTCTTTTGTATTTTCCCATTTATTTATTTGATTTCACATATTCTCAAAATTTGCTCTGCTGCATTTTTCAGTTTGGATGGTTTTAGAAAGGGTTTTGGACACTTCTCAGACGGCCAGGCTGGTAGAGTGCAAAATTCTAGCTTTGCTGTTTTGAGGGAGCATCTAAACCAGATAAGTGTACAAAGGGGAACTTTATTTTTTGAGAAGTGTATAATGTTGTTCTGGTTAGCTATATTAAAGTCTAGATTATACAACAAAAAAGACCATCTAAATTAAACAACTCTCACATCTGACATCTAACACCTCAGATTTGCATGTAAACAAAAAATGTTTTATGCAAAACACAGTGTTGCTGTGTTGTGTTGCTGTTGTGCTCTTTAAAAACACCTCCATTCAGATCCATTCAAAGGAATAAGTCAAGCTTCACTATTACTTTTACTTGGGTTTAGTGATATAACCAAACTCCTCATCCAGAAAATGACATGATGAATTTCTTGTTCTCTAGCATTGGCTGTGTTGTTCGGGCTCCTGTACCTCTATGGACGGTATCTGTATTTCCACGGCTATGCGGAGTCGGCTCAGGGCAGGTCAGTGATCCAATACTTTCGTAATGTTCATGTTTGCCAAATCATGTTACTCACCTGTTATTGTATACTGGCAGACTGGAGCCGCTATACTTCAGTGCAAAGATGCAATGGGTGCTGATCGGTCTGTCCGGGCTGGGGGTTGTCTGCACCATGACGCAGGCCTATCTGGGACTGGACCTGCTGCACTCCTTTAGTCATGTTCTGGGCCTGACCGAACACACATGAAAGCAGAAGTGCTGGAGGTCTGCAGGAAGCTGAAAATAAGGAAAGCTTTAAGCACCTGCAATAGCATACGTGATGAAACGAGATGTGAAACTTTTTTTTTACACAACAAAAAATGTTTACCTCCTCTAAAGAAAGAAGGTACAATCTATATAGCGATTAATACAGGTTACTATTGATTGCTTCAGGAAAGACACAAGGTGTATGAGTTTGATATTCATTTTGTCCCTCAAATGGAAACATCTGCAGTGTACTCATGCAAAACAATCAGTTATTCAAATGTTTGCTTCAAATGTTGTTAAATAACTGTCTAGAAATCATTACTGTTAGTATTTCCAAATAGTCCAAATTAGATTACTTAATATATTATTATGTACTTATTTTAACTAGAGGCTTTTGATTGATTTTTGTACTGACAATGCCCACCGCTTGATATAAATATGCATTTCAGAGGAGAATTCTGTCTTGTTTCCCTTTTTTTCTGCCCCCAAGTGATATTTAGTAATTATTAGTATGTTTTCCATATTACATGTCTCATATTTAATCTCTTTAAACACTGACAGTGATGCTCTATTAGTAAACAAGTACATTAACATTCGAAATTGCTTAAAATCAGGAGGAAATGACACAACCAACAGACACTTCTATTTAAAATCTGTTTAAATAGAAATCTGTTACCCCTGGGATGAGTCATTAACTTTTCATTTCTACATAAGCATTTTATAATACTATATTTTTTGTTAAGTAGCAATGTGTAAATGCATGCATTTCTAATATATAAACATGTATAAAATTTAAGGACTAGAATGATGTTTGACAGACTTAAAAAAAAAAAAAATCCTAAAATGTTTGAGCGAATTGTTCGACATTCAATCTGTGCAGTGTTTTGTATTTTCTGCCACTAGGGGACGCTAGAATTTTGCACATCAGTGTCAGTGTGGACCAGATTAGCGTGAATTCTTTGTATTTCATTTTCTTATACATTTCCAGTTGTTCTTATCTGACGACTATGCTGATGAAATACCGAAACTAATTTTCATTTTCCAGGACATTTAATCTGACCAGTAGCTGTAATATTAAACATCAACACACTGGAGTCTTGGCTATTTTGAGGTGATAGGCATAGCTATACTATATACAATGCCCTCCACTAATATTGGCACCCTTGGTAAATATGAGCAAAGACGGCTATGAAAATAAATCTGCTTTGTTTATCTTTATGATCTTACATTCAAAAAATTCACAAAATGCTAATCTTTCATTGAAGTAAAACAATTAAAAGTGGGGGGAAACTTACGTTATGAAATAAATGTTTTTCTCATATGCATGTTGGGCACAATTATTGGCACCCTTAGAAATTATAATAAGTAAAATATCTCTGAAGTATCTTCCCATTCATATTTGCATTTATTTAGCACGCTAGAATGACTAGGAGTATGATATTGTCCAGCAATAACTTCCTGTTTCACAGGATTATAAATATGAGGAGCACAAAGGCCAAATTTCCTTAATCATCCATCACAAGGAATAAAACCAAATAATATAGTTCTGATGTGCAGAACACGATTGTTGAGCTTCACAAAATAGAAAGTGGCTGTAAGAAAAGAGCTAAAGCATTGAAAATCCCAATTTCCATCATTAGGACAATAATTAAGAATTCCAATCAACTAAAGATGTTACAAATCTGCCTGAAAAAGGATGTGTGTCTATATCGTCCTAATGCATGGTGAAGAGGAGAGTTTAAGTGTCCAAAGATTCTCCAAGGATCACAGTAGGAGAATTGCAGAGATTAGTTGAGTCTTGGGGCCAAAAGACTAAAAAAAAAAATTCAAACAGCACCTACGTCACCACATGTTGTTCAGGAGGGTTTTAAGAAAAATCCTCCTTGCTCATCCAAAAACAAACTGCAGCATATTCAGTTGTCAGACACAACTTGAATTTCAAATGGGAATGGCTTCTGTGGTCAGATGAAACTAAAAAAAAAAAGAGCTTTCTGGCAGCAAACACTCAAGATATGTTTGGTACAAAAAGTACCGCATGTCCACGTTTAAATATACTGCTGGATCTTTAATGTTGTGGGCTTATTTTCCTGCCAGAGGTCCTGGACATCTTGTTCAGATACATGGCATCATGGATTCTAGCAAATACCAACAGATAACAAAAAATGTAAACCTGACTGCATCTGTTAAAAGTTCAATAATGAGCTGTGGTTGGATCTTCCATCAGGACAGCGATCCAAATCAAACATCAAAATCAACACAAAAATGTGTCACTGAGCATAAAATGAAGCTTCTGCCATGGCCATCCCGGTTGCCTGACCTGAACCCTATAGAAAATGCGTGAGGTGAACTGAAGCAAAGAAGCACCAGCATGGAGCTGGGAAACTCTTCAGGCATTAAAGAAGAAAACTCAGAGCTGTTATCTTGAATAAAGGACATTGCAATAATTGGGTGCCAATAATTGTGGTCAACATGAACTACAGAAAAACATTTATTTCATAAAGAGATTTTCCCCCTGCTTTCCATGGTTTTACTTAAATGATAGGTTAGAATATTGTGAATTTTTTGAATGAAAGATTAAAAGGATAAACAATGCAGATTTATTGCAGCCACCTTTGCTCATATTTACCAAGGGTGCCAATATTAGTGGAGGGCACTGTACAGTAAGTGAATGTAATTCACTGCTATACAGCAGTTAATTACAGAGGAAAAAAGAACAATGAATTAAACATAATGGTCCTCTCATTCTTCACAGGGAGGAGAGAATTTCCTCTTAAATCAGAATTAGTTTGTCTTCTGTAATTGTTTGTGTTTAATAAGAATTGTTTTCTCACACTGTCTCTACAGGAGTCGGGCTCCTACCCCTCCACCACTCATGTTCCTGGCCTGGGCAACACTATGACACCACAGCAGAGCAGCAACAGCATCACGGGTAACCATAGTAATGCGGCCTACTTGAAGCAGCAGATGCAGTTGATGAGTCAGAAGCAGCTCATCCAGAGACATATAATGGTCGAGCAGGTGACATTGCTGATATTCTTATAATTTTATTGTTATTTTTGCTTCTATACAATGCAAGAAATAGTAACATGATTAAAGCAATGTTCAGTTACACTTAATGTTAATAATAATTAGGGATGTTCATTTCAGTTATTTTTCCTAACCGACAGCCGATGCTCATTAACCGATTATTAACCTTTAACTGACAAGCTATTTTAAATTAGAATTTAATTTTAGAAAGGATAAGTGTCTGTGACCTGTTAAAAATACCAAAATTTGTTTTCCAGGTATTTATTTTACATGCGCAATAAGCAGCAAATAACAGAACATGGAATTGACTTGGACACATCACATTACGCCCCTGCAGCACTTCTGCGAACGGAGAAAAACAATAAAGCTAGGCTATATATAATGAATGAATACGATAAATATTTTTTTTTAATAACATAACGAAAGAAAAAACTGCAACAAGTCAAATATGCAGAGAAAGGAAGGAAGACGGCTGAAAGTGCCATCCTATTTTTCTTTATTTTACAAAAGCACAAAGATTTGTTTTTATTGTGAATGTACACAAAAGCAAACCGTTTAGAGTTTCGATTGTCTGTATGACTAGGAGTCGTCGTTTTCACTGTTAGAAGGGGAAAAAAAAAAATCAGGTGATTACGTCGGCGCCACACACACACAAGCATTGCTAACTTGCAATGCAGCCTTGCCATTATCATAATGAAATACATGTCATATGTCATATGGCATATCCACATATGGAAAAATCACACTGCTTAATCGTCATCAATGTACTGCAGTGATTTTATGCCAAACTATTTGTTTTATGTGGATATTGGAATGTGAGTGTGAGTGAAGTACAAAACCATGGTTTACATAATAAATAATATTTTGCCATTTAAATACATCTTGAATACAGAAACGTTTGGATTTGTGTCGTATGAGAGACCCAGCGTTAGTTTCATTTTCGCTTTAGCCTAAATGACTTCTTTTTGGCTTGTTTATGTAGCCTAGCTTCTTATATTTTTTTCATTCTTGTTCTTTTCTGAATACTGTTAAATTGAATCTTTTTTTGTTTTTTTTCTCAAAAATGCAATTTTTTTTGGTCTTGGTATTGGTCAAAATTCTTCCTATTGATTAACGGTTAACCGGTTAAATTGAGCATCTCTAATAATAATCATCATCATCATCAACCATTCTTTCACCAAATAATATATTTGGGTAATATTGTGGTTGCAAAACAGAATTCAGTTTTTGTGAGCAGATGGTGATTATATTTTACAACTACTTCAAAAGTGGCTAATTTAACCCGAATATAGTGTCAAACTGTGTGTTTATGTATAAATTCCTGTTGTAAGTGTTTTGCATCGTTTAGTTCTCTGAGTTGTCCTGTTTTAAATGTCCACCACCAGGGGGCAGCAGCCTCACAAAAATAATAAAACCTTGGCAGCTGTGTTGTTCAGTCTGTTCAGTCAGTTGATCACAGTATTTGAAGTAATAACGGAAGTGTGTTTGTCTCAGGAAAAGCATCGGCAGCAGCAGGAACAGCAGCTGCAGAGGCACTTGACCCGTCCGCCGCCTCAGTACCAGGACCAACAGAACCCGCAGGCTCAGCAGAACCCATTCCAGCAGCAGCAGCAACAGCAGCAGGTCTCTCAGTTCACTGGTGTGCCGCCCTGCCTGGCCCAGCAGCACTCCTCAGGCTTCAGCGAACATACCATCTCCGGTATTCACCTTTCTCTTCTTGATCATCAGTTGCCCCTTTTACCCCTGCTGCTTGTTACTTGTTACATCAATAGGCACTCTGTTGTCACATAATGAATCAGGAAAATAGATGTGGTCTACCTGATCACTTGCAAATAAAATGTTGAGGTATCAAGCAGTTGGAACCCAGTTTAGACTTGAGATTGGATCACTAAGTCAGATGTTTAGCAGGTGTAAACAGCACCTCTGTTTTTCTGATTACGAGAAAAGTTCAGTATGACATGAGCTTCCTGGCTCCGTAGGTCAACACAAGTAGCCTTTTGTTAGTGGTCCACAAACAAGTCCATCTGATTTGCAAGTGTGTTTATTGATAGACTCATTTGAATGACAGGCACACAGTATGTTTAGCGTTTGGTGATGCTATGCTGCCAGTACATACAGCATTCATTTGTGAGTCTACTTTTAAAAGCTTAGTTCACCTAAAAAAAATGTCGCAATCATATATTAACCCTCAAGTTGTTCCAAATCCAAAGCTAAAAGAGTTTGTGTTTTCAAGATTAATCAAATTAATGTTTTTAATCAATTTAAAACTTGGAAGATGCAAAAAAAGATCATAAAGATGCCATAAAATGTGTTTAGGGTTAAGCCTAAACGCATTTTATGGAATCTTTATGATCTTTTTGCATCTTCCATGTATGTGTTGATCATTGTTTAAATGTAAATAAACACTGAAATTAAATCTATTATTTACATTAGGCAAACATTATCTCTTCACAAGACTGCTGGATTCATATGGATTTGTTTCATGGCAGATTGACCTTTTTGGATCAAAGTTTTGCTTAGACTTTTGGTGGTTGGGCATTAACCCTTTCAGGTTTCGTTAAAAATATCTTAATTTGTGTTTCAAAGATTAATAAAAGTCTCATGTGTTTGGAACAAAATAAGGTTGATTAAATGATGACAGGAGCAGTTTGTTTTCTCCGCAAAGTGAAGCTGCTAAAATAAAATTGTGGCGCATGAGTTTAGAACACTGTTTCAGTGTTGATCTTGCAACAAACAAGCAATGTGGTCTGAAAAACAAGCCCGCTGTAAGCGACTTAACTTGGCAAAAATGTTGTGTACATGCTTGAGTGAAAAATGTTGCTGATTTAGTGGAGTACTGCTAAAAGTCTGCATTAAAATTTCATCCTATGTACAGTTGAGGTCAAAAGCTTACATGCACATTTGCAGAATCTGCAAAATGTTAATTATTTTACCAAAATAAGAAAGATCATACAAAATACATGATGTTTTTTTTATTTAGAATAAGATATTTCACATAAAAGACATTTACATATCATCTCCACAAGAGAAAATAAAAGTTGAATTTATAAAAATGACCCCATTCAAAAGTTTACATACACCTTTATTTTTTTATTTTTTTATTTATTTATTTTTTTTTTTTTGTGATAGTTGTTCATGAGTCCCTTGTCTGCCCTGAAAAGTTAAACTGCCTGCTTTTCTGCAGAAAAATTCTTCAGGTCCTGCAAATTCTTTGGTTTTTCAACATTTTTCTGCAGTGAACCCTGTCCAACAATGACTGTTTATGATTTTGAGATGCATCTTTTCACACTGAGGACAACTAAAGGACTTGTATGCAACGATTACAGAAGGTTCAAACATTCACTGATGCTTCAGAAGGAAAACAATTAATTAACAGCTAGGGGGTGAAAACTTTTGAACGGAATGAAGATTAATTTTTTAATTTTTTGTATTTTTTATTTTTTTTTCTTATTTTGCCTATAATTTTCATTTAGTATTTCCCTTAAGAACCTATAGAAGATACTTACATGTTTTCCAGAGGATAAAATGAATTCAAGTTCAAATTCAAATTTTTTTTGCATCTTGTTTCTTTCTGAAGCATCAGTGAGCGTTTGAACTATCTGTAATAGTTGCATATGAGTCCCTCAGTTGTCCTCATTGTAAAAAGATGGATCTCAAAATCATAAACCGTCATTGATGGAAAGGATTCAAAAACACAAAAATGCTGAAAACCCAAAGAATTTGTGAGACCTGAGTTTAACTGTTCAGGACAAACAAGGGAGTCATGAACAACTATCACAAAAAAAAACAAAAAAAAAAAAACAGCTGTGGATCATTTAGGTAATAGTATTGAAAAGTGTACGTGAACTTTTGAATGGGGTCATTTTTATACATTCAACTATTATTTTTTTTCTTGTGGACTCTTTTATGTGAAATATATTATTTGGGTCAGTACTAAATAAAATTTTGGATGACCTCTCTTCTTTCGGTAAAGTAATTAACATTTAGCAGATTCTGCAAAGGTGTATATAAACTTTTGACCTCAACTGTATTTTCCAAATCCATTTTATGGCTCTCACTGTGAAAGAAATTTGTTAAAAATGTAATCACATTTTAACGCTGCCCACATCTTAATACCCAATCAACAGCTGTTACATTGTCCCTCCCTACAACTTTTCAATAATCTGTTACACTCAGATGTACATTAAACATTGAAATCATGAAAAAAAAAAAAAAATGTATAAAATAAAAAATCTTGCTAGTGAAGGCAGTGTTCTAATTGTGATTGTGGTGTACTCTGTTTTAGGTGCATCTCAACAAATAGGAAATGTCAACTCTCTCAGTGGCCCCACTCCTGGAACACAACGAATGTTCTCTCAGACGCAAGGCATGATGGGAATGGGGGTAGGCCAGAATGCTGGCCCGACCGCTGGTCCCCCTCCGGCTGCCAATCAAGCAGACATGAACCTTCCATCCTGCGCAGGCGGTCTTGATGTGCAACAGGTCCTCTACGGCAACATGCCCATGCATCCCTCCCACCCCAACCAGCAGAGACCACCAGTGTCCACCATGTCTGCCGCTTACCGCCAGAATGTTCTAGCAGCCCAGCAACAAGCACACTTGAAAAACCAGCCCAATGCTGCTATGCTGAAACAACAACAACAGCAGCAGCAGCAGCAGCAGCTGGCTCGTATGCCCAACAGCATGCCCAACGCCATGGCTAATAACATGGGCTCTGCAATGCCCACCTCCATGCCAACCAGTATCCAGGGTGCCTTGCCCACACAGGCCCAATCGTGGCAACAGCAGCAGCAGCAACAGCCCCAGCAGCATCCGGGTCTCCAGCCCGGCGCTGCTAACGGAGGCATGCCAGCAGGCTTCCCCAACTCTGGCTTCCACATGCAGGCAAGATTGTCCAAACTTTCCAGCAACACCCCATTTTCCCAGGGTGGCATGGGAAATAGTGCAGCTGGTAGAACCCTGGCAGGTATGAATCCTGGACAAATGATGCCTAACATGAACCAGCAACGGACCAATAACCCAGGCATGACCCAACAGCTGCCACCTCCTGGCCAGCAGACGGCCCAGCAGGGGCAGCCGCAAGCGCCGCCTCAAACTCAGCAGGTTCTGCCTGACTTGGGACCCTTCAGCCAGCCACAGGCCGGTCCCAACCGTACCGCAGGACTTCAGTGCAGCCAAGCCTATCAGCTAAACAGGACAGCCAATCAGCAGCTCCAGTTTAGCTACAACACCCAATCGGGAGGCAGCTTGTCGGGGTTTCACGCCGAGACGGACCTGGTCGACTCTCTGTTGAAAAATCCGTCGACACAAGAGTGGATGGACGATCTAGACGAGCTGTTAGCCAGTCACCCGTGAGTGATGGCCGTGGGCCAATAATGGCCAATGATGGTGCCTTCGGATATAACGTCCACTTTTGGATGTTTTCAGAGATGGTGAAACTGCTCATATCACGGTCAGATCTGCTGTGTTCTCTAGTGAGTATGTATATGGTGTATATAATAGAGGTCAAGTAGAGCACAGAGCCTCTGTCACTGAAGTATTCTCTGGACTGGAAATTTCAAAGAGGGAAATGCTCTACTACTGAACCTGTGGCTCAGTAAAACCACTGAATTTTCTTATATGACGAGTGTGCGCTCAAACACAAGTTGAGCCATTCATACGGTTGTGTTGCCTATGTGTTCTCTGTAGGCATGCGGAAGGTCTGTTCAGCGTCAGGAGTGTCTTGACACACTTCCACAGACCTTAAATTTGCACTCTTGAAGATGCACGATATGTGATTCACAGTAGAAGAGTCTAAAGCGATACTTAACCCAAAAATGAATATGTTTGTATAATTTACTAACCATGTCGGTCCAAACCCATATGACTTTGCTTCATGAGGGATGTCCTGTCCTGCTCCTGGAGAGCAATCTTCCAGCAGAGTTTAAATCTTACCTGATGCAAAATAGTCTGTGAATTCTCCTCTAAAAATATTTTCAATGTAAATTCCAAAAATGACTGTTTAATAAGAAAACAAATCGATTAATTTAGTGGTAAGCTGGTCATCACAAAAGCATTTCCTTCAGAGTACTTTTACGAAAGATGGCAGGAGATGTTTCCAAAAAAGTCAGATTGTCTCATTTTTATGTTCCACTCAAGATGGTCATGTGAGTTTGGAATGACATGAGGGAATAAATTACTTTAATTTAGGTGAACTGTTACTTTAAGTTCGGTATGGTGTATGTTCATTGGTTAGTTTCTGATTGACTAAATTTAGCAAGTAGATGCTTTGTGATTTGTTTAATCAGACCGTGACAGCTTGAGGGAGTGTAGCTGAGACTAATAGTGAGGAGGGTGAATCGATGAACTCTACAGTGCTCCAGTGAAAGTAGATTGTGTCTTTACACTTCCATGTTACACTACACTAAGTTGTGTTGTTGTGTTTTGTTTTTGTTTTTGTTTTCAGAAAAGCCCAGAGCTTCTGTGTTGGTGAGAGGGTTAATATTCCTGTTTGATTTCTCACTCTGGTGTCTGATGTTACATTGAGGGCAGGTCAGGTGCTGGTCTGAACTGCATTACCCCTGAACTCACTCTTCATCTGAGATTCTGTGACAGGATTTCATGTATATTTATATATTTTTTTTGTATGTATGCAGTTTTTATTGTTCAGGAGAAGATAGATCTTATTTTTATATGTACATTGTTGCAAAATTTTGTAAGTATTTTATACTTTTTATTATTGTTCTCTGTAAAACAAGAGTATTGTGTAAATATAGTTCTCTAGAAACTGTCTTGTTTGGTGTGTTTATTTAGTGTTTTATGCATGTCTTGAATGGTTTGTGCATTAGCAACTTTTGACATGTTCAGGAAAGCTTCACATAGTAATGCAGTACAGATGAACACTACACATTCTGATAAATGTACAGTCTGCTTAGAAAGCATCTTATAACCAGTGATGGGAATAACGGCGTTACTAACGGCATTATTTTTTTCAGTAACAAGCAATCAAATGAATTACTGTTTCCCCGTTACAACACCGTTACCATCGCTGACAATAAAAGGCATTACTATAATTTATTATATTATCATTTTATTTTTCAGTTCTGAATGGATGCATAGCGTACCTGTATTTGATGAACCGTAAACTCTAGTGTGAAGGCATATGACTAGCCGTCACTTTATCTCAAACACGCACAAAAAGATACAGAGCGAGAGAGTCTTATATATTGACGTGCTACATGTAAACAATATCCTTTGTTGCATTTTCCTGTCAATATGATGACATTCCTTTGGAATTCTTAAGCTTTTAAGAACTGCCAGTTTCTCTGGTAGTAGGCGGAACTAATGCACAAGCGGCAATCTCATTGGCTGGCGCTCACCTATTATCGTCCCTGTTCTGATTTCAGTAAATCAGTTTGAGCAAATGCAGACAGTGTGATTAATATTCATGAACACAGCAGCTCATTAATCCTTAATGTGTTATATATTGTTATTAGTAGTAGAATTCATAGTAGTTTTGTTATCTTATCAGTAGCGTTTTTAGTTTTTTCCGCCCTTTTTTTTTTTATAAAAACAGTAAATTACAAACAATATCTTAAAGGGGTGCTATTATGCTTTTTCAGTTTTTGAATTTTAGTCAGTGTGTATATGTGTATCTTTGGGCATAAAAAAAGATTTACAAAGTTACAAATCCCAAAGTCCACTCCAAAAGGAGATATTTCGTTTTTTAAAAAATCCCTTTTCAAGAACTACAACGAACGGCTCCTTTGGACTACACCATTTGTTTTCCGCATGCAATGATGTCACAATGCGGTCCATTAGAGTATCATTCAATTAAGTCCCGTCCACAGAAATTCAAATTGTTGGAGGGAGGGTAGGGACGAGGTGGGGGATTAGCCTACCTTTAGTGCAACTTTTAGCTTCAACAAGCCGCAGCGCGGTGGATATAAACACAAGCATTGACTAGAGTGGCCGCTTCAGAGCTGTAACGCACCGCAGACGTGTGCAGTACAGGGGGCGAAAAACACATGGCGTAGCCGCGATCTACTCCGGTTACTGCGGTGGAGCCGTAATGTACCACAGACGTGTGCATAGTGTGGTAAGAGATTTATTCATCATACAGTGTAGATAGCTTAACTTATAACCCGAGTGTTTTTTAAAATGCATAAACTTGCACTAGACTAGGCTAATCAGTGATGATGTTCTATGATAATGTTAGGCTGCTTTTAGCCTTATGCTGGAGCTGGTTTTTAGGCAATGAAACAGTATGTAAATAATTAAATTAGCACGATAATATGATGTATCTGCAATCTCGCAGGCTGGCGATAGGACCCAACACTTCTGTAGCATATTATTTACTCACCCTCCATGCATCCTAAGTGAATATGACTTCCTTCTTTCAGAGGAATGCATTTGGAGTTATATTAAAATTTATCCTGGAACTCCCAAGCTTTAGAACAGCATAGATGTGTTTCTTTTCATCAGTCCAAAACAAGTCCAATAATATGAATCCATCCATAATAAAAAAGTGCCTCACAAGGCTCCAGGGGGTTAACAAAGACCTCCTGTAGTGAATCGATGCGTTTTTGTAAGACAAATATTCATATTTAAAACGTAAGAAGCACTTTAATCTAGCTTGCGCTAACAGTTGTACATGGAACTTGCTTCTTTGACAAGGGGCGTGGCAGTACTGAAACACCGTCTAAGCTGCTCGCCAGTCGCAATGCAGTCAGACAGCTAACCAATCACAACACATTTTGTTTTTCCGAAGGCGGCCTTCATTTAACCCGAAACTAATTGAGCCTTATGTGCCAGGATGGGAGAAATGTATTGTAATAATGTAAATTATGTAAAAAAATAATGCGTTTTTCGAACCACCAAGCATGAGAGTATGTTCTAGTACATCCCCAAAACAAAATCAAGACTTTGTAAAAGAGCATAATAGGACCCCTTTAAGCACCACTACCAGTCCTAAGTTCAGTGAACATGACAAATTGCGACCATGGACCACAAAACCAGTCATAAGGGTCAGTTTTTCAAAATTGAGATTTATACATCATCAGAAAGCTGAATAAAGGACAATATTCGGCCAAAATACAACTATTTGAAAATCTGGAATCTGAGGGTTCAAAAAAAAAAAAAAAAAAATCAAAATATTGAGAAAATCACCTTTATTAAAGTTGTCCAAATGAAGTTCTTAGCAGTGCATATTACTAATCAAAAAGTATTTTTTTAATATATTTTCAGTATGAAATTTACAAAATATCTTAGTGGAACATGATCTTTACTTAATATCCTAATCATTTTGGCATAAAGGAAAAATCTATATTTTTGACCCATATAATGTTTTTTTTGGCTATTGCTACAAATATATCCATGCAACCTAACACTTGTTTTGTAGTCCAGGGTCACAAATATGCATACATGGTTATTCTAATTAACAAAGTTCTAATTGCTAACGTTTAATGCTAAATTATCACTGAAAAAAAATATTTTGTTGGTTCAACAAGAAATTGTACTTCATGTGGTAACATCTCCAATAACTAATTTTGTTGAAATAAAATAAATGATAACTGATTATAACTGAATTCAACCAACCTGAAAAAAACAAGTTTTAAGCATAACAGTCAGTAGATGTAAACTGATTTCTCCATTGTGCTGATTCTTGATCTTTTTGTGAGTCAAAAAGACATACCTCGAAATGCTTCCTATATAATAAAAGAGAAAAATAACAAAATCTGATTGTTATGACATTATGAGACTAACAGCTAACATTCTCAGACATCAGACTCCTGCTATGACCTGTGAGTCTGACTATTACATGATGACATGTCAATAAGTAAACAAGATCTGATCAGAGTTTTTTTCTTACAACTGTTGTAATAACAAATGTGTCTTGGAAATACACAGTTGTAGCAATCAAAGAAAAACTGATGTTAAGTATTCAAGAATCAAGAGCCCAGTTAAATCAAATGCTTATCTCCACAATGGTGACTTCAAACTTGATTATTTTCAATAAAACATTAACATCTAAACCTCAGTTCTCAATAAGAAGTTTAGTATGAAAGAAATAAAGTCAGACTGGATATGTTGGTGATTTTTTTACTTTTTTTTCCTACTCTTTCTGAAGAGTAGTCCAATCCAGCAGTCCATTGTGATTTTCACTTTGCTGCAACTTAAAATATATAATCATTTCAAATCATAATTTCTCATTGAACCAACATTCACTAATCAGCATGGAGCAGGTGTGCATGTTTTGAATGAGTTTGTTCTGAGCATTATTGGAAGTTGTATGTTGGGTCAATGTAATGGATTTAAGTTGAAATAACATTCTCTCATTTTATGTTACATAATCTTGATTGAACTAGGTTATAACAATAAAATTAGAATTACAGGTAGTATCAGATAGAAATATCTCCTTAAAGCAACAACTGCACAGGTTCACTTTTTACAGTGTAATGTCATATTGTAATGCTTGACTGACTGACGCTAAATCTACTTTCAGAAATGCCATTAAGCTTTATATACACTTTATATACATATCAGATATTTATTAGTAGTATGGTGAGTAAACAAAAAATGTAATTCATTTGATTTAAATTTCATTAAACATATTTAATATTGGGGGCATTCATGTTATTTGACATATTTAAACTTTTTTTTTTTTAAAAAAGTAACACAATAGTTACTTTCCCTGGTAATTAGTTACTTTTACAATGATGTAACGCAGTACTAACTTAGTTACTATTTGTGAGAAGTAACTATAACTAATTACTTTTTTAAAGTAACACTGCTTATAAGTAATAATCAATGAAAAAATGCTTGACAAGCCATGGAATACAAGGTTGACTGGTTTACAGTTAATGAGGGCAAAGGCATCTTTTGTTTGGAAATTGAAAAATTGTCACACCAGTTTTTCAGGAAGCTTTGTAAAGGCAGTTAGCATTCATTTCTTTCAAAGGTAAATGGGGCTGAGTTCCTAAATTACCTTTGTGAATGCCTGCATCATATAGACCCACTCTCTAGCAGTATGTCCTGAAAAATCTAATAGTGAGGTAATGTGTGTTACATCCATATCACGCCCACTCTATCTAGTCATGCAAATATAAGTAACTGATTAAAAACACCCTGTGAGTGTGAATTGAACAGAGATAGAGGAGAGTTTCAGACCTCACTGTCCACAGGAATGATGCTGGATCAGGTTGTGCTGTTAGCAGCTGTCACAGTGTTGGGAATGCTGGAACAAGGTAATTACCACATGACTGTGTAAATGGTAAAGTCAAATCAACATTTGTAGGTTTTTACTGTCGTATCCTCAGAGAAACAGTATACTGTATGATAAAACGCGCTTGTGTCTCACATAAATGTTAGTCGCTCTGTTAGAATGGACAGTAATAGTGAGTGTTGCTGCATGGGATAGCTGAGTTACAGTAGAGTTATAAATCATGTTGGCAAGGTCTGCAAACAGTGGCTGATAAAATTAATAATAAATAAAAATGGAAAAAAATGAAATATTTTACATTCCTAATGTAAAAGATTTACGAATTTAAAATAATATGGTTTGAAATTAGTTTGACAAATGCATCTTGAGCGGTTCTGTAATAACATAGGGAGTTTATCCAAAAATGTCGTCTTGGATGTATGTGGTTTTAAAGATGATAGCTATATTTTTAATGAAAAACCAAACATTCAGATTAAGAACAAGATATTTTGCGATGTGTGGTAGGAATTTCACTATCTTTACTCTGTTTGATCGGATGTGGTAAATCTTTGTGGTAAATGTGTTTACCGTCCTGTCAGCGTACTTCTCTCTAAAGGTGATCTACGCGCGGAGAAAGCACTCGGTCTCTCCACCTGCCACTACCGGACCTCCGGAGTTTGAGCGGATTTTCCGAGCCCAGTAAGTCAGGCGGAATGAGTCGCATATATCATCCGTCAACTGAATACAGCTACTAATGACTTCACTGAGAGGAATGTTGATCTCGACAGGCTTAATCTCATTTGTCATATTCTTTCTTTTTTTCAGAGCAAACTGTTCAGAGTATTTCCCCATATTTATTTTCTCGCTTTGGATGGCTGGAGTTTTCTTCAGTCAAGGTGAGTTTCCCTGAACTGAAAAAACAAGAATTATCAGGTTCTCAAAATCAACTTCTTAAAATCATAAAATGAGGCAGCCAAACTTTAATAATTATTGGTATTAATCCTCTGGAGTCACAATTGGCTCCTTCACGGTCAAAAGTGACCGAATCCTTGAAATGTAACTTTTGGAAAATTATTGTACATTTTTTTTGTTCAATAATATTTTTTGATTATTATTTAGAATTTTGAGGGGATTTTATTACAATATGCAATATTGATGCAATTTTAATGAGCTATTTTTCCCATTAGAATTAATATATATTTATTTATATAATATTTTTATTATTTTTCAATAAATGCAACATTTCACATTAAAACAGAGTGAATGCTATTAAAATCCATTTTTTTTGAAGTGAGAATTGTGCCATTTGGTGTCATTAAAAAATAAAAACTTGTGTAATGTCATGTAAGCTCCTGTATATCTCTCCCTATATACATATTATACATATATACAGAGGCTTTTGGATTGCCATTGTTTTTTTTTTGTTTGTTTTTTGACATATTTTATTATGTTTTGCTTTTAGATATACATTTAGACATTCTAAAAGACTACTTTTTGTCAAGGTTTAGATATTTTTGGTTAGATAAATATCAGGTTGCACTGCTCTCCCCATCTCACATATTCTCAAAATTTGCTCTGTTGCAGTCTTAACAGTTAATTTCTGAGTGTGGGTGTTTGTGAGAGAGACTCTTTTGTATTTTCCCATTTATTTATTTGATTTCACATATTCTCAAAATTTGCTCTGCTGCATTTTTCAGTTTGGATGGTTTTAGAAAGGGTTTTGGACACTTCTCAGACGGCCAGGCTGGTAGAGTGCAAAATTCTAGCTTTGCTGTTTTGAGGGAGCATCTAAACCAGATAAGTGTACAAAGGGGAACTTTATTTTTTGAGAAGTGTATAATGTTGTTCTGGTTAGCTATATTAAAGTCTAGATTATACAACAAAAAAGACCATCTAAATTAAACAACTCTCACATCTGACATCTAACACCTCAGATTTGCATGTAAACAAAAAATGTTTTATGCAAAACACAGTGTTGCTGTGTTGTGTTGCTGTTGTGCTCTTTAAAAACACCTCCATTCAGATCCATTCAAAGGAATAAGTCAAGCTTCACTATTACTTTTACTTGGGTTTAGTGATATAACCAAACTCCTCATCCAGAAAATGACATGATGAATTTCTTGTTCTCTAGCATTGGCTGTGTTGTTCGGGCTCCTGTACCTCTATGGACGGTATCTGTATTTCCACGGCTATGCGGAGTCGGCTCAGGGCAGGTCAGTGATCCAATACTTTCGTAATGTTCATGTTTGCCAAATCATGTTACTCACCTGTTATTGTATACTGGCAGACTGGAGCCGCTATACTTCAGTGCAAAGATGCAATGGGTGCTGATCGGTCTGTCCGGGCTGGGGGTTGTCTGCACCATGACGCAGGCCTATCTGGGACTGGACCTGCTGCACTCCTTTAGTCATGTTCTGGGCCTGACCGAACACACATGAAAGCAGAAGTGCTGGAGGTCTGCAGGAAGCTGAAAATAAGGAAAGCTTTAAGCACCTGCAATAGCATACGTGATGAAACGAGATGTGAAACTTTTTTTTTACACAACAAAAAATGTTTACCTCCTCTAAAGAAAGAAGGTACAATCTATATAGCGATTAATACAGGTTACTATTGATTGCTTCAGGAAAGACACAAGGTGTATGAGTTTGATATTCATTTTGTCCCTCAAATGGAAACATCTGCAGTGTACTCATGCAAAACAATCAGTTATTCAAATGTTTGCTTCAAATGTTGTTAAATAACTGTCTAGAAATCATTACTGTTAGTATTTCCAAATAGTCCAAATTAGATTACTTAATATATTATTATGTACTTATTTTAACTAGAGGCTTTTGATTGATTTTTGTACTGACAATGCCCACCGCTTGATATAAATATGCATTTCAGAGGAGAATTCTGTCTTGTTTCCCTTTTTTTCTGCCCCCAAGTGATATTTAGTAATTATTAGTATGTTTTCCATATTACATGTCTCATATTTAATCTCTTTAAACACTGACAGTGATGCTCTATTAGTAAACAAGTACATTAACATTCGAAATTGCTTAAAATCAGGAGGAAATGACACAACCAACAGACACTTCTATTTAAAATCTGTTTAAATAGAAATCTGTTACCCCTGGGATGAGTCATTAACTTTTCATTTCTACATAAGCATTTTATAATACTATATTTTTTGTTAAGTAGCAATGTGTAAATGCATGCATTTCTAATATATAAACATGTATAAAATTTAAGGACTAGAATGATGTTTGACAGACTTAAAAAAAAAAAAAATCCTAAAATGTTTGAGCGAATTGTTCGACATTCAATCTGTGCAGTGTTTTGTATTTTCTGCCACTAGGGGACGCTAGAATTTTGCACATCAGTGTCAGTGTGGACCAGATTAGCGTGAATTCTTTGTATTTCATTTTCTTATACATTTCCAGTTGTTCTTATCTGACGACTATGCTGATGAAATACCGAAACTAATTTTCATTTTCCAGGACATTTAATCTGACCAGTAGCTGTAATATTAAACATCAACACACTGGAGTCTTGGCTATTTTGAGGTGATAGGCATAGCTATACTATATACAATGCCCTCCACTAATATTGGCACCCTTGGTAAATATGAGCAAAGACGGCTATGAAAATAAATCTGCTTTGTTTATCTTTATGATCTTACATTCAAAAAATTCACAAAATGCTAATCTTTCATTGAAGTAAAACAATTAAAAGTGGGGGGAAACTTACGTTATGAAATAAATGTTTTTCTCATATGCATGTTGGGCACAATTATTGGCACCCTTAGAAATTATAATAAGTAAAATATCTCTGAAGTATCTTCCCATTCATATTTGCATTTATTTAGCACGCTAGAATGACTAGGAGTATGATATTGTCCAGCAATAACTTCCTGTTTCACAGGATTATAAATATGAGGAGCACAAAGGCCAAATTTCCTTAATCATCCATCACAAGGAATAAAACCAAATAATATAGTTCTGATGTGCAGAACACGATTGTTGAGCTTCACAAAATAGAAAGTGGCTGTAAGAAAAGAGCTAAAGCATTGAAAATCCCAATTTCCATCATTAGGACAATAATTAAGAATTCAAATTAAACTAAAGATGTTACAAATCTGCCTGAAAAAGGATGCGTGTCTATATCGTCCTAATGCATGGTGAAGAGGAGAGTTTAAGTGTCCAAAGATTCTCCAAGGATCACAGTAGGAGAACTGCAGAGATTAGTTGAGTCTTGGGGCCAAAAGACTGAAAAAAAAAAAATTCAAACAGCACCTACGTCACCACATGTTGTTCAGGAGGGTTTTAAGAAAAATCCTCCTTGCTCATCCAAAAACAAACTGCAGCATATTCAGTTGTCAGACACAACTTTCAATTTCAATTGGGAATGGCTTCTGTGGTCAGATGAAACTAAAAAAAAGAGCTTTCTGGCAGCAAACACTCAAAATAGGTTTGGTACAAAAAGTACCCCATGCCCACGGTTAAATATACTGCTGGATCTTTAATGTTGTGGGCTTATTTTCCTGCCAGAGGTCCTGGACATCTTGTTCAGATACATGGCATCATGGATTCTAGCAAATACCAACAGATAACAAAAAATGTAAACCTGACTGCATCTGTTAAAAGTTCAATAATGAGCTGTGGTTGGATCTTCCATCAGGACAGCGATCCAAATCAAACATCAAAATCAACACAAAAATGTGTCACTGAGCATAAAAATGAAGCTTCTGCCATGGCCGTCCCAGTTGCCTGACCTGAACCCTATAGAAAATGCGTGAGGTGAACTGAAGAGAAGAAGCACCAGCATGGAGCTGGGAAACTAAAGGATCTGAAGAGTTTCTCTATGAAGGAATGGTCTCTGATCTCTTGTCAGGTGTTCTCCAAACTCTTCAGGCATTAAAGAAGAAAACTCAGAGCTGTTATCTTGAATAAAGGACATTGCAATAATTGGGTGCCAATAATTGTGGTCAGCATGAACTACAGAAAAACATTTATTTCATAAAGAGATTTTCCCCCTGCTTTCCATGGTTTTACTTAAATGATAGGTTAGAATATTGTGATTTTTTTGAATGAAAGATTAAAAGGATAAACAATGCAGATTTATTCTTACAGCCACCTTTGCTCATATTTACCAAGGGTGCCAATATTAGTGGAGGGCACTGTAACACTAGTACACCAACAACTATGATACAAAACCTCAGATGAGTCATTGCTTTTGTATAACAGCACTACAGCAAAAATCGTTTCAAAAAAGATTTTGGTCTGACTTAAATCTTCTATTATGTGAACAATGATCAAATGAGTATTTTAATATTATGAATTCAAGCAAAATATTGTTTGATTGTTCAAGCATAAATTGTTTACTAACATTTAAATGTGTAGTATTCACACCTTAGTGACATCTATCAAAGAGCAAAAAACATTTAAAATGAAATTCTTCAGTCATACAAATACATGTAGAGTCCTTGGTCATGCTTATATATAGAATATATTCCCTAGAATTATATAATACAAATTCTTCCACAGTGTTCCCAGTTCTGTTTGCAACGTCCAGTTTCCAATGCACTGCAACCCAAAGGCAAGGTCAGCTAAAATTAGGTTTACATTCAAAAGCTTCACCCCGGACGGATGTTGACATGTGTTCAGAAAGCTTGAATGGAGGTAATTGTGAACATGTGCCTGTTTTTAAGAGTAACTGAAGGAAATAAACGCTTTCATGTGACATGAAAGAGAGAGCTGTGCACTGCACATCTGTTTGATTTAGCCACTGTCTAAAGCAGCTGAATGAAATCAGGTGGCATCATGCTATAAACCCATCATAGGTATAGAGCGTGCCAATATATATATATATATATGTTGGGTCCACTGGTCAAATGGGTCTGCAGACAGCAGTAAGCTTATGCAGCCTGCTGTACTGTACCACATGTGATTTTTTTGAGTACATGTTTCACATTTTATCACTGACATGTTCCTACATTTGCATTTATGCAAAGCAAATTACAAAATGGAAAACAGTAATTTGTGGAGAGGCCACGAAATATTCAAAGCCATGTTTATTAGATTACCAGTACTAAATTAAATGTGAGTGTGTAAGTGCATTGGTTCAAGGATCAAGAAGGTTAAGTGCCTGTGGGTCTTTAGCTGCTTCTTGAAAGCTGCGAGTGTGGCTATAGTCAGTCGTGACAATATTCAGTTTTACAGTTGTTTCTATGCAATATCACACTCAAAATTGTGCTGCTGATGTGAATATGAAGCACCTGCAGTCTCATGCCTACAGCTGAATCACACTGTGCTTATATTTAGAAACAACAGCACTCTAGCTCTGTAAAACACTGTCTTTTTTTATAGATGATTTGTTGAATAATCATATTTTGAAAACGCATTTTAGTTATCATATGTTTTTAGTGCAAGAAATTTTAAATGAAAATATATTTAAAAATAGGCACAAATGTTCTAAGAATAGCCTAGTTTTAGTTTTAAGGTTAACTTAATTGCCTCTCAAATGCATAAATATCTTAAATGGCCTATGTGGTGTAAAGGATTTGTCCCTCTTAAGATGCATCCCAGTTCACATATGCACTATTCAATCGTGTATAAATAGTGTGAGTAATGTATTCAAAAACGAAAAAGTGCAACTTATCTGAGCGTTTGATATTAGAAAGTATTTAAATTGTATTTCTTTTAATGAAAATAACCGACTGTTATGTTAGATAAGACCCTTCTTCCTCGGCTGGGATCATTTACAACCACATTTGGGATTGTTTGAAGCCGTATTTTAACTGCCTTTTGGAAATTCAAAATCGGTTCTTTGCAACTGAAGAAAGAAAGACATGAACATCTTGGATGACACTGGGGTGAGTACATTATATGTAAATTGTTGTTCTGGAAGTGGACCTCTCCTTTAAGGCATATTCATCTTGGTAAAATTAATGATTGAACTGAATATAATCAATGCAAGAATGTATCATCACAAAACAAATGACCCCCAAAATAAAAACATAGTAGGTTTTATGTGGCTAATCAACATAAATAATGATAATAATAATTATTACTGCCATAATTATTCTAAAGCACCATTTTACAGAAATAGTGTTTAAAGAATAGTGTTAAAGTGAACAAAATATTGGTAATTCTAACCTTAGGCTCATAGTTTTTAATAGAATACATCACATCCGGTGGGGCGGTCGCATACGATCTAGCCGCAAAAGTTCAAATATTTTATAGTATCCGCAGTTCAAATCGGATCCGAAATTTCCGCAGACGCATATGATCAGAGCTCCACGCCGCTCCCGCACTACTCTCCATTGGAAATTAATGACTTCCGGTCTGCCGCTTGTCATTCGTCGGAGATAGTGGAAAGGCAGCTTTAGGGCGGGTCTAAGGTAAGACAGTCATGTCAGTTAACTATCGTGGGAGCGGCCTCTGTCGGTGTGATATCACACAGACAAGAAGCTGAGAATGGCTTGATTTTAAAAAGGGGATATTTCTTACAAAGATTACAAAAATACCACTAGGTGGATTTGTATCATAATAGGGTGGTTGTGTACACACACTGCCAACACACATTTATGTTCAAACAACATGTAAAAGTGAGTTTTGCATCTGATGACCCCTTTAAGAGTTGCTTTCTGTAGCAGGAGAACCTGAATATTATAAATCACACTTTATCTATAGGTTATGTCCCAAAAACCTTCAAGCTGGTGGCTATTAAATCACAACTGAATCATAATGAATCTATCAATCATGCTCCTTTTTGCAGAAAAATCTGTAGCTAAAGAATTTCATTCAGGTTTCAGGCCATCTTCCATCTTAGTTATGGAGTTACGGAACAAGTTATTTATCTATGCTGCAGAAAAAACAGTTCTTCTAGACTGGACTACTAGGTGGTTGACCTACTTGAAATTATTAGTTTAGCTTGACAAATTACACTTGAAGATGCTAACACACACCCTCCAGTGCCAGTGTGTGTTAAGATGTGTTTTAGTGTAATTATTGTTTCTCTTGGCTTGGTCTTATCAGCAACAGGATGCAGAGAGCTGCTTGTTAAAGGTGTCATGTCGCCACTCGATGACGCTGAAAGCTCTCATTTCCTGTAGCTGTCCTCAGCTGCTGTCTGCTTCACCGGCCCAGTGTGACTCAAGTGAGTGAACGCTTAAATGAGATAAGTTTTCTATTCTCTGTGACACTGTAAGACCTGAATATTCTTATATTAATGAAATAATATGCCCCTGTGAATTTATTGTAATTAATGTAATAGAAC
Source organism: Labeo catla (assembly GCA_012976165.1). Classification (NCBI taxonomy): domain Eukaryota; kingdom Metazoa; phylum Chordata; class Actinopteri; order Cypriniformes; family Cyprinidae; genus Labeo; species Labeo catla. The sequence continues at coordinate 501,181 of VONZ01000371.1, read as the reverse complement.
ACTGAACATACTGCAGTGCTGGACATTGAAAAATGGGTTTGAAACAATAGTAAATTTCACAATTAATTACAAAGAAATGCCAAGTAACATGTTGAATTAAATGTGAAATTTTGAAGTAGAAAGACCATTTTAAACAGTGTAGTGTATTGTCTAGGTTATTTATTTTTTATTTTATTGTACTCACCACCAATGTGAGGTTTTTAAACTGCTATGTGAGAACCAACAGGGTGATAATTTCAATAGCCTCAGAGGAGCCATTCATACTTCATTGTCCCTCTCTTTCTCCCCGCTTTCGCTTCAACACACAGGTGCACGTTCTCCAGCTTCACACTGATTTCAACTGACCTGGCCGCTTGCAGAGGAAGTTGTGTTTTTGGCCAACAGGAAAAAAATCATATGGGATTTTTGCTGCTTCCTGTTGCAGGAAACGCGTTCAAGGATGCAGAAGGGGTGTGTGGGGGCTGTGGGTCTGTGTGTGCATGTGTGAGTCAGTGAAAGAGAATATACATTCTCTTTTTAAAACAAGGAGAGAACAGAAAGTTGACGCTATTAGTATAAATTGGCTGTAAACATATGTCTGTATTTATTGGCATAAAATGTATCAGTAACATCATATTAAGGTTCCTTTTGAAAAGGTGGTAAACAAATTACTTACTTGTCTTATTAAAACTTCTGAGACAGTAATAACTGCGTTATTTGAAATTCATTTTAATGAATCGTTTAATTCCAGTATTAGTTACTGTGAATCTTAGGTGGACACCAGTAAACTATTAATTCATGAGTTTTAAACATTACCAGTAAATGTGCACTTTAATGTAAAGTAGACACCTGTGAGCCATTAATTTATGAGGATATGATTATAAATGCCAATGTAAATGTGACATTAATAACCTGTATAATACAGTGTATTGTGATGTACAGTGAGACATTAAAGTAATGAGCCTAAACACAAACACCCTGAACTCTAATGAAGTATTTTTACTGCATCATGCATATACTGCATATTAAATAGCATTTATATACAGTATTGTGCATTTACTGCATATAAAAATAGTTTTGATTTAAATAAGCATGAATATATATTAAGCATAACACGTGAGTTAAGAAGGCTCGCTGTTGGGCAGATGTTATAAGTAACCATTTTTAGTATCAGTAAATTTTAATACATTTACAATAAGGTGACCAGATTTTTGAAATGGAAACCAGGAGCATTTACCAGTTCAGTACATTGAAATCTTAAAAAGGTAAAAAGGATCCTTAGTATAAAGTGTTACCGTAAATAGTAACCATTGCAAATAGCAAACAGATCGAAACAGTATTACAACAAAACAAAATAAAACAAAACAAATATGACAATCTGCATAATTTTCATAATTTGTCCCTGTGTGTTGACAAATTCATTAATAAAAGAAAGTCAGTCAGTATACTATATGCAGTGGAACTTGAAGCCACAGCAAGTGAACATTCAACTGAAAAACAAAAAAGGAAAGTGATAAATAAAACACAATTGTATTTGCAATGTGTTTGCACACTCTTCTGAACATGTTATTAAAATATTGCTCATGCATGAGTTTTTTTTTTTTTCCTGACAGGTTAAATAAAGGTCAGATCCATGTGTTTATAGCTGAACTTTGATTTTATTTTTATATTTGCAGTTTCAGATTTAAGACAAATTTGGCTTGTAAAAATGTTTATTTCACATAGCTACTTTTTCATTTCCGTCAATGAAGAACAGAGTTTTCAAAAAGTAATAAACCTGCAGCATATGCCAAAGGATATGCTAAAATTACAGCACATTAAAAAGTGGAAATTATGAATTTGATCATTAAAATGTTGGCAGTGAGCTAAACTGATCTCACCTAACTTGACAACATTTGAACAGCTGAATGAATTGTTCACAAATATACACCTTTAAATGTAAAAATCCTCTTGCACGTTTTCAGTGCTAAAACTGTTGTAAAACGTAACTCTGGAAACATATTTTTACAGGGGTTTATTGATATCAACACTTATACTTCAAACAGGAAATACTGATGTTTTAACAACTTTGTACATGTACAGTTCAGCTCAGCATTTGATGTACTGTAAACAACATTGAGTGATGCTCGTGCTGATGTTTGACATCTGTTAATAAGATCTTCTGTTAACGATAGAAGAGCAGCACAGCTGATTGGGTGAGATGTTTAGATGCTTGGTCCAGAGCGGTGAAATCTCCACACTGCTGACGCTCCGGGAAAAATCCTCCTCCTCCAATGCAATACTGCAAAACACACTTACATCAGTCTGATACCTCCAGAATATTTATGATTTGTTTAGACCAAAAAACACTGACAGATGCCGACAAAAGCATAACTTACATGTTGAGGACTGCATTCAGTAGGTTTCACTCCAGAGCACATGGCCACGGCTGCTTGATCAGAGCTAAACGCTCTGAAGGTGATGAAGCCAGACTCAGTCTCCTCTGAGATAAACAGGACAAACACAGTTTGTACCCAGTATTTCTGCATATACATATTCTCTACGTTGTGAATGTATTTAATGCAATATAGAGTTCAATACTTCCAACAGACGGTCCATATAATTTTGCAGTTGAATCTTTGTCTCCAGTATCATACACCACCGGACTGCTGGGTCCCATATCACTCTTACACTGTCCAGCTCCAAACTTCACAGGATATTTCTGTTCCAAATCATGCAAAAATGCATATAAATATATAAATATTGTTGCTAAACCATTTTTTTTGATTATTAGAATATTTGGTAACACTTAAAGCTTTTATGAATGCATTATAAAAGTATTCATAATGTACGATGTATAGCATTATATCTTTTCATAAATAATTGTAAGCAAAGTTCAAATGAATTGGAATATTTGAAGGTTTGTTTGTCATGATTTTTAATGCATTATACTTTCTAAAGATGTAACAATGAATAGAGGAAGTATTCTAAGAATTAGAACTGTGGATACAATTATTCGTGTGATCATACAATGCAATATAAAGTGCATCACAAGGCATAATTAATGAATTAAAAAATCTAACTTTGTAGTTTAAACTCTAGTAGTGTGATAATGCATGTAAACTTTGCATTTTTGCAGTTTCTTGCTTTGTGTTGTCCAGTCCAGTTGTCCTCAAGATACTAGATAATTTGTCAGTGATCAGTGATTTTTTATATATACAGTGGGTACGGAAAGTATTCAGACCCCCTTAAATTTTTCACTCTTTGTTATATTGCAGCCATTTGCTAAAATCATTTAAGTTAATTTTTTTTTCCTCATTAATGTACACACAGCACCCCATATTGACAGAAAAACACAGAATTGTTGACATTTTTGCAGATTTATTAAAAAAGAAAAACTGAAATATCACATGGTCCTAAGTATTCAGACCCTTGGCTCAGTATTTAGTAGAAGCACCCTTTTGATCTAATACAGCCATGAGTCTTTTTGGGAAAGATGCAACAAGTTCCTCTGCCATTCCTCCTTGCAGATCCTCTCCAGTTATGTCAGGTTGGATGGTAAACGTTGGTGGACAGCCATTTTTAGGTCTCTCCAGAGATGCTCAATTGGGTTTAAGTCAGGGCTCTGGCTGGGCCATTCAAGAACAGTCACGGAGTTGTTGTGAAGCCACTCCTTCATTATTTTAGCTGTGTGCTTAGGGTCATTGTCTTGTTGGAAGGTAAACCTTCGGCCCAGTCTGAGGTCCTGAGCACTCTGGAGAAGGTTTTCGTCCAGGATATCCCTGTACTTGGCCGCATTCATCTTTCCCTCGATTGCAACCAGTCGTCCTGTCCCTGCAGCTGAAAAACACCCCCACAGCATGATGCTGCCACCACCATGCTTCACTGTTGGGACTGTATTGGACAGGTGATGAGCAGTGCCTGGTTTTCTCCACACATACCGCTTAGAATTAAGGCCAAAAAGTTCTATCTTGGTCTCATCAGACCAGAGAATCTTATTTCTCACCATCTTGGAGTCCTTCAGGTGTTTTTTAGCAAACTCCATGCGGGCTTTCATGTGTCTTGCACTGAGGAGAGGCTTCCGTCGGGCCACTCTGCCATAAAGCCCCGACTGGTGGAGGGCTGCAGTGATGGTTGACTTTCTACAACTTTCTCCCATCTCCCGACTGCATCTCTGGAGCTCAGCCATAGTGATCTTTGGGTTCTTCTTTATCTCTCTCACCAAGGCTCTTCTCCCCCGATAGCTCAGTTTGGCCGGATGGCCAGCTCTAAGAAGGGTTCTGGTCGTCCCAAACGTCTTCCATTTAAGGATTATGGAGGCCACTGTGCTCTTAGGAACCTTAAGTGCAGCAGATATTTTTTTGTAACCTTGGCCAGATCTGTGCCTGCCACAATTCTGTCTCTGAGCTCTTCAGGCAGTTCCTTTGACCTCATGATTCTCATTTGCTCTGACATGCACTGTGAGCTGTAAGGTCTTATATAGACAGGTGTGTGGCTTTCCTAATCAAGTCCAATCAGTATAATCAAACACAGCTGGACTCAAATGAAGGTGTAGAACCATCTCAAGGATGATCAGAAGAAATGGACAGCACCTGAGTTAAATATATGAGTGTCACAGCAAAGGGTCTGAATGCTTAGGACCATGTGATATTTCAGTTTTTCTTTTTTAATAAATCTGCAAAAATGTCAACAATTCTGAGTTTTTCTGTCAATATGGGGTGCTGTGTGTACATTAACCAGGAAAAAAAATGAACTTAAATGATTTTAGCAAATGGCTGCAATATAACAAAGAGTTAAAAATTTAAGGGGGTCTGAATACTTTCCGTACCCACTGTATATTGCAGTGTATTAAGTCTATAAGTATCTGTACTTTTATTTCAGTGTGCACATATGTGCATGCTGAATTTTTATGTAAGAATAGTGTGTTTCACCTTGAATAAGTGGTAAAGGTTTCCACCGTGCTCTGTCAGGAACTGGCTTTCTGTATGGTAGCGCAGGATAGCAGAAGAGGTCCAGCTTTTCAGCTGCTCATTATTGGGAACATGCCACACTGACACGTCTTGTGCAGAGATGTCGTAGTACCCTGGATTCTGTGGGATATGATATTATTGGGCCATCAGATTGAGCTGTTAGAAATTATTATCCTCTCAGTGGTTAGCTGTGGTTTCGTGTCATTGTGTACCTTGTAGTCATCACTAGTGGAGGCCTCTGCTCTGCCAAACGTAACAGTGTTTGCCCATGTTCCGTCTCCTTCAGGCAGGTTTTGGTCATTTCCCTGCTGGCTCGACCAGCGATCACCAAGAGAGCACTTCCCATTAATGTTGTTCTCATGGACACTGGCTACCAGAGTCCATCCACCGCCGGCTGTGGTCATGTCACAGAAAGTCTGGTAGTATGTACCACTCTCAGTTGTCAGGATGTACATGCCATCTGAGGAGAAACAGAGATTTTAGATTTTAAGTATTTGCTCAACTGAAATATCGTCTATGTCCTTACACTTGAACATAATTTATAATAATCATCATTTAAAAAACAAGCAATCAGGTATCAAATGAAAGTAGTATGGGAATTATATAGTGACCAAAAAAATCAAACAAATCAAAACACTTGATGCTGAAAATTCAGCTTTGCATCACAGGAATAAATTATATTTCAGCATATTCAAATAACAAATATATGCAAAAATGTATTTAATATAAAATCACAATATTACTGTTTCTACTGTATTTTTTTTATCAAATCAATGCAGGCTTGTAAAAACTTATTTCCAAAACGTTTGACGTGGTTTTTTTTTCACTATAACTAATAATTCTTCCTCAGTACTTACCCTGCGAGGCACCATATTTCTCTTTGATTTCCAGGCAGCTGCGAGCGAGGGTCCTCAACCTAGCATGATACTTGCCTAATTCTGGGTTTATGTAGGTGCCATTTATAATAATTGGCTTTGGAGTGACAGCTCCCGTAACACTCAGCTCTGCAGACAACAAGACAGAGACACACTGAAACAAGTGTCTCTCAGAAATTGCTAGTATATTTCAGAAATAATTACAAATAAATGGCACAAGTAACACATTGAATAAGAAAATTTGAAGTAGAAAGACTGAAACTGTGTTTTCTTGTAAAACACACTTCAATAATCTTTTATATATTTACAGCTTTGACATTTAGAATCTAATCAGCTAATCATAAGTGTTCACATTAAAAAATCAGAAAAAAAATCATATCAGTATTTATAATCATAGTCCACTTACTTGTTTGCCTTAACTGCAAAAGGCACATCAGGAAGAAAACGAAGCGCAGCATGGCTCTGAGTTTTCAGCTGTTTGTTGATGATGTCTGATGAAGATTTCTCTCTTCTGTCCAGCCTGACAGCAGCTTTTATCTCCAATCTGAGCTTATATCTGGAGTAAAGCTGACATATTGTGCAACACTGTGTGTAATCATTAAACATGCAGCAAACCCAGTGCTGACTTGCAATCAGGGAAATGCCCATTACTGAAACACCAATACATCATCACAGTCTATTTACTTTTTCAGCAACTTATCAGCGAAGTTATGGAACATTACATTCATATTTTTGTTCTCGGCATGTGCTTTCCCCACAACAAATTACAGGAATGTGCATGAATTTGTGAAAGTGATGAATGCAGTGGATTGTGGGTAACAGGGGTCTGAGCCATTAGCCAAAAACAGTGTTTTGGATTGATTCTGATCGATTGTGAAAATATGCTCTTTATACACCCGATTTTCTACACTGAAATAAAAGGTAAAAATAAATGGCAACATCTAAATTTACTGTTTTTTATTAAAGTCAAAAATATTGTTTAACATCACAATCAACCTACATTCATTCATATCAAGAAAACACATTTTTATAGGTTAAATTAGATATAAACAGCTCTTTAACAGTAACAGTTGCAGGTTACCACTTTTTATACTGCGAATGTTTCGTTTTAATGCTAGCTGTTGCCTTTGTCTTTTTTTTTTTTTCGTTTTTTTGGCTTTTCACCACTTGCACATTTACAATTTGCACAATGATACAGTTGTCATCAGAAAGAATTCAAGCACCTCCTTACTCCATGACCAACCTGACATTTGCTTGCACAAGTCTTGTAAACACACTGTGCCATAAATGCCCACCAAGTAAACCAAACCAAGGCCAATGTCCACTGAACTGTTACTGTCTGCAGTTTGTTTCAGAATGTTTTATTTTAGGCATTTCCCAAGTGATGATCATGCTCTAATTTCCCAAAAACAGTGTCTGATCATTCCCATAAATTGTTTTGGAGAATTTAACACATCACAGACAATACCAAAAGACAATAACAAAATAAAGCTGGGCAATGCAGATTGTGAAATATTTGGAAATCATTTTAAATTTGAAACCTTTATTATTTTATTAGATTTTATTACAACGAAACCCTTATTATAATTTTTCTATCTAATCTTTTAATAAACATAATTAACTAATAAACATTTATTATTAGATGTTTTATAACAGTTATTATTATTATTAATATTGACTGTTTAAAAATTATTACTAATCATTTGACACTAATTAAGATAGACTAACCGACCATTGCTATTTGCTCTTTTGCATTTCTCACAGAGGAATGATGACAGTGAAGATAAAATGATCCAATTAAAGATTGTGCATTGATTTGAACACTATGATACTATATTCTATATAGTTGATGACAGAACAGACTTTTTGTATGTGTGGTCAAAATGTTGTTGAAAATTATCCTTTAAGTGTTTTTTCTCTCTTCAATAACCCAACATTATCTTATTTTTTTAATCTCTCTTTGGTGATCACATATCCTGTCTTGTGTCGTGCCCCTCATATTAAAATTTACATTTAGGTCAGTAGCTCAGCTACATCCTGCCTTGAAATGCACTCCACTTAAGAATAAATAGTAGTCCTCTTCATGACACCACAATATCTGTTTATGGATCAGTCATGGCAGATTTGTCTTGAGGCTCTGTCCTCAGGATAAGGTCTAGATCATTTTATCAGGTCTGAATCATGTCAGCTGTGGGGTGTTTAAGAGGCTGTGCTCTTGTCTTGACAGGCTCCTGAACACACAAAGGTGATGTGTTAAGTGTCAGTCTCTCTTCACCTCAGAGGGGATGTGAAGGTCAACAGGCATTTGCAACAAACTCTTTATGGCAACCTTAGTGATATCACATTTACCTTTATTATTTCAAGTGAGTTTACCTGCTTATATGTGCCCTTGTCATAGGGGTCAACTATATGAAATTGAGATTTATACATCATCCGAAAGCTAAATAAATAAGCTTTCCATTGATGTATGGTTTGTTAGGATAGGACAATATTTGGCCTTAGTACAACTATTTGAAATCTGGAACCTGAGGATGCAAAAAAAATCTAAATATTGATAAAATCGCCCTTAAAGTTGTCCAAATGCATATTACTAATCAAAAATTAAGTTTTGATACATTTACAGTAGGAAACTGACAAAATATCTTCATGGAACATGATCTTTACTTAATATCCCAATGATTTTTGGCATAAAAGAAAAATCGACCATTTTGACCCATACAGTGGATTGTGGGCTATTGCTACACTCTTAAAAATAAAGGTGCTTTAAAAGGTTCTTCACAGCAATGCCATAGAAGAACAATTTTTGGTTCCACAAAGAACCATTCAGATAAAGGTTCTTTAAAGAACCATCTCTTTCTTATCTTTTTATAATCTGAAGAATCTTTTTTCACCACAAAAAAACCTTTTGTGAAACAGAAAGGTTCTTCAGAGGTTAAAGGTTCTTTATGGAACCATTTAGACAAAAAAAAGGTTCTTCTATGGCATCATGAAGCACCTTTAATTTTAAGAGTGTACAAATATACCCGTGCTACTTATGACTGGTTTTGTGGTCTAGGGTCACATATAATCTTTGAATGAAGGTAAAGCAGGTTTGGCTTGTGGCAGATGATCTGAACTCAGAAACAGTAACACTTGGAATTAAATGTTAAATGTTACCGTTTTCTGGTAAAACAAACTCCAATGATCTGTTTTACAACTTTGAAAAATAATTTCTTAGAGTGCAAACAGGACTTCTTCAATCATGCAGTCCTCTTAAACTCGTCCCTGCAAACTCACATTTATCTGCCTCTACCCTAGTGAAAAATAAATAGACTAAAATGTTTTTAAAATACATTTATTTCATACTAAGCATACTACAAATACATTTACATATGATGTACTTTAAAAATACCCTGAAGTTGTACTTTTAGCATACTAAATTGGTCTGGTAAATTGGAACAACATACTTTGTACTTAATGCACTTTAATTCTGTAGTAGTGCTGCACTCAAACTAAAGATACAATTTAATATATTTGATTGTGCTAAAGTGGAGCTATTGCAAGTATACTTTAAGTACACTTTAAATATTTTGCATTTAAAGACTGATATTATTTAAAGATCATACAATCCTCATCAATAGTGACATTTAAACATATTTTATGCTTAATATTAAGAAATGTGCATTGTTCACAAGTAGTACACCAAATAGTTTAATTAAACTTTTTATATCAGTAAATCTCAAGTGATATGTCAGTAAATATATTAATGGATCTAAACTATACTTAGTATAAAATAAAAGCATTTTAAATCTATACATTTTTACAAGGGTACTTTTGAGTATCATGCCCAAATTTCATATCCAATCAAAAACTGATGCACAAAACCAAGTCACCACCCCACATTTTTTTTTATTAATCCTTTATTCTCTGGTGTCATAAACGGAAGGAAAGATATGTCTCTACTTCTGCTGCATTGCAATTTTTATTGCGAAGTTAATGGGAAGAGGTTATTAAAGGGATAGTTCACACAGAAATATCTTCTTTTGAAGATATTTCAAAGAATGCTGGCAACCAAACAGTTGACGGTAGGCAGTGACTTCCATAGTATTTTTATATAGTATGGAAGTCAATGGGTACCGTCAGCTGTTTGGTAGAAAGTAGTGAAAGAGTATTGTTCATTCTAAACTACTCTAAATCTACTCTATCATCTGTGTATTTGTGCATCTTCTTGTCAGAACTGTTTAGGGAAAAATAAATAGATGAAAGAGATCAAAAGAAACAGACTTATTATGTTATTATATAGGAGGCCCATATTTCCACACACATGCAGAAGCAGATGGTTGAAAACGTCTCTTTCTATTTTAGTCTAATTTAATGCTTTTTTTTATCATTTCCCTCCTCTTTCACCCTCAACCTCTTAGTCTTAAAAGGACTTGCTCCTGTCTTTTCTTTATCTCCAGTTCAGTCCTGCTAAACTATCTCCCTCTGAGATGAGACTTTGTGATAGTTCAACAGAATTAAAATTGTTGCTATTTGTCTTTTGTTGAGACAAAGTGCTTGAGAAGACAGCTTGTTTGTCAGATGGACAGAGTTTGTTCAAATATCCATCTGGAGATAACAGGCTGTCGTCTGTCAGGAATGTGTTGTGAGATTGTTCGGCATTCCTTCCAGCCCTCAGATGAGACGAACTGACCTCAAGCCAGTGAAACTTCTGTTTATGTGCGTCTTCACCATTTCCTCTCCTTCTGCCGAAAACATCAACAAGAAGTAGTAGTTCATCTCTGCTGGCCGGTTTACTGTGTCACCGTCTATTGTTTAAGCAGTACAATGATGTTTAGATCCCTCATCCTACTGTGATAAGGGAAGGTGGAGGTAGTGGAAATGGGAAGGGGGAAAACCCGGGCACTGGGGGAGGTCAGTGGCTACGAGGCCTATGAAACGCACACACAGAGTGTGTCGGGACTGTGGTCTAATTTAATTCACAAATGCCGTGTTGAAGAAAACCTCAGCGTAGCAATGTGGCAGCCATATACCGGATATTCTGGGATCTTTGTTTTTCTGCTTTTTATTTGGAAAACCTCACAAATAATTGCATTATTTTGGTACACATGTGTGATGCATGAGACTTTGCTGTTAATTGTTTGCCTGGATCATTGATTCAGTGTGTTAATCTCAATGATTTTGTTTTACTCAATAGTTAAAAACAGGTATTGTTTCTTTCTTTCTTTCTTTCTTTCTTTCTTTCTTTTTTTGAGGTAAAATAAGATTTTGACATGTTCTTAAATCATTAGTTGTAGGGCTGCAACAATTCCTTGATTCTATTCTTGAATCCATATTGCATATTAATGCATATATTTAATATTGCATATTACTTGATTAATTGTCAGAATAATTGATAGATAACTCGATTACCAAAATAATCGTTAGTGACAGCCCTAATAAGTTCTTTCTGTTTCTTCTAAAAGTAAATAAAAGTAAATAAAATAAAAAAAAAACACACAAAAAAAACTAAATCTGTAGACCTGCAGAAAGAGAGTGAAGGGGGGAAAGTTTAAAAAAAGCAAATGGAAAGAATAAAGGAACATGAGTAGACAAACTTTTGGTCAATGTTTGTTCCAGATGGAGTTAATTAGAAAATGGAGAGAGGATTATGTGTGAAAGCCAAGCCTGTTTATTTTAGAGATAGACACCGATCACATGGAGTGACCTCTGACCCCTGAGAAACGCATGCACACTAGTTCTTAGAGGAGAAAAACTCCCTACTGGCCAATTCACGAGCACCAGATCACACATAAATGTGCAATCAAGAGTTAAGGCCTCTGATCTCCCACCCGCTGTCTTTGAACAGCAAAGGGGACACTGTGCAGCAACACGTCACCTCACATCACCTCTCTCTGTTATCGTGCAGCTCTCTGTTATCACTCTGGGAAAAGCTTTTATTGGCTTGCAGGTAATGGGATAGTTTATGTTAGGAGACCCCCATGTAGAGGGGAAGTGGGGGTCTGCACTTTTCCCCCTTTCACCATCCTCTTTTCATTGGCCACAAGCCTTCAATAACAAAAATTATCCTCCTGCTTGTACAACCAAAACCACTGGAAATAGTTTAAAATTATATATAAGCATTTATGTAAATTGTTAACACGTTTCTACTAATTTTAAACCAGTTTTAAACTAAACTAATATTAAAAACTTTTTTAAATGTATTTATATGAATGTTCATTTGTTCATTAATGTTCATTCATAATGCTATGTTAATTTAGTCAATGAAATTAATAAATTAATTTTCATTTCAATACAAATTAATTGCAGCATAACAATTTGAGTAAAAGCATTTGGTAAGCCCCTGTTTTATTATACATGCTTTTTGACTACCCCCACCATTTCAGAAAAACATTAGATGCTTCAAATTGAAGCATTTTTACATCAGCACTCTCAGAGTTCAGCTCAAGGCCTTGTTTTTGTTTTCAGGGCCCCTAAGGGTCTCATCCTTAGGTTTGCTTCAACACTGATGACAGATTCCACAGACCACGACTCTTACTGTGTTTATTTAGACCGTTTGGAAAAGGAGTAAAGTCAGATGTGTAAAGAGCTAGAGGCAGCGAATGAAAGAAGTGAGATCATGTTTCGTTAAAAGCACACCGTTGACTCCAGCCTCATTTCTTCTAAATCCACTCCTTGCTACAGACGGGTGGAGTTAAGTAGCACTGTACACTCCTCCCTCACTATCTGAATTGGCTCACAGGCCATTCCCCCTTGAATGTGCTATCCCAGCCCCCTAAGTTCCTCAGTTCCTCACTTTATGCTGACTGGAGCCTTGGGCCGGGAAGCAGCAGCTGTGTGTGAGTGAGTAGTGCTGTAGAATAACATTTGTTTGGCTAGCTTTATTTATAAATTAGTAGGGTCTGGAAATGTTCTTTAAAAGTGATTTTGTTGTCTGAATAGTGATTAGTATTTTTCATGGTTGTTTACTGTTTAATTATTGCAGTGAGGTATTGATATCTGTTGATATCAGTAAATCTCAGTGTTAATATAGGGTAACACTACTGTATATTTCTAACTGTGAAACTTTGTGATGACAGTTGTCATTTTATCATTTTTGTGACTTTTATATTTACTGTAAATGGTCATTAATGGCCGGTAATGGTCATTAATTTTTTTTTATTCTAAAACAGCAGTTTTTTAGTATTTCTTTTTTTTAACAATAGAGCAGGCAAATGTGTATAGGTTTTAAGTATCAGTTGTGAAATGTAGATGTGTTTTGATGGTTTAGAATGCCTATTTAGGTGCTTAGCACATCTGACTCTACGTAAAAGGAAATAGGAAACCTCACACACAGTCATGCTCCAGGTTTTGCTCCTTCTGGCAGCTCTTATTGAGTGTCCACCCTGTCAGGCCCACAACGTGGGCTCTGCCCCCCTCATTATTCAATATCGTGTCTGGGAAGAACAGCCCTCAGGGACAAAGGTGGGGCGCCTCCTGGATGACCTACGTGAACGTGGGGAAACAGGATCTCTGGAAAACTTCCAGGTCGTGCCACACGGGCACGCTCTACCAGTCACGGTTGATTCAAGGGATGGTACCGTGTCAACACTACGCAGGCTGGACCGAGAAGAGCTATGCTGGGAACAAGCATTTTGTGAACTGTCCTTCAGTGTTCTCTACAGAAAGGGTGGTGCTATGCATTTCCTGTCAGTTCGTGTGGAGGTGATGGACCTAAATGACCACAGCCCAGTCTTTCCCAACCTAGTGCAGGAGGTGGAGATCTCTGAGACGGCCTCGCTGAGAATGCGCATCCCTCTGGACCGTGCTGTAGATCCAGATGCGGGACCAAATGGCCTGCAGACCTACTCCCTGTCCTCCAACGAACACTTTGCCTTGGATGTCCGTACTTCAGGAGGGACTAAGCAGGCTGAGTTAGTGGTCATCAAAGAACTGGACAGGGAGTTGCAGCCATCTTTAGAACTGGTTCTAACAGCCTGGGACAAAGGAAACCCACCAAAATCAGGCAGCACAAAAGTTATAGTCACAATTCTCGACTCCAACGACAATAGCCCTGTCTTTGAGAAAGCCCCAGCAGTCATTGAACTAGCTGAGGACACCGTTCGTGGGACGATTGTCATTAACCTCCGTGCTACAGACCCTGATCAAGGTGCTAATGGGGAAGTTGAGTACTCCCTTAGTAAACATGTCCCACCGGATGTTCAAAGACTATTCAGCATCCATCCCAAAACAGGTGCTTTGACTTTACAAGGCCCTTTAGATTTTGAAGAAAAGCATGTGTATGAGGTAGACGTCCAAGCTCGAGATCTGGGGCCCAATGCAATCCCGTCTCACCACAAGCTGCAGGTCAAATTGCGAGATGTCAACGATAATGCACCCCGCATACATATAACATGGACTCCACCAGATTCCCCTGTTGCAACAATCTCTGAAGGAGCACCAAATGAAACTTTCCTTGCTCTTGTGATGGTATCTGATGCCGATTCTGGGGCAAATGGGCAGGTACAAGTGCACATTCTGAGTGAATCTGGCTCCTTCAGACTCAAACAGATCCATGGAGACAATTACATGATTGTAACCAATGACACACTGGATCGTGAAAGACAAATGGAATATAATCTTACTCTTCTAGCTCAGGACAGTGGTCAGCCTTCTCTATCTTGTATCAAGCATCTGACCGTCCATGTTTTGGATGAAAACGATAACGCGCCAATGTTTACCAAAGGTCTCTACCGGAGTGTCCTCAAAGAGAACAATACACCTGGTTTTCAATTCTTGAACGTGGAGGCACGTGATGTTGACCTAGACCTCAGTGGAAGGGTATCATTCTCCATTAGAGAATCAAATGAACTGGGGACACCAACAGCATTTTTCTCTGTCCACCCCAGCAGTGGGGCTGTTACTGTCCAACAATCATTGGATTATGAGGAGTCCCACTCCTACTCTTTTATTGTGGAGGCTGTAGATCAAGGATACCCACCAATGACTAGTAGTGCAACAGTGCTGGTTGAGATACAGGATGTTAATGACAATTATCCTGTAATCCATGAGCCACTACCCAAGAACGGAGTTGCATTGCTAAGTGTCCCAGTGAATGTGGACAAAGGGGAGATTGTGACTCCACTTGGAGATAAAGCTCTGGAGGATAACGACTATAAGCCAAGAAATGACTCTTCCCTCAACAATCCTGAAGGTTTTCTGGCCACCACCATTCGGGCCAGTGATGGAGATTCTGGTCTCAATGGAAGACTCAGTTTTAGAATAACAGATGGCAAGCCTTCCAACTTATTTTTTCTGGACAGAACTACCGGGCAGCTTTATGTTAACACAACCAATAGCACTGAATTGATCGGCAGAACTTTTAAACTGGGCATTGCAGTATCCGACATGGGAACACCTATGCTAACCACAAGAATCACTTTGGAAGTGACATTCATCAACTTTCGTGACCACCTAAAGAACTTGTCTAATGACAACCAGGCCCAGTACAGTTTTACAATGCTCTTGGCCATCTGCCTTGGATCAACCTGCCTGGTATTATTTCTAGCCATTGCTTTGGCCAAGACATTCTGTCATCCTGACAAACGGGACAACCGTGCTTATAACTGTAGACAAGCTGAGTCAACCTACACCCGTCACCCACGACGGCCTCAGAAGCACATTCGCAAGACTGACATCCAGTTGGTACCAGTGCTTCGGGGTCGTAAAGAAGCGCCACAAGAAGATGAAGCTGAGGCATTGTCATGTACATCACCTTTAGTGGAAAAACCACATCCGCAGGGCCAATTTACCCTCACGCCAACCCTTGCTCGCATGGCTCAAAATCAAGCTCATGCGGAAATGGATGGGAACCCACCATTAACTCAAAGCAAGATACTCAGAAAGCCTGGGAGCATCGAGTGGAATGGAACACTTCCTTATAACCCAGGAACACCATATCGAACTCTGCAAAAGCCCAGAAATTCTTCCTCCTCGTCTTTCGCAAACTCACAGACCAGCACGCTCAGACGAAACAAAAATGAGGAGGTCAAGCAAACTACCATGGAGCCCTCAGAAACAATGTCTTCAGTTCCCAGTAATCAAGCCACACTACGGAGACCAAAGACCACAGAAAGAAGAGGAAAGATGGACGAGTCAGACCACAGGCAGATCCTGAGGAACCTTGTTCGACTCTCTATGGCGGCCTTCGCAGAGAACGGATCTATTGAACTGTCCTCTGCCTCACCTGAAGTGCAAGTAAGAGATGTTTTGTTTTTAATACAATCTTAACATTTCAGATATGAAAATATATTAGATTTCAAGGTATCCCAGTTCATATAGCTCAAGTGCATTATAGTTTTCCCACTTTGCAGTTGCACTGCAGGACTGGCCCATATCTATAGCAGCCTAAGGGGACAGTTGACAGATGATGAAGACAGTGAAGCGTATTCAGAAACACATCAGTGTCACACAGTAACTTAAACCCTTAATATGCCTCAGGAGAAAACGCTGCCGTTCCTCAGCGTTATCACGTTACAGCGTCATACTGAATGTGGGAAGAAAAAACAGATTCATTCCCTGGTTGTCCTATGAGGGGGGAAGGTACTTACATAGATATTTCTGCACAGTAAGATTATACTTCTTAGACATGTATGGGCTGGTGGCAGTCAGCAACAAATTGCTGGTAGTGATCTGATTCTCTATAAATAGTAATAAAAGTGAGAATAACAGCTTTTCACTAGCTTGTATTTCAAAGACCAAAAGTGCTGCGCTAGTCAAACTGTGTATCCTCTGGATCTGGGTCCACCCAGATGGTTACCTCTACCAAAACGATTAGCAGAACAAAAGGTCCTGGCATGGCTTTGAGCCCTCACGTGAATACTGCGGTCAGTCAGGAAGAGCGTGGATCCTGACCCCCACCCTCTTCGCTTTTCCTACTCTCCAGTCCACCCTCCTTTACTCACTTGGCCCAGTTGGCAAATTAGACCTATGGCGACTGCGGAGGAAAGGGGCCGAAATGTCACCGGTGCCTGCCCTCACAGCCAAGGCTGGGTTTCTTATGTGCATCCTGGAAGGAAATAGCCTCTAAAAGAATAGACCCTGTGTAGAAGCAGCTTCCTGTCTCCCCCTCACTAGTTCTGCAGCTCTAAGTCCACAATCCATTTTCTTATCCCAGAATGCTCTTCTGTGCTGCATCTTATTCTGTAACAGATTATATCATGCATTATGAAATTATGACATTTTAGAAGACCAAATGGCCTCCTAGGATTTCTATTGTTTTGCAACATGGTTAATTGTGCATTCAAAGTTATGTCACAAGCTCCTCTATATAAAAAATATTAACTCTGTGTCATTTTAATTTTACAGCAGGTGTCTCAGCTCCTGTCTCTGTTGCATCAGGGGCAACTCCAGCCTCGACCAAATTTTCGTGGCAACAAATATTCCCACAGGACTGGCCGGTAAACCTTTCTGTCCTCCTTTTGGCTTGGATTTTTTTAGTTTTATACTCATTCCCATACTAACATACAGAACACAAAACAATACCACAATAACTTCACAATCACAATAACAATCTTATAAGTTGGTTTCATTATTATTCTGATTTTATCAGGTAGATTTCTGGTAAAAAAGGAAGTATATGTCAGTGTGTACAAAAGGAGGCGTCTCATAGCTGAGATCAACTGCGATCATCTGTCTTACTCATTTTACACATAGATTGGTATCAGGCAGAATGCAGTACTGTTTCTATAAATTTAACTTATGTTCATTTAGAATCAAAAACAGAAAGCATAGACTATGACTCATCTGTTCAAGACAGGGCTTGTTTAAACCAAAGACAGCGCAGTCATACTTCCTTCAGTTGTGTGTTGTATTGTTTTAATTTTAGTGTTGAGATCAGTTTAGCTCACAGTAAAATCCCAGTTTTGAGAACATTGTTAAACTCATATTAAGGATAATCACATAGGTATTTCCTCTGATATTATCTTACAAAAAGGTATTGTGCCAGCACTGTGGTACAGTGATGATGCCAATACCTTGGTACTTCAATATAACATGGTACCATATGCATGTATCTGAATGCTACTACAATGAATACCACAGTATTCCATCATAGTTGTGTCTGAATCATAATATCGTTATACCATTAAAAAATAGCATGGTACTTTTCTTCAAGGGTAGTTAACATGTTTAAAAAATGTATTATTTTAATTAAACAAGTTCTATTTAATACAGTTTTTAAATCCTGCAAAACAAAAAAATTTGCCCAATGTACAATTCATTTGTCAATCCTTCCTCATTTCACATGCACATCCTGATTTTTGCTGAGTTAGATGTATTCCTGGGTCAACATATTTTGTTGACCCTGGAACAACATTTTAATCCAAAAGTTTAATCTTGACCACATCCCTACACCTAAACCTAACATTACCCATGAGTAATCCCTAAAATCAGAGGAAATGATAGATGAATGACACTGGTGTACAAGCACCAAACACTGATTGTAAGCCTAAACTTCACAAAAACTATAAACTGTTTTTTCAAATCTGATTGGTTAATCACAATGTTGTTCCAGGGTCAACAAAGATATTGATCCAGGAACATGTGGTACTTGGTAAAATCAGGTTCTGCCATTTGCCATTTGGCACATATGCTTCAGTTTAGTTGTATTTTATTGGATTACTTAAATTTTAACTCATCTATCATTCATAGCTCTGTGATATTGGCACATGCTCTGAAACATTCTCACTGCTTAACTATTTTCATTGTGTATTGTAGGTCAGGGGCTCAGGATGCTGATTGGCTGAGCACTAAAGACAGTGGTCATGGTGAGAGTGAAATGGGCGATATGGACTGGGACTCACCTGTGGACCCCTTATATGAAGAAGGCCTCAATAATCTGCTGACTTCTGGTAAATCTTTATTCTTTTAAAAACAATTATTGTTTTATTATTTTGATTTGAGTCCACCTTTTATGTTCAATTAAAGGGATAGTGCACCCAAAAATGAAAGTTCTGCTATAGTTTACTCAATCTCATGTCAATCCAAACCCAAGTGACTTTTGTTCATCTTTAAAACACGAGGGGAGATATTTTTTAAATTCTCTCATAATTTTTGTCCATCCTTTGAAAGTCCATTCAAGCAAAACTTTCTAAAGACTTTGCAAAAGTAATTTGTGTGAATAAATGATTTATTCCCTTTATTCATCACTTTATATCATAGACCAATTAATTGTAGACTTTTATTCATATATAATATTGATATATAAAAATGTCTTCTCAAGCAAGCAAGCTGAGCTTCTGTTTACCATATTTGATGTGCTCTGCGTTTGTGCATCGATCACTGTTTATGTATGAATAAAAGTCTAATTTAAATTAAATGGATGAATCAATAATTTTATTTTTTGGTGAACTATCAATTTAAGTCGTGCCATACAAGCATAATTTCTGTTGTGATGAATATCAAGTATGCAACTAGCTGAGTGACACAAACAGTGCAAAGTCTCACAGCTGTTGGACTAGATATCAATCCTCTTTGTAATGTTGCAAAATTGGAAGAATCTGAATGCAACTGAAGGACCAGAACTAACTGTGTGTGTGTAATCTAGGTTAAGACTGTGTAATCTAGGTCAGTGGTTCCCAAACTGGGGGGCGCGACCCCTAGGAGGGGGCGCGGCAAGGCTAGTGTACAGCCGATTTTTATAGAAATTCGAAAGAGATAAACGGCCGAAAATATCTGCCGCGCAGTCCGGCAGTATTCAGCGCACACCACTTAATGTGTGACGCTCCTCTCAATATTCCGCTCTATGAATGTGCGTTCCGTTGAGTTGATCACTGCCCACATGCATGCTCCACTCGTGTACCGCTTATGCTCAACGGAAATACAAAGACCGCTCAAATAACGCCGACAGAATATTTCTATGTATACTTGTTCCTGTTTGCAATAGCGTCGCATACTGTGCTGTAACATGCTGTAGTACTGCTGGACAACGCTGGTAAAATGACGCTACCCTCTCGTGACGTTATGCTCTGCTCACATGCTCTGATAATAATAGCTTTGTAGGACTATACATTATTTTGATAATTAGTCAAAAAAAAGTTATATCTGTGGCTTATAAAAGTTGGCTTGTGATTTTTTTTTTATTCAGTATCATTAATATTATTGAGTTAAGTTAAAAAGTCTTACAAAATGACTATATTAATTAATAAAATAATAAATAATTATTACAAAGCAGTTTCAGTTTCAGCCAAGAATTTACATTTCGATACATCCCTAGATTTTTATGTAAAAAGAAACATTTTCAGGGTGATACAAGACCCACTGTGAAATTATCTTGCTTGTTATACAGCTACTTGCCACATATGTAAATAATTTAACAAAAAATATGAATTTCATCATATTTTATTACCTCAAGACGACTCGCAGTACCCGCTGCAGCTGTCTGTTATCAGTTGTAGCTGTTTTTGTCGTAAAATAACAGACCACTAGATGGTGCAATTGATATCAGAAATGAGAACTGCCCTTAGCCGAGTAAAATTATGAATGAATGACCCATAGTAGTTCTGCTCTAAGCATGGACAAGTTTTTGAAAAGACAACAAGTGTCAGGTAAACGTAAAGTAGATGATGAATCTACTTCAAAGATCACAACTACAACAAAGAGAAGAAAATATGAGAAAATCTGTTTAAAAAACAATGAATGCTGTTACAAAGTACAAAAAAATAGTACATAGTAAAGCTGCATGCTTTACTTTTAATGTTTCTACTCTAAAGTAACTAGTTCCTTGTTTAGTTTTTTTTTTCCAGTAAGTTGTCACACACTAAATTTTAATTATTACGTTTCAAATAAATCCTTCTGAAGTTGTGTTTATGTTTATGTGTAAATGCGGGGGTGGGGCTTGAATTTTTTTTATTCTGCAAAAAGGGGGCCCGGCAGAAAAAGTTTGGGAACCACTGATCTAGGATCTAGGTTAAGTGATGTGAAAGGGTTTCCTGATTCTGAGTACAGCACAGGATTTACTATTTTTGTAGGTGATTTCCAGATATCTTACATTTATCCTGTTTTCCACTTTTTTTTCACATACAGCCTAGCAAGTCAACAAATAAGACAGATAATTAATTTTAAAAATACTGAAATCTTACTCTGGAAGCATTAATGTTTACAGTCTGTTGATCCGGACGTACTAATATGCATTTAGATTTTCGCTGCTGCGTTTCCTTTGTCTATGTATAGAGTAAATGTTTGTCTGCAGTTCCTTCCATCTATTGTTCTGAGATTTAGCACGCTGTAAATTGACAGGGCCCTTTTTTGTTCTCTTGAATGAAAGGTCTTGCTTGTTTTCTGTTTTATCTCTCTGATGTCTGAGCAGTTTTAGCTTGATCTTTATGTCCATGTTGATTTCCACCAAAGTTACACAGTAAATCGTCTTACATGCAGCTGTCTCTGAGATACTCCACTCTTGTTCCAAATTAAAGAATCAATTTTAAGTTAAAGCTCCTGTGCACTTTGTATGTAGATCTCTATTTGTGCCTATGTAGAGTATTTCACTTAAAAGGTTCCATTATACTTAGGAACTACAAAGGATACTAACCTTATTTTTTTTTTAAGTTTTGATACTGTTACCGACAGTGCTGAAAAGTAACTGATTAAATGTAATCTGAATTATGTAATCAGATTACAAAAATGTGGTACTTGTAATTAGTTTCAAATACTTACAATCCAATTTTTTATGGATTACATGATTACAGATTATTCACACAATGGCAGTAAATTATTCATATTTCTCCCAAATTCTTCTTTTTCCTTTTTGAAATTTTGAAATTCTTCTGTGTGTCATATTGTTTAGTTTTGAACATTCACATTATAGAATGGCCATGTAAATACCATTCAAATTAATATGTGATACACAAGATTTAAAGCTAGTATTTCAGTCATTTAAGGAAATGACTGTGTTATTAAATAAATGTTTTATTTTTTTCACAGTTTTCTGATGTTGGTTAATTGTCAAATTGGCATGCAGGCGAACAATATATTTCAAATGTAAACATTTAAGTCATAAGTAATCTAAATGTAATCCAAAAGTTACAATTACATCAAAATTACATTACTGACTACAAATTTCATCATGTAATTCGTAATCAGTAACAGACTACAATTTGTAAGTAACCTACCCAGCACTGGATAATGATAATGATTATTACTTAAATGTCTAAATTAGGGCTGGCAAACGATTAATCATGATTAATCGCATACAAAATAAATGTTTGAGTTTGCCTAATGTATGTGTGTGTACTGTGTGTAATTATGTATATATAAAGACACACAAATTAATGTATATATTTAAAAGAAAAATATGTTATGTATGTACAAAATATTTGTATTTATATATAATGTAAATTCTATAAAAATTATAATAAATACATTTACTTGTAAATATTTCTTTAATATATACATGAATGTTTTTGTATTTGTATATACACAATAATTACATACAGTACACACATATATATATTAGGCAAACTTTTATTTTGCATGCAATTAATTGCGATTAATCGTTTGCCAGCCCTAGTCTAAATATGTTTTTTTGTTTTGTTTTGGGTTTTTTTCTCTCTGTTTAACATGGAGGTGTTTTGTGTGTGTGTTTGACTTTGCTTAGCTACACACATGCTTCTTAGTCATGTGACATGGTTGTTTTCACATAAAAGTACTGAAAACCATCTTTTGTATTAATATAATTTTAATGTCAGTAATTTTTTAAAGGAATCTAAACCAAATATGTAGTTTGTGAATACTGCTATATCAGTACTGCAGTATATGCGCCTAATTCTACCTTAGAAGTCAGGAAGGCAGCTCACTAGGTCTTGGAACAGAGTGTATGGTTTTGCGGTTTGGTTGACTCAGTATTGCCCCGAAATTCATCTGGTTATGGTGTTAGTCATGGTACTGAAGACAGAGGTTTTGTGTTTACTATCAGGGGTTTTATTTCTAAAGCACGCAGGTACATATTCCCTCTCTTCCTACTGAGTCATCTCCGTTTTTAACCACTTACTCACACCATCACGCCACACCTCTTTTAGAACATTCAAAGGTTGATCCTTAAGTCACACAGCTCGCACACACCTGCTCACATGTCCTTGGGCTCTTCACGTCATGCCATAACTCTTATTGTTAACACTTCAACACAATTCAGAAGATGTGTATGTGTTATGCATACCCTAAGGACAGAGAAGGTGAGAGTGTGTGAAGTGTGTTTGCGTGTGTGTGTGCAAGTAGAAGTCATTGTTCGATCTCTGCATTCTTCCTTTGAAGGCCACACTGCCCTCAGGCTGCTGTTTCTCTACCACATTCTTCTCACACTGTTTTTCAAGGGCCGGAGATGACAAATGTGCACTTTGTTGTATCATGTGTGACTTAAATGAATAACAATGGTTTACATTCTTTACATTAGTTAGGTCCTTGATTAATAATGCCGCTTGCTATGGCAAGCATCACTGTGACTATTGATTGTGTTCATGCTTAGATTTATTAATTAATAATTAGTTATCAATCTTGGACCTTAATTTCACAGATAAAAGAGATTAATTTATTGTCTATGGAGTACCCTGCTAAAAAACAACAACAACAACAACAACAACAACAAAACAGCTAAAACCAGCCTGGTTTAAGCTGGAAGTAGCTGGTCTCCCAGCCTGACTAGGCTGGTTTTAGCTGGTTGTTCCAGCTGGTCTCCCAGCCTTACCAGCTTAGGAAGTGGCCAAAACCCCTTTAAAACCAGCCTGCTGACCAGCTATAACCAGCTAAAGCCGGTCATCCAGCTTAGGCTGGTTTTAGCTGTTTTTTTTCAGCAGGGTAGGGATGTATAAAGCAGCACTGCTCAAACTAAAGTCACTTTCAAACCAGAATTGTGAAAACGGAATTTTTTACCCTCATGCAAAATTCCTGATTGCATGGATTTTCACATTTACCATTTTTTGGCAAATTTTGAATGTATGTAATGGGTAATTTTGGGTCAGGGCCAAGTATTTCCCAATGCAAAAGTCACAAGAGATTTGCCATGTTAACCAACAAAAACCTGCTTGGTTTGAAAGATCGTTGAACCAAACTGAAACAATGATGCCTTTTTTGTTTTTCTTGGTGTGAAGACCATTTTAATAATTTGCAGAACCGTTTTCTACTTTAACCCTTTAACTGTCACCGTCCCCTCTGTGGGATGCCTATGTTTACTTCACCATATTACAAATAAATCCTAATCTAATCATGGCAAACTATACATCGTTGGAAAGGTCTAAGACTCCTAAATAGATATTTTACCATATTTTTGTGTTACAATTTATGTAGGAAAAGTAATAGATTAACATATGTCAAGAGTGCAACTTAAAAAAATCTACATCATAACATGGGTTCTGAGCTTTGTCACAAAAGACTTTCTTCATGTCCTTTTTCCCTATCACGCTTTAGATATCATAAGAAATTATATATCAGTTCATCCTTTGAAAGGCATTTTAAAATCAGACATTGCATTACCACAGAAAATGTACATCAAAATCATATTACAAAATGTTTTCATTCATGAATTATAAAAATTTAAGTCTGAATAGTGCATTTTTATGTCTGTTTTAAAAAAAAGGAGTGACAGTTAAAGGGTTAAAGAACCGTTTGTGCAATGGAAAGTTTCCATGGATGTTAAAGGTTCATCAGAGAAACACAGGTGCCTTTATTTTTAAGAGCTGAACAAAAAGGTTGTTTCAAACACAGATAATATGTAAAAAGAGTCAAGCTTGTGACTAAAGTCACTTTCAAACCAAAATTGTGAAACAGGATAGGGAAATTTTTCACCTTCATGCAAATTCCTGATCGCATGGTTTCTAAAGGTTTTCTTTTTTTTTTTTTTTTGGCAAATTTTGAATGTATGTAATGGGTAATTTTGTGTCAGGGCCAAGGTTTTCCCAGTGCAAAAATTGGGAAAAAAATTGCAGTGTTAACCACCAAAAACCTGCTTGGTTTGAAAGATCGTTGAACCAATCATGCTATAAGCCTCTCTGAACACCTTAGCAAGTGCAAATGAATGAGTTATAGTATAGTTTTCTGAGTTTGAACCGATCTGACGGACGGTTTGCTTGTTTGAGAAAGTGTGGCATACATACCAGCAGTAACACTGGCTAAATGTAAGTGAATGTTACACACATGTCACTGTAAAGTGTGTAAGTCTGCCGGTGGTTGTTTGGATGTGGTTGGATTCATTATGGCATTTTTACCATGTCTGTGGGTAAATGGGTTTAACTGCTTTAGAGGTATTACCAATGCCACCATTTCCTCCATCATTAATTATAAGATGCAGTAACAAGGAGGTTTAAGGAATAAAAGTAAGAAAGCTACAGCAAGAATGTGTGATGGGACGTATAATTATTAATGAATAATAATGTGAAGGGGTGAATTTAGAGATTTGAACGTGGAGAGAGGAAGTCATGAAAAAGAGATTTGGAGGTTTTGACTCAACTCTCTGATGTGGCTGTGTGGGTTCATTTGATCAGTGCTCGCTGGATTTCAGATCTTTACTCACACACACTGTCCAAAAGCTCCTGTGCAAACTTAGCCCTT
The DNA here is from genome assembly GCA_012976165.1 of Labeo catla. Classification (NCBI taxonomy): domain Eukaryota; kingdom Metazoa; phylum Chordata; class Actinopteri; order Cypriniformes; family Cyprinidae; genus Labeo; species Labeo catla. Next base: position 475,824 of record VONZ01000371.1, on the reverse strand, counting down.
TTGTTTCTCCTCCGTCTTTAATTAAGACCCTGGCGTCTCTGATCCACAGACCAGAAAAAACACTCAAAAAGCTATAAAGCTGTCTCTGATTCATGGAGGTTGTCCACATGCCTCACTATGTTTGAGGAATCATGTGTGGCTGTTTCAGAGCCCCAGGTTCTCTCTGTGTTTTGTACTAGCCACCATCACACTGTGGCGTCTCCTCGCTCATTCAGAAACAAATGTTTTTGCCATAGCCACTCCAGCAAACTGAGTCTGAGCTTGTGTTATGTGAAGCTGAGTGAAGTTGCCTGCAGTGATGCATTATGACCAAAAATGCAAGACAATGTGAAAACAAAAATAAAATGCAGCTAATCATATAAAGATGTGCTATTAGGATCAGTGCATGCATAATTATTAGGCAAGTTGATATTCTGATCATATCTGATCAGATTTTCCAAGCACATTTTACCAATTCCAAACCACATAAATTTTAATAAGTACTATTAATTTTGTATTTAATCATTTATAAGTGATATAAAATTGTACATGAAGCCTGGAAGTGAAAAACTTCCTATATGCAGATGTGCATAATTAAGCAGGGTTTCTTTTACAGATAAAATGAGCCAAAAAAGAGATTGAACTCAGACTGAAAAGTCAAAAATTATTAAGTCCCCATGATAGATATTCAAAACCTATGCAATACACTCATAAATGATTAAATCCAAAGTTATTAGTAGTTATTAAGACTGATATGGTTTGGAATTGGTAAAATGTGCTTTGAAAAAAAATGATCAGAATATCAAATTGCCTAATAATTATGCATGCTCTGTGTATATGTGCATGTTTGCACTGTGTGTGCTGATGATTAGACAAACTCTAGCTTTTCTTCTATGCTTAATCCAATCACCAGCCTAAACTTAAATGTTCAATAACTGTGTTTTCACAGTGACGCCAAAAAGGAATCATTTTTGTGAAGAAGTGAACACTTTTAGTAAACACTTTTTCTTGGTTTGAAGACCATTTTCATAATTTGCAGGACCGTTTTATACTTTAAATAACAGTTTGTGCAATGGAAAGGTTCTATGGATGTTAAAGGTTTGTCACAGAAACACAGGTGCCTTTATTTTTAAGAGCTAAACAAAAAGGCTGCTTCAAACACAAACACAAATACTATGTAAAAAAGAGTGGTTATAACAGAATTTAACCTTATTCACTTAACCAAGTATTTCTGGAATTTTTCTGGCTTAATGGAGGTAATTTCCTTGTTTACTGTTCACTTCCTTTGCCCTAAAAAACAGTGGCTAAGGGTGTCATTTTAAGACAAGCTTTGTCATACTGGCCAACACTCATCTGTGTTACATCTCAGCAGATGTCCGTGAAATGTCAGGTGAAGGAAATGCCTGTTTACTGAATTAAAGATAAATGCACATCTCGTCTTGGTATTTCCTGTCATCCTGTTTTTTTTATCTACAGTACTCAAGTAAACAAATTCAGACAGACTTTGTAGCTTTTTTTTCCAGATGTTTTGTAAATATTTTAGTATATATATTATACTTCATAAAATTAATAATGTTATAATCTATTTTTACTACTTTTGCAAATGTACTCAAGTGTGAGTGTGATATAAATGTACCTGACATATTTCATTCCTCTTTTTGTGTAGATGATGTGTTCTCAGACATTCCCGATCCAGCGTGGATGGCTCGTCTTTCTCTTCCTCTGACAACCGACTACCACGAAAACCTGTTTATCCCAGATGGGCCACCCTCCCCTGACACTCACTGTCCCATGGCTGGTCCTGATGAGTCCACTTCTTTCTCTACCTTTGGTAAAACCCCAGAGAAGGCCCCGCTGGATGGCAGAGCTCTGATTTCGGAAGTGAGCTCCCTGTTTGAGATGCTTTTGACACAGAAAGCCGACGCGCAGTCGCGTCCACCTGCTGACGTGCTCTACAGACTTTCAGCAGCGTATAGACGCTCGCTCGGCTTAGACACTGCAAACGGAGGTGCTGCTCATTCACGTCAACAAGGGCAAACTTCCTATGGCAACCCTATGCCATAAAAGCAAAGATTGTTTAATTTCTGTTGCATTTTGGGTTGCATACCAGCCTCAGGAACACTAGCATAACCCTTAAAACCCCACATAAATGGCCTAAATATATTATAACATCATCTTTTTTCAACCAGGTCTGTCTGGAACAGGCTATGGCCATAATAACAAGAACTTTTTATAATTTTTTCTTAGAATAAAAAAGACAAAACTTCATATTGGGGGTGCATTATAAGACTGACAATAAGTCTGATTTGTTCTTGATATATTCTTTTGAAAGACGGTAAATAATTGAACTCTGTGAACTGGTGCAGTTCATGCAGTGCATATTAGGAGAAATGAGTCTTTCTCCTCTTTAGGAAATAGCTGTTTATAGTAGCTGCAAAAAAAACTTCCAAACAAGTCTCTTCTCTGAGAGGAAACTAAGTAAACCCTCAGCCACAGTCATTCACAACCTACAGGATTTTCTCTGCCAGGGCGCCCACTGCTGGTTATTTTCTCCTAATGTTTGTATAGTTTTGTATAGTTACAGGGCATGTAATAGTCAAAGAATTTAGAAATAAGCTTAGGCTTATATACTGTATATGCAAGACTTGGTAATCGTAGGTAAGGACTGCAAAGCACTGATGACAAAATTCAGTTATGTTCTGAATGTAACTTTTGTTTTTTTTTTTTTTTTTTTTTTTTGAACGCTGTAAGTTATTGATATCAAACAAAGATGTATATATTTTTTTCAATGTCATTTCGTATTTGTGTAGTGCTGTTTTTGTATTCAGAATTGACATCATTTTCATTTTGTAAACTAAATAAGTGAAATAAAAATTTCAATAACTTATTGTGCTATATTTTGTAGGTTGCAATAAAAATGCATTTAACCCCAAATCTCCATGCATTAAAAATTGAAAAAAAATAAATAAATAAAAAAAATACAAATAAAAAATACAAATATCAGTGTGAATAAGAATAAGAATATATAATAGCACTATCAAGCAGTTGGTCTGATGATCAGCATGGTTATGATTGTCTGATAATATTACAGCATGATTGTATGATGTTTCTCAACACTGTAAAGCCTGACATATGAAATCATTTTCAGAAAAACTAAATGGTTAAAATGGAACAACTTACTGAAACTAGTATGACATATGAATAGTATTATATTGAACTCATACTCAAGGAGGATAAAACAAAATTTAATCAGAGACCCAAACTGAGGGAGGGAGGGTGAAAGAAAGAAAGAAAGCAAGCAAGAAAGAAAGAAAGAAAGAAAGAAAGAAAGAAATGTATTGCAATTTTTATTTTTAATATATTTTTTATTATAATTTTAATCGTCTGAGACATTTCAATGCTCAGATTTATGATCAGAGCTCTGTAGTTTTTATTATGGGGTAAATACAATGGTAATTGAGAGACGAATAAATAAACATTCCTCAAAATCCTAATGTATCATTTGATACAATTTAATTTAGTTTTTCTAAAAATGATCAGGGTTCCTACACGTTTTTCATTTCAAAATGTCATACTTTTTCAGATTTAATTTTCCAAACCTCTCAGTAGTTTTTCAGACCATATTTAACAAATGGTTCATAGAGCATTATTTTCAGCTTTATATTTGGTATATAGTAGAGTAATTTATAAATATTTTAAATTTTTATTAATTTTTAAATATTTTTTATATGTTAATATAAATATACTGATTTTTAAGTGGCAACATACAGAACCCCTAAAATAACAAAATAAAAAATAAATACAAAATACAAACTTTTACATGCACACAAGAAACTTTTGTGCCCTCGAGAAACTATTCACATGCATATGGGAATTTTTTTGCATGCTTACACATTACAGTTTCTAGTTTCATATAACCTGTTTTCTTTGTGCGTCACTGCCATCTTACTGAATAAAATGAGAGCATGGATGCACATGAATTAACAGAGATCTGCTTGCTCAAAATTTGGCTTTTGTTATGGTTGTACCTCTAATATCAAGGCGTAATGGCCAATGCACATCCACTATGGCGGCACAGAAACCGTGAAATGAATTGGGCTGATGACATAAAATTTGCCAAGTTCAAGGGTCTATTAAAAAAAACTGGTACTGTAAAAAAGGTGTTTAAAATGTGGGTTTTGTTAGGCCAGTATGCCATATTTCAAGGTCTTAGGTCTCTTTAAAGCATGTGGTGGCCAAAAAACCATACTGCGAAATGGTCTGACTGCACAATAGGTGGATCCGTGTGCATTGTCTTATATGCCAAGTTTAATGGTTTCTTGTGCGAACATGAAAGTCTTCATATTTTTATTTTTGCAAAGGTCCCTGAGGCTATGTAAAACAGTGCTAAGAATATAGTAAGAAGAAACCCAAAATGCTTATTAACCTGAATTGTGAATTCTGAATAATGAAAATGTGCATCTTGAATTCATTCAGTCATACTTACCATCACTAAATAATCACAAAAACAGCTGCCAAGAAACCTTGCTTCTTGTACAATAAATTTATTTTCATTAAATTCGTACTGTTCTATTATTTAAAAAAAAAAAACTAAACAGGGGCAAAAGTTTGGAAACACACATAATTTTTCTATACTCTGCTTTCTTTTTTCCATACCTGGAAAATACTTGAATCAAGCTCCATACTTTTCCAAACCCTGGAGGAACCCTGAATGATTCATTACATTACAATAAGTATTACTTGAAGTACTATTAACACAATAAAAAGTTAGGATATTTCACAGCAAAGACACATATAGCACATAAAGTTGCTTTTTAGAATCATACTAAACCTTTTACTTGCTACTGAAGTCAGACAACCGAAGGCATGTAGTAGATTGTGTGCAACACGTTTTTTGGTTTAATCGTTCATTTAATTATTTTAATCATGTCGATAATTTAGAAACCTTAAAATTTCATGTATTTCACACGATATTGAGTTTCCGTTTAAAAATATTTCTCTCTGCAAAAGTGAATCAAAATATTAATGGCTCATCTTATCTATAAATAACTTAACTAAAGTTTTAAAAGTTTAATCATCCTAACCATCTCATGAAGCTCTTCCTGGCCATGGCTGTTATTGTCCAGCTCACCTGAGTTAAGGCACTGTTCTCTGTAATGCTCCTTTCAACCACTCTGATTGTATCCTGAATAGATCGAATAATTTCCTAATCAGTTCATGGAAACAACCTCAGATGCAGGTGCAAATGTACATTCAGTGAATCAAGAAAGCTGAAAATAAAAACAATTTCAACTTTATTGGAATCTATTTCACATTTGTTGTTATTGTCCACAAAAGGATAAAAAAAGAAGTCATGGGACACTAACAAAGTTCACCAGTCTACAATCAAAGCTTAAAAGGTAGACAGGAAAAAAAAGAAGAGCTCAAATCAACCCTTATCTGCCAAAATCTGTCTTGAAGCAATAACTGACAAATGAGAAGTTACTGATTTCAAAGTCGGATATACTGTATGTGTCCGAGGAATTCATCACTACAATAATGTATATGACAGTGAATGTATATCCATGTATACACATGCACAATTTATTACTGACAGTCGCATTTGCTGTGGGAAAACGATTATCCTGTTTTACATCCCCTGAAGGTTCTCCATTTCTATTACAGACTGTAGAATTTGAGACTTCTGTCCATGCCAGTGGAAGCCAGGAACTGAGCATGTTCACCGAAAGCCACACCGGTCACCAGACCAGAGTGATCTAAAAGGAGAAGAAAAAAAAAAAGTCAGTTTAATAGCTACTTCATAAGACAGCAAACCTTAAAGTACACATGGAATGGCAAAACAGAACTTTTACTCAACTCACCAGAGAAGTTAAGAACCTCAGACCACTGTTTGCAGATATAAACTCTTATGTCTGATCCACCAACAGCTAGATATGTTCCACTCTGGTCAAAGACCAAAGACTTCACCTACAGGAAAAAAGCGGAAATATCAGCAAAGCTTTCAGTAAACATGATAAAACAGTGTCAAACAGATGATGAACACATGGCAGTCATCTGTGGTCTATGCAAGGAGACCTCGTAATTGTTGTCCAAAGTGATTGTCTTGAAGTTCTTCAGCTTTCTCAAATCCCACAGCTTCAGTGAACTGTCCTGAGCACCTACATGTCAAACAAAGCAGGTAGAAAGAGTTTAAAAGATAACTAACAATTGGTAATGTTGATATAACTACACTAACACTATTGGATGAGAACAGAATTGAGCTGAATGATGATGCTATTGCCATCTGTAAAGCTGTTTACAGCTGAAATGGTAGTTTTATAGAAAAAAAAAAAAGAGTTGCAAAATGATTTATTACTATATATACACGTGATTTGACTTGAGAAATCCAGTAGACCACACACTGAAGTGCAGTCCAGTCCCTTTCCTTCCTAAGTCAGGGTCATGTGACCTACCAGTGGCCAGATAGTATCCATTCTCAGAGAAGGCGATGGCCGTCACAGGACCTGAATGTCCGGGGAAGTTGGCTACATTGGTCCGCTCCTTCAGATCCCAGATCTTTATCTGAGAATCTGCCGTGCCAGTGCCGAAAATCAGACCATCAGGATGGAACTGAGCACAGGTCAGAGCTGAAGGGAAGAAAGAATGGCTTTACATTTTCATATGCGATCATTTAAGGGCTATGCTATATAGCTAACAAAATACATACTTATATATTTTTCAGCCTTTCGAAGATATTCAATGATTTACATTTATGTTGTACATATTCATTTGCTCAAATTACTTTTTTTTTTTTCCCAGACAAGTAGTGCCATTTCATCCAAGCCCTTTTTGTATTATATTACAGTAAAATCTAGTTAAACATTAAACATTTTCCATTAAATAAATATGAACTGAGCAAGTGCAACTAGTCTACTGCTACAGTATTTAAGACACCTATGGTCAAATGTAAAATAGGGCTGGGCGATACGGACCAAAAATAGTTTCTCTCTATAGCAATGCATATAGAAAGCACATTAAAGTCATCACAACATTATTGGCTACCAACAGCTGCTTTCATAAAATTCAGGACATAGATGTTTGCCTACAAAACAAACACTGGCTCTGCACCCCTTTACCTAAATTCACTACTTCAGACTTGTGTGACCTCTGAAAGCTTGCATTATGCAAGTGAATGGCACATTACAGTGTCAACTCAAAAAGCCACAAAATCACTTTCATGGACTTGTACATTATCTGTTCCCTCTTAGTAGAATGACCTGCCCAACTCAATCCAAGCAGCTGATTCCTTAGCCATCTTTAAGAATCGGCTAAGAACACATCTCTTCACATCTTTATTTGACCCTCTAACTCTAGCACTCTCTATGCTAATTCTACTTTATCTATTAGTTTTCTTTTTTATTAAAAAAAAAAGAGCCTCTAACACCAGCATTCTCCATTCTTTTGACTCGTTTTATTTTTATTGAAGAGAAAAAACCCTCTAACACTAGCGCTCCCTAGTCTTTCTCTACTCTATCTACTGGTTTTCTTTTTATTATAGAAAAAATATCTTGCAACATGTACTGCATTCGGCTAACTGAGACTTGTCATAGCATTTGCATTTTATAGCTCTTTTGTTGATTTTGATTGCTTATTTTGTCCTTATTTTTAAGTCGCTTTGGATAAATGACTAAATGCAAATGTAATGTAAATTACAGAGCAAGAAATCATAAGTATATTGCATTTTTATATTATATTACATTATTGTTCAGTTCTATTGTTTTTTTTTTAAGGGTTGTATACATTTTTAATATTTCCTTTCTCTGTAACTCTGCTTAAGCTCCATTGATGATTTTGTCATTTCGTACTTTTGAAGAAAGAGGAATTACAATTTTGTTTTCATTGCCCTCACAAAGACTTATCACTAGGGATGCTCATTTTAACCGGTTAACCGTTAACCGACAAAGAATTTTGAAGGATTAATACAATCAGTTAAACGGTTTAAAAGGTCTTTTTTTTCAGTAAATCAGTAATCAAAATATTTTAAAACATTTTCTGGATGGTTAAAATAAAATGAAATTGCATTTTTGAGAGAAAAAAGATAAATCGCGTAGGCCTATAACGTTAAGTCGCATTTTATTATTACATTCAGAAAGACCTGGTGTCGACGCGAAATATTTACAATACACTATAAACTTATGCTAGTCTCCGTATTAAAGATGTATTTGAATGCTAAAATATTATTTATTATGTAAACCTGGTTTTGTACTTCTCGCATTACAGTATCCACATAAAAACAATGTTTGGCATAATATCACGGCAGTACGTTGATAACGATTAAGCAGTGTGAGTTGTTTGCTGCTTTTTGCGCATGTAAAAGTAATCCCGGAAAACAAATGCTGGTATTTTAACGGGTCACAGACACTTATCCTTTCTAAAATAATTCAATTCTAATTTAAAATAATCTTGTCAGTTAATGGTTAATAATCGGTTAACAAGCGTCGGCTGTCGGTTAGGAAAAATAACCGAAATGAACATCCCTACTTATCACATACCAAAGTATCAGAAAATCAAATACAAGAAATAGTTTAGAATACATCAAAAACAACTAATTGAACTGAACATCATGATCAAAAAAAATTTAAGAGCACGTTTTCAGTTCCGAAGCTTATAAATAATGCAGGAAATATTTATATTGCCAACATAACGATGAATATATACTTAATATCTGATACAGATATACATACCACATCCAGCGGTCTCATCAGTGACTTTAGTAAGGACACGTCCAGTTTGGATATCCGAGAAGGCCCAGTACTACAAAACACACATTTTAAATGCATTACAGGCTAACAGAAAAAGATTTTGAAAAGTTCTTTTCACAAAGGAAGTAAAACTGTGAAGCACATGTTAGTAGTAACGTGATGTTTATGCATTGCTTGTGTGCTGTTTCTCAACCATCAGTCTGTGTTACCTGGTCCTCAGATGAGCTCAGTAAGTAGTCTCCGGTAGCGTGCAAAGAGAGGCCGGTAACACTGGCCTCGTGGGCCCTGATCACCTGCACACAGTTGCCCCCGGTAACCGACCACACACGGATAGTGCTGTCTGGAGAAGCTGAGAACACCACCGACTGACAAACAACAAGTGAAGAGAGATGTGAGAACTGAAGACTAACCAGAAATGAGCTAAAGCATGAAAAGCAAGAGCAATGGCCTACCTGAGCAGGATGGTAGATGACAGACGAGACCTTTTTGGTGTGGCCTTTGAGGGTGGCAACAATCTGTTCCTCTCGACGATCAAACACCACCACATTCTTATCCGCACCACCTGGGGAAAGCATGTCAAAAAGATTTGTGGCAGTGCTTATGCGAGCAACAGAGTGCCATCAACATACAGTAACACTAGGGATAATAAGTTGATGTATATCTGATCACAAGAGCTCAGATGAGACATGTTAAAAAAAACACAAATCTGTTGATTTGATCAAACTGTATTTGTGTAATCATAATGTAATGGTACCGGTGAGGACTTTGTTGGTGTCTGTTGGGCAGAGATCCAGAGAGAGAATTCCTGGTATACTGGCACTGTGAAGACCCTATTTAAGGAGGAAGAAAATAAATAAATAGTTTACCGTGAGAAGAGTTGTCTGCTCTCTACACGACTGACTCAAAACACCAAGCTAACATGATACCACAATAACAATAAAAATGCACGCACATTCATGGGATTTCCAAAATGCTCTTCTCTGGAGTTATTTTTCTGACTGATTAATGAGTTCATGGACATTACATGACATTGTTCACAAGCTGTTTTACTGATGTTCTTCTGCAGTTGAAACTGAGTGATTACATGACGTGACACATTCTAATAAGCTGTAGTGCATCTTTCAACCAAGTTTCTAAGCTTTAAATTGACACCTGTTTTGTGTTGGTTAAGCAATTGGTTCAGTAACATGATAAACTAAGCAGCACCTCCCACTTCAGATTAAAGAGGTTAAGATTAAAAATTAATTGATTTTTAGTTTAGACAATGATTGATCATTGGAATTTATGTAAATTGGAATTCCTATGTAAAACTCTTATTGACCACTTACAGCATGGGACGCCACTTGGCGGTACTTGCTGAGATCTTCTGCTCTGACCAGCTCCTCTGGCACAGTCTTTCCTCTCTAAAAAACAAAACAAAGCAATATAAAAAAAAAATAAGTTCATTATGAAGGTACATAATGCTACAAACAGTGACCAAAACAAAAAAAAAAAGAAAAGCAGAAAGCACAAAATCCTCACCTTCTTTCTCTCGGTGGTTAAGACGGTGGCCTTGTCTTGGAGCTATAAAAAAGGAGGGCAGTTTCATTAGCTTTGAAAATGTGATCTCACATACAATAAAATCATTGCTAAACATTCAGCAATGTGGTACTTGTGTTTCCACACACCTTCTGTATAATCTCCGGAGTCATTCCGACCTGCTCACTGATCTCCATAGCCTCTCCGCCAGCACCCTAAGATGTCAAAAAAAGTTTAAAGATATTTAAAAAAAAATAATAAAAAAAAATAAATAAATAAATAATAATAATCATCATCATCAAGTAGCTTTTACCATAGTGATGGGAATCGTTTAGACTCCCTTGATCTGATTTGATTATTTGGGCCAGATGGGATTCAGATTTCAGAACTGAATACAGTTTGTTTTATTGATATACTAGCATCTATGGCTGTTTTCATGATAAGGAAATGCATCTTAATAAAACAAACAAACAAACAAACAAACACCACAATATAGCAGTAGCATACAGTAGTAATACAAAACAACAAACTAGCTGGTGGCAGCTAGTCAGTTGGCACAATTTGCCCAACCAATTCATTCATTCAAAAAAAAAAAAAAAAGAACAACATTTTGGCAAGTGAAACAGATTGTTTTATTCTAACTCTAATGAACGCGTAAATTATCTGGGAATTACTGACCACAGCAGCAGGCTGAGAAGCAGGAGCGGCTTGTGGAGCCACCAGTCCGGCTTGAGGTTTGAGTGTAGCCAAAGCTGCAAGCAGAATAATGAACATGTCAGTAAAAGAACAGTATGATCAGCACATCCAGAAAGCACAATTTTGCCACTCTTACCTTCTCTGGCGGCAGTGACCTCTTTTGTGAGACGAGCAATGACTCTGCAGGCCGCATCGTGCTGATAGAGAGCGTGAGACAGCTCCTGTCGAGTCGTCTGCAACTGTTGCCTTAGAGTAAAACTGTGCAGCATTACAGCATCCTGGAAGAGAGACAAACTCAATGATGGAGAAAAAGATCATGCATTTATTTTTCACACAGTCAGGTCAAAGAACTCACCCACTCATCCTGCAGAGATTTAAGGATTGCAGGAATACTTGTGGCAGAGGGAGCCTTCGGTCGAATGGGGTGAGACACTAAAAATAAAGAAATATATGCATTAAGAATTGGCCACAGAGCACCTGAACCTTCCATTAAACCAGTGTCATCTGTGCCTCTGTACCCTTGATATCAATGAGCTGCTCCTCAGACAGTGGCTGTCCATTGATGGGGTCGGCTCCATTCTCCGCTATGTATTTCTCGATCAGACGCCTCTCAAACACTTGATTGGAAACAGGAGAGACACAGGGGTGCTCCGGCACCTCATTTGAAACTGGAGAGAGAACAAGACTTCAATTAATAAGATGCATTCAAATCAACAAATATTAATTCTCTTTCCTCTCCAGCAGAAAACACCTCATTATAAGTCCACCACTGTTAAACAAATGCTTCTTATAAAACGATATTATCTAATATTTACATTCAACAAGTAGTCTTGTATTCACGCCCCCTTAAATTATTGGTATGTTTTGGTTGCTACTATACTATAAAGTTAACAAGATATAACTCAAGCTTCAGACACAAGCATGCGGTACTTCCCACATTTTGCATTAATTCGCGTATATTTTAGTGAAATGCAGCAAAGCCAACAAAGAAAGCATCCCCATTAAAGTGTAGTTTCTCACAGATAAAGTTTCTGCTAATGTAGCACAACAATGGCTAACGCTGCACATTGCTAATCACTCATGCTAACAGAAACAAACTCACTTACTAGCACAAACCAAAGACATCTCGCTGAAATAGGCGCGCTCCCGCTTTTCAAACAGAGCTCAAATAAAATCAATTCATAAACTTTAAATCGACACAGAATTGATGATGTATTTTAAATCAATGAAGGCGCTGCATGTCCTGAGTCAGAACACGTTGATGTACCGTGCCGCTCAAACAGCGGTGCATGACGGGATACTGACTCCTCCAGAGCGGAAGATGAAACCGATGATGTTCTTCCAGGAAGCGCACGAGACGTTATGTTCAGAGACATATGCACGCTAAAAAGTGTAATCTTTTAAACACATTACCCTCTGTCGGTAATTAACTCCTTAATAATCTTAAGCGGTTTGATTGTCTCATCTAGGTAAAGCGCTGAGAAATGTAACAGACACCACGTGACCATAATGTACTTTAAATATTGGCCTAATCATTATTTTGCCTTATTGGAAAACAACAGGGATGTTTCTTGCAGAGGTACAGGGTCCTCAACCGGTTTAAAATTGCTTACATTTTTGCAGGGCTTGTTTCAATACATTTTAAGTCTCTCACTGTGCGCTCTCTGAACACCGCCCCATACGATTCAGTGCGTGCGTGAGTGAACTGTCCGACTCCTAATGATTCACACCGGTTCGCTGAATGATTCAGTTCCTTTTGTGTTTTGCTAAACTCTTTGGCCATTTCAATAACAAGAACTAATTAAAAAAGAAAGAATTAATTGCCGAATCAGAGATCGGTATTTTTTTTTTTACCGTACCAGACTAAGGAATCACATATATTATTCAGTACAATCGTTGTTTGCACAGATAAAATAATTTATCTTCCAAATAGACAGGGTTCCTACGGGGTATGGAAAAGCATGGAATTTGATTTAAGTATTTTCCAGGTCTGGAAAAGTATAAAAAATAAGTATGGAAAAGTATGTGTTTCCAGACCTTTCCCCTATGTAGTTTTTTTATAATAGAAAATTAAGAATTTATTGAAAATACGTTTATTGCACAAGAAGTCAAAGTCAAAATGTGACTTAATGAATTCAAGGTGCACTTTTTTATTATTAAAAATACAGGTTATAAGCATTGTTTCTTCTACATATATGCCATACTGCTCTAATAAAAAGCCAGATTGTACACTTTTTTTTATAAACCCTTGTACTTGGCAAATTTTATCCCATTAGCGCATTTCGTGTCATGGTCTCTGAGCCACCACAGAGTACCTCTGTATCAAGCCCTAATGTCCAATACACATCGTATTGGACATTAGGGCTTGATATTAGAGGTACTACCTTACGAAAAGACAAATTTTGAAAAGGTAGATCTGTTAATTCATGTGCATTCATGCTCTTGTTTTATTCACAGTAAGATCTCAGTGATGCTCAAAGGAAATATGTTATGTAACTAGAAATTGTAATGTGTAAGATTTTAAAAAAAAATCCCATGTGCAAGTGAATAGTTTCTTAGGGGCACAAAAAGTGTTTTGTGTGCATGTAAAGGCCTGTCGTTGTTCTTGTTGTTTTAACATTTATTTTTATAGGGGCTGTCTGTATGTTGTCACTTCGAGAAAAATCAATGAAAAAAACCCTGAGAAAACAAAAATATTTACAGATGACTGTTTTATAAACCAAACTGAAAGCTGAAAACAATGCTCTATTAACCATTTATATTAAATATGGTCTCAAAATCTGAGAGGTTTGGAAATTTGAGTCTGGAAAAGTATGGAATTTTGAAATGGAAAATGTGTAGAAACCCTGTGGGAAAGATGAGCCATTTTTACTTCTGTGGTCCTCAAGATAAGAGAAAATGAGGCAGAAGTACAATGAAAGTATCTAAAGTAATTTTAGGACGTTTCCTATCCTTTAACATTATCTGAATGTATATAGGACAAAGGGTTATCAAAATAAAGGCTTCTTATAAAAAGGTGTTCCTGTGGCTCAATTTACACCAGGTTAGGGGCAAGTTGACCAGAGTCAGTGGGTAAGATGCACCATCGGGGTTTAAACTATCTGACTAAATCGATTTAAACCCATGTGAAATTTAAAGATGATTTACTACATCTAAAAGCTAATTTACTAATCCAATTTAGCTAATTTTACACAGTTAATTTTCTCAAACCTAACTTAAAGTAAAACCAATGAAATTAAGTTTCATTTTCAATGTTTTGCATTTCTGAAACAGTACGTTGAACACATTTTTAACCTTCCCAAAAACAGACTAAACAGAGAGTTTGTTGAGTAAAATTAAATAAAAAACTGAATTAGAATCAAGGAATAAATATCACTGAAACTAATAAACATTTTAGTCAAAAGATTCTTGGCATGGTAGCTTTTCTGCACTGTCAAACAGGCCATTAGAGACTATAGGTGGGAGGTCACTATCAAATAAACTACAAATAATATCTATCTATCTATCCATCTATCATAATAAAATACCAGTTTATACTTCAGAGATTTAATTCAACTTCAGTGCCTTACGGTGCGGTAAGTGAAAGTGTTGGCTCAACTTACCCCACAGCATTTGGCTCACTTCGTCCCATAGCTGGCATTTTGGGGAAAAAAAAAAAAATATATATATATATATATATATATATATACACTCCTGAACAAAATCTTAAGACCAGGGGAAACATTACACGTATTCACATTTTGCGCTGGTGGATCTTAACCAGGTTGTAAGTACTGCTTCGAAATGGCAAAAGAAATAACAGGAGCAAGAGCCAAAAAAATAAAGAGTAGGCAATTCATAGAAAACTGAAGAAAACTCAAACAGGCTGTTCATCAGCTGATCAAAAGTTTAAGACCATTGCCCAAAAAAACCCACAACAGAGCTAAAAGTGTCAAAAAAGAACTCAGTAGTGAGCAGCCCCACCACTTTTGCTGATTACTTAAAGCATTCATTTTGGTATGCTTGATGCGACTGTTTCCAGGAGGCTGGTGGAAATGTGTGTCCATGTGGTGAAGATGGCTTCACGAAGGGCATCCACAGTCTGGAACTGATGCATTTTTTTGTAAACTTCCCTTGCCATCCATCCCCAAACATTCTCAATGCAATTTAGATCAAGGAAACACACAGAAAGGTCCAAAAGAGCGACGTTATTCACCTTCATCAGGTGGGCGTCGTGAACTGCAGCGTTGTCCTGTTGAAAGACCCAGTCATTACCGCACAGATGAGGGCCCTCAGTCAAGAGGGATGCCCACTGCAACATGTCTACAAAGCCAGCGGCCGTTTGACGCCCCTACACAACCTGAAGCTTCATTTTCCCATTGAAGGAAAAAGCATCCCAGATCATGATGGAGCCTCCTCCACTGTGCCACGTAGAAAACATCTCCAGTGGGATCTCCATGTCATGCCAGTAACATTAGAAGCCACCAGGACCATCCAGGTTACATTTTTTCTTGTCAGAGAATAAAACTTTCTTCCATTTTTCAGTGTCCCATGTTTGGTGCTCCCTTGCAAATTCCAAACGGGCAAGTCTGTGGCATGGGAGGAGATCTGGCCTTTGAAGATGATTTTTGTTCTTCAAGCCCTTCTCTTGCAGATGCTGTCTTGTGGTTTTTAGGCTGCAGTCAGCATCAGTAAGGGCCTCAGTTTGGGTCGATGATCAGTCTGTGTCTTCACGGACAGCCCGTCAGATCCTCCGGCTCAATACAGGTGAATTACCTTTGGGTCTACCACTTGACTTTTTTGTCTCATAACTCTCAGGATCTTTTGAGAAATGTGAAATGGCTGTCTTATTGTGTCCAATCTCGGCAGCGATGGTGCGTTGTGCGAGGCGTTGCGTGTGCAGCTCAACAATCCTGCCACATTCAAAGACAGAAAGCCTTTTTGCCTATGCCATCAGGAGGTCATGACAGTGTGACTGCCTGAAGAACAATGACATCAAAGCCATATTTTCGGCAGATTTTAACTTTTTAAGGCTATGGTCTTAAACTTTTGATCAGCTGATGAACAGCCTGTTTGAGTTTTCCTAAGTTTTCTATGAATTGCCTACTCTCTATTTTTTTGGCTCCTGCTCCAGTTTCTTCTTTTGCCATTTTGAAGCAGTACTTACAACTTGGTTACGATCCACCAGCACAAAATGTGAATACTTGTAATGTTTCCCCTGGTCTTAAGATTTTGTTCAGGAGTATATATATATATATATATATATATATATATAGCCCAGCTAGCTAACCAATTCAGGCTAACATTCAGCTAAATGATTTGCATGGTTTCATATGTTGCTAAGTCACCTACAGCCATTACATCTGTTGTGCTAAAATTTTACTTTGACAAGTCAAAAACACTCTCTCCTAAGCCCGTGCCCATGTTTCTGAAATTGGGAAAGTGGAGTCATTTACTAGTTTAGTGGTCAAAATGTCAATGAAATCTTAATTATCTATTAATTAAAAATATGTAGTTTTTGCTTTTAATTGTTGTGGGTTCATTATACTTCGATTATACAGTCATTAACGTTTACAATGTTTGTGGTTAAACTGGATTTAAAACACATGTAAACACATATAAAATCATGCAATTTTAACATTCTAATTATATTGAATTTTTTAAACTTTCAAATGTTATTTTATTTTTGTTTACTTTTGGAAATGGATCTTCACTATCCTCAATTTGGCTTATTATTTTGCATAATAATAATAATAATAATAGTAATGACAACAACAATCATAAAATTACAAGAAGTCAAAAGAAAAAAAAGAGATGAATAAAGATTTTATTGATGTTCTATAGACAAAAAAAATATTGCTGTTTGTCATTCTGACATCCATAACAATGAGCAAATGAATTCTCCACTTGCAGTCCATTACTATAACGGCTGCTTCAGATCGAAGAGTCCGGTTCCTCCTTTCACAACTTTTCCTACAACCAAGCAAGCTGAGGGCGAACTGAGTTTGTCATAAGAACCTAGCAAAAGAAAGCAATAATTGAGACATACATGAATAATTAATCTACCGAACAACTATGCTATTAATCATTTTCAATATACATCATTATGAAATTAGGAAAGACTACTGTACCCAGCATTGTGGCTTGCTTTAAAAACTTGTAACTGGTCTCAAAGGTCATCTGTTGCAGCGGGGAGCTGTTGGATTGAATGCCAAATCGGTTTAGAGGCTTGTACACCCCCTCGAAACACATGTAGTCAGCCACTAGAGAGAGATGGCGTGGGTCCACCTCAATACCTGTGAACAAAGGAACCAGTCAGATTTCCAATGAAACACATACTGCTATGTGAGTCAAACAATCCTGTTCTGCTTAATTACCATAGACAGCGAACACATCTTTAATCTCCTTCTCAATGACTCTGAGGGCCACCTCAATACCGTACGTGTTGGCCATAGCATGAACCTCGTTGGAGTATAACCTGTTCAGGTCCAGGATCTAGTGCAACAAAACAAATTGTTTTATATGCCATATTTGAACAGCTGATATAATATGAGCAATACACCAGAATATCATGCATGCATGTACAATGAAATTCGAAGACAGAAAACAACTTTGGACTCACATCAGCATATTTGAACATCTCGTGCATGTTGATGCCCTCCGTATTAAGCACCATCTCTTTTTTGCCCTCCTTTGTGGTGACTTCATTTAACAAGCAGCGTGTGATACCCTTGGTCTCCATGATGACAGCGTTCTGAGCCTGCTTCACCACCACTGACGTGAGGTCAAAGTGCACTTTAGTGAGGGGTAGGACCAGGGATAGCTGTCAAACAGAAGCAGCAATGCATTATGGATATGAATGCACCTATACCATTTGTTATTATAAAAAACAACAAAAACAAAAACAAAAAAATAAACACACACACACACACACACACATACACATACCACCACTTGGTTCCATATGGACACTAGTTTGACCAAAACAAATGGTTTTTCTATTACATATTACACACACATATATAAATATATATGCAGCCATTTCAGTGTCACATAATTCTTCTATCATTGTAATATGTTGATTTGGTGCTCAAACATTTATTATTATCATCATCAATATTGAAAACAGTTGTGCTGCTTCATGTTTTTAGTGGAGATGAAAGGTGCTGTTTTTTTTTACTTTGATTAAATGTGCCCTTGTTAAACAGAAATTTGGAAAAAAAAAAAAAAAAAAAAAAAAAAATAATAATAATAATCTTACAGACTCTAAACTTATTTCACAATGTTTAATTTTATACTACAGATTAAATTATTAGATTAAACTATTAGATTAAATTAGTTTCTCTTTAACTGATACCATGATTTTCATCTTAAATCAACACTCTACTTTTTTTGAAAATAGGCTTATTTTCCAACTCCCCTGGAGTTAAACAGTTGAGTTTTATCGTTTTCGAATCCATTCAGCCGATCTCCGGGTCTGGTGGTAGCACTTTTAGCATAGCTTAGCATAGATCATTGAATCTGATTAGACCGTTAGCATCTCACTCAAAAATACTATTTAAAACTTGACTCTTCTATAGTCACATCATGTACAAAAACGAAACGAAAAATGAAAACTTGCGATTTTCTAGGTCGATATGGCTAGGAACTATACTCTAATTTTGGCATAATAATTAAGGAACTTTGCTGCCGTACCATGGGTGCAGCAGGCGCAATACTTCCCAGCTGTCAACTCTGCCGGCTGCAACTCTGCATATTCACAAACTTAGTGCCGGTCACTTTCAGGCGCTGCGTAATA
The DNA here is from genome assembly GCA_012976165.1 of Labeo catla. NCBI lineage: Eukaryota > Metazoa > Chordata > Actinopteri > Cypriniformes > Cyprinidae > Labeo > Labeo catla. Next base: position 457,113 of record VONZ01000371.1, on the reverse strand, counting down.
TCATTGCGCCTGCTGCACCCATGGTATGGCAGCAAAGTTTCTTGATTAGTACGCCGGAATGAGAGTACAGTTCCTAGCCATATCAGCCTAGAAAATCGCAACCTTTCATTTTCCGTCAGTCTTAGTACACGACGTAACTACAGAAGAGTCAAGTTTTAAATAGGAAAAATATCGGCATTATATATGGTCATTTTTGAGCGAGATGCTGTCGCTCTAATCAGATTCAATGATCTATGCTAAGCTATGCTAAAAGTGCTACCGCCAGACCCGGAGATCGGCTGATAGGATTTGAAAATGGTAAAACTCAACTGTTTAACACTAGGGAAGTTGGACAATGAGCCTATTTTCAAAAAAAGTAGAGTGTTCCTTTAACTGGTATAGTAACACTGCATGTGTTAGAAACTAGAAATTGGTATGCAAGGATTTTTTTAGAGTACAGCATCTAAGCAGCGTTCGTACAGATAAGTTACTGTAAAGTGAAATTCCAGGACTTTAAGCACTACTTTTTTAATTTTCAAGGACTTCAATCAGAGTTTGAACTTATCAAACAATGTCTTCTCTTTCAAATTCTAAAATAAATGAATAAATAAACAAAAATGTACTAATATAACAAAAAGGCACAAAATAAAGTGAACCACATGCTAAGTATTACAACTAAAGAATTATAAAATGTACACTTTTACTATAGTTTACTAGGATTTATATTTGTGTATAATTTGTTTTCATTATTTTGTTTTTATAACTGTACTGCCCTAAGAGTTTAATGATTTCTGCTGTTTAAAAATCTGCAAAAAAGCAAAACCACTCTGAAATTCTGATTAAAAACTAATGATTCGTCATACGCACTCCAATGTCTCAAACTGAATCAAAAGATTCACAAACTTGCTCCAACGTTTCGATCTAATCAAATGATTCACGATCCACGCTCCAAAGTCCCAATTCGAATAATGAATCGCAAACCATCATTTCAGATGAGGACTCGGAGTGATTCACAAAATGATTCAAGATCAAAATCAAATGATTTGCCATATGTGCGCCAAAATCACGAACAAAAATCAAATGATTTGCGAACCCGCACCGAAGTCCCGATCTGAATCAAATAATTTGCGATTCATGCTCCAAAGTCCTAATCCGAATAATCATCCGCGAACCATCAGCATATCACAAATCACTGGATTTAGATCGGGACTTAAAATCGCATATCACAAATTATTCCATTTAAAAGTAATTTAATCTGCAAAATGATTACAAACCAGTTTCGATCGTAATCAAAGTAATATGCACTCTGAATTCCCAATCTGAACCAAATGATTCTCAGTCCGGTTGGAGTGCTTCGAAAACAGTGAATCATTTTGCGACACAATGATTTAACTGATTCGGAATTTCGAAAAGCTCCGTTTCACTTTCAAGAATCATTTCAAGTGATGTCAAAACTCAAAAATGAATGACTCTTTTAATTTGATCTGGTTTTTGCCAGGTAATCGCTTATAATGAATGATCAAAGTCACAAGTTTGAATCAATCAGAGAAGTTCCAGAGGAAATGACTCAATTGATTTTGTTTATCTGTTTCTTTTTTCATGCCTTAAGCCGACACTGTCAGTACTAATACTGGCTTAGCCCGCTAGTTTTATGACATTAACTAAAAAAGGCAAAAAAAAGTATGGTTTTTTAAAATTTTTTTAATTGTGCGAAAAGCTATGTGCTTATTGAAAAAAAATATACACTTATTCAAGTACTTTTCAAGTACCTCTTCAGAAATATTGCTATATTAAAGGGCTTTCCAAAGGTTTTAAATGTCAAAAAGTCAAATTCAAGTACTTCAAGAACCTTGTACGAACCCTGTCTAAGTGTACAAATAGTTTCAGGACTAATCATGATAATGATACCGATTTAAGACTGATTTGTACACACCTCACACCAGAGCCCATTTGTGGTGTCATATTTGTAGTCCTCAATGGCAGAGCTTAACTGAAGCACAGCGTTGATCCTCATGGAGTCCTGTAAAGCTCCACTCAGCTGATCAGGACTCTTCTGAGGATTGTCTGCCGGTTGGCTTTCACCAGACCCTTCCTCAGAGTTCTGAGTATCTTCCTCTTCCTGTTTGTCCTCAGCCAAATCCTCCAGTTCCTCTTCAACAACTTCCTCTCCCTCCTCACTCTCATAGTCTACCTGAAGGGTCATATCACGGACATATGATTTTACTTTCATAATACAGAAAACACAGATGGAATTGTAGCATACAGTCATGAAAGTGGAATTTACTATATAAATATTGGCAAAATTTTGAAAAAATAAATGAAAAGCTTATACAACAATCAAATCATGATAAAGACTACTCTCTATTAATATTAAACCACAAAAAGGCTATTTAGATAAGAAGCCTACATGTTGTGAATGTTTTTGTGTGAATGAGCAGCGCAGGTTTGTCTACAACACACATATGTGGTGTTTTCAGCATCTACTGTCTCACTATATGAGGACATGAACTTCTTTTTCAGAATTGCTCAGAATTTTTCAGAAAGAGTCACTTTACCAGCAGTTCACTTGATTAAAATTCATTTCATTTGATAACCATGATCGTTATACACACACACACACACACACACACACACACACGTCTGGTCAGCTATCCTTGTAGGGACTCTCCATAGGCATAATGGTTTTTATACTTAAACCATATTTTCTATCGCCCTACACCAACCCTACACCTAAACCTACCCATCACAGGAAACGTTCTGTTTTTTTTATTTTCTCAAAAAAAAAATTCTGTATGATTTATAAGCTTTTGTACCCATGAGGACCTCAATTCAGGTCCCCACTGTGACACGAGTCCCCATGAGTGTGTGTGTATTCAGGTTCAAGCCACCACCAGTAGATATAAACCAAACCCACACACACACACCAACTCAAAGGTCTTCACTTCAACTCGTCAAAATAGTTAGCTTTAAGAAATTGTGACAGAAGTATATTACTATTTTACTATAAAATCAAATTCTCAAAGTATTAACAAAAATAATAGTAGTAATAGTTTATTGAAACATTTTTAAGGATTTTTAAGGAAATTAGGGATGTTTATTTTAACCTGTTAACCGTTAACTGACAGAAAGGATTTTGACTGAATTTTTTTTTCAGTAATTTATCAAAATATTTTAAAACATCTGCTGGATTGTTAAAATAGAATTGGATTGTTAAAATTGCATTTTTGTTTTGAGAAAAAAAAAAAAGATATTGCGTAGGCAAAAAACGTTAAAATGCATTTTATTATTACATTCAGAAAAAGACCTGAAATGTGAAATGCTTACAAACACTAAACATAGGCTAGGCTATTTAAACCCCCCTTACTCCACAAAAAATCCTTTCAATTTAACAGTATTCAGAAAAGAACAAGAATGAAAAATATAAAAAGCTAGGCTATATTATCGACAAGCCAAAACGAATTCATTCAGGCTAAAGCGAAACTAAAACTAACATTAGGTCTCTCATACGACACAAATCCAAATGTTTCCGTATTCGAGATGTATTTGAATGCCAAAATATTATTTATTATGTAAACCTGGTTTTGTACTTCACTCGCATATATATATATATATACATATATAAGCCTAACTATATTATGTTTATTATGTAATTTTCTGTATTTTTAACGGGCCACAGACACGTATCCTTTTTAAAATAATTAAATTCTTAATTAGTTAATAATCTGTTAATGAGCACTGAAAAATAACCGAAATGAACATTGTGTTTACATTTTATTTAAATACACTTTAAAACAAACACGAATTAAACTGTTGAACTTGTATTTGATTACCACCGTTTTAAATCATAAAAAACAGAATTCAGAAAAATTTGCCAAAACAGACAGAACTTCTGAAAAAACAAACACTATAATTTTTAAAAGTCTGAACAATCAGATCATCTTTTTGTTTATTAAAATTCAATTAAACCATTAAAATGTAATTGGAATTTGTCTAAATATAAAAAAAGAATTTGGGGAAAACAAATTTCAAAGGCCCCTAAATACAATGTTGCTACCCAGAACAAGCAAAGCATTAACTGAAATGAAGCTTGCACATGCCCACTCGCACAAATTGTACACAATAAGACCATAAATATATTTGTGACTCTGGACCACAAAACCACTCATAAGGGTCATGTATGTATTGCAGATGGTTTATTAGGATAGGAGATACAACTATTTGAATCTGGAATCTGAGGGTGCAAAAAAATCTAAATATTGAGAAAATCGCAATTAAAGCTGTCCAAATGAAGTCTTTAGCAATGCATATTACTAATCAAAAATTAAGTTTTGATATATTTACGGTAGGAAATTTACTTAATATCCTAATGATTTCTGGTTTAAAAGAAAAATCGATCATTTTGATCCATACAATGTATTTTTGGCTATTGCTACACATATACCTGTGCTACTTATGACTGGTTTTGTGGTCCAGGGGCACATTTAGAGACTAGGTGAATTTTGATACCTCCTCTTCTTGTTTTTCTTTTCTCTTGGAATCTGTGGCATCGGCATCACCTTCATTCGCCTCATCATCCACAATCCTGTTGTTTTCTGCATCCTCTTCACCATCATCCTGTGGAGAAGTTAAGCATACTATTGTTGTTACATGTTTATGACATGGCAGCAGCACACACGCGGCCTGTTGTGACTCTGTACCTCTTTGCCCGCGGTGCCGCCGGAATCATGGTCACCATCACTCGCTGTGGCTTTACGTGCATCCAGCACATTGACAGTTGCCAGTTTAGCGCTCAACTTCTTAACAGCCTCCAGCAGCATGCGAAAGAATCTGTATGGTACAAATAAGCTTATTTATACTGGGGGAAATCGTCTGTCATGAAAAGACTGATGAGTGGCTGAATGGTTTTAAGCGTACTTCTGCTCCATGAAATGAAGAATCTCATTAGGGGTGAGTAGCTTGTCTTGCTGGTATCGCTCAGGGGGCAGGAAGTGAAATGTGAGTTTGAAAACTCTTGATTTCTGGCTGCGTTTATCCGCCACACGCAAAGTTTCTATCACATCCACTTTGTGAAGCACCTGTACTCAGAAAGATCAAGAGCACATGGAAGTTTAAACATTTATAACAGTAGTTCATCTGATTGACCTTTTTTCACTCCATTACAAACCTGTATGACTTTCTTTTTTCTGTAAAACTAAAAGATGTCTTGGAGTATATCCAAGCTATTTCCATATAAGAGACAGGAATGGGAAATCATTTGCTCACCCCCCTGTCATTAATGAAACCTGACAGATTTCTGTCCCTCCAATGAAAATCCATTACGCCAAAGCTTTGAGGCTTTAAAAAGTTCAATTAAGACATTACAAAAATAATCTATTGAATCAAGCGGCTTAAATCCAAGTCTTCTGAGGAAAACACGTTTACTTTATATGATGAACAGATTTAATTTTAGCTTTTATTCGCACATGCTTACTTGCTATGTGACATCTAATAAAGCTTTGACAACTTGATTTCCATGGATTACTAATATGATGTCCTTTATGAATTTCTGGCTGGATGGACTTGGAGAGACCAAAAGACTTCACAGGTTTCATTAAAAAATATCCTTATTTGTGTTCCCAAAAATCCTTTGGAACAACATGAGGTCGAATAAATAATGGAAATTTTCATTTTTAGGTGAACTAGCCCTTCAAGTTGCCATATTAGAACGTACTAGGTGTGGGTAGTATGGCAAAAATATCATATCACGATTTTTTTCAGGAATATCGCGATTCATGATTTTATCACGATTCTTTGTCATGCTGGTTTTGTACTGAGCAGTACAGCCAAACTAATGTCCCTTTTAAAAAAAAAAAAAACACAAAGCATTTCAAGATAACAAAAAGGAATGGCAGATATGTAAGCCAAAGTGAGCAAAGACAAAAATCTTTGTCATTATTTGTTATTAAAAAATAAGAAAAAAACATAATACAAAAAAACAAACAAACATTTTTTTATTTTCAGGTACAAAAGGTGTATTTAGCAGTAGCATTCAAGAAACTGAATTAACTAATATAAAAAGTAAAAACACTATATACTTATATGCTATATACATTGTACATTGATTCTTATTAAATCAACTGTATTAAAGTTCTTCAGTCAAGTGCAGTGAGTGATTTTTCCCTGTGTTTTGTTGCTTTATTAACATTAAAAGAATAGTTCACCCAAAAATGAAAATTCTGTCATCTGTCTGTCAATTCTGTTATAGTGCTTATTTTAATACTACCATTTACTCACTCTCAGGTTGTTTTAAACCTGAATGAGTTTCTTTTTTCTGTTGAATGTTGTCTATTTGATAATTTCTATTATTAAATTCTATGGGGACCAGCTACTGTTTGGTTAACCACATTCTTCAAAATATCTTATTTTGCATTGAGCAAAAAAAAGAAATTAATACAGGTTTGGGACAACATGTAAGTGAGTAAATAATGACAGCGTTATCATTTTTGGGTAAACTGTCCCTTTAATGACAAGCAGCAGCATGTTGAATACAATCAGCATGCTGTCCTGTTATAAAAGCTGCACACATCTAACAGACATGCATCTGTTTTTCTCTCAATTGTTTACTTTCACTTTAGACATAAACAACTGTTTTTATATGTAAACCTTGTGTGTTTTGATAATATTAGCGTGATTCAGATGCGATACATTACTTAGTTCAATAATTAGCCGCTATTTGATAGGAATTTAGAGTGTGTGCGTGCTTCAGGTGTACGAGCACTGGAACAGTGCTCATATGAAATGTTTAACCGGCAAGGCTTTAAAGCAAATAATGTACTTTTGTGATTGTGAATAAATTCAGTGTCCTGTGAGTGTAACTCTACCGCTGAGTTAATACTGACGTTAATGTATGTCGCATTGTACAATATATTGAGATGGAGGAGAACTGCAGCTGATAGAATAGCACGACACTCCGATATATCTCCAAAAGCAGATCATGGAGACATTTTTATTATCCACGATCAAAAATTGTCATGTCGCACACCCCTAGAACATGACCATGAATGAGATTTGAGATCTATAGTGGAGAGGAAAAATGTTTTACAGAATAACACAGCACACTGACACAAGTAAACACTGAAATAAAAACACAGACACAAACACTAAAGAAGTTGTGCTTACCTCTGACAAACACACTCGTGTTAGCTTCTTCCGCAGCGTCTTCACACGTTTCAAGGCTTTCTTGTTCATCAGAACTGGAATGCTCATCATGGGGGTTTTGATGTTAGAGCTTGCAACCATGAGTATTTCTCTTAATCTATGAAAGAAGTTTTCACATTGAAAGATTTCTTTGGATGAATTACAAATGAACATTAAAGCTGCAAGCAGCGATGAACGGGCCCTCGCACCCGGGCTCACCGCCGACCGGTGGCTTTAGGGAAACAGCGAACGGTGGGCACTATGCTTTTAACATAGTAAATTTAGGAGGAATATATCAAAGTCATTTAGATGTGCCAAACTTCATGCTGCCAGCTGGTGGCGCTATGCCTATAACTGAATATTGGCATGTAGACGTCTTCAGGTCAGCGCTTTTATCAAACATATGAAGTTTGGTGCAGATTGAACATGGTATGCTTGAGTTAGTGTAAGACAAGTCATTTCCTGTTGCCAGCTGGTGGCGCTATAATTGTAATGGAATATTGGCCTTTAGATGTGTTCAGGCCAGGACTCTTATCGAACATATGAAGTTTGGGGCAGATCGGACATTGTATGGCTGAGTTACAACAACTTCCTGTTTCATGGCATTAATAGGATGCATTAGCACTTAGAAAGTGTGTCTAGCATATTTAGCACAATATGGCATATTTTGCTGTGCTTTTAATAGACCATCACAGTGTTAAACATGTCACTTCCGGTTGCCAGCAGGTGGCGCTATGACTTTAACTGAATATGAGCATGTAGATATCTTCAGGCCAGGACTCTTATCAAACATGTGAAGTTTGGGGAAGATTGGACATTGTTTGCAGGAATTGCAACAACTTCCTGTTTCATGGCTTTAACAAGATGCTTTAGCACTTAGTAAGTGTTGCTAGCATGTTTGAGTGTGTTTTTAGCAAGTTTAGCACTCACTGGCTTATTTTTGTGTGTTGCTAATAGTGTATCACAGTGTTAAACATCACTTCCTGTTGACAGTAGGTGGCGCTATGACTATAATTGAATATTGTTATGTAAATGTGTTCAGACCAGGACTTATCAAACCTGTTAAGTTTGGGGCAGATTGGACATTGTATGCCTGAGTTACTGTAGCTTCCCGTTTCATTGCATTAATAACATGCTTTAGCACTTAGCTAAGTGTTGCTAACATGTTATAGCATGTTTCTAGCATGTTGCTACCCTATTTAACACTTGTTGATATTTCTAAAATGTTGCGTTCATTACAGAGTGCAACATCTCACTTCCTGTTGCCAGCAGGTGGAGCTATGACTATAACTGAATATGGGCATGGGCATGTGTTCAGGCCAGGACTCTTATCAAACATGTTAAGCTTGGGGCATATTGGATATTGTATGCCTGAGTTACAGTAACTTCCTGTTTCATTGTATTATTAGCATGCTTTAGCATTTTAGCTAAGTGTTGCTAGCATGCTTTACTATGTTTGTAGCATGTTGAATATTAAGTTTGGGTCAGATTGGACATTGTATGCATGAGTTACAGCAATTTGTCTTTGTATTAATATCATGCTTTAGCTCTTAGCTAAGTGTTGCTAGTATGTTTTAACATGATTCTAGCATGATCCTAGCCTATTTAAAACTTGCTAACGCTTTTTAATATGTTGCTAGGAGTCCGTAACACCGTTAAACATGTCACTTCCTGTTGTCAGGAGGTGGCGCTATAACTATAACTGAATATGGGCATGTATATATGTTCAGACCAGGACTCTTATCAAACATGTGAAGTTTGGGGCAGATTGGACATTGTTTACATGAATTACAACAACTTCCTGTTTTATGTCTTTAACAACATGCTTTAGCATTAAGTAAGTGTTGCTAGCATGTTTGAGTGTGTTTTTAACTACTTTAGCACTCAATGGCTTTTTAGTGTGTTGATAATAGTGTATCACAGTGTTAAACATGTCACTTCCTGTTGACAGTAGGTGGCGCTATGACTATAACTGAATATAGGCACGTAGTGTTCAGGCTACAACTCTTATCAAACATATTAAGTTTGGGGCAGATTGGACATTGCATGCCTGAGTTACAGTAACTTCCTGTTTCATTGCATTAAGAGCATGCTTTAGCATTTAGCTAAGTGTCGCTAACATGTTTTAGCATGTTTCTAGCATGTTGCTACCCTATTTAACGTGTTGATATTTTTAAAATGTTGCTAGGCATCCACAACAGTATTAAACATGTGACTTCCTGTTGCCAGCAGGTGGCGCTATGACTATAACTGAATACGGGCATGGGCATGTGTTCAGTCCAGGACTCTTATCAAACATGTCAAGTTTGGGGCAGATTGGACATTGTATGCCCGAGTTAAAGTAACTTCCTGTTTTATAGTATTATTAGCATGCTTTAGCATATTAGCTAAGTGTTGTTAGCATGCTTTACTATGTTCGTAGCATGTTGAATATTAAATTTGGGTCAGATTGGACATTGTGTGCATGAGTTACAGCAATTTTCTTTTTCTTTGTATTAATAGCATGCATTAGCTCTTAGCTAAGTGTTGCTAGCATGTTGTAGCATGACTGTAGCATGTTGCTAGCCTATTTAAAACTTGCTAATGCTTTTTAATATGTTGCTAGGAGTCCGTAACAGTGTTAAACATGTCACTTCCTGTTGTCATCAGGTGGCGCTATGACTATAACTGAATATGGGCACTGACATGTGTTCAGGACCAGACTCTTATCACACCTGTGAAGTTTGAGGCAGATCGGACATTGTTTGCCTGAGTTACAGCCACTTCCTTTTTCATGGCGACACGTCAAATTTTGTCAGGCCGCCACGGACACGCCCCTCGACGAAAACTCAAAAGCTTCGCAATTTAACATCGCAAGGGCCTTATGATAACACTCAGCAAATTTGAAGATGATCGGATAAAAACTGTAGGAGGAGTTCGTTAAAGTACGAGGCCTGAAAATGGCAAAAACTGCACAAAAATCGTACAGGAAATTCAATATAACGGACTTCCTGTTGGGTTTAGGATGTTGTACCAGGAGACTTTTTTGTAGGTATTGGTGTGCTACACCTGTGTACCGAGTTTCGTACATGTACGTGAAACGCAGCTCGAGGCGCACTCCGTTGAAATTTTATAGGTGGCGCTATCGAGCCATTTTGCCACACCCACTTCTGAAAACCATATCAGATGTAAATTTTCACCAGGACTGATGCGTGTGCAAAGTTTCATGAGTTTTCGAGCATGTTTAGGCCCTCAAAAAGACTTTTTACTTTGAAGAAGAAGAAGAAGAAGAAGAAGAAGAAGAAGAAGAAGAAGAAGAAACAGAGCAATTCCAATAGGGTCCTCGCACTGCAGTGCTCGGGCCCTAATAAACAGAGCAATTCCAATAGGGTCCTCGCACTGCAGTGCTCGGGCCCTAATTAATACTTTAAGTCTACATGCCACTTAAAGGAGAGTGCTAAACAGCATATTAGTTTTACATTTGGTATTGCTACGGAGAGTCAAGAATTTATACTGGCATTAGTATTGACTACCAAATGAAATCTGACCTCGGAATACCCAGGGTGACATTCATCTCTCCTCTGCCAGCGAAGTGGAAGGTGTTGAGGGTCATTTGGGTGGACGGTTCGCCAATGCTCTGAGCTGCTAGCAGACCCACGGCCTCTCCGGGGTCACACAGAGATCGCTGCCACTTCAGCTGCAGGAGATGCCTCAATCTGTCAGCACACACAGAGAATAAAACGAAGTACATAATTAATCCTTCTAATACATGAAACTACATATATATTTTATTTCTTTACTCCAGTGATTCTCAACCAGGGGAAAAAAATCTCTAAGTGGGACTTCAAGACGACTTAAAATGATTAAAAACAAGGCAAAATGAGGAGTATTAAAATACGCTAAAATTAATTTTAAAAAATTTATTTTAATACACGGCTGGATATCTGATGTACCCTAATTTTAAAAATGATTTCTAGACCTGTAGCCTAAATCATATGTAAACTAATCAAATCTTAAAACACCATAGACATTTTTATAAAGAACTTATAAACTTATTTTTATAAAGACCAAAAAGTCCGATTTTCACAAGTTTTGAAAATTGACAAAGAGAACCCAATTAAACAAATAAGATGAAAATATATACTTTGTCATTTATAAAATTATCCAGCGTTACATATTTGAGTTGCAAAAATGTAAATCTCTAGGATTAGTAGTTAATTTGAAAGTGAAACTAGAGTCTATCTGTTCAGAAGTGTTTTCAGTCAATAGGATGACAATTAGGTGTCAGTTTATGCCCTGTTTTATTTAAAGAACAGGGATCTATTAAAGTCTGATCATGTTTGTGAAAGTGAATCAAAGCACAAACAAAGGAGATCTCTGAGGATCTCAGAAAAAGTTGCTCATCAGGCTGTAAAAGGTTACAAAACATATCTTAAGAGTTTGGACTCCACAAATCCACTGTCAGACAGATTGTGTACAAATGGAGGAAATTCCAGACCACAGTTACCCTCCCCAAAAGTGGTCGACCAGCAAAGATCACTTCAAAGCAAGATGTATAACAGTTTCTGAGGTTTCAAAGAACCCCAGGATAATTTCTAAGCAACTAAAGGCCTTTCTCACATTGGTTAATGTTCAGTTCATAAGTCCATCATCAGGAGAACAATGAATAAGCATGGTGTGCATGGCAGGGTTGCAAGAAGAAAACCCTAACTCTCCAAAAAAACACTGCTGCCTATCTGCAGTTTGATCTTTTTTTTTTTTTTTGCAGAAAGATCAAGTGGACAAATCAGAAGGCTATTAGAGAAATGTTCTGTGGACGGATGAGACCAAAATATAATTTTTGGGTTTAAATGAGAAGTGTTATGTTTGGAGAAAGAAAATCACTGCATTCCAGCATATGAAGAACCTTATCCCATCTGTGAAACATGGTGGTGGTAGTATCAAGGTTTGGGCCTGTTTTGCTGCATCTGAGCCAGGATGACTTGCCATCATTGATGGAACAATAAATTCTGAATTATACCAGCAAATTCTAAAGGAAAATGTCAGGACATCTGTCCATGAAAAAAAAAATCTAAAGAGAAAGTGGGTCATGCAAAAAGACAACAAGTGCAAGTGCACAAGTCATTCTACCAAAAAATGGTTAAACAAGAACAAAGGTAATGTTTTGGAATGGGCGAGTCAAAGTCTGGACCTAATGTTGTGGCAGGACCTGAAGCAAGAAGTTCTTAGAAGGAAACCCACCAACATCACAGGTTTCAAGTGTTTCTGTACTAAAGAATGGGCTATAAAGTCACTGTGCAGGACTGATCAGCAGTAACAAAAAATGTGACCTGCAGTTATTGCTTCAAAAAGGGGTCACAAGATACTGAAAGCAAAGATTCACATACGTTTGCACCTTGCAAATATTTAACACTGGATCATTTTTCTCAGGAACTAAATGACAAAGTATATATTTTTGCCTTGTTTGTTTGATTGGATTCTCTTTGTCAACTTTAAGGACAAATCTGTTGATGTTTTGCGTTATATTTATGCAGAAATATAGAAAATTCTAAAGCGTTCACAAACTTTCAAGCAGCACTGTATATATGTATATAAATTCTTATCCAGTAAATCATGAACAGCGGGAAAAAATCTGAAACTTATTTCAATTATAATTATTTGATTACTTAAAGACACTAGTTTCTGTAAATGGAACAAAAAAGTATATATATACACACACACACACACACACACAGTGTGCAGAATAGGCATGTTGATATTCTGGTCATATTCTGGTCATATGTATTTCACAACACGTCAGCTTGTTATTCTTATTAAGTCAGGGGCATTTTTTAGGATTTTTTACCAAGCAAAGTCTCTGAGAACCTGACACATTGCACTTCTGAAGACTCCAGGTAGGTTGCAGTTCTGGAAAATGGTGGCGCTGGAGACTAAACGGTTCCTGATGGTGTCACACCTAATTCTTCACCTTAATTCCTAATTCTTTTGCAGTTAACATGCATCTTTTCTTCTCCACCTGTTTTTTCTGACCATGCAGACTCAACAAGCATTTCGCTGTCCAATGGTCAAGCCTTAACTTTGCAAATTCTTGTAATGCATTAGTATTGCATTCTTCTCATGGGCATTTAATAATTTGGACTTTTCAGTCTGGGTTAAATATCTTTTTTGGCTCATTTTAGCTGTAAAAGAAAACATGCCTAATAATTATGCACACCTGAATATAAGGATTTTTTCACTTCCAGCCTTCATGGACAATTATATATCACATATAAATGATTAAATACAAAATTAACAGTAGTTATTAAGACTGATGTGGTTTGGAATTGGTAAAATGTGTTTGGAAAAAAATATGAACAGAATATCAACATGCCTAATAATTCTGCACACAGTGTATATGGTTTTAGGAGATGAACCATATGAAACCAATTAGCCTATATTAAATACGAACCACTTTAGTCTGCCAACAATTTTCCAAATTCAAAATCTAGAAGTGGCCCTTTAATCCAGTTATATTAATGTTTAATGTCAGCATAGAGTCTTACCTATCTGTGTCAACTATTTCAGAGGAGGTCTGGAATTCCTGCTTGACACTGCACTGATCCAGGTAGGACTCAACTATGGAGTCAAACGTCTCAGACACTGAACCAAAGCAGATGTCCGGCCGGTAAAGAGCCAGACACGGGTCTGGACAATGAGATGTCTTTTTTAAATATTTCATTTGGTCAGACTCATCCAGAGCTCTCCACTTCTCCAGGAGCTAAACACAAAACAATGTAGGTTAAGTGTGTTATTATGAGAAGAGTTGGGGAATTGAATCATCTTTCTAACAAAGTTCTTCACAGGATGTCATTGTAAGACATTTGTAAACTGAAACCTCTCTACGACTGCTTCAGTACCTGCAGAGTGGCTGCCTCTCTCCCGTTGTTCATGATCTCATTTCCTACTTGAGACTTCAACTTGCTCAGTTTCTTCTGTGAGTAGAGCAGGAAGGCACCGTCTCTGGGTGAAACACGCTCATGTTTGGCTTTCCATCTCTTTATGGCTTTAAAGTGATTAAATGCTGCCTCTGGGTCCATTTTAGCCAGAACTTCATCCAAGCACTTTGACTTTCTGATAACCTAGAAAAAAAGTGTATTATATAAAACGCTAAAAGTCTTCTTCCATTAGCACAATGGTGCACAGATATGTCTATGTACAGTGGGAATGCACAATTATCTTATTTCAGTTGTAATCACAATTTGTGCTTCTCTCAATTAATCTACAGGCTACATTGGCCTGCTGGTTGCTATGGGTTTTTTTTTCTTCCCCATTTCAGATTTATGTTACCTTGCATTCAAATCAAGCCTCCACAAGCTTTCATTCTTGCAACTGCCAGAACTTATGAAGTAATGATCAAATGAACACAGGAGTTTAGAGATCTCAATTGTGATATTCTGCTCATATGAAAGTGCAAGAGAGCCAGCCTGGGTTACATTATGTGACCGCTTATGCTATTTACTGCCACTAAGTCTGTCAACAAACGTTCTCAGTGACAAATCCAAACAGTGATCTCTTGATTACACTGTTTGCCATTGTGGTTGCTTTATAAATGCACTTACACAAATGTTGTGCTATAACAAGCTTTTTTGTTGTTTTGCAACAAAAACATTAACATAATTTATAATTACAATGTTTATCCTTGGAAAGAAACTTTTTAAGGGTTTACACATTTTCATAATGTAAAGAGTGTGTTAATGTACATGATAAATACAAATCAGGAAGCTTGATGAGACAAAATAAACCCTGCTTATTAGTTGACACTCTCTTGACTTGAGTTTACATGAAAGTGCAATAATCTTGATGAAATGCAAAGAGAAATTTCTCAAATGACAAGCGTGATCAGTAGTCGTGATTATAATTTTTGAGCAAAGTAATTGTTATTATCAGTTTAAATATTTTATACAATGTTAATTTTGACTTGATTTAGTCTTAATCATAGTCTTTTGATTAAAATGCCATTTAGTTTTAGTCGTATTTTAGTCATCTGAATTAGTCAATTAAATATCATAAGATTTTAGGTTAAGGTTTTATCATGATAGACACATTTAACTGCTGTGACACATTTTTGTCTCTTATTTTTTTTTTTGAAAATATCAATAGATTTTCGTCATTCAAAACGACTTTTATTTCGTTGTCGTCTCATTTTTGTTAGTAAAAAAATGTTGACACAAATTATGACAAAAATTATTCATCAACGAAATTAACACTGATCTTATGAGCTTGTTCAGCTACCTCATAGTTGTCTCTGATGAACGGGAACTGCTGTGGCTGTAGGAACTGGGTCTTGGGGATGTCCAAGCCGTCCTCTCCGTAAAGAAACTGGACCACACTTCCATCACTGTCTCGTACAGTCAGATCATACTGGACTACCAGACCTTCTAGATGCTTGATCACACACCTGAAACACCCAAAGACATCAGATTTCTGAACGGAACAGCACGTCACTATAGAAGGAAAGAATCTCATGAGGATTTTAGACTGCATGCTGTTTTCAGTTGGAAGCAGATCTACCTCTGCAAATAACCAGATCGACTGGTTTTGACAGCAGTGTCCACAAGACCTTCACGACCAGCCATACAATGGAAAAAGAACTCCTGAAAATGTAAGACAGATACTCCAGTTAAATACAAATACATTTAATTTTTTTTTTTTTTACATGAAATCAGGGTTCGTACAGATACTGTAAAATGAAATTTCAGAACTTTCAAGGACTTTTTAAGCACCACTTCTTTGATTTTCAAGGACTTCAATCAGAGATCTCACTTATCAAACAACATTTATCTTTTTTTTAAATTTGAAAGAGAAGACAGATAAATAAAAACATACTAATAAAACAAAATGGCAAAAATAAGTGAAGCACATGCAATGTATATGATGTTTTTTAACTGTTTAACTTAATAAAAAAAAAAAAAATCCTGATCTAATACAAATGATTCGAAGTTCCGAACGGAATTAAATAATTTACGAACGCATACCAAAGTCCCAGTCTAAATCAAATGATTCACGCTCTGGGCTCTGAAGTTCCAATCTAAAGCAAAATATTCCAGAACCTGCTACAAAGTTCTGATCTAAATCAAATGATTTGTGATCCATGCTCTGAAGTCCTGATTTGAATAATGATTCGTGAGCCATATTTTGAGACTGGGACTTCAAATTGCATATCTTGTATCATTTTATTTGAATCATTCAATTTGCAAAATGATTCATGAACCAATTCCGATCTAAATCAAATGATTCGTGATACGCGCTCTAAAGTCCCGATCCGAATCAAATGATTCACGATACACGATACAAGTTCAAATCATCTAAATCAAAAGATTTGCGATTTGAAGTCCTACTCTATGTCAAATGATTCACAAACTAAAATCTAAATCAAATGATTTGTGATATGCAATTTGAAGTCCCGATCTAAACAAATGATTGGTGATACGTAATCTGATTGGAGCGCTTCAAAACATTTTGCCACGCATTGGTTTAACTGATTCGGAGTTGAGAAAAATCTCAGTTTTACTCATAAATACAAGCCTTTTAAAATCATTACAAGCAATGTCAAAATTCGAAAATGAATGGCTCTTTTAATTTGATCTGGCTTTTGCATGTGAATCGTTGGAATGATCGAAGTCATGAGTTTGAATCAACTGAAGCAGTTCTACATAAATGACTCAGTTGATTTGGTTCATCTGTTCCTCTTTTTACGTCTTCAGCCATGTTTGCACGACATTGTTAGTACTACTACTGGCTTAGCTTGCTAGTTTTTGCTGAAAACTGAAATAAGCGGTAAAGTATAATATTTTTGAGTTGCATTAAAAGATGTGTGCTTATTGAAAAAATTCAACACTTATTTCATAGATGCACTGTCTTTCAATAATTCAAGCACTTCTTCAACCTCTTCAAGAATATTGCTATTTTCAAGGGTTTTCCAGGCCTTAAAAAAAAGAATAATAATAATAATTCAAGTACTTAAAGCACTTTAAAGGAGAACTCCACTTCCAGGACAAAAATTTACAGATAATGTACCCACCCCCTTGTCATCCGAGATGTTCATGTCTTTCTTCAGTCTTCAGTCGTAAAGAAATTATGTTTTTTGAGGAAAACATTTCAGGATTTTTCTCCATATAATGTACTGCTATGGTGCGGCTTCAAATGATTCCAAATGCGGTTGTAAATCCCAGCCAAGAAAGAAGGGTCTTATCTAGCGAAACGATCACTTATTTTCATTTAAAAAAAATACAATTTAAATACTTTATTATCTCAAACGCTAGTCTTGTCTTGCTCTGTGTATTCTGACTCAAGACAGTTAGGGTATGTCGAAAAACTCCAATCGTATTTTCTCCCTCAACTTCAAAAATCATTTCAAAATCATCCTACGTCGCTGCAGAAGTACCGACCCAGTCTTTGCAAGTGAACAAGTGAACATGCAAAGAAGATCAAACACCCTTAACAAAACAGTGATATAGGACGATTTTGAAGTTGAGGGAGAACATGAGATGGGAGTTTTTCGACATACCCTGTCACGAACTGGAACAAAAACAGTCCAGGCAGAGTAAGACAAGACGAGCGTTTACAACCGGGATTTGAGATTGTTTGAAGCTGCATTTAAACTGCATTTTGGAAGTTCAAACTCGGGGCACCATATCAGTCCATTATATGGAGAAAAATGCTGAAATGTTTTCCTCAAAAAACAATTTCTTTACAACTGAAGAAAGAAAGACATTAATATGTTGAATGACAAAGGGGTGAGTACATTATATGTAAATCTTTGTTTTGGAAGTGGACTTCTCATTTAAGCACCTTGTACACGTGAAAACAAGACTTGGAGATTTTCTGAAAATAATGTGGCGCTTGACTGTACAAAGCCAGACACCACAAAGCTAGGATGGTTCTGACTGGGTTTTAACACATTTCTGTAGGATTGCTAGTGTGTTCACCTTGACAAGCCACATGATTTGAGGTACCATTTATGGCCTAAACTATGCAGGAAGAGTTCTACGGTTTCATACTTAGGGTTAAGGGTTTGAACCCCTTTGAATAATCATGAAAACTAACGTGGCTGTGCATTCACAATCAAAAACAGTCCAGTTTGAACGTACACTAGGTTTGATTCCCGTCAAGAATCTGCCAGTTACGAATCCTCCAGATCGCGGCTGAGGTTCATAGGGCTGAAAGCAGGGCAGAGACTTCCCAGAAGGCATCAGTGGCGGTCGACGGCCCTCCAGCTCAATCTGACCCAATAAACAGGAGATCTGCACATACACAGGAACATGGCACAGTGGAAGATCACAGCTGAAATACACATCTGCCCTAACCTGACCTCATCTGGACAACCCCAATCAGGGATCATTACCTGCATAGTATTAACAGTCGAACCCTTGGCTCCTGACTGCACCATCAGCTGTAGGTTGTTTTCTGGGAAGGAGCGGTGGAGACCCAGCGGCATGCACACCTAATAACAACAAACCATAAGTAATGAAACCCACTGAGACACAAGTCAAGTCAAGTCAAGTCAAGTCACCTTTATTTATATACCGCCTTTAACAATACAGAATTGTGACAAGGCGGCTGTACATTGCTATAAATTGTAGAAACACCTCCCCCTTTACCTTTTAGACGTGGCTCATGTTTATAACAGTAATCATGAGGGGTAGACTCGTTTAAGATAATGTAATCATCTGATTTTAGCCAGGTTTCTGTCAAACATAGCACATCTAGGTTATGATCAATGATCATATCATTTACAAAAAGCGCTTTTGTGGAGAGGGACCTGATATTCAAAAGGCCAAGTTTTATCATTTGTTTCTCTGTATTATGTAAATTTTTAATTTGTTGAACGTTGATTAGATTGTTACTCTTAAATTGGTTTGGACGTCTTTTGTATTGTCTAGCTCGGGGAACAGACACAGTCTCTATAGCATGATATCTAGGTGTAAGGGTCTCTATGTGCTGAGAATTAGCTGATTTCGGTGACGTGAGGCGGCTAGCAGACGGTCGGATTAGCCAGTCTGTCTGCTTCCTGACCTGGGCCCCAGTTAGTCAAGTGCTAACACAAAGAGCGATTATGATTCCACAGTGAGAAACAACATTAAAACATGAAGATACACGCTCTGCATGTCTCGTTTAGATGTGCACCTTGTTGATGTTGTTGTTCACTTGATTGACCTCCTCTTTAAACTTCAGGTCGACCATGTTGAAATCTCTCTGGTCTGTGTTCAGATGTGCATCCTGCCAGCGTTCTCTGGCTTCATTATCTCCAGCAGCTGCAGGCAGGTTAAATGCAGCCTGGAGAGCCTGTGTTAAAGAGAGTGTGAGTATGTGACTGTAAGATTAAAGCAAATATGCTTCAAAATTAACAATAAAAAGTCTAATAAAACAATAATATTCTTTCAATAATTTTTAATTAAATACTCAAAATGTTTTTTTAAGCATTAAATCTTAAATTGTTGCACAGCAGGTGGACGCACAGATCACTTCAGGTCAAAGTAGGTTTTACTGTAGTGAAGGTTTGCATACAGTTGAGGTCAAAAGTTTGCAGAATCTGCAAAATGTTAATTATTTTACCAAAATAAGAGGGATCATAAAAAATGCATGTTATTTTTTTTTTTAGTATTGACATGAATAAGATATTTCACATAAAAATAAACTTACATACGGTTCACAAGAGAAAACAATAGTTATGACAGGTGTTTATGAGTCCCTTGTTTGTCCTAAAAGGTTAAACCACCTGCTGTTTTTCAGAAAAATCCTTCAGGCCCCACACATTCTTTGTTTTTTTTTAGCATTTTTTGTGTATTTGAACCCTTTCCAACAATGACAGTATGATTTTGAGATCCATCTTTTCACACTGAGGACAACTGAGGGACTCATATGCAACTATTACAGAAGGTTCAAACACTCACTGATGCTCCAGAAGGAAAAACAATGCACTAAGAGCCGGAGGGTGAAAACTTTTGAACAGAATGAAAATGTGTAAATTTTTCTTATTTTCCTTAAATATCATATTTTTATATTTTAGTATTGCCCTTCAGAAGCTACAGAAAATACTTACATGTCTCCTAGAAGACAAAATAATTTAAACTTACCCTGATCTTCACATTCAAAAAGTTTTCACCCATTCAACAAATTTGTTTTGGTAAAATCATTAACATTTTGCATATTCTGCACGGTGCATGTAAACTTTTCACCTCAACTGAATTTGATAAGCAATACAGAAATTTACACAAATATGTGAGCCTGTAAAAGACCTAAAATAACAAAGGAAGTGCAAAGTGTTTTGTTACTACTTCGGTTTTTAGCGTTTCATTAAATAAAGTTACTATTCCCGGTCAAAAATTAACATATACACTCAATGTGTGACCCTTTTTTAAAAACTTAGTCTTGTGTAATATTACTTTCACTAAATTAAGTATTTTGCCTAGATTTGCCTAGATTGTTTGAAAATCCAGGACAGACATCAGCAGGCATTAACAATAACTAAAAAAAAACAATATGAAAAATATGAACATTAAAATAGTTAAACATCCAAAGAAATTTCATGGCATCCAAGTGCCAATCCTTAACCTTTAAAGTCCATCCTGTTATTTTCTTGCCAGTGTAAACAATCATGATATAATTAATAAACTTTAACAATAATTCACCAATTAAAGAGCATATTTCTTAAAGTCTAGTGTACCCTTTTAAAGAAACACTTCCTTAAATGACAGCACAAGCATATTCTTCAAGCATATAGATACTTCAGTGATTTACCTTGGACCCACACTTGACTGACTTTTGGATAATTTTTCTTCTCTGTTTATTGGCTCCATCTTTTACTAGGATGTCTTCCACACCTGTCAGAAAAAAAATACATTGTTTTATACAAAATACCATTCTACCTTATCTGTTCAAACAAGATAAGTTGGTTTTGAACTGATGTGTGATTTTACCCAAGGTGAAACCGCGGTAAAGCTGCAGGTAGGCGGTGAAGAGCCGCGCCAAACAGCTGAGCAGTTTGCCGCTGGTCTCTCCTCCGTAGAGCTCGTAGCAGCAGTGGACCAAACCGTACGCTGAGCTGCCATAGTGAGCTTTATCCAGAACTCCCAGCAAAAGCTCTCCCTGACGAATGACCACCTGAAAAACACAGTACATAGGAATACATGACAAACGACTACAAGCACTAAACAAAATACTAAAAGCTTTTTAAGAAATAAACTGTACTTGACAGAATAATCATTCTGTCATTTATGCATCTGTACACAAGTTGATGGAATTATATGTAATACAGCGATGAGTCAATAAATTGCTCATGAAGTTGTCAAACAAAATCCAGTTTTCCCAGTATCCTAGATATTTATTCAACCACAGACTCAGAAGTCATTTTCTCTCAGTTTTAAACACTGGACACAATTTCCAGTCTTTGAGTATCTGTAGCCATTTTCATGTTACAGCCTTATTGCTGGCAGAGAAAAGCATCTTTAATCTACACTTGTCTTTTATCACCAAATGAGCTGCTATGTCATAATATTATTTTCATGACAATTAAACAACCGCCCCTGAACACTTGATTGGATTGGATTAATACTTAAAAATGGGTTGTTCAAAAGAATAAAAGGATTCTGAATTTGGAATAGATTATAAAATGCAATATTGGTTTTGATCTAGATTAAATCCTCAGTTTGTGCTGCTCAAAACATTTTAGTAATATTGGGATACTTTTAAGCCAAAAAAAAAAAAATTATTCTGATCCTAGCAGAAGGGTGGATTTCAGGAACAAAAATGTAATAAAACTTTAAGAAATGCATTGCAAAACATTGGCAGTTGTCCCCATCTCAATTTTTTCAGCGGTCAATATCAAACAAAAATATTATATTTAATTAAGTTTTTTTTTTTTAATCACTGATTGTAAACTACATTGGCACAATCATCATATACCAGTCAGAAGTAGTAATTTGTGTAAATGCAATGCAAAACTAGAATGCAAAACATTGGCACCCCCCCCATATCTCATTTTTTTTCCATTACCATGTCCCTTTAGGGGCTCCACAGAGCACTAATAATCCAGTTTTCGAAATCTTAAAATGCGTATCTGGATCAGGGTGATCCACTCCAATTTTGCTTTGAAAAACAGCACAAAAGTAAGATGGTCCTGGGAAGTAAAACATGGGATTTCCAAATCCAGATCATTCTGATTTCAATTAAGCTTTTTGAACAACTGGCCCCTGGGCTGAAACGCACTCACAGGGGGATTTAAATATCTAGAATTTAATTTTTTTTATATTTCTCTATATTTAGGCCTATATTTCTCCTCATTTTTTGTTTTTAATTTTTAAACTTCATTTTAGTCTCCTTTTCCATTAATAATATTGCATTGTGATATAGTCATAGTTAGTGTTTATCGATCATCTCGTCTTTGTGTAGTCTTTGTCATGCAATAAATGTTTGTCAACAAGTCTGACAACAGTTTTTGTTAAAGAAATGAACACTAGTGTGCTGTAACAGCACTGTTATAGGGTATATTTCCTAATTACCTGAGATTCACACATAGTTTCTGGCTTATATCCTGGAACAGCTCTGGGAGGTTCCTTCACCCAAGCTTTACTGGGAATCTTTGCTTTTCCCGCCAAGTTTAAAGGGATGCTGTTTTGTGGGATGACATTCAGCAAAAGGGTTGACACCACCTTGAAAAGACAGCAAAAACTTGGTATTTATGCAAGTCCAAAAGTATCAGTTTTTGCTTTGTTTTTGGGCATCTGGAAGAATGCAGTCAAGACAAATTGAAGGCTGAAACATCTCTGATGCCTTAAATGTATGACAACACAAATCACACACGCATGAGGTTTACCTGCTTTCCTGTCCAGAGAGGCACAGGTTTAAAGAGCGCAGGAGGCAGGAGCTTTACCCTGCCGATCTTGTCCGTCAGGCCTCTGTAGACTAGTGCAGTGTACTGATCCCGTGTGAAAAAACAGCCTCGGATGGTCATGCTGGTGCCAGAAACCATGTGGTCCTGAATCAGACCGGCCAATGGCTTCCCATCCTACAGAAGGTGCAGAGACCAGTGAGGTGTTTTACAAAACGGCAGACAATACATGCATAAGCGGTTTCATTTTTCTAGATGAAGACTCACTTTAGGCACCAAGTACTGCTGGTCTGTGCTCACTAGCGTGTAGGCCTCAGCTCTGCCCAGCTCACTCTGAGGGAAGTGAGCATTCATCTCGTCACCGTCAAAGTCAGCGTTGTAGGCCTTACAGTTGGCGTAATGTAATCGGAGCACTTTCTCTCCGGGCAGGATCCGAGCACAGTGGGCCTGAATTGATGGTCTATGGAGAGTGGGCTGACGGTTTAACAGCAGCACATCCCCATTCTTAATGTGCCGATTTACCTACAAAAGAGAAGCTCTTGTCAATGGATTGGATCAGCAAATTATACAAAATGTTGACTTTGTTGACTTTGCATGATTCAAATGAGTGTGAAGCAATTGGGGTGTGCAATATGTTAGCTATGTATTCTAATTGCTGTTTAGTGTAACAATGTGGAAGCTGATATTGTTGATCATGTCACTCACAAACTGACAGCGCAGGCTTTCACTGCCAGGGCTCTACAGTGCGAACAAAACTACTGTGCGCGACTATGAAAAAATATTTAGGAGCACCATGTGCGAGCGACCCGATCAGCATATATGTGTTTGCGCTGAGGGGAGCTTTAATTAGAATTTTTAAAAAAAGATTAAAAAATATTTAATAAAAAAAAAAACTGACATAAAAGACGACATACTTTTAGTAAAGTTAGAAAAATGCCATTACAAAGAAAAAAACATTCTCTGTAAATCACTTTAAAGAGTCAAATATCACCTTGTAATGGGAAGGCTAATTTTTGATCATATTTTTTGATTATTCATTAGAAGGTACCCCTAAAATTTTGACTGTGCTCCTAAATGTAAGCATAGATTGCTGACTGTGTGATATAGCCTAGTAGAAAGCATGACCCCCAAATTCAAAATAGTGGGAGAAAAATGCCCATGTATGAGTTTTTGTCTTTTTCTATAGAATAAATACCTTTCAATAAGGACAAACAATATCACACAAGCGTGATGCTTTTCCCCAACAAATGCTTGCACATGTGATATTGGTTTTAAACAACAAGTTAGTAATGCACGTTACAATTTAGACACAATATTGCCTACATTGTGTTTTTGTTGTTTCACCAACAAAAATAGTTCCAAACAAAGCAACAGCAGAACTGTTGTGCATCTCCAAGCAACACACATTCCTGAAATCAATCATCATTTTTGAACACATTACTCATTCAGCTATTCATTGCCCTGTTCCTGAACGAATCATTTTTAACGAATTGGGTTAATAATTAACTCAATGACTCACCGCCACCTACTGACAGTTTTAGTTCTACTGACTGATTGTAATTGCACTGTAAATACTTTTAAATGCTGTTTTAGATGCAGCCTTTGCACCACGTCTTCAGCAAAACAATTTATTGTTGAAAACAATATCAACAAAATAAATTGTGTTGATATTGTTTTCATTTGACTGGTAACAGACTATAGTGTCTGATTATTCTAATTGAATTTTGATTAAATGTAAGAATGTGACACTGATGCCTGATGCATACATTTGATATGGTTAGAAAAAACAAACAAAACTGATCTTATAAACAGTAAAATGCCCCAGGAAATTAATTTGAGAAGTCCACAATATGGAGAAACTTCCTGAAATGTTTTCCTCAAAAAACATAATTTTTTTTATGACTGAAGAAAGAAAGACATGAACATCTTGGATGACAATTATCTGTAAATTTTTGTTCTGGAAGTGAACTAATCCTATAAACGAACTGCTGCAGTGAATATTAAGAATTACAAAAGCTTTGGGAGTCGGCTAATCATGACAGGCCAAAACCAGCCAAGGCGCCAGCACAAAAATGAAGAAGCAAAATACAGTTTAATTACCATCAAAAAAAAAGAAAGAAAAGAAAGAAAAATATCCAATAAAACATCAAGATATCATTTGTCTCAATATTACAAACCCCTAGAAGTAACATTCCATTATTAATATAGGATAAAACTGCATTTATATTGTCCATAGACCAGCTTGTGAAACTAGATGTTATAATATTATATGAAATCTATCCAAATAACGTCTTTGTCAAGAAAACTGACTCACAATCTTCATGGGTATCTTGTGCTGGCCGGTGCTGGGTGTCAGGAGCTGTTTGGCCACAGCTTCTCTCTGGGTCAGGTTGCTGGCGTTAAGGATGGTTCGGGACCCATCTTCATTAATGACCATGGAGGCTCCAGGGTGGACGTTGGGTCCATTCAGCACTGCCTGCCTGAGTTCTTTCACGTTCCAGGGTGTCACCGGCTGTGGGTATGTCAACTTGGTAGCAAAAACCTAGAGGAAGCATATCAAATGACTTTCAAAAACCCCAAATTACTATCAAGCACTACTATTATGCAAATGCTACTTTCATACCTCTCATGCAAGTACAGAGTTACTACAGCTGCTGGACTTTAATATGTACTGTATGGTGAATATGTCATGCCCTTGTATTTCTTCATTTGATAAGTAGTAGCTCAATAAGCAGAATAACAAACAGTCAGCTCAAACACCCACTGTGGGTTTATTTTTTTGTCACAATGAAAAGCTGACCGTACATTATCTCACATATATCACACAAAAACATTATCGAAAGGTAAAATCCAAAATCTTACCATTGGTATTCCAATCTCATTGGTTCCGATGTACATATCAGGACAAATGACAGAGCGTGCAGCGTAATCCACACGCTTTCCCATCATGTGTTTCCTGAACAAGCCCTCTTTCTTCTCCAAGAGCTGAGACACATTTGAAAGAGACAAACACTTCAAAACATTATTTCCCACCTATTTTAGTTGATGGATTCCGATCTTGATACCTGTCACACACTGACCTGACGGACACCTGGGAACTTCTCAGTCATCAATTTGTCCATTTCGCTGTCAAACACGATGTTGACATGAATCTGCAGGCGGATCCACACGTTATACAGCTTGTCTGTGAGAGTCAGCCCTTGGACTCCTGTTAAGAAGGTCTGATCTATCTGACTGATCTCTGTGGATTCACTGGACTGAAGAAATGACAGATTATTAATACACATAGCACTTCTCATAAATGGGGTGAAAACTAAAGGATTGTTTTCCATTATGGGATATTCAATGGCCAATACTGATGTAATAACTTTAAATAATACACATACATGAGTGAAATCAAGTAAACCTAATATTTCCTTAAAATTGACTGAAAATGATTTATAATTTAAAATGATTTACAATGCACTTCCTTAATGCACATAATCTATCAGATTTCCCCTGCTGAACAAAGAAATATTCAATAAAATATGTGTTTTAGGGACCCTGACTACATCTTGGGAAGTTGCAGGAAGACACATAAACAATTACATTTTGTTAGTTTTTATAAATTGTTTTGTGTTGACTGTATTTTATTGACAAAAAAAATTGTCTTTTATTTATTTATGGAAAATTGTTTCATATAATTTTTCCAATATCTACTAACCAACATTTACTCACAAATTATCTTGCCCCTACCGAGTAAGAGCTCAATTTTGGGGTAAATTTTTTTTTTTCTATTTTACATTTTAGGGTGTGTTCACACTTGTAGTTCGGTTCGTTTGGTTTATTTGGTCCAGACCAAAAAGGAAAATGATACATTTGATCCTGGTCTGTTTAGCATTCACACTGGCATTTTTACAGCGAACCTAAAGATACAGAACCTAAAGGCATAGTGATACGTTCACAACCGTGATGGGTCGGGTTGAATGATGCTGAATGACCAAACACTCCAAACAAAAGGAAAAGTTGCATTCGACTTAAAGCAGCGCTGCGGGTGTATGACATCAAAGTACCCATTCACTGATCAGTCTGCTCATTGCTGCTTTAAGACGAACACACGCAATGCCGTCTGTTGGACAAAGTGCATTTTTGCGTGTATATGATTTTATTTTCACCACCTGCGAACTCACAAAGAGCTCATAAAAGGCACTTTACCGCCTTGTTGCTCCATGTTTGCTCTCTGCTCATTTTGTTTTGGATACACTGCTCGTTCCCTTCGTGAAATCATGTCACATAGTGTTGCATCTTGTCATTACTTCACATTTTTGGTTCGTTTAGAAGTATTTGGTCTGTGTTGCATTCATATATCACTCGAACCGCACCAGAGTGCGTTTGGAAGTGGACCGAAACCCATCTTTTTAGCAGTCTCTGTCCGCTTTTTTTGTGCACAGCAGGGTTCGAATGGAAGTGTTCACACTTACTCAAATTAACCGCACTAACAGAGCAACTGCACCAGGGTTCGTTTTAATTGAATCAAACATGACAAGTGTGAACACACCCTTAAAGCGCCCCTATTATGGATTTTTGAAAATGACCTTTCATGCAGTGTGTAACACACTCTAAGTGAATGAAAACATTCTGCAAAGTTGTAAATGCGTCTATACGTCTTGTATCACTTTTGTACAGTAAAATGTAGGTCTTTATAGATTCCTATTTCTGCCAAATTTAAATAAAACAATTAAATGATAAAAATAAATATTAATACAAGATTAACCACTTAATTGTAGAAAAAAATACTACAATTATTATTAAAACTTTTTAAACTGAATACTCACAAAATCTTTCTTCCACATATTAATTTAAACCTTGCAAAAAAATAATAAACAAGAATTTCTGGGAAAAAAGAAAAAGATTTTTTTTTCTTTTTTCCCCTTAAATAAATGTTTTTATTATTCAACTAAATAATAACAAAATAAATAGGACCCTATGAAATCTGTTTTATTTTTTGCCAAATTCCATTTAAATTTTTCTAAACTATATTAATGGTTACATTAAAAATATATATATATCAAAAAGCATGTCTAATTAATTGAAATCATGAAACTTGCAGAATTTAACAGCAATCTATTAAAAGTTTAACAAAAATTATGTGATGAAATATGTTTTATTATTTTTCTCAAATTCAGTTTTGTTTATGAATCTCTGTTTTCCATTAATTTTCTGGATTCTGTTTTAATCGTTTCATTACATTTTAATAGTCAAAAGCATGTCTAATGAATTTATAAAGGATAATTAGATTTGATCAAGAATTAATTTATTATAGGCAATTTATTTATTTATGCATTTATTTTCAGAAATACTGTTGTATATTTACAATTTTCTAGCAAATATTTTTAAACACGATTTTAATAATATTTCGTTTATTAGCTGTAGTACTATCTTTACATTAAGTAATATATTAATATATTTCTGACTGGTTAAACCAAACTTTTATTTTGACGAGTTGCTGTAAAGACCTTTAGGGTCTTCATTATATGATGATAGTTTTCTGCAAAAGAAATAGTAAAATGCTCATGTAGTGACTCTCAGAGCAGTTCTAGAGATTATGTTCATGTGTTCATATACTCATATTGAGGCGGTAAAGGCTGAAAACACCGCAAGCGTCACACGTATGTGTGTAGTAAACAAAACACAGACACGCAGAAATACAGCTCTTATTAAAATGCATTCTTAAAGTACCAGTACTGGTAAAATGCGTAATCGTACCGTTTTTAAGCAGGGTATCGCAATATTTTTTAAGTACCGGTATATCGTGCAACGCTAAAAGAAATGCACCAATTCACTCTGACTCAATAAATTAGTATACTAGTGTATTTAGATTATTGTTAACATAAATTCTTCCCACCTGCTCCATCTCTGTCTGCGTGTCTTCAATAGCTCCAGTCTTCTCAGCAGCGATCAGTGCGAGCAGTTTCTGAATGATGAAATTATCCTTTAACACAGCCTGGAGGTTCACAGTCTGTCCGTTAGTGAACATATGGTCCCCCAAACGATTAATAGGCCTGAACCTATAAAACACCACACACACACACACAAATCATTCAGTCAAAAATTTCTCTGTAAAAACAAGAAACATTGTACATACAGTGATAAACTTACCTGGATGGAGGAACCACAAGCAAATCCAAAAAGAAAACTTCAGGATTGAAGCTCTTCTCCGAGTTGTTCATGTCAAACCCTGAGAACAGATGCTTCAGGAAGAAACCTAGAGAAGTCAAAATGATACACTCAAAAAAAAATTTTGTTTGCATTATCAAACTTGTGTGAAATAACACTAATTCAGCCTTACCTTCATTCTCCCAGAGTTTGGTGATGTGTTCTCGTGCCAAACTTGGAGTCAAGAATCCACGTTTGGTAATCACTAAATTATCTGGAAGCAAACACAAATACTATAGAAACTAACAAACCATACACCCACTGTAGATATGATTTAAACTGCTTTAATACAGGATTATATTTAATATGGTTTCTTAGTTACTTTCTTACTTACATTGACTGCATACATTTGAACTATTTTAAAATCATTTACAAGTTATTTGTTACTTTTATTTAGAAAATGTTACTTTCAAAATAATGGCAAAATATGCTATACAGTATAATAGAGGTTGCTCTACTTTAAAATTACTGATGAAATTCTTTATTATCAGGCATTATTACTCCATTCAAGTCCTCGCCCATAAGGAATTTAACAATATAGCATTTTTGTACATTATTTTCTGCATTATATTCAGTTTATTCATGCACTGATGTTTTTGAAGTGACATCATGGCCTTAGGGTTAGAAGCGGACATGTAAAACACTTTATAACCTGCATCTATACACCTCCGATACACTAATACAGTAATGGTGGTAAATGCAATCTAATGTAATGCAATCTAAACTCACCATCCTGTTCTGCACTTGCTGTGGATGATCCATGTGTGACGATGAGTTTGCAGTTGTGCTCTCTGCGCACAGTCACTCTAGCACCTCTGAAATGCACACATATACTTTCTCATGGAAGAACATATACATGACTCACTTAACAATGAAGGACGGTGGAAAAAGTTGAGCTTACCTGCAATTTGGACATTTCCTTGGACCCATGTGTACTCTCCAGAAACTGTTAATGAGACTGGACTTTTTCTCACAGACATGCTTGACCTGAAATCAAAACAAATTTATAAAATGCAACTAGAAAGTGAACAGACACAATCATACGACTAAAGTAAAAGATACAAACATATGTAAAAGACATACAGATGAGATGAATAAGTTTCAGACTCACAGGTGCAGTGTGCTGCTTGTCTTGATTAACTTTTAGGACAGGTGTAATGAACGCCTCCAGAGCTTCTTGGATTTCTATTCCAGACGGCTGAGCATTGACCTCCAACATCTTGGAGAGGATGACAAAAATGCAATATGTAAATCACTTCAACTCAATGAATGTTGCTTCTCTCTACAAGATAACTTGCTTTGACCTCAATGACAAGAGCTCTATCACCAATCATTTCTGACCTGGTTGAGAACGTTCTCAAGCTCATAAACCTCCTTCATCGCACCCACGTCCAGGAGCTTCAGCTGGCCCAGCAGTAAATGAACAGCCGTTCTCGGACACTTCAACATATGGCATGATAGACATGAACCCCGGATGAGCAAGTATAATTTCTGCAAACACATTGATGTTATGTTAGGTAGGTTTTCTTTTATTATGAGATAACAAGACAAAAGAAAACAGAATGACAGATCACAGGCACCTTTTGACATGTTCAACCCCAGATAAACACATGGCATAAGGAGGACATGCAACAGCACAATGACACTTACATCAAAGAACATTGGGTTATAGGCGGGAAGGGGCAGATCTATGTGACCAAAGTGGCCAGGACAGCTGCTGAAGTCTTGCATGCAGGTGGAGCAGATTTCCTTGTTATCTGCTGGACCCAACGCCAGGTCATACAGTCCGTTTGGAGCGGCATTTCCCACATTATCCAACAGCAGGGAATTTGTGATACTTTTCACACTCAGTTTCCTGTGACACACAGATAGCACGGGGAAGTTGTCAGAATGTCTATAGATAAAGAACTTTTTTACTAACTTACTTAGGTTTCACTAAAACTTAACGGCATTTTTAAAACAGACAGTGGCAAACACTGCGACAACTTACTGCATTTAGTGTGACAGCACATGGGGCATGTTGCCACAACGCTCACAATGTGTTCAATAAACTGTATGTTTTTAACAGTTTAAAACGATGGGTGTCTTTACAGTAACATGCCACTGAGCTCCGGGTAGCTCTTTCGCTATGTTCGCTATGAGCTGTGCAAGTGTATTATTACCTTATTTCATCAGCGGAGAACAAGCCAAACGACATCCCCTCTAATCGTCTCCATGGTGTTTCCTTAGAAAACAGCATTTTCCTAATAATAAATACATAAATTAGAGAAGAAAATCTTCTATATTCCTCATGTGCGCCATGTGGAACGTTAACACATGGGAGGGAGCGTGTACTGAGCGAGCGGACGACACCAAATAACATGCCCAGATTGGGAAGTGTACAAAAGCGAGAGTAGAGAGTAGAGACTTTGGAATTAGAAACAAAAGCAGATATTAATTATATGCTAGTATAATATAACACCTGAAAATTAACATTCTACGGGATAAAGAATAGTTTATTTATATATTTTTTTGACATGGTATATCCCGACCGTGGAAAATAAATAGAAGGTAGAATGGAAATTATTTCGAAACTGAGTAAAAGTTTTTTTATTCATTATGTATTTTAATTAAATTTATTAAACTTTTTCTGTGTCATTGTCTAAACTAGTAAATTTAACCAGTAAATCCGATTGAAATAATAAGTTGTTAGATTTTGGTCACATGACACATGTGACTTTTCTCAACGCTAAACAGGATGGACCAATCACAGCTGTGGTGTTGCCGCGGCGATTTCTGATCCGCAAAGCGCCTCCTGCAGGGGCATTCTTATTATTTCATAAGAAACGTTAGAGAGCACCAGTGAAGTGCCACCGAATAATTTTCGAGCATCCACATTGGTGTCATGGCGTCCTCCTGTTCGCAAGCTCTCAGGCATCATGTGTGTAAAAGCAGCAGAATATTGCGCTTTCACCTGCAGAAGTCATGGCCTAATAGGTAAGATGAATGCAAAAGGATTAGCTTATTCGCGCTGTTTTACTATATGACATTTTCATGTTTGAAAAGAAATGACAGGTTGTCTCTAGGTCATTTCAAGGGGCTGTATGTGTCAGTTCAAGTTTTATCATTCGCATAAAAACTCTCATTATGTGTTTTGATCGCAGGAGTTTTGTTCTGAGTTCTGCTGTAGATCAACAACCTGCCGTTTCTTCGCAAGGTTTGACAACTCACTTCTGTCCTTTTTTAAGGGAAAGTTCGTGTGCTTTCGGAAATTAAGATGGTTTATAATCAGAAA
Organism: Labeo catla; assembly: GCA_012976165.1. Taxonomy (NCBI): domain Eukaryota; kingdom Metazoa; phylum Chordata; class Actinopteri; order Cypriniformes; family Cyprinidae; genus Labeo; species Labeo catla. The sequence continues at coordinate 424,642 of VONZ01000371.1, read as the reverse complement.
AAAATCTTATTTTTCTTTCTTATTATGTGTTTTTCAGAAGAAATCGTCATTCCAAAGAAGAAAACATGGTATGTTCTGGTTAGATCTGAACACTCATTGTTGTAACTCATTAATTCACATCATCAATAATTTTATGTTTCTAAAGCTATTTTTTTCATCATTAATTCATTAACAAACTGTTATCAGGAGCAAAGAGGCTGTCTTACAGGCACTGGCATCCACTGTGAACAGGGTATGTTCATCAGACAACTCAAACATCCACATAAAAATATATTGTTGTCTAATATTATTTACGCGTAGTTACTGTGTGTTCATGTGTTTGTTATAGGATCCTACAGCCTCAGATTACAGATTCCAGGACGATCCATATCTCACTCCAAAAACATCATCAGAATTTGTGAGTAGATCAAAATCGAACTGCCTATTTTTGTTTGGTTTTCATGTTTTTCAGGTTTTCAGTCCAAAATATTAGAGAGGTTCATGATTGGCATTTGTTATGGTAGCTGATTATTTTGATTATTAAGTATGCACTTTACATTAATAGAATAAATGTTTTTGGATGGCAGGCATTTTTTTTTATTATTACTTTTATGTTGTGATTGATTTATCAAATATTAATTTAAACATTAATATGTATGTACGTTTGTATATTGCAAGTTGTAACTTCTTTTTCTCCTGCACAGAAATTATTTTCCTTGTCCCAGGAATCAGGCAGAAATGCTGCCAAATATTTCATCATTACATACCCGAAATATTTTCAGAAAGACTACGCGCAGCCTCATATTCCTGTGAGTGTCCAGTATTTGTGCTTTCATGGATTGGTTTGCTTTTGAGAGCTTGTGCTTATGAATGTGAAATACTTATTTACTTCTTTTGGAAGTGTTTGATGCCGGAAACTCTTAAGGCTCAGATAGAGGAGGTGTCTGAAGCTGCTCTCATTGAGAGAATTCAGATGAGAAAAGTCAAAGCTGCTGTGGATCTCTACGACCAACTGCTGCAGGCTGGTAAGATTGAGCCAGACGAGGCACTGAATGTAATGCAGTGACAAAAGTATGATGTGTTTAACTGTGTAACTGAATGACTGATCAGTGTATTCTCTGCAGGTACATCAGTGTCATTGGATGTGACCAATCAGTTGTTAGATCTGATTTGTTTCTATGGAGATAGTGATCCCGCACAAGAGAATGTTCCAGAACAGAGGAATGAGGAGACGGTAGGGCCAGTCACACTATAAAACAATGTATAAAACAAGGGATAGCACACCCAAAAATGAAAATTAGCCCATTATTTACTCACCCTCCAGGCATCCTAGATGTATATGACTTCCTTCTTTCAGAGGAATCCAATCAGAGTTATATAAAAAATTATCATGGCACTTCCAGGCTTTAAAGTGACATGACCAGGTGTTTCTCTTCATCAGTCCAAAACAAGTCCAATAATAGGATACTGGTTTTCTTTTGTTAAAGGAAGGAAACTTTGCTACCTTTGGTCCTGTAAACAAACCGTGGTTTGTGTGAGACTTACTGGCGCATGCGCAATGCATCAGCCCGGACCTGTTTCTGTGTATGACTAGTTGCCTCAAGGTGGATTAAAGTGAACTTACGTTTTAAATATGGATATTTTTCTTACAAAAATGCATCAGTTTGCTACAAGAGGCCTTTATTCACCCCCCGGAGCAATGTGAGGCACTTTTTATTATAGATAAATGCACTTTATTGGACTTGTTTTGGACTGATGAAGAGAAACGCCCACCCATTGCATTATAAAGCCTGGAAGTGCCAGGATAATTATTAATATAACTCCGACTGGATGCGTCTGAAAGAAGGAAGTCATATACACCTAGGATGCCTGGAAGATAAGTAAACAATGGGCTAATTTTCATTTTTGAGTGAACTAACCCTTTAAGATGCTCGGTTGCTTTAGTGGCACAATTGTTGCACACATTGTGTAGTGGAGACAGAAATAATTATGAAGATGAAAGTTTGATGTGCAGCATGTGTTCTTTTTTTTTCCAAACATAAAATAGTTTCAGCTTAAAAATGGGTTTAGATAATGCAAATAATTGGTAATAAATGTGAATATTTAACCAGTAACAGTGCTTCATTTTATAGTGTATTTTATACTTCATTTTAAATTGACCTTTTTGTTTTTTTTACTCCATCTTATGCCTGACAACACCCCTTATCCATGGTAAAATCCCAGGAGGACGTCCAGGATGAACCGCAGACTAAAAAAGGAAGAGCACCTAAAGCCAGTGAATTACTGAAGACCGCCTGGAAGTGAGTGTGGAATGCAAACGTTTTTTCTAGTAAAACCTGTTACTCAAAATATCAGAGTAATTCATATTTTTAAAACATTTTTTTTAAATAAGTTTGTGAAATGTTATTTTTCTATTTTAATTTATTAGAGTATAATTGATATATGTAATTCTTTCAAACACATAAAACTACTATTTATTCCAGAGGTTTGACTGGTGGTGTATCTGCATAACAAACATTAAGAAAATACACTGTTAGAGGTCGCCTTGTCTTGTTTTATCCTTTAGAGAGAATAATAATGCAGAGAGGATCTTTGCGCTGCTGTCAGAGCCAAACACTCATTCATACAGTGCTTTGATACGAGGCATGGTGAAGGTAAAGCATGCAGGAATTTCTGCTTGTACATTTCATTTCTAGTTTGATGGCAGAGGATGAATGAATGTGTGCGTGATTTTACAGTATGGCGCTTATTCTAAAGCATTCAGCATCTACACTGACCTGCTGAACAACCGACTGAAAGGTGAGTATGTGCTTTACAGTTTTTGGAATCAATTAAAATAAGATGTTTTCTAAATGAGCACTTCCACAGCTGAATTGCTATGTTTTGTTTCTCTAGCTGATGTGCACACCTTCAATGCCCTGATCACAGCCGCCCCAGAAGTAAAAGAGAAATACAATGAAAAATGGGAGCTGATAGTGGTATGTGATAGACATTTTGTTGTGAAGCTGCTGTCTGAAGTAGTTTCTGCATCAGTCTGTGTCTGTTTTGTAGGATCTTTTGAAGCAGATGGCAGAGCAGAAGGTCAAGCCGAACCTCCTGACATTGAACACTGTCCTGAAGACTTTGAGACGCTGTGGCACTCTGGGCAAATCACAGGCCTTTCCTGTGATCAGTGAAATGAAAGCTCTTTCCATCGGTCCGTTGAGTGATCATTACTTATTTTTGTTTCCGCAGGAAAGAAGTGGTGAATGATATTTTGATGCCTGTTTTAGTGTATAATCGATTCTTTTTCTTCAATTTCAGAACCCAGTCTGGCCTCGTACAATCACTTGCTCGCAATATTTTATAAACCAGGTCAGAAAGGCTAATTTTATGTCTTTTAAATGACAATTCTTTTAATTCTTAATTAAATGACCATGTTGAATGTACACACAAATACGCCATCATGCATTTCCAATCATGCTTTGCTCTGCAGGTGCCCCAATTCAGGGCCAAACAGACGTTCTGCAGGAAGTGATGAATGAGGTGTCAGGAAAGAGCTTCACTCCACAGGACCCTGATGATGGTATCTGCTTATTATTATAGTGGCGTTTACATGACATATTTCCAAAATTTGCCCTAAAGGCTGGAATACACTACACGACTTTTAAAATGTGAACACATTTTTAAAACACTAGGCATTATACACTTACCGACTTTGTAAATAGTGACAGAGGAAAACTGGCCATCATACACTACACGACTGAGGATCATACAATAGCAATGCCAACAACAAACTCATGCCTTGTTGCTAGGAGACGCATGACATGAAATGAAAACAATGTGTTCTAAAATCGGCTGAAAATATCAAACATGTTTGATATCATCCGACTTACATGAGTTCCTGAACATGATATGCTTTGCCTTAGCGAAAAAACAAAAAACAAAAAACAAAACAAAACATAAAAAAAAACACATTTGTGACCCTGGACCACAAAAGCAGTCATAAGTGTCAATTGTTCAAAAATAATGAATAAATAAGCTTTCCATTCCTTCATGGTTTGTTAGGATAGGACTATATTTGGTCGAAATAAAACGATTTGAAAATCTAGAATCTGAGGGTGCAAAAGAATCATAATATTGAGAAAATCGCCTTTAAAGTTGTCCAAATAAAGTTCTTAGCAATGCATATTACTAATTAAAAAAAAAAAATTTTGGTGTATATATGTACGGTATGAAATTTACAAAATATCTTCATAGAACATGATCTTGACTTAATATCCTAATGATTTTTCATTTTGACCCATCCTATGTATTTTTTTTGGTTATGCTAGAAATATTCCCTTGCTACTTAAGACTGGTTTTTGTGATCCAGGGTCACATTTATCCATAGTGTGGATTTAGGGACATGACCTGGGACACATTTGTGCACTTACTTTCTGTCAATTGAGCATGCTCTCAAGTGGCCAAGATGGTAATTGTGGGTATTGGGACGAGTACTAAGTATTATACTTTAACATGTATTGATGCCTTTTTGTAAAAGTATCTACAGACAACAGTATCTACAGAGTCATTGAATCATATCTGCATTGCTTTTTTTTTTTTTTCAGCACAGTTCTTCATTACTGCTATGAGAATTGTAAGTGCGCTTAAACATATCCTTTCAACAACAACACTTCATGGTTACTGTCATGTTAGGATTGCATATGACCCTGTTTGGCATCTTTATCTACAGTGTCTTGATACTAAGGACATGGAGCAGGCGTACAGGGTCCATGAGCTGCTGGGGGTTGGAGAGAACTGGAGACTTCTGGGAAATGATTTCCAACAGAATATCTACTAGTAAGTGTAATCCTGAAAACTATTCTTTATTCAAGAGCTTTTACCATCAACCCTTCCCCTAACTGGACTCTCAGCACAGGGCTGCCGCAGCTAATCCAAATCTGTTGGGTCTATGCATTGTGGTGTTAAAAAAATGTGATAGAAAACCCTTCCAAACTTTTTTTTTGGAAAAGTACTTAAGATCACATTGTGACTTGTAGTGGGGGAAAATATGTGCATGGGCTGAGTTTACCACAGCATGGAAGCACTTAATATGAAGTACTTAAAAGATTATTGTAATCATGTGTTTGGGAAAAAAAATGTTATTAAAGAATTTGCAATCTGCAAAAGTATTTACATTGTAGGGGAATTTACAGTTAAGACCCAAGATATGATAAACAAAGACATGGAGTCAGAGGTGCAAACAATTGAAGAAAAAGTTTGCAGTTTCATCAGCAGAAGTCAGCTTCAATACTTGTGAGGAGTTCATAGGCCACTCTGGATACACACTCAATACAGCATCAGTTATACTCTAACAAAGGTCACTAACTACATCATTATTTTAAGTTAAAATAATTCTGATTGGATGAAATAAACAGTCTAATCAGGAACTTTCCCCAAACATTCAGATATGATGTAATTTTTCTCAGTTAGAGGTTTATCTAATGTTTAAAGATGAAAAATAAAATAAATGCCTTAATTGTAATTTGGCATGTATATGAGAGGCTCTAATGATCTTCTCTGACTTACTTACCCTTGGTTAAACATGTTGGGTGCTTTTGTCAAATCAAGGAGAGAGCACATTCCATTGAGACATTAGGACATGTGATTCTAATTCTAAGTCCTTCAAATCATTTCATATTTTGAAATAATATTAATTATTGTTAATATTAATTAACAACTTATTAAACCACTAGAAAGGATCTATTGAAGCAGCAGTGGACTCCAGAGTCCACCCATTTAACATATTTACTTAGTACTTGCATAATGTTTCTGTTTTGTTGGTTTGATTGCTTCTGCTGTTTTCATGGATAAAAGTCTCTGATAGATAATTAAATGTAAATGTAAAGTAATTTGCTGATCTCTTTGATATGTGGTTGCTTTTGTCTTTCAGTGCGCGGTTCTTCAGTCTGCTCTGTATGATGGAGAACATTGACATGGTGCTGAAGTGGTACAGAGATCTTGTTCCTTCAGTGAGTAAAGCATAATCATATATTGCTTCATGCAAATGCACACAAAATAGTGAAGTACATTGATGAGGGTTGATGTGATCTGATTTTCAGGTGTACTACCCTAGTTCTAACGTCATGAGAGATCTGCTCCAAGCTCTTGATACGGACAACAGATTAGACCTCATCCCGCAAATATGGAAAGGTGCTTGATTGATTGATTGATTTGCTTGTAATGGAGTATTTCAGGGTTTCCGTTGGTCCTTAAAATGTCTTAAAGGAGAAGTTCACTTCCAGAACAAAAATTTACAAATAATATACTCACCCCCTTGTAATCCAAGATGTTCATGCCTTTCTTTCTTCAGTCATAAAGAAATTGTTTTTTGAGGAAAACATTTCAGAATTTCTCTCCATATAATGTACTTCTATGGTGCCCCCAAATTTGAACTTCCAAAATGTCGTTTAAATGCAGCTTCAAAAAGCTCTAAACCATCCCAGCTGAGGAAAAAGGGTCTTATCTAGTGAAACGATCAGTTATTTTCTAAAAAATGTATACAATACAATTTACACAATTTATATACTATATTTTTTAAACCTCAAATGCTCAGTTCATGACAGTTAGGGTATGTTGAAAAACTCTCCTCTCATTTTTTTTCCTCCAACATCATAATTGTTCTACATTGCTGCAGAAGTACCGACCCAGTGTATACAAAGTGAACATGCAAAGAAGGTCAAACGCCCTTTACAAAAAAAAAAAAAAAGGAAAAATCGCTATGTAGAACGATTTATCTGTAAATGAGTACATTATCTGTAAATTTTTGTTTTGGAAGTGAACTACTCCTTTTAAATTTAGATGTATCAAATTAAAACTTTCAAGAGATCCTAAAGTTGGGGACAGAAAGAATGAGGGGACAAAATTAAACTTCAGAAGGCTATGCTTTCATTGAGTAAATGGGTGGATCAACAAGAAGCTAATGTGCCTCCTAAAAATCAAAACAGCTAAGATTGTAAGATATATTTGTGTTTTAAATTAGTATAATAATTGATACTTTTCAGGCAGGTTTAAAGGCAAAAATGTAAAGTTTATCGTTTTTGTAAAAACCTGTTGTTTTTACAGTCATTTCATGGTTTAATGTGTTACGGTAGACATTGCACTAACTCACTCAAACTGTATTAATTTTATTTGTGCAGGTCTTAAAAGAGGTATTACAAAGCCTTAAATTTAATTTAAAAAAATCTGCAGATCCTCTACATTTAAATTTCAATTTAAAAAAGTGCCTATGGAATATTTCACCCAAAAATGAAAATTCTGTCTGAAATTTCTGTGATGTTTTGTGTGTGTGTTTTATTTGAAGAGGTATTATCTGTATTACTAGATTTAGTATTATGCTTTATTCTGGCATCGCATACAGATAAATGGATTACTTATTATCATTATCAATTTTGATAATGTCCTTTACCACAGATATCAAACAGTTGGGACATGGCAACAGGCAGAAGCTGGTGGAAGAGCTGCTAACACTTATGGCAAGAGAGAAGCACAATCAGGAGGTATTACCTCTATCTCATCTACATTTATTTATACTGGTTGATACTCATGCATTCTACAAGTCTACCTCCTTTATGCCATTTTCTTTTTTCTTTTTTTTTCTTTTTTTTTTTTTTTGTAATTCTGTGCCTGTCAGTGGATTATAAAGCCAGTTTCTGCTTTTTTTATTTTTTAGATCATTTTGAGAAATGACGTATGAAGTGTGTGTTTGTATTATTTCACACATTTGTTTTGTCAGTGTCAGTCTGTAATAGTGGTACTGGTTTGTAAGCCACATGTATATTTTCTGGACAGGTGCAGGAGTCATTTGCCGAGTGTGCGCTGGACATTAAGAAAATGTACGACGCAGGTGACCGGGGCAAGGTTATGCTGAGCTGGACGGCCACTTCTCTGAGCGACCTCATCTCTGTTTTACTAGCAGCTCAGAGGAGACAGGACGCTTGGTAACGTCCTTTATGGACATCTGTAATGTGATTCTAATTGAGTTAAAGCACCTCACAGATTTTCTTTCACTTCTTTTCATTCAGGGAAATGCTGAAACTCTTCAAAACACACAACAGAGTTCCGAGGTACGATCATGAGTCCTGAAAATATTGACTAGTGATTTTCCCCATGTCTGACCTGCAGCAATTTCTATATTTTAGAATTTAAATTTAATGTTTTACTTTTCTTTGTACCAAATAATATAAATTAAATTATTATATTTAATGTCTTAATAGTCTGAATGTTCAAACTGATGTGTTGTTCTGTCAGCGAGGAGCTGTTGAACAAGTTCTTGACGTGCATAAAGGAGAGTGGCGATGTAAATCAGGCAGTGGAGCTGGTGCAGATCTCAGCTGGTTTCTGTTTGCCCGAGACCCCAAAACTCATCCAGAGGGTCCAGCAGGAGTTTGAGCTCTCAGAGCAGCAAAAGTAAGTGTTGCTTTTGTGGCAGCACTAGAGATTTTAGTTTAATTAATCTATTCAAGAATCAAATTATAATCTTTTTTTTTTTCTCCATTTTGCAGGAACATCTTATCTGATCTGGAGATTCAGACCTTTAACAGTGATTAAATCTCTGGGCTGAGAGACATGCTGCAGCGTGAATAGATCATCGCAGCTAAATATCTGGAAAAATGTCAATGTGTTCATTTTCAATGTCATTAATAATTGTGTACATAAATATGCTTGTCACGTGCAGATTTCAGTCTTCATTCGAATGGAAACTAAAAGTATTTGCCTAAGAAAAGAAAATGTTACCTCCCATTTCCACATGGATTCTGGACTGGTACTTTAGGACAGTTTCACCATTTCTGTTGTCTTCAAAATGCTCATGCAGCTAGTTGTTCAGCTTCAGATAAAGAACACAGCTGCAAGCAGCAGTAATAAAGATTTAAAGAATAGAAAATGCAGTAGCTCATATTTTGTAATAATAATAAAAAAAAACAGGAGTCAAGAAAGAAATACTATAGGTAGTTTAATAATTCATAAATATAACAGTATTACAAAAGAGGTGTTCTAATTTTTTCATAAAGTATATACTTCAGAAGATTCTTCTGATGATTTTTTTTTTTTTTTCTGAGAAAGTGAAGATTTATATTTCTAGAGAATGTTATGTTATTCCCATTGTAGATAGACTACTAACTATAGGTAAGTATAGCAATTACATTTCATAGTATTAGTAGATTGTTACAGTAGGTTTTTAGTAGAAGTTGACATGTACTTGCAAAGTTGCTTATAGTCGAAATAAGCTATCAAAATAAAATGGTACCTTGATTTAATACAAAAATTTGGCTGAAAACAAATAAAAACAGGTAAATCTTCTGGGCCAGATGCTCTAAAGGGGTCATCGGATGCCCATTTTCCACAAGTTGATATGATTCTTAAGGGTCTTAATGAAAAGTCTATAACATGCTTTGGTTAAAATTTCTCGATGGTAGTGTAAATAACACCTTTTTTATCTTGCCAAAATCAGCTCTGCAAAAATCATCCTGTTCTAGATGAGGTTGCTTTAAATGTTAATGAGCTCTGCTTGACCCGCCCCTCTCTTCTCTCTGTGGAGTGATGAGCATGTTTACTTTAGCCACATTTAGCCGCTAAACTTGCTAACTAGCACGTTATTAGGAAAGGCAATTGCAAAGATTCATTAAAAAACCCTTATACTCACTTCTGCTGTAAGTGAAGCTGGATCACGAATGATTTGTGTGAACATAGACGCATTTATGTAGGTCGGGAGGCGCATTGCATTCCATTCACAAATAAACTTAATCCACTGCATCTTCAGATGTCCGGAGTAAATGACGACCACTACGTTCATTATTACATCCAGCAACACAACACCTCAATCGCAAATCTGAGATATTCTTGTCTAACTTACAACCCTGCTCCAGCATCGAAACAATGGAGGACGGACTGTTACAACTGATGTACGGTGGGTCTGAGGTAAGATGCTCATGTCAATCAACTATCGTGGGAGCGGCATCTGAGAATGGCTCGATTTGAAAAAGGGGATATTACTTTTACAGATTAATTAAAAAGAACTGCATGGATTTGTATCATTATAGGGTAGATTTGTACACACACTGCCAACACACAATATTCAAACAACATGTGAAAGTGAACTTTGCATCCGATGACCCCTTTAACTTTAAAAGATATTTCATGTAAAAGATGTTTACATATAGTCCACAAGAGAAAATAATAGTTAATAGTTGAATTTATAAAAATGACCCTGTTCAAAAACTTAAAATACATGCGTTTGATTCTTAATACTGTGTTGTTACCTGAATGATCCACAGCTGTTTTTTTTTTTTTTTTTGTTTAGAGATAATTGTTCATGAGTACATTGTGTTATCCTGAACAGTTAAACTGTCTGCTGTTCTTCAGAAAAATCTGTCAGGTCCCACAGATTATTTGGTTTTTCAGCATTTTTGTGTATTTGAATCCTTTCCAACAATGACTGTATTATTTTGAGATCCATCTTTTCACACTAAGGACAACTGAAGGACTGTGCAGCTATTACAGAAAGCTCAAACGCTCACTGATGCTCCAGAAGGAAAAATAATGCATTAAGACCAAGGGGTGAAAACTTTTGAACAGAATGAAGATGTGTACATTTTTCTTGTTTTGCCTAAAAATCATATTTCTTTAATTTAGGACTGCCCTTCAGAAGCTACAGAAGATACATACATGTTTCCCAAAGACAAAATAAGTTAAATTTACCCTGATCTTCAAATTCAAAGTTTTCACCCCCCTGGCTCTTAATGCATCATTTTTCCTTCTGAAGCATCAGTGAGTGTTTGAAAATTCTGTAATAGTAGCATATGAGTTCCTCAGTTGTCCTCAGTGTGAAAAGTTCTCAAAATCATAGTCATTGGGAGTCATGAACAACTATCACTTAAAAAAACAAACAAACAAACAAACAAACAAAAGAAACGCTGTGATCATTCAGGTAACAATAGTATTATAAAACCAACTATATGTAAACTTTTGAATAGGGTAATTTTTAATTAATTTAACTATTAATTTCTCACGTGGACTATATGTAATCTCTTTTATGTGAAATATCTTATTCTGGTCAGTACTAAAAACATAACATGCATTTTGTGTGATTCTCTTATTTTGCAGATTCTGTGAGGTGTATGTAAACTTTTGACCTCAACTGTATCAGTATTTGTTCAGAGCTTTATTACTTACTTTAAATGTTTTGCCAAAGCAACAGTATTACAGTTGAATACATTAAAATTTGAACTGATTAACAAACTCTATTCACCATCATTATACACAGCCCCTGATTTAAATCCAGTGGTATGTTTCTGGCTTGTCAAATGTTTGGCAACAATTCTTTTATCCCTAACTGATGCAGTGTGTAGCTTTTTACTTCTCCAACAACCATGCTGGAAGACTTTCCCACATACATTTTCCAGGACGACAATGCCAAGATTCACCAGGCTCAATTTGTGAGAGATTAGAAACCACAGTGTCCTGACCTTAAACCCATTAAAAGTCTTAGTGGTGTGCTGGAGTCAACTTTACACTGCCTGCCAAAAATAAAAAATAAAAATAAAAACATTGCACGTTAATATTTCACTCGATTGCCTTTAGCTTTGATAACATGATGCTTTTGCTATGCCATTGTTCAACAATGTTATATAACGTCACAACATTTACTTCCATCAATTGGCTAAGATCTTGACAATGGAAGAGTAATCACTCTCTAAAGTCGACTCCACATCCTAAAGACTTTCAATAGGGTTAAGCTCAGGACTCATGCAAGAAAATAGTGAATTAGGTGGTGAAATATGTAGAACTTACAATTTCAAAAGATGAAGATAAAATAGAAATGTTGAAGGAACGACTGTTATATCAGACAGCAACTTGTCTTTTGAAAATCATATTTCACACGAAAAAACAGCTCTTCTTTCACCTTAGAAACATTGTCAAAATACATGTAATCTGTTTCTGATGCAGAAAAGCTAGTTCATGTATTCAGACCTCTAGATTGGATTATTGTAATGTACTACTAGGTTGATGTCCTGCATCCTCAATAAACCCCAATTTCATTATTTTGTCACTGGCTACCTATTAAGTAGCAATATTTTATAGGGTAAGGCAAGGTAAGATTGTATTATCATAGAAGTGTTTCTGACATACGGACATTACTTTGACAGTCACCTGATAATAGATTACTCTTAATTGTAATGTGGAAACAAGCATTTTTTGTAAAGATGCTTTGAAACTGCATTGAGAGAAATAGATTAAATGAAACAAACTGAATATTTACTGGAGCATTAGTTTAAGCTTGATGTGGGAGCAGTCAAACAATATGACAGACTACCTAAGTGCCTTCTCCATTTGATTGGCTGCCTTTCTGCATATTAAAAGAGTAAATGGCACATAAGCTTGACCCTTACTTGGATATGGTGTATTTGTGAAATGAGTAACAATGGCTTACCTGTGTATTACAGGTTTGCTGTGGGAATCAATACAGCATGTGTGGCTCCATCATTACACTGCGACCAAATGATAACGTAATCTGTGCTAAAATGTGCGGCTCAAACTCTGAATCTGGGTCCTAAAAAAATGATCTGAACCCCTACTAAACCAGATCTGAGCCTTTACAAAACAATGTAGACATGCAAAACACCGGAATGCCATTATTGTCAACAACCATGATTTATTGATGTCCAGTACTGAATGAGAGGACTGATTATTCTCAACAGTTTGGGTTAATAAACAACCAGTAAATATAACTGAAGCATTACACGTGAATTCTGAAACAGTGAACAGGTTTAGCATCACACTGCTGACCGTGAGGCCCTTCAACCTGCTAAATGCACATTTAATCCTAACCAGTGAGACGTGCGTCATATACACTGAGGAGTGCCACTGCCGAGTGTTTCCCTCATCTGAACTACTGGTTACTCTGAATGGTAGGCCACTTATGAATTGTTTTGAGGGCAAAGACTTCCTGCAAAAGTGCTTTGGACAGATAAGAAAAACAAATTTTTGGCTAGCACTCAACCTATTTATAAATTAAACAGAGGAGCAGAAGGTTCCATTAACAGCGGGCAAGTAACACTCCTCGTAATTTACATAATCTCAACAGAGTGGGTGTGGCTACGGGGCCTGCGTGGTGCCCAACCCCACGGCATTAGCATATGCCGACAGCAGGCTAATCACCTGCTTCGTTTCTAAGGTGAGTCGGGCTTCTTTAAGCCAGTCCTGCGCCACGCGCTGTGACTCGCCACGAAGTTGGTTCACAAACTTGGCGGCTAGTTCCAGGTCGCCGCGCTCGATGCTGTAAGTCGCGTAGGCGAGCAGCTTGAACGTGTCGAGATCTTCGGGTGCTAGTTTAGCAGGAGGCGCTACTTGCTCGCTTTCAAACAAAAGGACGGACTGCAGGTAGGACAGGAAGTACTGGTAAAGGCTGTTGCGGGTCTCGTCGATAAGTGCCACGCGCCGCGCGAGGCGACGGATGTCGTAGAAACGTGCGCGAAGGGAGGCTTCGCTGTAGACTCCTCGGCTGAGAGACTCTTCGGGAATGGCGGTGGCCAACGCCTGAGCAAACTCGTTTTCTGCACAGTTCTCTTTAATGGCACGCACAGCGGCCTCTAGAGGCTCAGTGGGGGAATCGGCACCTGCGGACTTGAGCGTGTAGTTCAGAGCCTCTACGGAAAGCCACAACTGGTGAGCCTTCCGGGCCTCCTCCTCAGCAGTCACATGACCTTGGAAACAAGGCAAGTATTTAATATTGAACAATCAAAGGTCAAACTGAAACCGAACGTGGTGGAACTACTGGAGTTTAAGTAGTTTGAGACTTACTGTCTATGGCCTCTTCGATGCCCTTAAGACGGGCATAAGCTGTGTTCATGTCCAAAGTGAAGGTGTCCAGCTGTTCTTGAGTTAGTCTGCGGTAATGAGTTTCTTGCTCCATCATCTTACTGTTCAGAATCTACAAACAAATACAAAATTGCATCCATTTAGATCTTTTCAATCTTGACTACTTTAGTAGAAACAGACAGCACTAGAGGTAGGCAATAAGGAGTTACACTGATGCACCAAATTACAAAATTAATTCTTTACATAATGAATTAATCAAATTCACTGAATGATCGTACACTCAAATAAAAACTTTGAGTTGTATATAAACTTTTAAACTGCACATAAGCCAGTCTTTATATCAACTTTTAATTATATAAAATCATTTTCACTCCAATTCTTTGTTGAAAAATGAATATTTAAATGGTGGCTATAATAAAACCTTGCTTTCACAACAGCTTTATTTGATACATAAACTATTAATTAAGGCGACAGGCTGCAGAGAAGCATTAATTAGAAGCATTAATTAAACGTTAAAGTTTCGGTTAATCAAAGTTGTCCATAGACAAGAACAAGTATTTTCTGGGTTTAGAACAACTTTGATGAAAGGTTTTTATCCACTTCAAGTGTTGACTACTGTATATTTCTGTTTGCCAAGACCATTTTAAGTTGTCACGTTGTGTCGTTTCTGTACCACTACCAGCACCAAACTGAACATGTACAGTTGAGGGCAAAAGTTTACATGCTTAGGTTTAAACTTTAAAGTTTAAACTACCCACTGTTCTTTAGAAAAATCCTTCAGGTCCCACAAATTATTTGGTTTTTCAGCATTTTTGTGTATTTGAACCGTTTTTGAAATTGTTGGGACCTGAAGGTTTTTTTTGAAGAACAGCAGCAGTTTAACTGTTTGGGACAAACAAGGGACTCATGAACAACTATCACTAAAAAATAAAAAATACAGCAGTGGATCACTCGGGTAACAAGTATTAAGAATCAAGTCTATGTAAACTATTGAACGGGGTCATTTTTATAAATTCAACTGATCAGTTGTATGACATGGCAGTTCGGAGGAAAGCTCTGGCTTTAAGTGGAGACCCTCTGAACTATGCTTTTGTATTGTTACCATCTGGACGCCGTTATAGGACACTGAAGGCAACCAAAACAATATATAAACAAACCCTTTTGCCATATGCAGTAGGTCTTTTAAATAAAGGGTAGGACTGGGTTTAGGAGGGGTGAATGTATTATTTATTTGATGTGTTTTGATGAATTGTAGGGATATGTGGAATTGTATTGTCATTGTTGCATGTACGTAACCCCAACACTACCCTGTCTGCCTTTAAATGTTCAATTCTAGGGCTTCCGTCGACTAAAGATTTTTATGGTTGACTAGTAGTCTTTTATTTTAAGCATTAGTCGACTAATCGCATGTTTATAAATAAACCATTTAAATCATTATAATGAGTCTTTAATCACCTACATGGCCTCAAGCACACACATAAAGCTTGCCACAGCACACCGGCAAAAGTAATGATTACGAATGTGTCAGGAAAAAAAAAAGTAAGGAGGCTGCATTAATGTTTTAACAATTTATTGATAAACCAGTGCTTCCTTTCTTTTCTTTTTAAGAAAAGAAGTTGGCAACACTGACCCGTCATCTCCACAGTAGTGGATGCGCCTGTATGCATGTTTCATACGGATTACATAATCTGAGAATATTTGTTTTCAATTTGAATTGGTTAATTTGAAAGTAGACATTTACTCTCTATAGATATACTTTTTCATGTCTGTAAGGCAAGTATTCACAGAGTTTTGGTTAATTTCTTTTTTTGATACGCTGAAATTCACAGACACTGAGACGGCAGAAAGCGCATCCCATTTGCTTTCATTATTTTACAAAAGTGAAATGTTTTGTTGCTATTGTGAGTGCACATAAATAAACATAGTCTTCACCGATTCGAAAAATGTATTATACTTATCTGTATGACCAAAATTGACGGAGTATATTAAAAGCAAGTGAGATTGAGTGGCCATGTAAAGTTGCTACTACTTACATACTTTAGATAAGCCATATCTGTGGTCGATGAATGATAGGTGAGCGTTTGGATGTCCTGCCTGATGTACTATATTACCACATAGACCAGCCATTAATGATCTGTCCGTCACGGACTGCGTGACTTTGCCACTTCTTGTGTATTTTTTTCTGCAACTAATAAAATTTTGGCCAACCAAGCCTCTTCTCGTCGATTAACGGTTAGTCAACTATTAGGGGGCAGCCCTATTAAATTCTATCACAATTTCTATGTAGGTGCTAGTCCATAGAAATAGGCAGTATTTGTACCTCCTGGGCCTCCTCACGCAGCTCCTGTTCCTGAACCTTCAGCACGTCCCGCAGGTGATCTGTGTGCGCAGCAGCCTGACGACGCAGCTGTGTCCTCATTTCAGCCTCCATCACCTCACGCACCTCCTGAACCTGACACACACAGAGAAAGCTCTCAGCATCACAGCGCAATATCCAAACACCTCAGTGTATATCAAATACTCCCCCTGCCAACATTCTCATTTATCTCAGTGCCACAAATTATTTACATTTTTAGGAAATTACACTTATTATACTGGCTTGAGAAAACCATCATACTGATATTCTATTTAAACTATACTGAGATTTAACATTTGTGATTGTAACTCCTACAGCTTTAAAACTCTGGTTGTTGTATCTTTTCTAACTGATTAAAAAAAAAACATTTTCAAATGACCCCAAGACTTGTAATCTGTCCATCTACCTGCAGTGTTCCAGCAACTGCCTAGAAAACCCAGAAGACTATCAACTGCACAGAAATGCTACCACAAAGTTTAGTTTGCAGTTCTTAAAAATACATATTCATGGTCTAAAAATAATGTAACATTCAATAGGGCAAGTCACAGTACAGCAGTGCTGAATCACACACCTTCTTCTCCTGCTCAAGTCTCAAGTCCTCTCGTCTGTGCTCCAAGGCAGAAGCCACGGCTCTCTCCAGTGCTTTCTGATCCTCCAGCTTCTGCTGCTCCAGAGCTGCCTCAATGTGGATCTGCTCCCTCACTCGCTGCTCTGCCAGCTCACGGTTCAGCTGGTCGATGCGCCGGTGGGCGTGAGCAATCAGAGAGTTGAGATCATCTGCGCTCAGCTTTCCCGCTGAGAAACAAGACCACAGAGCAATATTACAGGAAGAATGAAGAGTAAGAGACATTACACTGATGCATGTAATCACTCCAGCAGTTTATGAAAACGTCTAGTAGGTGGGTTGCCTAAATGATTTGGTCTTAAGGAAGAACTATATCATTACGATGCTTGTAGACTCTGATCAGAAATTATGCTTCTATGGTGTTCTTGCATTTAAAAACAGACAGATGGAGCATAAAATGGAATGGAAAGGGGTCTTGAGTAGTCCTGTGCAACGAGTAATCGCGATTAATCAGATCCAAAATAAAAGTTTTTGATTGCAAAATATATGTGTGAGTACTGTGTATATTTATTAAGTAGATGTAAATACACACACATGCATGGACATATTTAAGACAAATATGTTTATATATTAAATATATTTATGTAAAATATTAATTATAACAATAAAAATATATACATGTAAATACTTTCAAAATATATACTGTATGTGTGTGTATTTGTATATACACATAATAAATATACACAGTACACAGACATATGTAAACAAAAACTTTTATTTTGTATGTGATTAATCGTTGCACAGCACTAGTCTTGAAATTAATTTTTAATCTGTCATGCTGGTATTTTTTTAAATCTAAGACTTATTTGTGTGAAATCTTTTACTTGAAGTATGCTATCTTTCATTAAAATTTCACTTGCTATCTAATGCATTTCTATCTATTAGTTATCTAATGCAAAGTTATTTTAAATGTGACTTTTTTTTATAGTTAAAAAAATTACTTTAGGTGTTCAAATACTTTTGAGGCCACTAGCTGCTTTGATAAAGTAAAGCACATGGTTTGATACAGTTAAACAAAAGCAAGCAGAAATGCAAATATAACAGCAAAACTGAAAAACACATGTGAACTCTGAAGTACTGAAGGCCTTCTAATTTTTTTGTGCTACATTGAAATAAATTTGTAACCTAAAATTAGGGATGCAAGTTGCTGAAAATTCTTCATCATAATTAATTTCATAATTTTTGTTGGTAATTAACACATTTTTTAGGTTAAAAAAGTACAATTTATGTTTAATTTATAATTTTGTTTAATCTATAAATACATTGTCACTAATTGTCTTTCTACATTTACTGTGAAGCATCAGCTCTTTCTGTTCAAATTTATTAACTGTGATAAAAAAAAAATGATCACTGTTACACATATTTACTTACTAGTATGCATTAACTTTGACAGTCCTACTAATGATACAACAGAATTTAAACTGGTTAAATCTGACACATACTAAAGGTAGAAAATAAAAACATAATACATGAGATTAATGACAAACATGCGGTCTGAGGAGTGGCATGAGTGTGTGAGATCTTACAGAGCCCCTTCCAGCTGGCCTGGATCTCAGGTGTGATGTTGGCGAGCTCCTGCTGGAACTGAGCTTTCGCTTCATTCACCAGCTCACTGTACTGAGACACGATCTTCGCCTCGGTCTGTGCCGCCTGCACCTGCAGAAGAGACAGACAACACCCAGGTGTGAGTTACAGACTCCAGATGGGACACGGTGATATGTCACCAGAGTCTCTGGGAGTATGAAGCTAAACAGATTACAGGCTCAATTCCCATTTATATGTACTGGGTTCCTCCAAAGCACATTAACATAGTCAGATTAAGATAATTACCTTGGTTACTACTTTGTCCAGATCCACAATCATGTTGTGTAAATTCTCCTCAGCGGCCAGGATTTGGGGTCTCGCTGCATCAATCTTAGACTGTTTTGCACTGTTGATCACTCCACGCATTTTTTCAAGCTGCCCTCTAAATATACACAAAACAAAAATCACCAAAACGGTATAATTAAACACTTTTCAATATAGGGCTGAGCGTCATGACAGTATATTCCATTCAACGGTGGAAATGGACAGGTGAGGACTGGAAAACAGTAGAATTTTTTTTTAATTAAATTCATACTTTTATTCATCAAGCATGCATTAAATGGATCAAAAGAGACAGTACAAACATTTGTTACGAATTTTATCTCAAATAAATACTCTTAATTTGAACCTACAGTTTATCAAGGAATCATGAAAAAAAATTGTATCACGATTTTCACCAAAATACACAGTAAAAAAATTTTTAAAAAAATGTTAAAAAAAAAAAAAATCTCAAAACTAATAATAATAATAATAATAATAATAATAATGTATCTTATGCACCAATTCAGCATATTAAAATGACTTCTGAAAGATCACGTGACACTGAAGACTGGAGTAATGATGAAAATAAAGAAAATTCAGCTTTGCATCACAGGAATAAGTTACATTTTAAAATATATTCAAATAGAAAACAGTTATTTGAAACTGTAATCATATTTAACAATATATCACTATATATACTGTATTTTGATCAAATAAATGCAGCACTGGTGAGCATAAGAGACTTCTTTCAATCTTACAGACCCCAAACTTGTCTTATGGACACTGGTTAAAATGTGCCTTAAAACTGTAATTTAAGATCTGTCAGAAGCAGGTCTCACTTGGCTTTGAACAGGGCCTCTTCAGCCTCTTCCATGGCTCTGGTCCTGTCACTCAGAGCCTCATTCAGTGCTTTCCACTGAGCGGACTTCTCATCTGGAGGAGTCTGAACACAAACACATGACAATGACACAAGCAGCAAAAAATCAGCTTACTCAAAGCTGTGATCTCAATTCAGTCATCTGCTATACAATGCTAATAAGTGCCTCAATTCCTCAATCAAGATTGCCCATTTTAGGAGTTTAGGGTGCGCGTGTTCGGGAACACAACAGCCACCAGTTACGCTTTATTTTCACGGCAGATGATTACAGCATTTCACTAGATTTGTAGTGAGACACTTTTTTGTAAGCCTCTTTTCACTGAAGCTTAGTTTTCTTTCAAAATAAAAGCTCTACTGCTGTTTTGGTCAACATAAAAGCTTAAAAGTGCATTATGAATTTCTGAATTTATGTTACTGCAGTCCAAATTCAAAATTTCATCACAAACCAGTCATAAGCGTCAATTTTTCCAAACTGAGATTTATACATCATATATCATATTACTAATCAAAAATTAAGTTTTGATATATTTGCAGTTGGAATTTTACAAAATATCTTCATGGAACATGACCTTTACTTAATATCCTAATGATTTTTGGCATCAAAAATCAATAATTTTGACCCATACAATGTATTTTTGGCTATTGCTACAAATATACCCCAGCGACTTAAGACTGGTTTTGTGGTCCAGGGTCACATATACACATATCACACTGTCATTGTTTTTATTATTATATTCTAATTAGTTTGGCTTCCTAAAACACCAGTGTGAATGTAATTTAGACTGAGACAGTATATCACAAATAAAAAGAGGTTTGAGTCCCCTTTAAAGTGCCCCTATTATGCCTTTTCAAATATGTCCTTTCATGCAGTGTGTCATATAGCTGTATGTGAACATAAACTATCTGCAAAGTTGTGAAGCCGACAGTGCATGATAAATAAAGTTATTGTCTATCAAAAAAAAGAGTCGGCTCACATTTGCCTAAAGGAGTCGTCAGCAATTCGAATCTTTTTCTGTTATGGCCACACGTCACGAAGTAACACATTTGCATAATGTCCGCCCACGTTCTATGTCGCGAACAACTTGTCCGCTCACAAACAGTAAAATTTCCATGTGGTTTAGGTTACATGGAAATTTACAGGTACATTATACAGAAGACGCTGTATCCTACGCTGTGATTAAAATTGTTTTATATTCACTTCCAAAAGATGAATCTACAAAGATTGTATTTTCTGGCGATCGTTCAAAATGCGTAGTTGTGCAGGGTTGTCACACAACATAACATACACGTCTTGCTAACCGGCTAAATCGCTTGTGTAGTTCGGTTGTTCAGCTGTGGACCCATTGTAGTCTGACAATTTGTGATTGATGCAGCTTGACTGTCTGTCTGTCTCATTAGTTGGAGTAATGATAAAGGGTGGCATACGAAGCGGCTTTGACACCGAATGCGGAAAGCGCTGTGCTATGAAACCCATTAGTTTCAATGCCTTCCGCCTCGCGAGGACGGCTTGTTTCTGCCTCGACCAAAGCGGACGCGCAGCGGAGCGCGCACGCCGCGGACAAAGTTCAAATAAGTTGTTCAAATGAACTTTTGCCGCTGCGCTCTGAAGGGCTGCAATTAACCCAGCGGCCAGCGCAGCGCTTTCGGCGTTCGGTGTGAAAGCCGCTTAATGCATTATACAATGTTGACGTTTACAACATAGAGGTGCGCCCGGTTCGCTTACATAAACAAATTTCGAGCACTTTCCACGGTAGACCGTGCTAACTTGTCGATCAGCCACTTCAGCCGTTTTATCATCAGACTCTGGCTGGAATTGTTATGGTAAAATCGATGCCATCTTTTCTATGTATTGACAAGTCTCCAGGGCTGTCAGTCAGTTATGGCTATGGGCGTTTCGTCTTCCGACACGCTGTACGCCGTAGACCAATCATAAAGGACTGCACCATCTGACCAATCACAGCAGTGAGGGCTCACGGAAAGGAGGGGTTTAGAGAGACTGATTCTTCAAACTGCTTCGCACGAGTCGTTTAGGAATCATTTAGAAATGGGGTAAAATTAAATCTATTTTTGGAGAAAACTGAAGTGTTTTTTGACCTTGCATACATGTAAACCTGTTTTGGGAGTCTATTAAAACAATATTATCAACCTTTAAAATGGCATAATAGGGGCACTTTAAAGTTCAGGTACAAGTCAATTTACTGAATTTTTTCTGACTTAAGTTTTCTTAGTTAAGAACATGGGTTGAAGCTCTTAATTTTAAACTCTCGGGGTGCATTAGACAGAATAATTAAACTTTAAAATGTACAGGTGCATCTCGAAAAATCAGAATATCGTGAAAAAGTTTCACGAAATTTTTTGTTTGTAAAGTAAAACATTTCTAAAGTTTTCATTTTGATGATTAGAGCTTACAGCTCATGAAATTCAAAAATCCAGTATCTCAGAATATTAGAATATTTCCTAAGATCAATAAAAAAAAAGATTTGCAAAAAAGAAAAGTTCAAGTTCTTTAAAGTATGTTCATTTATGCACTCAATACTTGGTCAGCAGCAGAAATTACAGCAAATGACTTGCTCCTGCCACAAATTACAGCATCAGTTAGATGGAAGTGATCAGCCTGTGGCACTGCTGAGGCACTATTGAGCCTTCAGATCGTCTGTATATTGTTGGATCAACTGTTTCTCATCTTTCTCTTGAAAATATCCCATAGATTCTATATGGGGTTCAGATCAGGCATGTTGGCTGGCCAATCAAGCACAGTAATATCATGGTCAGCAAACCACTTGGAAGCCACTTGGGCAGGTGCTAAAGTCCTGCTGGAAAAGGAAATCAGCATCTCCATTAAGCTTGTCAGCAGATGAAAGCATAACTTCACACTGGACTTTAAGTAGCCTGGATTCTGTCCCTCTCCAGCCTTCATCCAGACTCTGGGATCATGATTTCAACATGAAATGCAAAATTCACTTTTATCTAAAAAAAAAAAAGAGGACTTTGGAACACTGAGCAACAGTCCAGGTAAGATGCTTCTGACGTTGTTTCTGTTTCAGAAGTGGCTTGGCAGCCCTTTTCCTGAAGACATTTGAGCGTGGTGACTCTCGATGCACTGACTCCGGCTTCAGTCCACTCCTTGTGAAGCTCTCCCAAGTGTCTGAATCGGCTTTGCTTGACAGTATTCTCAAGCTTGTGGTCATCCCTGTTGCTTGTGCACCTTTTCCTGCCCAATTGTTTCCTTCCAGTCAAATTTGCATTTAATATGCTTTGATACAGCACTCTGTAAACAGCCACCCCATTCAGTAATGACCATCTGTGACTTACCCTCTATGTGGAGGGTGTCAATGATTGCCTTTTTCACGATATTCACATTTTTTGAGATGCACCTGTCCACGTTTTTTTTTTTCCAATTCTTAATTTGACTTTTTTTAAAAATACAATAAATATTGTGTCATGGATTTCATATCGCGATACCATCATATCTTGAGATTTTGATATCGTTACATCCCTATTATATAGTTAAGCAACATCTCATAAGCAAGAGTGCTATTTTCCTGAATATCTGCATGACTGTATAAAACAAATGTCAGATTTACAGTGTTCAATAAACAAATTAATTACATTAACTGTTAACCATTTTAGACACAAAATTGTACATTTAGACTGTTTTTGCTCGAATTCACCAACTAAATTGTTCTAAACAAAGCAGAACCGTTGCGTTTCTCAGTAACAGAGTGGTGTTTTGTCTTCGAATGAATCAGCTGATATAAATGAATTAGCTAAATAGATGATTCTGTGATTCACATTAAGACTTCCCGTCATCTACTGTCAGTTTAAGTTTCATAAATAATAGTATTATACATCATTTCTTAATTCTATACTCAAAATGTTATATTTAAACCCACCCCAAAAAATATTTTAGTATTTTTAGTATTAAGTATTTATAAGAAGCAGTGCCTTTTTTATCTTGAGCACCTGCCCCCCAAAATGGTCAGATGCTAGAGCATTCTTGGTAGTTGCCAGGGCACATCTATTCTGGTGCTAAGGTGTTCTGAGTGTAGCCCATTGAACCTGAAGCCCTCCCACCACTGCATATTTTGTATGCCTCTCAAATCTAATACACCTGATTTAACTCATGAGCAGAGTGGGTGTTCAAATGATTATGTATGTGTGTTCACCTCTGAGTCCATGGCTTCTTTGAGTTTGTTTGTATGTGCAGCGATGGCTGTCAGTGCAGCCTCCTGGGCTCCGATGGCCTGCAAGGTGATCTTAGCGGAGCTGCCCAGACTTTCCTCCAGTCCAGCAGTCAGAGCTGAGACACACACAAACACTCACAGTATAAAAAATGCATGTCTTTTAGGCACTAAAAAAAAGATGGGAACTTATTGGGGAAAAGAGTGAGAGCCTAATCAGGATAAGGCACCCTGTAAACAGGACAGAGTAGTTGTATATTAACTGGTTCATGTGTAGATTGTGTGGTCACCCACCTGCTAAAGCATCCTGCTCAGCTTTATCCTGCTGAGCCAGTCGAGCTGACACTTCCTCTGCTGGTCTCTCCTTCAGCACAGGCTCATGATGATCCTTACGCTCTTCACCTACACACACACAAACACAAAACACTGAGCTATTACAGCACCATGGGAAATACCATTATATTTTACTTGAGCTGTGAGTTTGCCATGTGAAAGAATAAAAAGCAACAAATACATTTTTGTAGTGCACTGCCTTTGTTGGCTGCATGCACAATGTAAACAACATCATCTGTGAACAAATGATCAACTGATCAGGTTTTTTTTTTTCTCAATGAATCAGTGAAAAAAAAAAAAGAAACCAAACTCAGGGGTCAGTGATCTAAATCAGTATGTGACAAGACAAACTGATTAATAGCCTGGCATATTTGTTCATTTTCAGATGATCGGTACTCATCAGGCTACCAAACTAGAATATTTGGCACAGATCATTACAAATGAGGATACGCATTTGTTAGTTATTGGGAAAGAATACTGATTAGCAGCACCGTGTTAGTAAAGAACTCAACAAACACACAAAAAGAACATATTAGTGTGGGTCACATGACAGAACTGTGCAGAAGGATGGAAAGGTGTGAAGTTTGAGAACATGCAGAGAGGAAGAGACACTGATGCCATCTGCACAACAACTGATGTTATGAGGACAAACAGGCTCTGGATCAGTTGTTAGAAGCAGAAGGCTATGTGAATGATCCAGTGCTGACCTGCCGCCATGTGGCCAGGTGGGCTTTCGTCACTTGTACCTGGCGCGGGCACAGACGGCACCTCGCTGATAGCCGAAATAATATGAGCTGCCTCTGCTGAGGCTTCTGCAACAACAGTAGGACTCCATGAGAAATATAGATCACAGATCAGCAACGGTGCATCGGTGATCAAAAGTGACAATTTTCAGGATAACAACGATTATTTAACGTTGATTATTTGCATATGTGACCCTGGACCACGAAACCAGTCTTAAGTAGCACGGGTATATTTGTAGCAATAACCAACAATACATTGTATGGGTCAAAATGATCGATTTTCTTTTTATGCCAAAATTTAATAGGATTTTAAGTAAAGACCATGTTCCATGAAGATATTTTGTAAATTTCCTACCGTAAATATATCAAAAACTAATTTTTGATTAGTAATATGCATTGCTAAGAAATTCATTTAAACAATTTTAAAGGCGATTTTCTCAATATTTAGATTTTTTTGCACCCTCAGATTTCAGATTTTCAAATAGTTGTATCTCAACCAAATATTTTCCTATCCTAACAAACCATACATCAATGGAAAGCTTATTTATTCAGCATGTATAAATCTCAATTTCAAAAAAACTGGTTTTGTGGTCCAGGGTCACATACGTAGGTTTAGGATATGACTGAACTGATGGTTCAATGAAATGATGCATTCTCTGTCTCAATATTCATATTTCCCTACTATATAGCCAGTATGTCCAAATTAACAGTAAGATATGTTAGTTGAGGTATGCATTCAATGAACATATTACCATCCCATCGGGCCACGGGAGAAAAGTCGTAAATGGCAGTGAATCAACACAACTGATGCTGGAAGGTCATATGACAATGACAACATGGCGGATTTACTGAAGTAAGTCCAGATTTCATTCATATTAGACACAATCAAAATACATACGTATACATATCTTTTTAACTATTACTCAGTTGATTCCTCTTTAAATGCTGAGCCTACAGTGTGCAATTTAGGTGGTAGCTCCAGTATTTCTTTGGTTTCAATGACTGTAATATAAGGACAAAGACCTATTCACATCAAGAGCAAATATTTAAGTGACTAAGAGTTATGACTGACAGATATATGGGCTAGACTGATAGTCAACCATTTTTAAATAATCAGCAGTAGCTGATAATAACATCCAGTTGGATGTGTTGGTTCTGAATATCCATCGACAGACATGTCAAAGAATATTTAATATGTATTAAGTATTAATATGCACACACTGGTATTATTATATGAAAAACCTGTATCAGTGGACCACTAAACAACACTGTTACAATGTTTAACTGGACAGGCAGAAAGCTAGCATAATCCATCATAATCATATAAAACAACAATAATAACAACAAACAAGAAAAAAACAACCAACATAAGAAAATAACATGAAAATGCATTTAACATATTTTATACTATAAAGATACAGAAACATTTTATTACAACATCTGAACTATTATTGCTAATAGTTCACCTCAGTTATTGGCATTATGCCTTTTTATTATTATAATCCCATATAACACTGTCACTACATGACTACATCAGAACTTTAATGTCAGTCAAATCTGCATTATTAAGTTCCTAAATGCGTTTTTTTTAATTCTGGTCTGAACAGGCCTTTAAGTAAAGTGTAAAGTAGCCTGTGTAAGCTGTGCTTTAAACATCAATGCACTATTCACTATTTTTTTTTTTTTTTTTGCAATTGAAATTTCGCTAATTTATCTGCAACTCTGAAGTGTAGCTGTTGCATATCTGAAACCTGCTAGTGTCTGAATGTGAAAACATTTATGAGTCTCACTCACCCTCGAGTGTCTGAGGGGTTGGTGCCGGTGCTTCCTCTACAGCAGGTGGAGCTTCCACAGGTGCTGGATCAGTCTTCTTGGCTTTAGCTTTGGGCTGCTTGGACTCCTTAGATGCTTCTGACAATGAAGAGATTTGCAGGGGTTCGATCTTTCCCTATTAAAAAAAAAAAAAAATTACTGAAGGCATACATCACAGTGTAACAGAAGCACAGACAGCTGCATACATGCATCTGGTCTGAGAATCAAAGCCAGACAAAGTAAAAGTGAAAGTGATTGTAACTCTTACTGGTTTCTTCTGTAAAGGGACGAGTGGAGGAGGGGGCGGCCCAAGCACCATCTCAAACAGTTGATCTGAATATGGAACGCTCTTCTCTACATTTGCACGAAACTTCGGGTCCCATTTGGCATATAGGATTGTACCACCAAGACCACCACCGACTGTTAAAAGACTAGCAGCCACTATTTTCCCAGCAGTAGATCTGCAGTAGAAAAGGATCAAAATTAATATCCAGTTGACTGTGATCTGATGTTATTCTCACACACCAGACCAAAATAAACCTAACATTCAATTTAAAGATGTCTAATGCATTATGTGTTAACACAAAACAATACAAAAACACTCAACTTTTTAAAATAATTAAGTCAGCAATATCATTGTAAGCTTGTGTGCTTAAGGTTAAATTCACAGTTTTAATGTCGTACCCAGAGTCTCCAGCCGTGGTATATTTGCGGCAGTGCTGCAATGGATGGGCCTTTACTTTACCACACACACATTGCTGCAGAAAAATAAACAAACAAATCATCAGCACATGTGCACTACAGCAAAATAAATTGCATCATAAGGTACAATATTAAAAGTAAAAGCTTCCTTTATTGCTGATCACATCCATTTGTACATTAATTAATAACAAACCATTCATTTCCGATGTAAATGCCGTTGAGTAAAAACAGGTTTCCATTGTTGGTCTTTTTGTTCGCTTAAAAAAATATTGGTGAATTCTCTGAACATGAAATTATCATGAAATCACAATATTATTGTGAACCAAGCATCTAGGAAAACGCAATAAACAACAATAAATGAATGACCGGCTAATTTTTCCTCATTGCCTGTAATAAAACGGTTTAACGTTTAGCAGCTGTTATACATAATATGGATAATTCATTAGACTAATTAACATAAGAACACCAGCGGTTGTGAGAGGAAACTTTCTGAACTTTTCACTGGCAAGGTCACGTCCTTCCATTGGACAAAACCAATAAAAAGTTCACGGTGTGTACAGGGTGTAGCACTTTGATAAATATGTTCTACGTGAACAAGATTTTAAAAAATACTATTACATATAAATAAAGGTAAATTCATGTAAATTTAAAGATTTTCAGACAGCTGCTAGCTAGCTTGGTTATCCGGGTGACAGAAAATATGAATCATACACAGCCCGCCCTTATGTACGCAAGTGTACATTCTGTATTCTTATTGGTGGAGAGAGGCGTCACTCTCTAAAATGAGAGATCTCATTGGTTCGAAGAATCTGCCTATCACATTGTGAACGCCTCTTTCGACCCCACGTTACGTCGTTGACGTACAGCAGCATTCTATCCTGGTGTACCACTTAAACTGCAAATAACAAATCTCAACTAATGAAACTATCAACTCATTTAGAAGTTTAGTTTAACATAGTCACCGGTCAATTAACCAAACAGTACAGAGGCTACTATAATCCGTAAATTAACGATACGCGTAAGAAACACCGGGCCTGTGGGTCACTGAATGACCGCTCTAACAAAATAAAGCTTACCCGCGCTGCTGCATGTGCCCCTTTCCAACAGACGCGCAGCATGCTTGCCTCTTCTGATTATGGGTGTTGGATATAAGATCACAAATATGCCACTGGTTTCAGAAAAACATTCTAAAAGTAATCAACCTCGACAGCAATTTCGCCCCAGCACCCTGTAGATTAGCTCCAGCACTGGTGCACGTAGTGACAGTGCAACGCACGCGCGGTAGGCACACCCAACGTGATACATACGTCACAAGTTCGTAGAAGAGAAATATTCAGTTTTAAATTATTTTATTCATTGATTTGGTCTTGCACTCTCACGCAATCACCCTTATTTTTCTATTAATACATTTACATACATTTACTCAAATTTATAGAAAGCATGGTATCTTGATAATAGTCAATTTTAAGGCAAATGTCAATAGAAGAATCAAATAGAAGTACAATAGAAGCAAAACCAGCAAAAGAGCAATAATATGTAAGTGCTTTTTGTAATAAATAAAAAGAAAACAAGTAGATACAGTGGAATGTGAAAGTTTGGGAACCCCTTGCAGAATCTGTGAAAATGTTAATAAAATAAGAGAGATCATACAAAATGCATGTTGTTTATGTTATTTTCATTTAGTGCTGTCGTGAGTAAGATATTTTACATGTAAGATGTTTACATATAGTCCACAAGACAAAAAAAAATGATGATATCATTAAAATAACCCCCTTCAAAAGTTTGAGAACCCTTGGTTCTTAATACTGTGTGGTTACCTGGAAAACTTTTGAACTTTTTCTTAGTTTGTTGAAATATATATTTCTCATTTAATACTGCCCTTTGGAAGCTACAGAGGACACATGCATGTTTCCTGGAAGACAAATTAAGTACAATTTACCTTGACCTTCAAATTCCAAAAGTTTTTACTCCCTGGCTCTTAATGCATCATGTTTCCTTCTGGAGCATCAGTAAATGTTGAAACCTTTTTAATAGTTGTGTTTGAGTCCCTCAGTTATCCACAGTGTGAAAAGATGGATCTCAAAATCATACAGTCATTGCTGGAAAGGGTACAAATATGCAAAAGATGCTGGACAACTGAAGAACCTGCAGGACCTGGAAGATTTTTCTGAAGAACAGTGCTCAGTTTAACTTTTCAGAACAAACAAGGGGCTCATCTATTGGCATTATGAGCAACCATCACAAAACAAAAAACAGTCATCCAGATAACCACACACAGTATTAAGAACTAAGGGTTTCCAAACTTTTGATGGGGGTTATTTTAATGATTTCAGCTGTTTGTCTTGTGGACTATATGTAAACATCTTTTATGTAAAATATCAAAAAGAATAGAACAAGAACAGATAATGTGTTAGATGTTTTTTTTTTAAGAAAACAAGTAGTTAGACATCAAATAGAGAGTGTAAGTGTTATAGTAGGACTTCTCAACTCAACTGGCCCTCAAGGTGCACTTTACTGCAGAGTTTACCTCCCACTTTAATCAAGCTCACCTATCAGTAACTTTCTAGCAATCTTAAAGACCTTGATGAGCTTGGTGTGTTTGATTAGGGTTGGAGCTAAACTCTGCAGAAAAGTGGACCTTGGGGGCCAGAGTTGAGAACCCCTGTGTTAGAAGGTCAAGTGTTTTGAAAAACAAATAGATAAAGTAGAATTAGAATATAATGTGCTAGAGTTAAGGGTTAAATGAAGATGAAATAGATGTGTAAAGACTTGCCAAGACAGCACTGCAAAACTCTGGCTTGGACAAAACAAGAGCTTGAACAAGGAGTTGTGTAGCATGTTCTGAAATAAAGGGTCTGATCTTACTAATGTTGTATAAAGCAGATCTACGGGACCGGGCAGTTTTAGCAGTGTGGTCTGAGAAGTCAGCTGATCATCAGTCACAAAGACACTTCACCCATCCAAGATACCTTGAAGGACCTATCTGAGAGGCAAGACTTAAACTGCTGGAGTGCAGTTCCTAACATGCTTTTGAAAAAAGGGTTGACAGGAGGATCTGGTGGTTAACCATGTCAAAAGCAGTGGAGAGATTCAGCAGGGTAAAATATTGAAGATTTGGAAGCTGCTCCTGCCAGTCTTATGGCTCTAACAACCTAAGGGCAAGTCAGGTAAGGGCAGTCTCGGGTGAATGTCCACTTCTGAAGCAGGCCTCACAAATACCTGTAGTATATACTATTATTGGGTGACATGGTCAATTATTGTGAGAGAAGTATGGTTAAGGTGCAAGGAAGGAATTCCAGCCTCTTTAACATGTAAAAACAATAGTTGTATAGAATATGTGTGGATTAACACATATGTAAAAGTTTACTTACCATTTTAGTTTAAAATGGTTGTGACTGGAAAAAACTGAGGGGATCCGCATGTACCACTTGAAAAAAATGGACTTTATTGAATTGGACGCAATTACAGGTTTAAGTTCCCAAATCACTTTTAAACCCTGACAAACAGCAAAAGTCAAGGGGGTAAATTCTTTATTAGTGTTAATGGCAAAATGCTGTTCAAAAATAACCAAACCAACATGCTCCAACAAGACAATAACTTAAATTGCAGATGGAGCCATTAAGAATTGCATTTCAATGCCTAAGCCATTTTCAATTGTGCACAGGGCAGTTTTAAAGTTTCTTCTTTTCAGGAAAAAAAAAAAAAAAAAAAAAAAAAATCATATTCACATGCCCAGTTGTTTAATCCTTATACAGAGACCTCACATCTCAAGTCTCTTCACTTCTAATGACTAGGGTAGGGTAGCTCAATTTTTAATAGATTATTCACATTTGAGACACACTGAACAATAAAATGTAAATCCCGCCACAGGAACATGGATTTCCTCTCTCTGTCTGATTGGGATGTTTGATGAGCGCTAGAACAGAAAAAACTTCAACCATGTATGCATTGAATTTACCTATCTTCAATATTTTAGCATTTGCATAATTTAGCTTCTTTAAAATCTATTCTTTTTTAACTCTTGCTACCCAAGTATTATAAACCCATATCAAGTTTTTTCCCCATTTAAAAAGATTGAAAAAGTATTGGGAAGTAAGGAATTCAATTAATAACTCGGAAATTAAAACCACCAAAATAAAAACCAGTAGGGAGCTACTGCAGTTATGAATCTAAAGACTAAAGATGGCGTCATCAAGTCACTTTGTTTTTTTTAATAAGTGCAGGAAGCCAGATCGTGAAACTAATTCCACAAGGGCTATTCTTGGTTCGAGATGCGTTCGTCGCGATAAGCTGCTCCCGTGGTTCTTTTCTTTGCAATGATGGCCACCGCCATGTATGCAATGCGCTCTGCACCAGCTAGCCAGACCACGATGTACCGCTGGTGAAAACATGGGCCACCAAACCCATTACAGGTAATCCGCTTCTAAAGTTCTCTCAAGATAATAATAACGACTTCTGTGCAGTGGAGCATGCCATAAGGCCACAATTGAGACCAATCAGTGTCCTGTTCCTCGCCACTCAGACCACGTACTCTTCTGACTTCGCTGCAGCTGAACATCTGTTGTTACCGTGAAGAACTTTCTGAACTGCAGTGACGCGACTTCCTGGTCTCCCTGCTGGAGCCATTTGGTTTATGTCATTGCTTTTGTCGTCAGCCACGTCCCACTCGCTGGCCCCCGACTGTGCAAGTCTGAACTCATGTGGGCAGGTTCTTTGATGGGGCCCATAGGGAACAAGTGGGTGAAGCCAGAGGTCTTCTGAACCAGTCTTCCTAAAAAAGCGTTGATCGTCATCCCAGTCTGACCTAAAAGTTCTGGAATGAGGCAATGTGGATGTACCTGCAGCTGGTGTACCAATCCCAGAGACTTTTGACAACCACTTAGGTTGTTTTTCCTTTGTACTTTTGGTCTTCGCTAAGCTACATCTCCTTTTCTTCCCAAAGTAGTCGGCGAGAAGGCCATGGGCTGTATTAAAGTGCTGAGGAAGAGAGCCGGGATGAGAAGAATAGAAGGTCCAGTCGGCCCGGACCCATGTGAGGCAATGGTAGTGGTGTCTGGGCGTAACGCAACAGTTCTCCCCAGGCTGTACTCATAAAAGCTATCCAGTGCATGGAAGCTGAAGAAAACCAAGATGGCAGCCAGGAAATTCATGAGTAAGGGAATTATAAGTCCCTAGCGGCTGATTAAAACCACAAAGCCGCTTTATGGTGGCTCCCTCGCGTAATAAAAGGTCCATCCAAGCCATTAGATTGACCATGACCAAGCTCAAAATGAACAAGTCATTGACTTCTGGCTGCACGGACCGAAACGTGCGATCTTACGGTGCATGCAAGGAAATGAATTCCCTCGTGCTGTTGTCAGATCTGTAGATGCCTCTGGTGTTTTGAGGGATGTATGAAGGCATTTGCTGCACCCCAATCTCTCCAGACAGGTGTTGCTGTCCCAGTTAAGCACATCGACCTAAGATGAACTCGGGAGCGCGCCCCCTGTGAATTTGATGCTGAGAGCTGAGAAAAAACTGGGGTCAGTCTGGCAAACAAGAACATCTTTACTGGTTGCTTTTCCATCTGATACCAGTCATCCATTAATTGCTCGAGACCGTGATGATTTTGATGCGAAAGAGGCTTAATGCAGTCATCCATTTAAAGATGTGCTCTGTTTCAACAAGGCCTGTCATTGTAATTCCTTCAACATGACCTTTCCCTTTGATGCATTTGTCTGTGGACGACATGATAAGGGTGGGATCTCATCCAGCCCCTTTATGGCAATACCTAACAAGGGGGGGAATGAAAACAACATTATTATTATATTTTTCTGCATTTCAATGACAATTCTCTCCTATGATTAATATTCTTTGAATTCATGAATTTAAATTGACATATTTCTTTGTAAAGTAAAAGAAAAAGTCCCAAAGTCAGAAATGAAGGGAGAACTACCCATTTTAAACTGTGTGTTTTGGCAAAAATCCTGACTACTCTTTGTAAAGATTAAATTTAGTGAAGCTATTTTGACTTGAATTGTAATTCTATTTTAAAAACTTTGTCCATTACATCAAAGTGAGGGTGGTGTAACTTTCAGTTCAGGGCTGCCAAATCTCTGTGTAGCGTGCAGTAATGCAGGCTCGTGAAAAAATATTGATTACTTATATATAATATATATATATATATATATATATATATATATATATATATAATTATTATTATTATTACTACTACATGTTGATGTTAACTTTTGTTAGAAAAATCATATATATATATATATATATTTCCATAACTATCCAAAGACTCCAATTTCTTTAAGAAACAAAGAATATATACTTACATTGTTTTACAGTTTGTTTAAAACAAAAAAAAAAACGTGCATGCACACATACACACATTTGGCTCAGCTGTTTACCATACAGTACATTTCAAACATGCCATTCTTGGTTGGTCAGCTTACAGGTATGTGAATAACCTATTTTCAGTTGTTAAAATAAGTTGATTCTTTCTTACCTTGAGTCACTTGAGCAGTTAAAAGTGCCAGTTCGAATGCCAAACTGAGAAACCTTCTGTACCATTTTGCCCCAGTTGGCAGTGCTCAACAGTGGATTTCTATCTTGGGCTATTACCTAAGAAGTAGAAGAATACAATAAAAAAAAACATTTAATACATAGATTATGTAATTAAAAACATATGTATTCAAAAGTAACACCTATGTCTATTTTACGTTCAATTATACATTTAGGTTGAATTCAACTGGGATAGATATCTTAATGTGTGTGAGAACAGGACAAAGACATTACATTTCATTGCAATGAGTAGGTTAGATAGGCTGAGGCTGAGTGTCTCTTTACAACAGTTTATATAAAAATTCTGTAACTATTGTCATGCCCTCATCTAATTTAAATAGCAACATGAAAGCTGCATTAACTATCTGAATTCAATTTCTCAGCTGAACAGAATGTTGGCTGTGAATGACATTTAAGTAAATAATACTTTTTGTTTATTCACTTTTGGGCTAGCTTCCCCCAAACATTCTCGCGTTTAGATATTGGATTCATACTAACCTGAACTAACCAGATACCATCTTTAGTGTCTTCCACTAATTCATAAAAGTGCATTTCTCCGTTGAAAGTGGTGCTGGAGTCAGATCCCACTTGCTCCTTTTCATTCTTGAGAGCGGAGTAGAGCTCTCCTTGCATCAGCTCCCCTTCAAAAGCAAACATTGCATGATTATGATCAAATTCAATTGTTACATCAGAGTATACGTGTCAGTGAAGCTAAACGGCTCGGTTGGAGACAATTACCCGAGTTTTCCACCAGTTCTCTCACATCCCTCTTTTCTGCCAGGCCGGAGTATCCCAGTCCACGACACTCCAGAATGGTTTTGAGTTTCTTGAAACTCAAAGTCACCGGATCCACCAGTTGGGTGGCGAAAATTCCGGTCTCATACCAGACGATGGCTTCAAAAAACCGAGCCAGAATGAATAACATGAAAAAATACAGGAGCAAAAAGAAGAGTTTCCACCACATTTTTTCACAGACGAAAGAGTTTTCGTTGCGATCTAGCTGATTTGCATTGAAAGTACAGTATTAGGAGGCACTGGCGTTTTTACACGTCTCCAGCGAAACCGACCAACAAACTACTTCCTAAGCATGCAAGAATCGCTTCCATTGTATTATATAATTATGTAGAGGCAAAGCGTCAAAACAAGAGCACGCAAACGCCTTCAAAAAAGAGACCTTCAGCAGGCCAGTGTGTTTTGTCCCTCAGTGCTGCGCTCAACAACTCGCACGGCTGAACGAAACGCCGTCTTCATTTATAAACATTTACTACCCCGTCACGTTTTCCTCCAAATACTACGAAACCGATGTTTGGTTCGCGATTCTGGAGAACGGTAATGTTACTGTGCGCGTGAGTAGTGTTTCTGTAGGCTCTGGTTGATGATCAGCTGGTGCGCATAACAAACTGACGTCACACGGATACTTCCGGTGCAAAAATGAGCTATAAAACGAAAAAGGCCCGTGTAGGCCTTCTGCAAACTCTTTCGTGTAAGATGTATTCAGTGTTAATATTCATATTATATGTTTTATTAATATCTGATAATTCAGATACTATTTTAAATAATTAATTTTAATATATGTTATTGTACATTTTATTTGTAGATTTATAACGAAGTAACAGCTTTATACCTTTTATACATTGTACCTGCTTTTATTTAATGTTTTACTTTTACATGTTTTTAATTTGCATACTTTAATTACATTAGTTTAGTAATGATATTTATTATTTTTAGTAAATTGTGTATTTTGAATTGTAAGTTTTTGTTTTGTTATGCAAGTGTCCAGTGTTGGGCAAGCTACTTGGAAAATGTAGTGAGCTAAGCTAACAGTTACTCTTCATTAAATGAAGCTTAACTACACTAAAGCTACAGCCTTGGGTAATGTAGCAAGCTAAGCTACAGCAACATGGCAAAAGTAGTTTACTACATCTAAGCTATTTTTTACATTTTCATTTTTCTATTGAACCAACATCATACCAAGTCAATGCTCTCTCAGTGATCAATTAAATTGTCAGTCATACAGGCATAAAAGTCCAGTTTAATTGTTTATTCAACCACTCTTCCAAACCAATTTGGCAACAAAAATCAGTATAATGTACAGGGCTGGGTTTATCTCATATTTTGGGGGGTTAGGGGGGGTTGAATTCTTTCTTGAAAAACATTTTTTTTAAAACAATGGCACCTGTTTCAGAATGTTGAATGAATAAAACAGGGAAAACACGAAATTTTTAAATAAAATAATTTATACATATAATTGAATAACATAGTCTATATATGAATGGGTGTTTGTCAACTGATTGCATGCCATCAGAGTTTACAGTGTTGACAGCTTCGTAAAAAAATAGCCTAATGGAAGTGCTGTAGTTTTGCTGTATATAGCTACTGAAATATGACAGACCGCACAAAAACAGCACTTTAATTTACTGCCATTTTTAAAGATAGTAATTGATTTCATGAATACAAGACTGTGAATAAAAAACAAGTGCCAAATGTAAGCCAGATTTGGCCCAGACCCTGTTACTATCTGGGAAGCAAAGCTAAATTCTATTGTAAATTTGTTAACTGACAGTAAGAATATTTAACCGAATCAAGCGGCTATTTTCGTTTGGCGAAGTTTTTTTTAAAAAAACATGCTAACATAAATTGTACGTCTTTGAGAGGAAAAATTAAACCCGACAGGTCACGGCGGCTAGGCCTATAAGTCACATTTTATTATATTCTGAAATGAATAGGCCTACAGCTTAATGTTATAATGTTCCGACATTATTTCCCTCACTCCACAACAAATCCTTTAACTTTAACCGTATTCAGAACCGAACGAGGATGAAAAAATAAAATAAAATAAATAAATAAATAAATTTGCCTAAACAATCCAAAACAAATTTAAAGCGAAACTGAAAGTAAAGTTGGGCTTATGTAGACTACCTCTCTCGCCACAAATACAAATGTTTCCATATCTGCAATGTATTTGAAGCGAAAATATTATGCATTGGGTAAGCTTTGTACTTCATGCACGTCGACGGAAAATATCATGATGAGCAAAAATGTGCCACGGGACCGGTGTTCACGCTGAACTGCACGTAACACACACTATTTAAATTGACTAGTGTAACTTTTGGGTGACTGTGTTTTATTTTTCAAATGAACAGGCTGCAGTGATCAAACAGCTGAATAGCATATTCCGGCATTTTGGTCATAGTAAAGGCATAATTCGATACTGCAAAGTCCAAAGCAGTTTGAAGTGTCAGGAATATTAGCAAAGATTATTATAATTCGTTTAGACTAGAACACTGTTTAATTCTTATTTCGCTATGGAACCTGATCGGTTTTTTTTTTGTTTGTTTGTTTGTTTTTTTTGCTAAGAACGAACCGAAACATTTTGCCTTTCGCCATGAATTTGACAACCCACACCCACCCACTCCCTATCTCGTTCTTCTGAGTTTGAGATCTTCCCAGAGCACTAGCCTGCTTCAAAGACTAAAATCAAGGCGCCCACCACTAGTTCAAGTACTAAGTTTTTTTCTCAATACCGCTACAATAGAGGCAGTACGTGCATTGCATTCACGCGTTTGCATTGCAGATTATACAGTTTTCTGTTGCTACGTGGGCGCTCAGTTTTTTTCTGACATTTAGCTAAAATATAAAGATTCAGCGCTTCACATAAGCAATTTGGTTGTCTCGACAACAAATGCTAGACTAAGACACACTTTTCTCATCTCCTCGAATGCAAAAAAACCATTAGCCTTTATAAATACAGTGTTGTATTATAAATACAGAAAACATGTACTTTTTCAATCAACACTTTATTTACCTCAAGTCTGCAAACACGCTGAGATGCTTCAAACTGCGCGCCGCACTTCATTCACGAGAGAGGCGGGAGGATTAATACGGTTTGACTGACAGTTTAATGAGCCAATGGCGTCACGAGGTTTAGTGGCGGTGACGTCGCTTACTGACCCAGGATCAGTGATCCGTAGCAGTTATATTTCCGATTTGAGCTTAAAGTATAGAAAAATATATAGCTTTTAGCTTTTGTTGACGCTACCGCGCTACTTGATCAAAATAAGAGCTTAGCTACTGAAAAGCTATTTGATTCAGAAAACAGCGACGCTACCACCACGCTACTGAGAAATGTAGTTAAGCTAGTAGCGTCACTACTTGTAGCGACGCTACTGCCCAACACTGCAAGTGTCACAAAAGTGTCAAAATCAATATTTTGTATTCACTTCATCTGTTTGCATCTGCAACTTTATTCTACTGTCAAGTGCACATGATAATAATACACGGTATTATTATCATGGTGGATTTATTATTATTGTGTTGTTTTAAATATGTTAATAAATCTGTATTTTAACGATTGAAGACAAAAAAAATCACTTCAGAATAATTCATTTTAAATCAATTATGAATTAAACATTTTATTATCTTTAATGAATTAATTGTAATAATTATTAAAAT
Organism: Labeo catla; assembly: GCA_012976165.1. Classification (NCBI taxonomy): domain Eukaryota; kingdom Metazoa; phylum Chordata; class Actinopteri; order Cypriniformes; family Cyprinidae; genus Labeo; species Labeo catla. The sequence goes on along the minus strand of VONZ01000371.1, from coordinate 386,349 downwards.
ATATATTTGTTTAAAATATGTCTACAGTTATCTACGTTTTATGCCTGTTTTTGCAATGTTCATCATGAGAATCAAAAAGTGTCACAAAATAAAAGCCTACGTTTTGTCATGGTCCACTCAGTTTCAATAATGTGAATTCACTTTACGGGCTTGAATAAAAAAAAAATTCTCATCTCTCAACTCGTCTCTAGTGTAAGTTGTCCTCGTGTTTAACTGGAGCTCCCATCAATAGGTAAGCGCAAAATACTAGTGTGATATGCGAGTTGTTTTGTGTCTGATTAAGGGAGCGGTGGAGGAGGGCGTGATGCGTCTGACGCGTATGACGTGGCGAGCTGGATCAGCCGAACTCTCCTTTACAGTTCAATAGAACAGTGTCGCTCTTGGCGCTTTCAAAATAACATTGTTTGTCAGAAATGGAGGTAAATACGTGCAACATTCAAGTGCTTCTGCAGGCAGCTGAATATTTGGAGCGGAGGGAAAGAGGTATTAGACGCGTTGTTTCTTTCACATTGTTTGCATTGAAACCGAAGCCGTTTCGGATAGTCTGCTGTTTGCTTGTGTTTTGCACACTTTCATTAATGTTTGGACAAATATTTTTTTCATGTGGGCACTGGGGGTGTTTTCTTTTTTGTAGAGGTTTGTTTGTGGGTTTGTAGAGTGGTAAACATCGCTTTTATGGTTGATATTATTGTGTTTGGCTGGGTGACCTACATTTCAGTTCTGTATTGTACACAAAGGCGCGAAATCGTCATAGATTTGAAAATGTAGCAGTGCTGCCCGTTATTCTGCTATAGTTACAGCGGTTTAACAAATACGTCACGTAATGACTGAATACATTGTTACAGTGGAAAACATTGACTTCAAAATTGTCAAATCGTTCGATGGCGCCAAAACCAGAAAGCGGTCTCACAACACAGCTGATTTGATGAGATGCTGACATATAGCAGATATTTTCTTCTATCTTATACGGTAGAATCTTGCTGTTTGACTGTGCTTTTAGATTTATAGTCGGGCACCAGTCAAATGTTTGATGTTTGTTTGTGTAGATTTCCAAAATAACTTATTTTTAGCTTGTATGTAAGGATCGTACATAAAAGGAAGTAGGCTGGGTTATTGATCTCTCATGTTATGTATTATACATTTTCAGAGGCCGAGCATGGTTATGCCTCAGTGCTTCCATTCTACAGTAAAGGAGTTACAGATAAGAGAAAAAAGCAGAAATCAAAGGGTCATTCGCCTGGGAACAGCAGGTGAGTGTAAGGTGCACAGACAAACATGATATCCTCTTCTTTTGTCCATTCTTTTGTTATTGTACAACTCGGTTCAGCTTTTAAAACATTGATTAACAAGATTCTTGATATTCAGAAAATATTTTACTTTATTCTACAGCGATTCTTTGCTTTTTAACTGTTAGTTCACCCAAAAATGACTATCATCATTTACTCACCCTCACATTGTTCCAAACCTTTTTGACTTTATTTCTTATCTGAAACACAAAAGAAGATAATTTGAAAAATATAATGAAATTCTGGTCCAGTTTTGTTTGGAGCGCAACATTCTTTAAAATATTGTTGTTAAATAGGTTTGGAATGATACAAATATGTGACTCTAGACCACAAAACCAGTCATAAGTAGCATGAGTGTATTTGTGGCAGTAGCCAACAATACGTTGTATGGGTCAAAATGATCGATTCTTCTTTTATGCCAAAAAAACATTAGGATATTAAGTAAAGATCATGTTCCATAAAAATATTTTGTGAATTTCCTGCTGTAAATATATTAAAATGTAATTTTTGATTAGTAATATGCATTGCTAAGAACTTCATTTGGACAACTTTAAAGGCGATTTTTCTTAATATTTTGAATTTTTTGCACTCTCAGATTCCAGATTTTCAAATAGTTGCATCTCTGCCAAATATTGTCCTAGCAAACCATACATCAATGGAAAGCTTATTTATTCAGATGAAGTAGAAAGCTCAATTTCAAAAAATTGACCCTTATGACTGATTTTGTGGTGCAGGGTCACACATTGTTAAATCATGATAGAAATTTCAAAGCAGCTTTACAGTGTTAAACAGAAAAATAATGATTTAACGATGCAAGCAAAATTCAATTCTGCTTTCAATAGTAAACTGTCAATTTCCAGTTAAAGTCAGTTCATTGTTGATTCAGTTCAGTTATAACTGTGTGAAGTTCATCAATTATGGAATGGGTTCAATTCATCTATAAAGCAGCTCTGGAGAAAACAGTGACATCATCATTCAGCTTAGTTCAGTTCTTATCCAGTAGTGTCTGTACAATCAAGTGGATAATATTGTAAAAATTAAGTCCCCAAATAAAGTGCAAAATTGATTATATTAAGTATTTTTAACTGAAGGTCAATGTAATCAGAAGGGAATATCTACAAAATGAGTGTTCACACAAATTATATGCAAATAAACTAATAAAATATTTAATATGAACAAATGTTATGGCTAAATTAAGCTATTTGTTCTTTGTTTCAGGTCTGTTCACAATGAGTTGGAGAAACACAGGTAACTAAGTTTTATTTTGCATTCTGTCCATCAGTTCAGCAAATGTGCTGTTGTTTTAAATATTAGTACAGTTTTTCAGTAATTCAGTCCCATCACTGTTGGTGTGATATTGCTTTTTGTAAACTGTTGCCGTTGAGTAAATTTAATTTCAGACAGATTTTGCTATTTTGTGAAATGAAATATGTCTTTGTGGTTTTGCATGTTGGTAAATTTTATGTTGCTGTGTGTATTTGTGGATGTAGGAGAGCTCAGTTAAAACATTGTTTGGAGCAGCTGAAGCAGCAGGTTCCCCTGTCCTCAGATTCAGCTAGAAACACAACCCTCAATCTGCTCAGACAAGCACAGCTGCACATCAAGGTGAGCCAACTTGACAATATTACCAAAATTAACAATGATATACAAAAGTAAAAGTAAAATTAATGAGATCAACCAATTATTTGATGCTTATTACACAACTGTTTCAACAGTGTCATTATGAAAAGGTCTGGAAAGTATAAAAACAGTGAAAACAAGACATTAGAGTCCCATTTGAATGGCATGCTATCAGAGTTATTAATGTTTAAGTTGCAGTCTTTTGTTTGTCGCTTCTATTGTTGTTGCATAATGTTTATTTTGCCCTTTTGAATTTTTATGCTTTTAGGCAAAAAAAAAAAAATAAAGAGACCACAAATTAAATTACGTTAAATAAATGGTAAATATGGTTGGTATAATTTAGGGATGTTTAGAGTATCTGGTTTAAAGGGACATACAGTGGCCATTCTGGTAGAACATCCCTGAGTATCAACTGAGCATTTTGTTTTATCAGTGTCAATAAAGTTACATCTTTAGGATTTTGTTGGATTTGATTTCCACTGTGTTACTCACTGTGAGTGTGTTTCTGTTTCTTAACATCAAGCTTAAACTATACACTGCTGTTCAAAAGTTTGGGATTAGTAAGACTTGGACTTTTTTAAAGAAGTTTCTTTTGCTCATCAAGACTGCATTTATTTGATAAAAAATACAGAAAAAACTGTAATATTGTGAAATGTTATTACAATATAAAATAATGGTTTCTTTTTTAATATGCTTTAAAATATAATTTATTCCTGTGATGCAAAGCTGAATTTTCATCAGCTGTTCAACTCCAGTCTTAAGTGTCCTTCAGAAATCATTATAATATGCTGATGTATTATTAGAATTATATATCTTGGCAACAGTTGTGCTGCCAAATATTTTTTTTGGAACCTGTGATACTTTTTTCATGGTTCTTTAATAAATAAAACATTGAAGAAGCGCATTTATTCAAAATATAAATATTTTCTAACAGTGTATGTCTTTGCCATCACTTTTTATCAATTTAACACATCCTTGCTGAATAAAAGTAGTAATTTCTTTAAAAAAAAAAAAAAAAAAAAGCCCAAACTTTTGAACAATAGTGTATATTGTTAGAAATTATTTCTGTTTTAAATAAATGCTGTTCTTTTTAACTTATTATTCATCAAAAATCTTAAAAAAAAAAAAACTATCATAGGTTCCAAAAAATATTAAGCAGCACAGCTGTTTCCAGCACTAATAATAAATCAGCATATTAGGATGATTTCTGAAGTGTGACACTTAAAACTGCAGTAATGATGCTGAAAATTCAGCTTTGATCACAGGAATATTTGAATGTATATTAAAAACATTATTTTACATCATAATATTTCACAATATTACTGATCAAATAAACGCAGCCTTGATGAGCATAAGAAACTTCTTTAAAAAAAACATAAAAAATCTTACTGATCCCAAATTTTTGAATCGCAGTGTAACACATCTCATTTGTGCATGAATGGCTGTTAGATTTAATAAAGTTGTTTTGTTTTGTTTTTAATTCAAAGCAAATTGCTGTATTTGTGAATACTGTTGTTTCCACTCATATGCATGTGTCATAAAGGCAGATGTGCATGCAATTCTTGAAGCATCCACAAGATGCCGCCATTTATTGATGGATCACTATTACAAGACCGACTTTTTAGAAAATTGCTTAAATGTTAAATTACACAAATATTGGTGTTTTGTCATGCAACAGAACATTTACTATGAATGCTTTAAGGGTTTTCAGTCTGCCAGGGAAGAAAGGAGCTAGCCCATTTAATCGGATATGAAGCAAGTGATTCTGGTCCTGGTGATGCAGAGAGATTTAATGAGATGCACAAGGTTTAAAGTTGGGTCTTCATGTGCGCTTGCAGAAGCTGCAGGAACAGGATGAGCGTGCTGAGCTCCTGAAGGATCGTCTGCGCTGGGAGCAGAGAGAACTGCGCACACGGCTGGAGAAACTGCAGGGCGGTTCAGAAAGGATGCGTAACGACAGCCTTGGCTCAGCTGTGTCCTCTGAGAGATCCGACTCTGAGAGAGGTGATCATCTAACGGCCGAGATGTTAATATTCTTAACTACTGTTAGAGTTTATGTGAGCTTGAAAATGTTTATATTCTATTACTGTTATGATTAGTAACTAAGTTGGCTAAAATAATTTTAATTAACACTTTAAATGAAAGGTTTACTAAAGGTTTTTAATGATTATTCTATTTCATGTCAGGCATTACAGGGTTAATACAGCGTTTGTGTTCTCGAGCCTATTTTAATGGGTGGTTATTTGTTGAAAATTGCAGAGGACGTTGAAATTGATGTGGAGAGCATGGTGTGGACTCTGGAGTCAGATGGTCTGGGCTCGTCACATGCTGGGGTGGACCACAGCTACTCTACCTCTGATCACGCCTGGTTATGACCATCCCAGATCTGCAAACGTCACCGAACGGTATAAAGTGGATGGAGGGACTAAAGAGAAAATGTTTGATGGGCTTTACCATTGTCACCACAGAACAGCCTTATGTTTCTGACGCTCTGAAACCATCAGCCGCAAACAACTTCTAAGCATGACTGGAATTTATTTTGTATAGTGTATTCTTTACACTAATGGCATTATGGTGCTCTAGTATGCTATACACTCGTGAGATTCAAGTGTAACAAGTTTGGTGATGCTTTATTTCCACAGAATTTTTTTTTTTTTCTGGATTAGTTATGATCACATTGTACACGCTAGTCGTTTTCTATCCAGCTAATGAGCTTAACTTTAGGGTCAGCCTGCAGTACACATTGGCTTGCACTTAAATCTTTAATATCAAGCTTATTTAATTCTGTTTTCAAAGTCGTCGAGTTTTGATACATTGCACAAAGCATACGCATGAGCACTTGTGATGTCTTTTTAGATGTGTGTTGTTCCTTTCAATGTGTGAAATTGCAGATCATGTCAATGCATTTTTTTTTTTTTTTTCACTTTTAATATTGCTATTTTTTTCTAATTGGAAGGCTAATTCAAAGGTTGTGCCGCAATAGGGAAGGATGCTTTATGGGTAAAGGTACAGTTGGGTTTGAAATGATTCTTGTTGAACTGCTATCTGTATCATCTTGATGTTTAATTCTGTATTTTATACTGTTTTGGTCCTGTGCTTTGGTTCACTCCAGAGAATCAAAGTTGGTGCTATTTAAACATCCAACAAGAAGCTATGATATTAAGCCCTAAACAAGAAGCCTGAAAAACAGAAAATAGTTAGGTTATTTTTTTAATTATTATTTGTACAGTGGATTTCAGCAGTTTAAACCCTTTCCCCCCTAAGATGTGTTAGTCTGCTCATGTGAAATTGTTTTAACTTTTTTTTTTTTTTATGCATACCTTTAAACTGCAATTCAGTATGTTGGTAGTGTTGACAAAATACATGGGCTGTATTTGCAAACTGTTCAGTATCTGCTCACATCAGTCATTTATGCAAACTATTATGAACATGCCTTTGTTTTTAAATGTTTGTACAGTAATTGTGTTCATGTACACAGCAAAATGTAGATTGTATATACAGTTCTGATCACCAAATGCCTTATGAACTATTCGTATGTCATTGGACCAGGAACATCTTTGTATTTATGTCTCTCCTTGTACTCATATGTAGCATTTTATTATTTTTTACCAACATAAGCCTTTTGTACAAATAAATATTTTATGTATTTAATCTGACTTGTAGTGTTGGGTTCGAGTCCACCTAAGTCGAGTCCGAGTCAAGTGCGAGTCCAAAATGGGCGGAGTCGGACTCGAGTCCGTCCGAGTCCAAGGAAACACTACTGTTTGTCAGTATCTTAACATTGTTTTAACCCAGGGGTGCCCAAACTCGGTCCTTTAGCTCCAGCCCCAATTAAACACACCTGAACCAGCTAATCAAGCTTATACTAGGCATACTAGAAACCCCCTGGCAGGTGTGTTGAGGCAAGTTGGAGCTAAACCAAGGACCAGGACTGAGTTTGGACACCCCTGTTTTTAACCTTTACAACTAGAAAAATGCAATGTCAGTTGAAATGTAAGAAAAGCAAACCTCTAGTGGATCTTGCCATTTTGATTTTTGATTTCACAACATCTCATAATTAGTGTCCATACTCTGCTTAGCAAACTTAAAGTCATGCAACAGAAGTTATGACTGATCTATGAAATGTGACATATTTTAGAGTGAAACAGGTTTTAGAATGTGAAAAATTATAGGGCGGGACTTTATTCATCGATGTAGTAAACGTATAAATTCAAGGGTGGGGGTAAAGGAGTAGGTATCTTGGTAAATGGGACCTTAAGAGCAGAAAATGCACCTCTTTTATTTCTGATTGTGGCTGTGTGTGTTTTGGGTTATATAGATTCTTTTTCTTGAATGAAAATGAGGTTGTGAGGGATAAACCTAGTCTTTACAATGGCCCTACCTATACTTTCCATAAGTCACAGCAAACTCACACCTGTTTTATTTTTGAATGCATTTATAGTTACATTAATTACAATAAATTACATTATATAAGGAATAATTGATGATGGGCCATTTAATTATTAGAAAATCATGCACACCCAAGGTGGTTTTGGACCCATAAAAACTGTTGCTGCAAAGATGTTAGAAAAATTATTTTTCTTTCAAGCTAGAAACTGTCACCATGTTTAAATAATGATAATTTCAATACAGAAAAAACTAATCAACTAATGTAAGTAAAACATTCTCAAGCTCAAGGCAAGTAAACACTCTTGAACACTCTAAAAGTATTACTTACAAGCAAAAGTATTAATACATATATTAATCAAAAATACAAATGAAATAATATTTTTTAAAATAGAATCTTTTTTTTAAATAGAATTGTAGTTTTTTTTTAAAGTTTTTTTTATTTAGGTCTATATAAAGGCTATTACAGAAATAGACTATTACAGACATTTCATGAAGTAATAAATGTTAAAATAAAACACTGCAAAATCTTCACTGTATGCATTAAAGATAATTCTTATTACAGTTAATAAGTGATTCAGTCAAGAACAGTGAATGATTTTCTCTTTTTCTTTTGTTGTTTGATTATTGTTTGACGTGGTCGGCTGCTGCAGGTTTACGCTGCTGTCGCTGGGAGATCTGACGTACATTTCAAATATTTTGACGCATCAGTATTTCTCCCAGCTGTTCAGGTTTACTTTAAGACAACACCGACTTCATTTACATGAATAATCTCCAATACGAGCATGTGTGTAGCAATAACAGAACATATTTGAAGCGAAAGAGAACTCTGTATTCGCACACTGACTGAGAAGCGCGTTCTGTGATCGCGCTTTGAGTGTGCGCGCACATAAACCCGTCGGCTTTCAAGTAGCCTACTGGACAAGACTTTCGTGATAATGCATCGAGTCAGTGACATTTCCGTCAACTGTCTCTGGACTCGGATGGACTCGGGATATTTTTCGAGTCCGAAAGGCTCGAGTCTGAGTCAAGTCCGAGTAAAAATGCATCCGAGTCCGTGACAAGTCCGAGTCGCCTAAAAATTGTACTCGAGTCCGAGTACCCCAACTCTACTGACTTGTCACTATGATTTTGTATACATTATTCATTTGAAACTGGGGAAGCTGATTGCAACACATTTTACTAAGACGCCATACCTCAGCCTTGTTGGTACTGTAGTCAAAAATATCAAACCTACTGAGAACTAGTTGGTCTATTTAAAGGCCATGCTTTGTTTCATTTCTCTAGAAAATATAAATGGTATGATGAAGACTTTATAAGAGTTACTTGATCTGCTTGATCAAAAAATAATGGTTCATAAGAATAGTGATCACTGTGCAAATGACATCAAAAACAAGAGATCAATATTATGTAAGATAGAAAATATTTATTGGTAATATCTATTAATCACAAACAATTGTTAAGAGCTATAAATCATTATGTAAGCTTGCCGTTTTATTAGACAAATGCATTTGTCCTTTCAGACACTCAACATCTGACATGTTCTGACAACTTTCACACTTGCAATTGGACATTGCTGTCCATCCGCTGCAATCCTTTCTGGCATATGCTCTCATGTGCCAAAGATCAGACTCCTCTGCAGAACTTTAGATATCACGCCGGCAATGACTGCTGGAACCGTGGACCCATCAATGCAGATAGAACTTCAATTTGAAGCAACGAATCACATTGCTAAACAAGGCAGATTACAGACCTCAGCAAGTGTGAATATGACAATTCAGAGAGGCCACATTTGAAATAGTAAAACAAAATCAGATAAATTAAGAAATTAAGCAAATCAAAAAAAGCTAACATCTCATGTAAAATCAGGAGCAGGTGGAGGATGTTGTTGTATTAACTGGAGAAATTCAGTCGAAGAGCACATGGGCTTCACTTAAATGCATTCTGACAATCCAGACAGGCATAATTTGATCATCTCAGCTCTTGGCTAAATGCATCTCACGTCCACATGTGTGCCCTGATGGAATGGCACGGGCCTTTTCAAAAGTGCTAGGAGAGTTCGGACACCGCGTCACCTCCAGGCGTGTGTACGCTCATCATACATACTGCTTCTTTTGAGCTTGAGAGGCTAAATCTTTAGCCTTCTCTTTGGCAGCGAGTGCAGTTTCTCGTGCCTTCACAGTTGCGGTTTCTGCCAGCGTTCGTGTGGGTGTTTCACCTGTGCGGTAATGAGATCCAGCTTAGCCAACCAAGTTTACAATAAAATAAATTAAACAGTTACTGCATGCTTGAACTCTAGCTGGCATCTTACCTTGCATCTTGGCCAGGACGTACTCAAAACCTTTCATGGTCTTTGTAACATTGCTCTTAAACCGGGCAAGACCAAATTCCTGAAAATAGGATGGAAAGATGTGAAGCACTTTGAAAAACACTCCTTGCTGCCAAGCGCTGCAGATGTTCCAGTGAGGTAATTTAACTGCAGACTAAACAGCTGTTAGCTATAAACACCCCTGTCGTCTGCATCATTGCAACGAGGCTGCAGAATGTTATTCAAATGTATTTAAACAGATCACATAGACTACTGTAATAAAACTTTCTTTGAGATCAACATAAGCACATGTTGTTTAGGCATCCTGTCACCCACTGACCTGAATTGCTCTAGAAAGGCCGTGCAGCTTGGAAGAAATCCAGGCCTCTCTCTTGATCTCTGTCCAGCTGTTGTTATCAGGGTTCACTTTGTACACACAACGCTCTTCAATACTCTACAGAAAAATAACAAGTAGTTATCATCTTGTAGCTCATGTCTAGTCCAGTTGGAATAACTATAAATAATATATTATGGAAGTAAAATAATGGCAAATGCATGCTGAATTGCACTAACTCAAAATAAGAAGTTAAGAAAATGTGTGTTGAATGTTTTGAACTCAAATATTCACAGCTTAAATATACAACCATGTTGAATTTTAGCCCTTAAAATGCAATGCAAGCACTGTAAATTCAATGCATTTCCACTTCCAGAACAAAAATTTACAGATAATGTACTCACCCCCTTGTCATCCAAGACATTTGTGTCTTTATTTCTTCAGTCACAAAGAAATTATGTTCTTAGAGGAAAAACATTTCAGGAATTTTCTCCATATAATGAACTGATATGGTGCCCCGAATGTGAACTTCCAAAATGCAGTTTAAATGCGGCTTCAAACGATCCCAAATGCGGTTGTAAACAATCCCAGCCGAGGACAAAGGGTCTTATCTTGCAATAAGAATTTAATTACTATTTAAATATATTTAAATACTTTTTAATCTCAAACGCTTGCCTTGTCTTACTCTGCGTGAACTGCATGTATTCTGGCTCAGATCATATTTTCTCCCTCAACTTCAAAAATGATTTCAAGACTTCAATGATTTCAAATGACTTTGCTGCAGAAGTACCGACCCAGTGTTTGCAAAGTGAACATGCAAAGAAGATCAAACACCCTTAACAAAAAAAGGTAAAACAGTGATATAGGACGATTTCGAAGTTGAGGGAGAACATGAAATGGGAGTTCAGCAGAGTAAGACAAGATGAGCGTTGGAGATTAAAAAGTATTTAAATTGTATTTTTTTTTAAATGAAAATAACCGATCGTTACGCTAGATAAGACCCTTCTTCTTCGGCTGGGATCCTTTACAACTGCATTTGTGATCGTTTGAAGCCGTATTTAAACTGCATTTTGGAAGTTCAAACTCGGGGCACCATATCAGTCTATTACATGGAGAAAAATGCTGAAATGTTTTCCTCAAAAAACATAATTTCTTTACGGCTGAAGAAATAAAGACATGAACATCTTGAATGACAAGGGGGTGAGTATACTACCTGTAAATTTTTGTTCTGGAAGTGGACTTCTTTAAATATCAGTAAATATCAGTTGGACATGTTCTTGTCTGCTTTGTGAGACAGGAAGAGGGATAGCAGCCCACCATCACACGAGCATGGCTGATGTTCCAGGTGAGAGTGGTCATGGTCCTGCCCTGAGGATCCACTACAGAGTCCTCAATGATGTAAGCCTTCTGTGCCATGTGAGCAGGCAGAAACTTCTCCGCCCAGCGAGGAGCTCTGCTTGTTTTGGTCAAGAGACGTCTGGAAATCAGACAGTTGTCTGGAGTGACTTCCCGAAATATGATGTCTTCAGTTAAAACATGATTACTGAGGAACACAAACACAGAAATGAGATGAAATCCAATACACAGTGGTTATAAAACTAAAAAAATATTAAGGTTGTAGGGCATCTTAAAAGAAGACAAATATATATATTTGTAGTACCTGTAGGGGTTGGGGTATCTCTGCCAGAATGCCAAAAATACTTGGTCCCATGAGCTCTTTAGAAAGCCTGAACAGCTGAAATACTTCACCATTGTTCCCTCTCAACCTGCTTGTGCTAAAAACTGCAAAAACAGCAACTAGTTGACAACTTAAGAACACAAGCTGAACTTAATACTATCTTGAAGACAGATATGAGGAAAGCCTTAATTATATGATGAATAAGAGTAGCCATTTAACTTTAGCTATTAAATGACAGACAAGAAGCATGAGCTGCATACCTACACGTCAGCTGACTCGGAATATAGTAGTCATGCCCAAAATCTTTTGCAGGTTTTTTTTTATACTATGATAGTCAAAAATGGTGTCTATGTAAGCAGCTCGTTTGGGTTTCAGACTATAATTTTAACAAAAGCTGTTTAGAAACCAGCTGAGTAGGTTTTGAGAAAATCCAGATAAGAATTTCACTCTGTTGATACCACAACGATCGAATAATCCATCAAGACAACAAGCCTACTCTGTGTTGAGACTATGATCCCAAAATGGTAGGCAGTGACTGGATTTTAATGCCCAAAAACTGGGTTCTGACAAGATGGTGCCTAAAAATCCCAGGCAGACAGAATTATAAGTTTTAAGGCCTTCTAAAAAATATGAGATCATTTTATTATTAATATTAGAAGTAGCAGCTGTCACACGTATTAAAGAAATGTAACACTGCACTATACCTTTCACCTTTACTTCAGCTAAACCTGAATCGTTGTAGTGGATGAATGTCATGCAGAAGCACCGCTAGCTCACGGCTAACGCATGTTTACTCTTTCTGAATGAATGAGCCGATTCTATCCGCGCGTACGAAAACAATCATTTCGAATAAATGCGAATGAGGACTTACCAACGTAAACAGATTATGGGGCGCTTTACGAAATGATTTTTCTCTACTCCTACATTTCGCGATCATCCGTGTATCTAGTCTACATGACTGTACGTGACTAAAGAGAGGAAGGTCATGGTCACTTACGACACTTCCGCTAGACCAAGCACGTTACTGCACTGTACATCTGTTTTACGTGTAACCCAGTATAATTATAAATAACATTAATTATTAACATTTAAAATTAATATTACATACATTTACCGCAGAGTATAGTACAGGTATACAGAGTATACATTACAAAATAAACTTTAACAGAGTCTGACCAGGGGTCCCCGTTTACCGAGAACAGTTTCGTTTGTTGGTGTCTTGTCCCCAATTGGAACTGTTAACGGAAATGTCCCAGTTTTACAGCGCCTTCAAAATATTTCTCAAATACACTGCAAAAATGACCATAATTGCCTGCTGCTGCTTTCCAGAGCATTCGTGTAGTGATTTGTTTTACCAACAGAGGGGGCTGCGAGCTGCACTGGTTACTTGGTAGTGCCGCTATGTTAGGGAATTTCACACACAGTTAAAAATATTAAATATGATTAGGCTAAATGGTCTTTAAAGTAAAATAGCCACACTTGTGATGGTCACTTGTGATATGACTTAATGGTTAAAAAAGACCGCCATAATAAAAAGAACAGACAATACGAAAATAAAAAAACACATTTTTGGAGTACAGTCTACAAAGTAGTTTTTGATCATGCCTAAATATATAAAATTACAAAACCTAAAAGTAATTTTATCTGAAAATACTCACATAATCAACTATTATTTACATATGAGTTTCTTTATTTCTCCCACCAGATGGCACCAATCTCTTTTCTATACACTGATTAAAAAAACAAGCGAACATTAATTTCATTAAAAGGTGTCTCCGGTCTGTTTTGAGCTCTCTAAGTGAGAAATGCCAGAGGTTTAGTATCAAGACGACAAGGTATTTCCTTCTAAAAGTGTCACTGCAACATGGTACCATAGTCCTTGCAGTGCAAAGCCATCAGACACAATAAATGTTACAGTAAAATGATAATATATGAAATAGATCTATGTGCCAGTAGATGATGCTTCTTTGGCAGGGGCATATGACCTGTATATCATATTCTCTGTTTGTTTCTATTTCATCTTTTTCACTTTTTTTTTCTCCATTTTTTGTATTTTTTATTTTTTTTTACTACTATTACTATTACTATGTATCTTGTTCAATTAGCTATTTATTCCCTTGTTTAGCCTAAAGGTGTATTTATTTCTCCTAAAAGGACATCAGTTGTTATTTACTTTAGTATAGATCATAAACGAAATATTTTCTGCATAAAATGATAAATCCTAAATTGCTAATTTAAAAATTTTGCTTTGAACATCAATATTGTATTTTTAAATAATACATAAAAGAGAGAAAAACTTACTTTTTGTGTTTAAAAAAATACCTTCTGCCCAATAGAGGGCAGAAATTGATTAGATTTGTTCCAAGCATCACAGAAAAATAAATTGTTTTAATCAGATTAAGTTCAGCTGCACAACATATATATAAAACACACCTTATACACACTAGCAAACCCCCATTTGCACAAAAAGGAATTGTTCATTGTTGTTTCTAGAACAAATGTAGTCATTTAGTTTACAATTTTCTGTCCTGAAGAAATAGCTTTTTTTAAATAGCCATATTTCCAAAAACCACCCAATCATCACCCAATCAAAAAACTCCAGAGAAGACAAATGAACACACCAAAAACCACTGTCTGATGTCTGTTTTGCTCATCTGTGTGCAGATCTTCATCTTATGGTTTATTGAATGAACAAGAGGTCTCTGCCACAGCTCATTATATTCTCTGAGGTTTCTTTCCCCTTCTGCTCCTTGTGCAACACACAGAATAAAAAAGTGATTACAGCATGAAAAACACTGAGTTGTGTACCAGAGATGAATAATGCGGCAGTTGCAATGTGGATATATTGTTTTGTTTTCATAATCGCTTCAGCCAAATGTTGGTGTGAAGCAGACCCTTTCAAATCTTTTTTGTTATATGTTGTGTTGCCATGGATTTTATATTTGATAAGGCACGGAACAGATAAAAACAATATGCAGATGTATAGTTTTATTTTATTTTCAACCAGTCTGCCTCCCTCCTTCCAATGCTTTTTAGTTTTCTCATGCATCCTATCTGTAAAATAAGTTTTTTATTTAATATTCAATTACAATTTTTTATTTTATTTCACTACCACCACATCATAGATATTAAATATGCCAATAAAGTATACAAGAACATGATTCCATAGATTTTTTGCATACAAAGTACTTCACATTTTGCAGTATAAATACAATCAGTAGCATAAAGCAATTTCTTTACTTGTATCGATGCATCCGCCTTATGCAAATTTACACAAAACAACACATGCACATTTTCATCTTTGACAAATCACAAAATCAAATTCATCCAAGTTTACTTGAATATTTGAACTCACAACCAAAATGTTTATATAACTAAAAAACAAAGACATTCATTAGTTTAATGTTGAAGTGTTTTTCCAAAACATAGTAGGTTATGTCTGAAATGCTATTATGCTAGTCTTGCCATTTATGCAGTACACAGTATGTATATGCATAGTCTGCAATAAATAAATAAATAAATAAATAAATAAAAATCCTGTATGCTAGTACAGTAAAACACAGAACTACATCTGCCAAAATGTGCAAAATACAGCAAAGCACACTGTGTGGATACTGTATCCCACAATGCAATGTATAAACATAAACTTCACCATGATCAAGGTTGGGCTCGTTAGCTTTGGCACCAGATTTCTACAAAGCGATGGCAATTTAACATTTGCTGTGTACTCTGACGACATAAAAACCAACATATATTACACCAATAAATCACTAATTTTTCACCAGTGCAAGATTCTCTTTTTAAGGGCTCTTAAAGCATGAAACAGACTTTATGTAACAGCTCAAAATAGTCGCTAGTGAAAGGTATGGGATTGTGTGTGCACTTGTGGGGCCATCCGCCAATCAGAGTTTAGAGTATTGAGATCATTTCATATGGCCCCAGAGTGATTAGGCACATGATATTTATGCCTCAGGTGATTGATTCAGATGTTGGCCCATGAGCAAAGATGGCAGATTTAAAATCATGTACTTCCAGTTGGTCCTGCGCCAGCCGAGCGAATGCCTTAAAGATGACTGGGAATGCTGATGAATAGCCTTCTCCAACTCCTAATAGTAATATTGAGTGATCAATCACATGCCATTTGCAGCTTAGGTGATTAGCTCTAAAATGTTTCCAGAGCTGAAAGCTTATCAGCAGCATCCAGGTTGTCTCCTGACATTATCAGTAAGAGTCTTGCACAAGCATGGATCACGGTAAGTGGATACCACTTGTGGAATTAATCTTGAACAAAATGAGGTCGTGAGACAATAATGTAGCCTACTTCTGTTTGAAATTTTCATTGTTGCATAGTGCAAAATGACTAGGCAGTGTGGGGTACAACAGGGCTAAAGGCACACCTTAAGGAAAATTCAATACTTTCATAGTATATGATTGCCGAAAAAGAATGGCCATTTACGGAGCAACACATTTTGTGGGAAAATAAATTTGTTTGTTTACAACTCTTATAAATGAACCATGCACCTTTTTCTGCATTAACATGGGGCAAAAGACACCCAGTATTAATACAAATATTTTATCTGAACTAACATATTTTGGATTTAAAATTGTTAAAATATGACTTGAGCTAAATTTGTACTATTTTCTGTTTGTTTTCATAAATAACATTTATGTTAATGTTTAATAAATATACTGCCAGTTTAATGTTCATTTAAAAAATATTTAGAAAGGGGAATATTCTTGATGGAAATGTTCATAATAATGTAATATGGCTTTTCAGCACTAACAATAAATATTATATTTTATCATATCATGGTTTCACTATAAACATGGTGATTACCCAACCATGTTATGTCAACAAAGGGAAAAGCCATCCATGTATTTATTATCTTGCCCTGCTTATGATCTCATTATTTTACTCAGATGCACCTTTATATAGGGTACAATATGGCTAAAGGAACACCTTAAGAAAAAATGTGCTGTTCACTGCACCAAAAATGTGTAATTGCAAAAATATATATATGTTTGTATTGAACATTTATGGAGCTACAGATTTTTTGTGACAATAAATCATACAAGTTGTTTATTTTGTTTTAAAATCTTATAAATGTATGTGGTGGCAAGGGGAGCCTTTTACCCCACAAAGGGGCAAAACTTTTAATAAACCTTTAACTTTTAATAAGTTAATACTTGTTCAAAACAACCACTTCAGCAAAGTTTGCACTATTTTCTGCTTATCTTGAAAAATAAAATAATACATTTGTTCAATAAATATACTGTCATTAAAATATGTAAAAAATATATTTTAAAGTACAGAAACAAAATCATTTTAAAAAGTAAAGATTCTGAAAGCATTGAAGGAGATCCCATTATATTTCAATATAGATTTACAGTGGTAACAATAAATTATATTTTATTATATGATTAATATCACATTTTTAAATATAATGGTTTCTTTCTAAACATGATTATCTCTAAGATGGACACCCCACATAATATATGATATTTACCATCTGAATCTAACCATGTCATGTCAACAAACGGAAAAGTCAGCCATCTATTAATTATCATGTTAATTATTGTGCCTTTTAACCCCAACAGCAGTGACACTTTTTACCCCAAATACCATACTTTTACATATGCTTTCGTTTTTTAAAAACTGTTGCTTTAATTATCTTAAACAAATCTCAAGACATTTGTCTCAAAATATATGCATTTATTTTAGCGATTCTCATTTGCTACTTAAATCTAAAACATTTTAAAAACATCAAATATTAGATCAAGTAAGCACAGAATCAACTTTGCACTGCCCGCAATCGCACCAAGGATCAGACTTGAAAAGCGAATGTTTTGGAAAGTGCTACACCATGTTTTTCTGCCATCTAGTGATTTAGAGAAAAATAATATCAAAGGTGCCTTTTACCCCGGGGCGCCTTTAGCCCCGTTGTACCCTACTGTGCATTAAGCAGGCTCCTCCAGACAGAGGAAGACTCCGTCTTCGTGATTAGACAGCAGTTGTAGGCTGACCATCATTGTAGCCATTCACAATCATCCCTCTCAAAGATCGAGTCCTGAAGGACCCATCAGGGTAGATGGTGTCTGGTTTGTGTTCACAGCGGAAGAACATGAGAAAGCCATTCCTGTAATTCTGGTTCATCCAGCCATAGAGCAACGGGTTGACAAAAGTCGAGCACATCGCCACGATGTGAAACAAGGTGTAAATAAGTTTGTATTCTTTGAACTTGAGAATCAAGTCGAGATCGCTAGCCAACTGAAACATGTGGAAGGGAAGCCAGCAAACAGCGAAGACCACGACCACCAACGCCAGCATCTTCGTGGTCTTCTTCCGGCGGATGATACCATCGCTGCGGTTGGAAGGGCTGACGTGGTTCTTCAGTTTGATCCAGATGCACACGTAAGCATAGCTGATGATTGCCAAAGGGACCACATACTGCAGGAGAAGCATCGATAAACTGTAAATGATGGCGTCCCGATTGGTGCCGTTGGGCCATTTCTCGGAGCAAACCGCAATCCTTAAGTCAATGTATGGGATCTCCTCGTGGCGATACTCTCGGAAAATAGCCAGCGGGCCAGCCAGTATGGCGGCGAACGCCCAGGTCAGGCCGATGATGATGAAGCTGGTGCACCTATTGAGGCGCTGGCCAAGATGGAAGACGATACACCTGTAGCGTTCTAGAGCAATGACCGTTAGGGTGAGAATGGACACGTGGACGCTGAGAGCTTGGGCATAAGGCACCATATGACACATCACTGCTCCAAATTTCCATTCGTCCAACAACGTGTAAACTAGCGTGAAAGGCAAACACATCGTATCCACCATCAGGTCGGCCAAGGCCAGGTTCGCAATGAAGTAGTTGGTGACCGTACGCATGTTTCTGTGCAGAATGATCATGTAAATGACCAGGGTGTTACCCACAAATCCTAGCAGAATTATGAGAGAGTATGCTAAGATGAGAGATATTTGGACACTCAAGTGCTTGGTGATGTCATCCACAAAAGCTGGCTTGTAAGTGCTCATGCTGTCATTTCCCAGGCTGGTCTCTTGATTTCCATCATAGGCCGTGTCCTCCGTTCCATTGGCTAGATCTGATTGGCCCATATTAACCAAGGACATACAACATGAACCTGTCAAATAGACGAGAACATGTTTGCTTCTTACAGTACAAACAGTAGCTAGCAGCATGATGGTTATAATTTATTTAAAAATATGCATGTATTAGGGATGTGACGAGATCTCGCGAGATCCGACGTGACCATCTCCTCCGAAACATTTTGCAGTGTTTACATTAGAGCTGCACGATTAATCCCTAAAATATTGAGATCTGGATTCAAACACCCACACGATTTAGCTATGTCTATTAGGACTGTTTCACATCGCATCAGTGGAGCGTGAGAAGCACGTTTTGTCGCTGCCCATGTTAATGAATCAGAGGGTCGGGGTAAATGTGAACGTAGAAAGAGCAACACAAACAGTCTTTTTAACCACACTATAGTCATTATTTCTGTGTTACAGACATTTAAATAATAGAAGTACTGGGATAAAAGTTTATAGTTTGGGTATAAACACGTATTGTCTACAGTAGCGATCAAAACGAAAGTATTTTAACACGTGTATGTATTGTAACGCTTATCTCTTCCGCCAGGAGGTGGCGAAAACTGCCCGTTTAAAAAAAAGTATGTCATTGAATCATTCATTCGGGAGATTTCAATAGTCAAACAAGACTTAATGAACTGAGATACTGACTGCTTCGTTGAATGTTTTTTTTTATTTTTATTTTGTTTAAATGAATATATGTTTTTAAAAGACTTAAGCAATGAACAGTTAGTGTCAGAACCACTAGTAAATTACTTTATTTTGTTTAGATTCGTGAGAGAATCATGGTCTCCAATTTATTAAAAACAACTGTGATTCTCAGTTTATCAAAGTTCTTGTTTAAATGTTGTTTGTTAATGCATATAATTGATTAAAATGGAAGTTTAATTTCATAGTTCAAAATGCACCTACATTTCTTTGCATTTTGTATTTTTCAGTTGAATAAAACACTATTTTCCCTATATATTTCATCATTGAGGATGTCTTAAGAAAAGTTTAAAAATCTCGTCTCGTCCTCGTGAACCCAGTCTCGTGTCTCGTCCCGTCTTGTGGGATAAGTGTCTCGTCACACCCCTAGCATGTATACATTTAATGATTTGAATGTACCTCTTCATGTTTTTGATTCCTGAATTAACGTTGTAATAAAATTACAATGCCACAAGGAAATGCATGTGAAAATAGCAGTAATTTCCATGCACAAAGTGTTAACAGTGCTAAATACTATTTGCTCCTCGAGTGCATTATAAAACAGTATGCAATAACAACATATTTAGTAACACCACATCCAATTTTAATGCCTGTTAAGGCAAGTTAGGCATGCTATTTCCACGTTTCAAATATTTTCTATATATGATAGAAAAAGAGAGAAAAATGGGATTGGAAACTCTGGTCATGTTGTGTCAAAAGCTAAATCAAATTCACAAATTCACAAAATTCACAGCACTGCTCCTGTTCCCATACGTGTTTCTATTGAGTGTTTCTATTTTGTAATAGCCAGACTGAAGCAACCTGTGTGATGGTGATTTTTAGTCAATATATAAATATATTTATTGTACCATTATATTTTATATCAGTATATTTAGATATGTATATCAGCTGCTATTCTACTCATTTGATAGGAAAGAAAGCTTAATTTGAGCACGTGTAATGGAAAAAACAACAACAAAAACACTGGTTCTTCTTAACGTTCAATGTTTCACATTTCATTGCACGTGTTCAATTATAAATGTACGCCGGAGATCTCATTCTCAGCATGGAAGCTTTTTAGATGACATCTAAATGATGTCTTCTTTTCTTTTTGTATGCTCAGTTGGAGTAGAAGTGAGCGATGCATATGTTCCGGATGAGACACGCACACCTGATGAAATATGTAGCAGCATAGACATCTACTGAGGAAGGTAAATCATAATATAGCATTACAGCACTGCAAGGCATATAACTGAGAACTAGATAATGACATCATTAGATTGAAAAATGGAATTGTATTTTTAGCTAAGATGCACATATTTTACACCCTTTACACAAACACAGCCATCTTTGTCATTCTTTTAATCATGTTCAATTAAAGCTATTATTAAAAAACGACTAATATAATATCCATTTAATGCTTGGCTATCATTGTGATTTTGCTACTAGAATATTGAACCATATTTAATTACACAAAGGTTAACGAGAGCCTTTCCTGCTCATAAGAGATGGATAGAGCTTCATTAAAATCCAATTTACAGGCTGCTCACAGCAAGACAATGCACAGCTTTTTTTCTAAGAATGATTTGAGCTCATGAGCACATTTAGAAGTGACTATTGTCATTTAAGCTGATTATATGACATAAACTGTATGGACAGCTTTTTGCTCTAGGGAAAAGGAAAATTGCCAATAAAGACTTTGGCATCTTAGGTCGTTTAGCGATTGAGAACAAAAACACTGCTCTAATGTGGTCTTCCCTCCACCAGAGATGATACAGTTTTTGCAGGACACTCAATCTTTTAGGGTGCATTGAATTAAAAAAAGCAAACTAGGTTGTAACACTGTTTTAGCTGATGGGTATATTTCTATTGTTCCTTACAAAAAGTATTGCCTCCATTTATTACTGGAGGTGTTTTATTTTGAAGGTGTGAACAGAAGGGTTTTTGTGCCATAAACATAAATGTCTTCTTCTGCTTCGCTTTATAATATAACCAATTTGGTACCAGGTTTTAAAACTTTAACATCTTAAGTTTAAAAAGGCATTCACATCCTATTTTACAAAAAAACAAAGGTGGGACTTCATCCATGTTAAATCGTTAAAATCTTGAAAAGTGGGTGTTCCATATAGCTGAACTGAAACAAATGCTAAAATGTCAAACAGTTGTTTGGCTATTGATTATTATTACGAAACATGCGCTGTGAACGTGTAATAAGAATACAAGGTCATTTTTGATTTCATGTTGACTCTAAGTGTCAAAAGAGGACATTGTTAATTTACAGTATATGCTTTAGCATTTGTGTTCATGCCCTGCAGATTTTTTTTGAGTTTGTCCTCCAGAGACACATGCAAGATGCTATTCATCAAAAGGTCATATCCCTTAAGACACATGTCCTTTCCTTTCAATGTTCATTCATTTGGACAAGTCATCGACTATGTGTGGAATATGACATTCCATTCACTTCTTTATAATAGATAAAGAGTAGAAATAGGAATTTTGTTATCTCTCTGCATTGGTATCGACTCTTTCCATAAGGCATTCTGTGTTTCATAATATACAAAGAGTTATGTTAATGACTATTAAAAAGCCAACGGAAAAACACTTCAGCCCAGAATTACCACTTTTTTTTATTTATTTTTTTTGTTCCCTGCTCTTTTGCTACCTGTATGTGTGTGTATGTGTAAAGAGAAATGAACACAAATAAAAGGCTACAGGGTCTGTTGATTGTCTCCCTCAAACGTCCCCCATGATTCAGCTTTACTGTCATTATAATGTTCTGCTGGGGATGCTCCTCCTCCACATCAAGAGCCCTTGGAAGCCCCATTAATGACGTGCTAACTCATCATGAGGACCGCTCTTAGTGTACCAGATACTCGTCCAACTGATGTAATCAAATGCTGTATGATTGTAGCTATATAATACAAAATTGGTGGAATTGTACAGAAGGACAATAACAAAAGTTATGATTGTTTGTGATAGAAAAGTTATATGATTGTAATAGAATAGAAGTTTATGATTGTAATCTGGGGTTTTTACATAATAGATAACTCAACAATCAACTGCAAACCAAGGCTTATAATTCAGATTTAAGAACTGGCTCCCTTTAGTTCATGAGGTGGAGTTTGAATTGAATTGGCCAGGTCCCACAGGATGTTGAATTGGAATGACAGGAAGAGGAATTTACTGAAGGGTAGGCTAATGCAAATAAATTCAGCAATCACACACGGAAATTTCATTAAAGATTTGGGACAAAACATAAGTAATCACTTCATGCATTTTGAGTAATGATGCATATATGTTGAAATACATTAGACATCGTGTATTAATCTAAACTACTGAAGCTAAGTATTGTCAGAACAGTTAACACAGTCATCAAAACAATTATGCCATGCTGCATCGGAAAAAAAAGTTAGATATTTAACATTAAATATATTTTTACGTGTTTTATGAAATATGTAAAATATTTAATAAATACTGACATCAAATGTGAATTTATTTGCAAATACTGTTTACTGATGGCTAAATTTTGATCTCCTTGCGGTAAGTCTGGAAAATGAAATGTATGTTACTTCATAATACACATAATAAAACAAATAGAAACTTGGTATGTAGTATTTATGCAGGTGGCATTTCATGCCTCGATATTAATATCATAATATTGGTTGAATTATTTCAAACGTCGATGGTAATTCACCTAGAAAATGTTATGTATTATTAAAAAATACACTTGAAGCTGTTATATGAATTTCTTTGACTGTTATTGCATCTTAAATCTTAAAAGAAAATTCTAATTAATATTCTGATATGCACAGCCTTGATACAGACACCTGCCACGTGTCATATTTAAATAAAAATACACATTTATCCATTCTATTGAATATTACAGAACACTTAAAAGCAGCGAACAATCCACTCACCTTATATGATAGATATCACCCCAACAATAAACTGGATGATAGCGCAGCACCCGCTGTAAAGTTCGCGCATCCCCGCTGCACGCGACAGCTTCACGCTATTGTCCTTTCAGCATCAGCTTCAGCCTCGGAAACAACGCTGAAGCGTAGCGTACTAAATGCATATCCATAGGGGGGAAAAAGAAATGCAAAAGATCTTTTTTAAAGCAAACCACCAGCTAGATCAGATGTAGACAAGTGAACTTTAGGTGCATGAGTGCTTCTGCATGAATGCATGCAGGCTGTGGGAGGAACTGCTCTAGCGGACAGATCTGTCTATGCAATGTGACGCTCTTCTATATACTGATCAAATCAAATGACATAGGATCGGGATGTGTCAAATGAGATATGCATTGAGACCTGTGGTACATTGTTTGACAGTTGAATTGGGATGACATGCATAGCTCTATTTCAGAAATGAATGTCACCCAGTGAGCTAATTATAATGTCCTCCTGGCACTTTTAGGGAGACAAAGTGTTATATCATAACTGAAACTGTCAAACTGACAGCATATATTGCAGTAAGCATTGGCTGTGATTTCCAGAATATCACCAAAGCGTACAGTCTCTGTTTCTAAAGGGGAAAATTGTGTGTAAATGCACTGGTGAGTCAGGTGCTTGTTTCTGCAGGGGTTCTGACCTGCTTATAGAGTTCTTATTCACACCTGAGATACTACTAAAAAACATGCACCCAGATGTGTTACAACTGTTACAATGATGTGCATTTACTGATGTGAAATGACACGGGCAGCCCATGAGGTTTGAATAGCACAAGGAGAATGTTCATTTATCTCTTTTCAAACCTCCATTTGCTTTCTTAAATGCATGTAACATGTACATTTTTTTCGTTAATTACATCTTCCATTTATTCTAAGGCATTCATATATGAGAGAAAGTCTAGATGTCACACTTTTTACTTTAGTAAAAATGCATGGTAAATACACTTATTTTTATATACACTTATTATTTACAGACCTTTCTACAAAAAAAAAAAAACAACAAAGAAATAACCAAAATGTGTGACAACTTGGCCCAACATGACATTTATGGAAAATACTGAAAACAAAGTCCAACTTCTCCAAAAAAAGCAAATAAAAAAACAAACTATTCAGTGTGCTTTTATTGCGTTTCTGTTTATCTAACAGCTATTACATATATGCATATATTACATAGATGGCATTATATTGAAATTTTAGATTAAGGACAGATTTCAGGAACATTATTCTAGTTTAAGGTTTTAAAAATAGATATATGAAGCCAAAAATACCTGCAGGAAAAACAAGCTTTGGTGTACCTGACATCTGACTCAAAACCAAGCTAGTTAATGACTCCATGAGACATATCAGTCCATCTGGTCTTCTTCATTCTGTTCTATGGGAGTATTGTGAAAATAATGTGATCAGTGTTGGGTAAGTTACTCTAAAAAAGTAACTGCTAGTTAAAGAGTTCAGATGCAAAACCAGCTAAAAGCCATCTTGGTCAAAAATGAGATAATGATACTGAGTGAATGCTCTTGACACATAGTATACGTTTATCAAATACTTTTACTTCAAACTCACTAAATTCCAGCCTCAGCCCAATCAGAAGTACCATTACTTACACAGAAACCTATACAAAGTAGCCAGAATGCTCATTTTAAAGAAATACCTCAGATGTAGAGGCTATTGCATCTGAACTCTTCAGTTACTAATTACATCTTCAACAGTGTAATTAGATTACTGTACAAATTACTCTCTCCAAAAATTATTTAATTACTTATTGCTCATTACTTTCTAAATCCTATATCAATCTCGACAAGTTATGAATGAAACAAGAATAGAGATGAAATGGTTCTTTAATTCTTTCAAATAAAAAATGCATAACTACATAAATTATTCTGGTCACACTTTAGATTAGGGTCCAGTTCTCACTATTAACTAACTATTAACTATGAACTAACTATACTTTTGCCTCAATATACTCCTAATTACTGCTTATTAATACTTAGTAAAGTAGTCGTTGACAATTAAGTTTATGAATTGGGTATGATTAAGGATTTAGAATAAGGTCTTAAGAATAAGACATTAATATGTGCTTTTTAAATAATAATAAACAGCCAATATCCCAGTAATATTCATGTTTATAACCAACTAGTTAATAGTAAAAATTGTACACTAAAATGTTACCAATATTCTTATTAACTCATCAAAGTATTTAAGATGAGGTTACATAAAAAGCATACATTTTAAGGTCAGACTTTAAATTTTGATGTTAACTATTGTACTATTGTATTGTACTGTATATAAATACAGTCTATACGCAGTATTAAGTTCAATTACATAAGAAGTAACTGTAATTTAATTATTAGTAATCCCTTACGTTACTTTTTCACGGTAAAAGTAATTCAATTTCAGTAACTAATTAGTTACCATGTGATGTTTAGAGAATATTTATTATATTATATTATATTATATTATATTATTAAAAAAAACCCTCTACATTTCATGTAAGGTACAAGCACTCGGGTATTATCATTACCTGTTCAAGACATGAGGGATGTTAGAATAAAATTATTACTATTAGGCTTAGGCATATTAGTATCTACTGTTAGGTGAATGCACAAAACATGCAGGTTTTTCCCCCCACTAGAAATGCTATACTTAGTGTTTGTATTTGGTTATCATTTTTGCTGTTTATTCCTCGTTCCTGTCCCATCATGTGTTTAGAAGGAAGCTTGGACTTCGCTGAGCTGAATCAGAGTCATAATAAAAGTAAACCGAAAGCACTTTTCACACACTGAAGAACTTGTAGTGTGCACTGACAGGAAGAGATTTCCTAGTCTCTCTGGTTCTGGTACTGCACGGAAAAACAAACCAAAACTGAAAGGGTAAGTTATATTATTTATTTATTAAATAACAGGACATTTTTTTAAATCTAGGCATCTTTATTTTCGGTGTTACTCGTTGTTGCTGTTGTGTTTAGCCGTGTAACGTTAGCTAACCCACAGCAAGCTAATGTTTACACACTGCTGCTGCTTTCTGCCAGCGTAGCTACAAATTCTGAGACTTTAACAGTAAGGTAGTGTTATGTTTGGGCATTTGCTTTGATAAAATAGATGTTGATATTATGGAATGAAAAAGGTTTGCGTTTAAATAGCTGTTGTGGAAGGCGGCTAAAATGCTGGAAGAATCGTCTAACGAATGCGTTATTTTGTTTCAAAAACAAATTAACTAGAACAGAATACAACAACAGCAAAGAATCACAATAATAATAATCTTATATTTTCTGCCTAAACACGTCAGTTACTACAGTAAAACTGCTGACTGTCGTCAATCATTAACCATGGGTTATTTATTAGACATGGCTTCGTGGCGACAGTGTTATCAGATGTGTGACGTTTTTACCTTGGTACGATGCTTTAGAGCCTTAGTACAATATGACATTGTACATGAATATGATAGAACCATGATGTATAGGCCTATTCACATGCTATTTAAAATCTAGAACCTATCACTATGATGTAGATGCCATAAGCAAAAATAAGAAATGAACTATGGTATTTTGACAAACTATGGTTTCCATTGTACATTTTTTGTAAAAGGCACCAGCATCTTAGTTTTTTATCTTTATATGCAAACCGGTCTTATCTTCAGGGCATTTAAGATGATAGTACTGATTAGTAAAAATGAGAACAGGTGATTACTCTTCATTTTCATTATTACATGAACTCTGCCAGAAGTGGAAGTGAAACAAACAGTAAATCTGCTCCATATGGCGACCAACAAGAATAAGACGAGTCTCAGAGAAGATCTGACATGTGCCATCTGCTTTGAGCTCTTCAAAGACCCTGTGATGCTGGGCTGCATGCATCACTTCTGCAGGAAATGCATTGTGTCATACTGGAAGACAGTTAGAGGTCCTGTGTGCTGCCCTCAGTGCAGACAAGAGTTTCCCAACAAATGCTTTCAGACCAACTACTTAGTAGCTGGTCTTGTGGAAAAGGTCAGGGCCAGCTCCACATCTGCATCTGTCAAGTATCTGGAGGTAAGCTGTCTTTGAACAGTCAATAAAAGGCCAATCTGTAGCTTAGTATGCTGTGTTAAACCAAGTGTCTCATGACCAGCGTGACCATGTGTCTTTCACTTTCATCACAAGCCTTGGTCATGTGTCATGTGACTTAATGAATTTCCAACATACCATAAATGGATTTTGTGTCATCTGACATTGGTCGTTGTTTTATTTCCAAAGTTTTGCTATAATTGTGTTGATTTATAATATGCCAATTCATGATAAAGCATTTCAGACATGTTACACGTATTGTTTTATACTGCCTTAACCAATGCCTTAACATAAGCTCACCTGTTTGTTGAGTGGGCTTTATGTTTTATAACACAGCCAGTTATGAGATTTGTGGAATTTAGGCTTTCTGTCAGCATAAAATACATCTTAAAAATGACCCTAAAATTACAGGTCTACTAAAACTAAATTAAAAGCAGCTCTGTAACAAACACTTATCATTAAATATTAAATAAACATGAATGTACAAAAAAACCAAACAAAAGATTACGAGCACACGTTTTGTTCTCTTGGCTTTGCTTCTACTTTATCTCACAAGTCTTGATATCACTAATTGCTTCATATTATTATATAAGTAAGATATGATTTAGTACCTCTCAATTTATCATATTTGGATCATAGTTGAAGTTGCACCAAACACACAGGACAGACACAACATTATCGCATGAGAATGTGAATCTACGGAATCAGTTTCAATTGGTTCGCTTCACTTCATTGCACTTTATAGCGCCTTTGATCACACTGAGAAATTATTTTAGCGTTTGCTTTTGTGTGTTTAGACGACCCACTTTTTTATTAATTAAACTTTAATAAACTATTCTGTACAGATAAAAGGAAAAATTCTAGGACATTTCTTTTTTGGTATTCTAACATGCAGTTTTTGCAACTCCACTTTGCATTTTTAATGTTTTTTTTTTTTTTTTGGTTGACTGTTCATACTGAAAGTTGCATGAAACCAGTTAAAATGTTATTTTGGAAAGCACTAGTCTTTTATGGACTGTGCTGACTAGGGAGACATTCATGAATCTACTGTTTTGAATTTCTTTTTTTCTGAATTGCTCTTTTCCAGAAGCAATTAAAGGACCACCTAGAATCGCAATTCTCCATGAAGGAGGCCTACGCCACTATGATCCGTGAAGACAAAGACAAGATGGAGAAAATAAAAGTGGGTCTACTTTCAAAAAAAGAAAGATCACAATGTGACACTTCCTGCAAAACAGAATCACACAACTCTCCCTTTTCTACCCTCAGAAAATGGGGGATGAGCTGCAGGGGCGAGTGCACAGCGACTTCCAGGCTCTCCATCACTTCCTGCGGGTGGAGGAGGAAGCCATGTTGGAGGAGCTGAAGAGGGAGCAGGAGGAAATGCTTCAGAGGCTGGAGCGACATCTGGAGGCCCTACAGGTGGCCATCAGAGACGTGGAGCGGAACATCAACATGCTACGACAGACTGCCAGCAGCACAGAACAGTCTGTACTTGTAGAGGTGATTATAATGACTGTTTCCATTTGGAATGTTGCTGCTGCGTATCCATTTGTCAAAGAACTAATATTTGGAATATTAATGTCATATTTACACAAGAACCTAGAGTGCTGGTTGTCAGAATGAATTATTAGTGAACTGTAGCTACAGCCAGAGTCTCATATATATTTCACACAACAGCAGAACTGCAGAAAAATCAATTCTACAGTGATTTGAGCATGTGTGTTAATTATCAGACAGATGGTTTGCTTTTGCTGTGTTTTTGCTAGCTTCTGTCGTTGAGTCTGCGAAATAACTTGCTCTATTCCATTTCCTTCCCCCACAGCTTCCAGAATTGAATTCCAGGTGAGTAGCAATTAAAAAGTTGTTTTATTACTATTATTAATTACCACTGTGTAGGTATTTAATAATGTTCCTTGTACGACCCTTTAATGGTTGTCTGTACCACTAAATATTCACATTTCTTATTACAAACTACTGGAACTATTTAACTATTTTATTCAAACATTTAAAAATAAAAATGCTAAAGTAAGATTGTTAGCTATTAATGATACAAATGATAATTTTTCCTAAACTTTTAATGTCTTTGTTACTAAAATCTTGATGTCCCCATGACTTCAGACCACTTTTGCAAGAGATGAATATCAACCTAAATGCTTTCAGAAGCAAACACATTGCTCCTCTTCAATACACTATGTGGCGAAAAATGTTTCAACATTTGAATCCAGGTAATTTTTTCATTACATATTGCCTTGATGCTTTATCCACTATACACCATATATGTGACCCTGGACCACAAAACCAGTCTTAAGTAGCATGAATATATTTGTAACAATAGCCAAAAATGCATTGTATGGGTCAAAATTATTGATTTTTCATTTATGCCAAAAATCAGGTTTCATGAAGATATTTTGCAAATTTCCTACTGTAAATATAGCAAAACTTAATTTTTGATTAGTAATATGCATTGCTAAGAACTTCATTTGGACAACTTTAAAGGTGATTTTCAAAATATTTAGATTTTTTTGCACCCTCAGATTCCAGATATTCTAATAATTGTACCTTGGCCAAATATTGTCCTCCTCTAACAAACCATACAACAATGGAAAGCTTATTTATTTAGCTTTCAGGTGATGTATAAATCTCAGTTTCAAAAAATTGAAGCTTATGACTGGTTTTGTGGTCCAGGGTCACATATTTTATTAGTGTTCCCTACATTGTAATATTTGTATTGGTAATATTTGTTTTAAAAAGCAAAGCCAATATAAGAGGTGTTGTATCAGAGAAATAGCTCAAGGTATTCATTTTCCGCAATAACAGATGTTGTTATTGCCATAGTGACAGTACTCTGCCTGTATGAATAGCCCCCCTTGGGGCATCAAAGGATTCAGTGATTTGTCGAATGGCACAGTGGGCTTATGTTACACCGTGATTCGGATATCAGTTTTAGCAGCCTTCGCAAATTTTTGTTTACATGGAAGTGTAGGTCTACACCCTTATCAGGAAATGATGAAAAATTGCAGTTGTCTGTTCTACTGATTTCATTGTATTTTACTTCCGTGTTACACATAGTATAAAAACCCTGTTACAGTTATGTTACATGCCACATATCTTTATAGCACTAATCTGTATACCGGTTCCACTCAAGTAAGATTTGAGGCTTTTAGTCCCTATAAGTATGACGCTCTAATTTCAGTAAGGAATATGTCTTAAAACAGTTAAAGTAGACAGAGTTCATCAAGCTGGGCATGTAAACCAATGACTTGCAGTTCAGTGAAAAAGTAAAGAACCTCTACAGCCAGTTCAATGAGTGAGTGTTTAGACCAACAATAAATCAGTTCAAGACTGATTTGTGAGTTCTTTTGACTGCTTCATTAAAAAGATTGGGCTCCTACCACCATGTTTTAACCAGATGTGATGTGATAAGGTTCCAGTGACAAGCAGTTTGCCTGTCCACCGAAGACACAGCACAACTACAAGATAAATTCAATCAGTCAAGCAAAAAAAAACAATCAGAAGAGTGTGTGGGCAGGCTCAAACACACTGCAGTTTCACATTCACAGTGAACTGGTTAAGTACATAATCAAATTAATAGAAATTAAGCCATTATTCAAAATATATTCTCTGTATCTGATACCAATCTTTGTCAAGGAATACGCATGTTTTGTCACATATAGTTCATAGTTTGAATAGTTTCGTTTTTTTTTATAGTTTGAATAGTTTAGCTTTTTTTTAAGGTCTGAGGTAAATGATTTATTTTTTGCTTTCATTATGGCTATTGAAGTCACGCAAAAATGATATTCAGACAATTTAAAAATTATACAAAGCATACAAGGAGATAATCATTGAGCTGTTGTGCTGGTTAGGGCAGAAACAATGAAAAGATACCTTTTTAAGAGTTATTGTTTAAGAGTTATTTTCAAGTTATTGTTTACATTTTGGTTGATACTGATCATGCTGTATGCTTTGTGTTGCGTTCAACACATGAGGGCAACTAAATTGCTGTCACTACTCAGCTGAAACACTGTTTTCTTGCACAAGCAGAAGAATGTAGGCAATCAAGAACCATTAACAGATTTTAATTAGATTTTAAAACCCTCCCATCAACCCTCCCAAGCATATATTTTTTTAGTTCAAACAGTTTTCAAAACCCAAGGTTTTACAGTCAATGTTTTTTTTTGTTTTGTTTTGAAATGAAATACATAGATTGACAGCAACATCTTGACATAGAGACTTATACATACTTATGCTGTCAGTAACAGATATATACACACGTATACAGTCAATATAGTTTATGCTAGTGTGTCTTTTATTCCTAGGCCCAGCACCATTGGTATTTGATGAAGACACTGCTCATCCCAGTCTACAAGTTTCCAGGAACAAAACCCAAGTCATTGAGAGTGACAAAATAATTAATTTCCTGTGCAATGCCAAACGCTTCCTTCAGTGTGTCAACATTCTTGCAACAGAAGGCTTCCAGTCAGGCAGGCATTACTGGGAAGTGGATGTAAGTAACAATCCTAAATGGGACCTGGGCATTGCTCTGGAATTGGTGAATCGTCAGGTCAGAGTCAAGCTGTGCCCCGAGAATGGGTACTGGACCCTACGGCTGCGCAATGGCAGTCAGTACTCGGCCGGCACGCAGCCCTGGACACCAGTGACTGTGATGACCTCACCTAGCAGGGTTGGGGTATTCCTGGATTGTGAGGAAAGGAAAGTGTCTTTTTATAATGCAGATAACATGGCGCTGCTGTATTCCTTCTCCAGTGGGCCAAGAGGAAAAGCATTCCCCTTTTTCAGCACGTGCCTCAGTGAACGCGGTCAGAAAGCCCAAGCCATCCGCATCCTCCACTTCCCCTTTGAGTGTCCGTCAGAGATGTAAAACAAAGCCTGTGGACACTTTAGTAACTTAAACTATGTTCAAAAGTCTGCAGGTTATTATGAGTCTCTGATCTTGTGCAACTCTTATAAGGCTAATCAATTATAATAAGGTGAATTTATTTTGTTTATTTTTGGTCAAACAGCCAAAAGGGACCACACAAAAAAACTGATTTTTGTAACAGATGTTGATCACAGAGATCTGATTTTACAAGATTAATTGACATTAATTAATGACAGTAATGGCAATGCCATGTTATACTTAGCTAAAATTTTGTTGTATTTTAATTACAGAATCTTTTTTAGAGTCAAAATCTATAGAATATTTTATATTTACAGAATATAAAGAGGCTACCGTTTCCTTTTTTCTTTTCTTTTTTTAGTTAATTACAAATACCAAAGAAATGGTAAATAAATGTATGATGTGAAACCGTACAGATTTTAAAAGTGATTCTGAAAAAATTACAACAGCATTTTTTTTGACAATATTCTTTTCATCATTGCCTTTATAAATATGTAAAGTAATTATAGATATTAATTGGAAATTAATTAAAGTACTCTGTTCATTTCAGTGGGTTGTCCAGTTGTTTTCACTTTCTTCATTGAAAAACTGAGCATGCTTCTAATTCCTGATTCATCAGTAGTCCGTGTTTGTTTTCTCTGTGGTCAATAAATGTGAGCATGGGTTAGTTCGTTCTGTCCATCATTGTGTCAAGACTTAGTGACAGGGCAGGAAGATGTTTCATTTTGATTTATGTCTGGCTCTTCCTCCCTCACAAATGGACAAAAACAAGCACCCTGTTCTATTAAACAGACACAGTAATTTTGATATTTTATTTTTTGATAAATGACTTACACAGCATATAAAAAATGTGTTCACCACAGTGCAATATCTGCTCAATTACACCTCATATTTAAATTGAAAGGGTTAACACAACACATTTAGTTTATAAAGTCTGACTTTCCAGTGGGGGAGAGCACCAGGGGTGGCATCCCGGATGCAGAAAACAGCAAGGATGGGGCTGCCATTATCTGTCGGAGCAGGCAAGTGCATCAACATCCTCTTTCCTCCTGCCTCCTGCAAGGGGTCACACAAACAGAATAAGAGTCCGGGTGCCCTCAAACTACATTACTGCCGCCTTGGGACTGGGGTTTGGGGGTGTTTTGGTTGAAATAAAGAGTCAATGCTCAGCCCTCCTCCACAGGGTCAGGTTGCCTTTAAACACACAGAACAGGCATGATTTAAACAGCCTATTAACATTCCAGTCTTCTGACTTTGTCCAGTGTGTTTGACACAGGGCTGCCGCTTCAGGCCTCGTTGCCTTCATTTCTAAAGCTGGACGTGTTTGTGCTAATGTTTTCATCTACATGCTGAACGTATCAGAGTGTATAAAAAAGAGCAAGTTAGATAAACGTTGCAAGATTTAACATGAAATTTAACATACTAATGGCTTAGGTTCAAATACTGTTTGTAATACTGTTTGGGTTACTGAAAGTTTAATTTTCATTGGTCCACAAATGGTGTCTCACAAAAGTGGAAAAGTGCAAGGAAAGCATTTGGCATTAAAAGAATTAGTCACAACCGAAGCTCTACAGTTCATCGGACACGTTTAGCAAAACACTATGTCTCAACAAAGAGCTCATAACTGTTGTAATGTTTGCAAATGTATGCAAGCCATTCATTTTGTTGTATCTTGTTCTTGGCAGTGCTGTTAATTCCTGGTGGTGAGTGACATGGTCTCATTTCCTTCTGATGAGCGGGAGAGCGGAGTAATGTGTTTCCTGACCCCAGGATGTGGAAGAAGAAATCATGGCACTTCAAGGTCTAGTCCTTGAGCTGGACTCTAGAGAACCGGCAAGAGGAAATGCTGCGCCTTTCATGCTGCGTACCGGAAAAGGTCAATAATAATAATAATAATAATAATAATAAATAATTAATAAATGTCAGTACTTTGTATAGCTCTGTTTGGTAGTTTAATCTGTACAAACTACTACTAGTATACAACAAAAACTTTGAGGCTTTTAGTTATTGCACTGGTACTGTTATTATTATATGTACTGTATGTTTGTTTATTTATTACAGTCAAAGGGTAAGATAAAGATAGATAGAATCAGTGGTTCTTAACTGGTTTTGCTGTTTGGACATCAAGTGACAATCCAACACTATGCCAAACCCCATATTTATTGTAGTCTGGATCATTATTTTCAAGCAATCTCTTCAACATATTAGCATTTGTCTAATTGTCTAGCTTCTACTAACTGACAGACAGTGTTGGGGAGTAACTAGTTACATGTAACGGAATTACGTAATCTAATTACAAAATAAATGTAATTGTAATTAGTTACAGTTACTGAGAAAAAATATGTAATTAAATTACAGTTACTTTTGAAAAATGCCAGTGATTACAAAGGGGATTACATCTGACTTTTTTCACACACCCACCTCCACTTACAGATTTAGTTGACTTCTTTTAAATTGCATTAACTGCTCTAAAATGAGACACCAGTGTTTCAGGAGTTTAGGCCCAGCAAGGGTAAAATCTTTGCGTGGCAGGGGCAGCTGCCACAAAAACCTGCCACTTGACCCGTCACCGCCAAAGGCAGCTGCCACTCGACCTGCCACCGCTATATGCGCCTGCCACTCGACCTGCCACCGCCACAGGCAGCTGCCACTCCACCCGCCACCGCTATACGCGCCTGCCACTCCACCCGCCACTGCCAGATATGCATCAATCGGAGTGTATACAGTGGAGATGTTGAGGCACGCGAGACGCTTCGGTGCTGCTCGCGCCATTGTGGATTTAAAGGGAGGAATAAAACATAAGTTAAGGTAGCAAATATGTAAATAAATGTAAACTTGCTCTGTTTGTTTGTTTATATTCATCAATCGGAGTGTATACAGTCAGAGATGTTGAGGCAGGCGCGATTCTTCGGTGCTGTGTGCGCATTATGGATTTAAAAGCCTAAAGTAACGTAACAAATAGGTAAATAAGTATAGAATTGCACGGTCTGTTTACTTAAGTGCATCAACCGAAGTGTAAACAGTAAGAGGCAGCTGCCACAAAACCTGCCATAACGTACCTTGTTTTATTCCTTGCTGCCTTAACTTATGCTTTATTCCTCCCTTTAAATCAATAATGGCGCGCGCAGCACCGAAGCGTCGCGCCTGCCACAACTTAGCGTAGCGCCTGCCTCAACATTTCTCACTGTTTACACTCCGACTGATGCATATAAACAAACGGAAAGTGCAATTCTACTCTTATTTACATATTTTCTGCCTTACTTTATGCTTTATTTCTCCCTTTAAATCCGTAATGGCGCGGGCAGCACCGAAGTGTCGCGCCTGCCTGTAATGTAAGTAAACAGACCTTGCAATTCTACAATTATTTGCCACATTATCTGATGTTTAATCCATAATAGAACACACAGCGCCTAAGCGTCGCGCCACCTGTTTGCTATAGCGGTGACGGGTCGCGAGGCAAGCGCATTCAGCGGTGGCAGGTCGAGTGGCAGGCGCACATAGCGGTGGCAGGTGGAGTGGCAGGCGCATTTGGCGGTGGCAGGTCTTTGTGGCAGCTGCCCCTGCCACGCAAAGATTTTACTCTCTCACAGAATAGCACACATGCTTATTCGATAACTGTTTTATTTCCTATTTGGGTTTATGCATAAACTTTTTTAAGATTGTTTTTTCCAAGGCATTGTTAGATGCTAGTGTTTTCTGTCATAACTGTGCAAACATTTGATTTCAAACCCAGCATCATAGCTATTAAACTATTTCTTGTTATGATGTTATTTATATTATGATCTGGTTATGACATATAGCGTAACTGCGCTCACGGTGACCTGAGTTCGATTCCCGTCTCGACGTCCTTTGTCGAACCCGCTCCCCTCTCTCCTCCCAGCTCTTTCCTGTCATCTCTCTACTGTCCTATCACAATAAAAGGCATAAAAAGCCCAAAAATATAAGTAAAAAAACAATTTCTGAATTTGTGGTGGCTGTGCTTAAAATTAAATAATTATACAGCTCAGACTCTTTTGGAACAACTTAAGTCAGTGCTATATGCTTGATGATTTTCTTGGTGGAAGCTTTGCGTTTGGTTAGCTAATAAAATATTAAAGCTTAATTTAATATTATGTGTACAATTTCTTAATTCTGTCATCCTGGTATCGTGGACTTGCTCTATTGTTTCATACAAACACAGCTGCTGCCATTTTTTATTTTTTTTTGGTACATTGTAATGGATTATAAGATAACTAACAAACTAGTACTACTACTTATTTATGTGGTGAAATGTTGTGTAAGAAAACTGGTATGACTGCACTGTATCCCTAAAATGTCTAGTTTGAACTTGCCGTTTGCTAGCAACTGATTTCTTCATGGAAGCTTTGCGTTAAAATATTTCAACTCAGATCAGTGTTTCGTGTCTAATAATTTTGACACGAAACATCTAAATAATCTATCAAGAAGCTGTGTAATAAGTGAGATAATGTACATTCAGCCAGTTGTTATCGCAAAATAAAGATGTATATTATCCCTTACTTATTATAATCTTAATTCAAGTGATAAAGGATTTTGAAAGTCTGACAGTAATCAGTGTTGAACACTACTGTAAGGTTAACTCTGCCTGGTTTAAATGTTTCAAAATGATTAACAGTTGAAAATATTAGAAATTTAGAAAAGTAATCAAAAAGTAATTAAAAGTAATAAGTTACATTACTTTAATAAAGTAATTGAAAAGTTACACTACTTATTACATTTTAAATCAAGTAACTTGTAATCTGTAACCTATTACATTTCTAAAGTAACCTTCCCAACACTGCTGACAGATGGATTCATGGCAAAACACTGTTGAGTTTGATTGGACACAGACTTTAAAACACTTTGACAAGCATGTTGATTTTGCTATCTTAATTTTCCCCTGCTGCCAGAGAGACAATTATAACAGACCTACTGTCTATTTTTGGATTGCAACCCGCCAGCTAACAACCGCTGTTAAAAGCAATGAGTCATAACTACTAATTGCAACCTGTTCCAGTACACAGTCTGCATTCAAAGAGAAATCAAGTCTTACTCATTTGCTATTTAGCATATTTTCCCAGGCAAAGCATTTCACAACACTTAAACTGCAAAAACAGTCCCTCTGGAGTGATGCGGGGTTGAGTATTCTGCTGAAGGGA
The DNA here is from genome assembly GCA_012976165.1 of Labeo catla. NCBI lineage: Eukaryota > Metazoa > Chordata > Actinopteri > Cypriniformes > Cyprinidae > Labeo > Labeo catla. Next base: position 348,892 of record VONZ01000371.1, on the reverse strand, counting down.
TTACTTGCGATAATGCAATACAATAGTTATCATACAACTTTTTTCATATATATATATATAATTATTAGCATTAGGCTCGACCGATTAAGATAATCCAGACAAGCAGCTGCCAGTCAAGAATGCTTTCATTTGTTTATTTATTTTATGGCTGTTAAAAACTCAGTCAGTTCATTAGCAAGTGGCATAGTGTTTGTGCACGTGCCAGGTAACATTATGACTTGAGAATCCCCCACCCCTTCATAACATACATACTAATGAATGCTTCAAGAGCCAAATCAAACATGAAGCATGCCTGGGAAAACACACATGCACACTATGGCAAGCTGTTTTAATATTTAATCCATACAATGTACTAGTACCTGCTTTCATATTACTAGTATTTATTTTTTGGATAATATTTAATAGTGCCACAGCAATATGGCTGCTCCGGGTGTGTGTTCACATTGTATGTATTTACTACTGTGTTTGTGCACTTGGGTGGGTTAAACGCAGAGCACAAAGTATGAGTATGGGTCACCATACTTGGCCACACGTCCTTTCCTTTCCCTTCCTTTCCTTCTTAGTACTTATTTATTAGAAATCGTATCTGTTAAATAGATACTAGAATTATTACTACCTATTAATTTAAAATTGACTTATTGACTACTAGTACTTATCCAACAGATGGTTATACACACTTATTAGATACTAGTATTATTCCAAATGTTACTAGTAAGATTATTATTGTTATTGTTATTATTATTATTATTATTATTATTATAAAGATTTTTAATTGAACCCCACAGTGGCCATTCTGACTAGTCATAACATAAGACAAGTAAAAAAACATTTGTGACCAGTAAGGACAAGTAAAAACATATGTGACTAGTAAGATAAGAATTGTTACTAGTAACAATTACAAAAGACACCATTGTTTAATAAATAAGTACAAGTACTTGAATGAATCACTACTATCTAATAAACCGGTACTGGTATTTAATAAAAAGTAGTAGTATTTAATACTAGAATATAATAATTACTGTTAATATTTAAAAAGATACTAGTCACTACTGCAATAATTAATAGTCAGAAACTAATAGACAATATCAAAAACAGAATAACTAATATCTGTTCATTTGGAGATATCTTAAACCTCATAAGGAATGTATTTGGATATCTTCATTACAAATAATCATTACATAAACAGGGATACCTTTCAATTGCCCACTCAGTGTTCACATGGTATAATATTTTAACATATTAAATGAAATTGACTGTTGGTAAGTAACTGGCTTTGTATGCTAGCTATGTATCTTGCTACTTGGCAAGCATGAAAACACAAGAAAAGATATATGTTTAATATTTATTTATATGTTTGTTTTTACTTGACCTATTTGATTATTGGCAGATAAGTAGATCCAGAGACCAGTTCATGCACACCCAGCCAAACAACCACAATACCCAGGAGATCCTCCACAGGAGATGTGCTTTTTTGAAGAGTTTTTTTTTTTTTTTTAAATAAAAAATAATGAATATGAATCTGCATCTGAGAATAAAAGGCATGTTGAAATATGAGGCAAAATAGGCCTAATCAAATTATCTTTAAGCTAACATTCAGTGTATTATTAGCATACTGAGTAGAAATGAAAATTTAAAAAGTACTAGTACCTATTAAGTACAGGATATCTTTGGTCTAACAAGTTGCTAGTAACTAAAAAAATAAGTACTAGTTCAATTTTTTTCTTAATTAATTAGTACCAGTATCTTTAAAAAAGTTCTAGTACCTAAAGAATAAGCACTAGTAACAAATGAATAAGTACTAGTATCTAATGGAATACATACTAGTAACTAAAAATAAGTACTAGTAGCATAAAAAAATAGTACATTTTAAGGATTAAATGTTAAAATGGCTTGCCATATGCACACAAAAATACTGACATTATTTTAAAAATACTGGCATTTCTCACTTGCTGGAATTTTAGTTCATGCTGTAGGTCTGATTGCTGCCAGTCCCTGGTTATGTTTTACCAGTCGCCTGCTGCTTCATTTAGTTATTGTTTCAGATGGTGCCTTACATTCTGAAAATGCTGTTCATTTTAAAAACCTAATTTAAAACAATCCAGGCGACACATAATGACACTGTGTAATGATCTCATGGATTATGTTTGAAAACTTATGGAAATGATATGAGTATGTTTAAAATAGTCAGATTGGGTTGTAAAGTCCTGTTGTTTTATCATCTAGTCATGGTCTGGATGTCTGACAAGGGACTTAATATCACATCTGGACATAGGGGCAATTCACATTTGAGATGTTTACCTATTCAGATCACTGCAAATATATTCATGAGACCAACCTTTTTACTGTATATTTAGACATCCTCAGTCAATTGGTGACACAAAAATTCCAGGATTTTAAGACTTAAGAGCGTGGCATTTATGCTGTCAGTGATATTAACACAAAACTGCTGGTCCTTGGAAGGATGTATGTGCTGCGTGCAAATGCATTGTCAGTTTAAACTTTAAAGCACAGGGGCCAGACACTTTATGTGACACTTCAGACTGGGGGAGTAATAGTATTATCACTGAGGAGGACACAGGCGTTTATGAACGAAAAGCGGCAGATGAGTGAGTCAGAGGAAAAGGAAATGATTGTAAATCCATTCAGAACTTCAGGATTCTCATTTCAACAGGAAAAAGAGCGTTTTATTCCCGTCGTCCTGTGGCGCATCCTCTTTCAGAGACGCTGCTTTGGGTTTCACCTGAATCTGAGGAGCTTCTGCTCGCTTTATTAAATTACATCAGAAAACACGCGGGTTTGCTAGAATATCTAAAACCCCGGAGGACTGGAAACCTGGAAATGAAGAGAGATTTTACGTTTTTCTGTCGGATTTGGATTGGGATTCCCTTCTTCTCAGGTGAGAACGTATTTTCGTAAACACTTCGAGCACCTCTAAATCTGCCGTTTTAATAGAACGCGAACATGTTTGAACGCTCGTGTTTATAAAAACGCAGGAAAAGTAGAACGTTCACATTATGATTAACGAAGCTGTCAAAACTTATAGCGCGCGAAAAGTTCGTTGTAAAGTGACCATTTCAATTTTGTCGCGTTCGAATAAATGTAAACTGCCTGAAAGTTTGTCTAGGCGCTTCTTGTTAACGCTGTAAAATATTGGTTCAGTTCTGTATTACTCCTGCCAAAGTTTTCGTCTGTTTATCAGGTCTTGCCTGATTATTGTTCACCATTATCCTTTCATTTTGTACAAAACTCGTAATAATTAAAATTATAATTATAAGCAAATCACGCAAAATCAAATTTACTCAGTAATTTACAGAAATCATGCATTGATTAATTCAGTTCTTTCAATCAAATATGATTATTTTTATGGTTGATATTTTCGTTCCTTTAGTGCAATCACATTCCTTCTTTCTGAATTGACCATAAGTGGTGATTAATTAGCCTATGCATAGACTAATTAATTACAGTTTGAATGCATTGCTTCTCTTATTCACATGGACAATCATTGCATTGTCTGCAGTTTGATTACATTTTTCTTTGTCAAAAAGTGTATGATATATATCACTAGAGGGAGCCTTGTCTTTATTCTTGCCTGTTCAATGGATGTTGTTAATTGGTCTTGATGAGATCCAGTTCCAGTTCCAGTTTAATGCTACACAGGTGGCAGTGTTGGTAAAAGACAGCTTTAAAGGAACTTTAAAGCTAACTATTATTTTGAAATGATGATTGAGCAATGATTGCTTTCTTTCTTTTGTGCCTTCTTACAGATACCAGGTCTTGTTTTTATTTTGACTTAAAAACTTCATGGCATTTCCTGGTAATTGATATCCTGCATATTATTCTTATTCTTTTTTTGCTGTGGTATTTCTTATGTATACAGTTTTATTCCAACAGAACACCTCTGAAACCAGACCCTCAGTCAGGGGGTAAGGTATCAGCCAATCATAATAGTGAGCTGTTTGAGACAACAAAAACTCGCTATTCTCTGCACAGGTCTCAAAAATCTGTGTTTTATGGTGGTGGTAGAAAGAGAAGTTCACTTTGCTGTGAATCCCCCAATAAAGAGATCAAGAGCCTCAGTGAGTGCAGGTGTCATATAGTGAGTTTGGAAAAGTTGGAAAACTCATTCCTCCGGTGTGTTGGCTGGTTACACATCAAATAGCAGCACCTCGGGTGAGGACTTTGGCAGAAGGATGAGCTTTCTCTAAATTCTTAGAATCTACAGCTATAAGAGCCCCACTTATAGATGTCTGCATTAAAACACTGCATAAATGAAAACCATATGGCAGCTTGGTGACCCTGTGTTTGACTGCTTTGTCATAACAAGTGCTGTGTCTGTGCTAAAATGCGAGCTGCTAAAATCCTTTTAAACAGCATAGCTTTTCATGTAACCTGCATTTTCCATTTTGTTGACTTCAAGAGCAAAACTGATATAGCCTATTATCAATCAGCTACATTTGAAGATTTGTCATTTGCATTAGGATGTATGTGTCACATACAGATTTGTTCTGCAACAGCATGAGACATTTGTTGGCCGCAACACTTCACTTCAGGGCAGCATCTGTAGTGTTTCATATAATGAAAATTGCTGTCTAGAGATTCCACTGATTAAACCCCATGTGTTGGCCAAACAAATGTTTCTCTGTCAGCTCTCCAGGGTCTTCGTAATATAAAATATGACTGCAGAACTCTTTAAAGGTGTAATCGTAAAAGCATATTTCAAAACTCGGAAGAGGACTCAAACGTTTCTATGTCAAGACTTTTAGCAATGTGTTTCACATTAGCTGTGCTAATTGCTAATTGTCTTACTGCATATGCAGGTTGGGGCTTGAAATTTCAGTGTTTTCTCAATATTCTGATCTTCCTAGCTATGGGAGCTGTGAAATTAAAAAATAAAGCCTCACTTTTACTGTTATTTAGAAATAAATTTTTTCGGGCTTAGGAGCTGCAGAGATTATTTTCATGCAATCACTTCTGTTATATCACTTACTACGCAAGCAGAATTCACTGATAGACTTTCAGTCTGTTTCTTGGTTTGTGTTTAAAGGGCTTGTCATCAGGTTATATATTGTGTTTTCACTTTAAATTGAGACCCTTCTTGAAGGGCCTCAGTGGAGAAGAATTTGAAGCTTATTGGTTTAAGCACAGAGTAATCATAATTGGTGTGAGCTCCATGGCCTACGGCAATATTTCATGGCGCGCTATGAGGTGTAACAAGTGTTAGGTTTCTCTGGTCAGCGCTATGGCATGGTCTCCCATAGGAGGTCAATGAGGGTTCGTGGGAAAGAGGGCTGCCAGCGTTTCCATATTCGCATGCTTAATCTCATGATACCCATTTCTGTGTCTGCATCATTGATTCAGCATATTTATAATAGCTGCAATTAGCTAATGACATCTTGGCTAATTTGATTGTACTTTCAGCTGAGCTTTGATTCATACCAAGGACTCCAACTGTGTCAGTGTTGGTAGAAACAGCTCTTCCCGTAAAGCTAAATGGGGAAAATCATTTCTGAATGACAGTGATGACAGAAAACGAGACGATGCAGTGGAAAGAAGACAGGGTCCTGTTGGCAGCCTTCACAGGTACAGGAAATACGAGGATAAGGGATGAGAAAGCGACATGTAGGAAACCCACACAGATGTCTCCCCTCCCACAACATCCTGACCTCACCTCAAATCCCAGCCAGGAAATAGGAAGGCCACAAGTAGGCAGATAGACATGCATGAAAGGACATACAGTCGCATTTTTGGATCTCATCCTCTCCCGACGGGTGACAGCGGAATCAAAGCGTGTCCCTGGCCTTGGCTCTAGAGGACAGAGGAACTGCATCCAGCTTTTTCTCCTTCACTCATGTTTTAATGTGCATGCACATCCCCTCCCGGGGAGCAGTGGGATGCTGACTCCTCAGTCCAGGGAGGAGGTCTGTTCCGTGGCCTAGCTGCCCTCCAGTTGTAGGCCGGACATACGGCTATTTCAGGCCCTTTGCCCCACTGTCTGACTGGGATGATGTGATCTGACCCCGTTGACAATAGACAGAATGATAGATAGATAGATAGGTAGATAGATAGATAGATAAAACAACAAATTTAACATTTTACTGTTATGTTTCACTAAAGGAAATTGTGAAATGAAAAGCCAAGCAGGAAAACAGGAAATTTACTGGATAAGACAAAAAATGCATTTGCCTATCAAAGGCTCCATGTTTCCGTCCTCAGAGCAAAAGGGAAAAGACTTTTGCCACATGACTACCTTTGAAGGTACTTTATTTCTCACTGTTATATGTCCCATAGTGAATAACAATCCAGCATGCATGCTCCAAAGTGCCAAAATTACTGCTCTTTGCTCCTGAGTGCACGATTTATCTGTTTTCCACAGGCATACTACTTCCCAAAATACTCTGCAGCTCACAGAGTTGCTTAACTGTCACCAGTGGATGCACCAAGGTCTCGCTTTACTCAGGAAACAGAATATTCTGCAAACCACAGATCTATAACTAGAGTACAATTGTGATTTTTTATCTGACAGCACGGAGAGAGAAAAACAAAACCATCAAAAGCATCTGACCCCCCTAGAATTGCTATGCTCAGATCTACCCAGATGTAACAGCGCTATTAGTGTAATTTCTGGAATTATTTTTGTTTTCCTTTTGAATTTTGCATTCCAGTTAATCTGCAACCTGCTGTATTTCTATAGTACTTCATCTGAAACTCATGGATGTGCAAAAACACCTCTTTTTTTTTATCAGTCATTGTTATGACTAACTAGTCAGCTTTAAGTGAGAAGTCCACTTCCAGAACAACAATTTACAGATAATGCACTCACCCCCTTGTCATCCAAGATGTTCATGTCTTTCTTCAGTCGTAAAGAAACTGTGTTTTTTGAGGAAAACATTTCAGGATTTTTTTTCCATATAATGGACTGATCTGGTGCCCGGAGTTTGAACTTCCAAAATGCAGTTTAAATGCAGCTTCAAACGATCCCAAATGTGGTTGTAAATGATCCCAGCCGAGGAAGAAGGGTCTTATCTAGCAAAACAATTGGTTATTTTCATAAAAATAATACAATTTATAGACGTTTTAATGTCAAACGCTCGTCTTGTCTTGCTCTGCCTGAACTCTGTGTATTCTGGCTCAAGACAGTTAGGATATGTTGAAAACCTCAGAACGTATTTTCTCCCTCAACTTCAAAAATCATTTCAAAATCATCCTACATCGCTACAGAAGTACCGACACAGTCTTTGCAAAGTGAACATGCAAAGAAGATCAAACACCCTTAACAAAAAAGGTAAAACAGTGATATAGGACGATTTTGAAGTTGAAGGAGAACATGAGATGGGAGTTTTTGACATACCCTAACTGTCATGAACAGGAACAAAAACAGAGGTCGAGAAGAGCAAGACAAAATGAGCATTTGAGATTAAAAAGTATATAAATTGTATTATTTTTATGAAAAATATGTTTATGTTGGTTGTATGTCAAAAACTGATTGTTTTGCTAGATAAGACCCTTCTTCCTTGGCTGGGATCATTTACAATCGCATTTGGGATCGTTTGAAGCCGCATTTAAACTGCATTTTGGAAGTTCAAACTCGGGCCCCATACCAGTCCATTATATGGAGAAAAATCCTGAAATGTTTTCCTCAAAAAACACAATTTCTTTACGACTGAAGAAAGAAAGACATGAAAATCGTGGATGACAAGGGGGTGAGTACATTATCTGTAAATTGTTGTTCTGAAAGTGGACTGTAGAAAAACAATAAAACAACTTGTATTCCTTTTCATACAAAGTATGGTCACAGGGCCAGATTATTGATTAATAAAAGTGCACAGAAAGTGCAAAAAAAGTGCAATAAAAGTGTGCACAGTTCCTAGTACAGTGCTATATTATGAACTCATGCTTTTGTTGATGTTGTTTAGGTGGTACATTACTTTCAAACACAATAGAGCATTAACTCTTTAGCTCCACCAATACATACAAAAACAATGTACCAAAACTTTGCCAAGTTCATGTTCATCTGTTTTGGATACACTGAATGTGTTTTTTTGCTCCACTCACTGAACACTGAAAGTGTCGCTAAATGTGAAAGAAGCAGCAAAATATTTTGGAGAAATATTGCCACTGGCACATCATTGAGCCTCTGTTGCCATTTACCTTGCTGAAAAAACAACATAAGCTGGTTTAAAGTGGTTTAGTTGGCTGTCTCAAAAAATAACTTGTTCAGGCTGGAGGTTTATAAGTTTTAAACTGTTTTTAACCTGAAAGTTCTATAGTTTTAAACTGTTTTTCAGTTAATAAACAAATAAATATTATTTAATTTAAAAAAAAATACATAATCAACTGCATTAATCAAGTAGTCAGTTGTTGTATAACTATCCTGTTGACCACCCTGCCCATCCCAATCATTCCCAATAGCTCAGGGAATATCATAACTCATACTATGCTCACATTCCACTAGCTCTGAACTATCACACTCTGACTTCTGTGGTCCAAAATTCCATCTTTGTTGACATGATCAGGCCACTTTGAAGAATGTGGTGCAATTTTAATTCAGGAATTTACTTAGCCTCCAGTTGTGTTTTATACTCAACACCAAGAAAAAAAAAGAACAGTAAGGAGGTATCTAAACACTGCACACATCCAGTATCTATTGCAGTGTGCTTTAAATTACAAACATGCGATACAGTATGTGCCCTCATCTGTCTCTGCCTAGGGGTTAACCCCTGCTAACTGCTTATGTATTACTCTAGTCATATATCACACTGACAGGTTAACAGTCAGCGCCCCAGACGACTGCTACACACAGCATCCTTGTGAAGGAAATGTATATCCATATGGAAAAGATCTGGCACACAGAACTTCCATCACCGTATCATGCCAATTTAGCATTGAATCTTCAGTTTACGCTGGATGATTTCAAAATGCTGCCCTAATATCTCTAAGCCCCGTGTAAATCTGCTATCAGATACCTTCCAAGTGTCTCTAATTCGGCTCATTCCTTGGTGCCGTCCAGCTGTGTCTATGGGCTGTGTCTATGTTTTGGCAGAAAATATGCTTGCGTAAGTCAAACATCCTTACGAATGTTTTTGCTGTGTGCAGTGGAGAGTTAAACCCAGGTCCATTGAGCACAGTACTGCTCTTTTTTTTTTCGTGTCATCATCACATCTGGGGAGAGTAAATGAGAAACGCTGTGGATGAGAAGTGACCGCTCACACTGTGAGCTGCGTAATGTTTGTCATAAATCTTTTCAAGTCAGCATGTAGGCAACTCAATCTTTCTAGTTCAAAGTGAGCAAGCCATGTGGCGATAGATCATATCTAAACCACAAGTAAGACAGAACTTGACATGTTTAGCAAAATGCTTACGCTTTCTGCATCATTTGGCTTTGATTTTGCATCAGTGAGGTTTAATAGGTGCATGCCAGGAAACATGATATAGGCCTTGGTCCATATGCATTGTAACAAAAAATGCATTCAAATAAATACATTTGTGATATTTTCTCCATGATGCCATAAAGATATCATGCAGATACCACAAAAATAACAAAGGACATTTTGTTTGCATCTCTTTCTAATTTCCCTTTTTGCAGTTTTTTCTTTTAGCAAATTTTTCTTCCTTCCTGGGCTTTGGAAGTCTGTCTCAGACTGTACATTTTACGTCTTTCTTTAGTGCTTAATTTAGCTGCTAAATATGCCTAAATATATAAATATAAAAATCTAAGTTTTGTCTCAAAGTATATTAACTAATTATCTTTAGAGTTATATAGTGTAAACATTCAAGGGCTGGACAAAATAATGTGAATATCTGGAAAATATTTCTTTATTTAAGGTGTTTTGCCACCATTTACCTTGGCAAGTCATAGCGTATCAGTGTTGTAATAATACTGTTTCCGGGTGTAGGCTGCTATAGTTTCAAGTGAAAATCTCAGTGGCAATTTAGCACTATTCATTTTCTATAACACCTTTAAATTAAACTAAGTTAAAAAAAAAAAAAAAACTCACAGTGTATGCAACAGTCTCTAGGCTTGTGGCATCCTAGACTCCAATTTTTTAATGTTTCAGGAAAGATTAATTACTGTCTGGCCAACTGAGATTTCAGTACAGAGATAAACATTAGGATCATGCTTTTTCGGGAGTGCTGTACAGCAAACTGTGAGTGTATATTAGCACTGTTTGTTGTTTGCTTTGGGATCTGAGGGAGCGTTTGGACCCAGAAACAGTGACGTGTGATGTCATCTTTCAAACTTTGTACAATAGATTCATACAATTTTTAAATAGTCTGCTGTGGAATGTCGTCTGTCAGAACATTTGCCACTGCAGAGACGCTGAAGAAGGGAATTTACTTCTCACTCTTCTTTCAAAAAATATCCACAGTTGTTTGATAATATTCAAGTCAGGCAGTTGAGTTGTCAGGGCAGATGTTGGAGTTCTTGGTAATCCAGCTATCCTGGTTTTATGATCTTGACTTACAATATACTTGTTTGCTGATTTAGTCTTGACATGTTTTGTGTTTGCAGTCATAATCGTAATGGTTGTTATTCTTAAAACACCAATTGTGCTCTTAAGGTTACAGATGCTCCTGCTAAACAGGCTCCCATGATTTGTGCTTTTTGGATGAAAAATTGGCCAGTTGTTAGAAATGTACTGACAGCCTAGGCAGAGCTTAATGCACATTTTCTGTTTTCAAATACAGTAGCTCTCTATATATCAATTACAGCATTAGAAATCCTATTTGTCACGGAGAAGCGTCTAATCGTTATCTTAGGACTAAGCGTGAAAAGGTGAAAAGTTGGGGTCAGTGATTGCAGCCATGGCTTTTCTGCAGAGCCTCAATGTTGTAAGGAACACAATTTTGAAATTTAAGAAAAAAAAAAATCCTGACAATTTTCTTGGTTGGGATTGTAAATTGAATTACATTGGCTCTAAATCATTGGCTCAACCACTAGACAAATTCTGCAGAACAAAAATCACTTTATTAAAGCTCACGAAATAATCCTAGTTAGTTTTTTTTTTACCTTCCGGCTGTTGGCCTGGGAATCAGCTAGATTATATTGCACTCAAACTGGTAGTTAAGACCAAATCAGATATAATATGCACAAGTTTCTAGAAAAAAGCAATGATAAATGTGAGCCCTCATATTTGACATTTATCCATAGACTGGTAATATTCAACAATAAATCCTCAGAGCTGAAAATACTGCTGTAGAATAACCACCAGGATGTTCATGTTCAACTGTAAACAGGTCATTGACTTGCCATCAAATATTTACAAAATTCTATTGTGGGCTTTTGAGGCCGGATGCGTCTGAAACAGATGGATTGTGCACATGAAATGCACTGGTCCAGAAATATTTCTTGTGATTGACGTGTGCTTATAGTGCTTATATGGAGTCACAAAGACAGGCATGAAAAGCATTTTGCTCTGCCACTTGAACTGTGCCTCAATGTATAGAAATAATACATTTCTATAATACAATATATAAAATAAATATATTTCAGATATAAAAATTCAAAATATATTACAACTCAGAGGATTTAGCATGGTAATGTACATGACAATGTTAATGTGTTTGATCTTGTCTACTGTCAATACATCCACAACATGCTGCTGTGAGCGTGTAAGAAATGTTGAAATGTTCTATATATTACTATATTACATATAGATGAATCACCCCTTAGCAGATCTATACAGGTGGAGCTGGGGAAGGTGGAGGGTTTCTGAAGTGCACTGGCACTAGCCGAGTATTTAAATTTTGAGCAGTGAGCTCATTGACTGCTGATACAAAAAGAACCCATGAGCTGTGCCATGTGATGATGGCATTATGCCAGATTGCATTAGATTGGACTGCGCCATCTAGAGATTCATGACCTCTGAATTCCTCTGAGGTTTAGCTGTAGAGAAGGAAGTTATGATTTATAAAGCTTTTTGTGCTTTAGCTTATTTTCAGACCATCAGTATATTTGATTCATTTGGATTATTTAACTAAAAAATGGCCTCTATTTATTATATAGACAACTTTAAGCAACATGCACAAACCAATAAAGAAATCAGTTAATACACAATGTCACATATCAATATCTTGTTACAGTATTGTTTTAGGGAACCATGGTAATTCAGCCTTTCTAAAACCTGGTCAGTAATTTATAAATATCTTTATTCAGTAATAAATCACATTAGAAAAATAAAACTTTAGACACGACTGATATCTGATGTCTGTGTTTACAATAATTCCCACTCATAATGATAGTCAGTGATCGCTTTACTATGCACACGGTAGACCCTCGGGTTTTAAATGGCTGTACTATTAAAATTATTTATATAATTGACATTGAGTGAAACAAAATCTGAATTAACGGATAAGGACCGGAAAATAACAGTAATTTTCATTTGTTATTTTATCTACAGCTCGTTAGAGGTAGCGCCAAGATAATATTTATTTAAATAAACTCAAATAAATGAGAGAGAGAGAACGAGTGTGAAGCTTCCGAACAAGTGAAGCTCATGGGTTTAATTACAAAAACTGCTAATTTATCACCTCATTGCTGAGAAATATAATGTTGCTTTTAGTAGCGAAGCTGGAGCAGGGGCAAGGGTTGAAAACCAGCTACCGAAGGTGCAGTTTCTTACCTATATAAAGTTCCATCTTAATAAAATGTGAGCGCATACAGCACGCCGGCATTAAAACACTTATCTTTGTGGGCCAACGTGTCAGCCTTGCATTGGGAGTTCTGAGAGAAATCAGATATGTGTGTTTAGACGTAGGTCAGATGTCAAGATATCAGATATGTATCTGATTAAAATCCACATTTGGAAGTGGCCCCGATCGGAGGCGAAAAAGTGTCATCTTATTTTAGTGTTTACATGTGTGCAACAAATTCCATTCTGTGTCACATGTGAGCAAAAAATCAGATTTTTTGTGCCAGTTATATTCAGTTGCATAAATGGTTGTACTTTTCTCTGACATGATATTGTGTACTCATTTCCACTGTATTTTCATTCTATAAACTTGTCATATAAAGTAACACTTGTTGATGTGATTTGTGAAGTGATTTGGAGGCTCATTTTGATGCTCACTGTATCTTCTTGTCATCATTTGGTGTTAATTAGATCCAGCTGCTTCTGATAACTCCTCTTGGCATGTTCATACACCCGTCTCCTCGGTTGTGGCTAGAGGGGATACAGCTCAGACTGGAAACTAACAATAAAATAAATTTTTCTACCTATTAGATTGTGTTTTATTAACATCTACACCTACCCACACCCTAAAATGAGCCCTTACTATAATACAAAAAACAGTATTATTGTTGTACAGTGTGACAAAAATTAGATTGATGTGCGCATGCCCAGAAGCTAGAGATGTGTCCGTTCTAGCCTTTACCCGTCTCCTCTGAGAGCAACAGGAAACATTTATACCATCAGCACTCATAGACCAATTAACATTTGCGCAATGTCCTTTTGACCTTTCCGCCCCACTGTCAGCATAACGAAAACCAGATTAAGGGCTTTTTAATGTGCTCAAGTAACTAATAGTTGAAAAGTCCTGTAATAAACAGTGAAGCTGTTGATGGTTGTCTGGGTAATCCATAGTAACACCTAATAATGTGAAAGTCCCACGTAATTGATGATACAAGGTGCATTTTGTCCAGGAGGGCGATAGAGGCAATGCCTCCTTAAAAGCATTCAGATGAGAAAATAAGTACAAAAACAAAGCAAAATAAATATTGCAAAATGATATAAAATTCTCATTTTAATGACTATTTACTATAAATTACACTGCCTGAAAGTGTGGTCATATTTAATGTTGTGTTTGGTGATTTTATTTTGGTAAAACCTAGTAATTTCAATACTTTTCACCGCTTTCAAGTTGGTCATGTGAATTCTTTGCACTAACCAACAGAAAGCCGCCTGGTTTGAAAGTGATTTCTGTGTGTGCTGTGCTTCTTCACTACTGACAGTAGACCCTCTTTGCCTGCAAAATATTGTTAATGTTTCCCTTGAACTCACTAAGTTGTCACTAAGCTCATGCCATATGAAATTGTGTAAACTTTAAATGGAACTGCAATGTAATTTATTTTGGACTTAAAACTCAAACAACACACTTACACTTACCTCAACCACACAGTGAAATGGCATCCAGTGATCTGTCAGGAGTGATTATTAGTGCCTAGAACATAAAGGGAATTTGATAGTTTTTTAGATCAGTGGTTCTCAACTCCAGTCCTGGGGACCCACTGCTCTGTACATTTTGTATTTCTCTATTATGTCACATAATTGGTTCAGTTCCTGACGCTTTCTCCTATGAGCTGAAGAAAAAACAAAAAGTGCAGAGCAGTGGTACCCCAGGACTGCATGGAGTTGAGAACTACTGTCTTAGATACTGCTGTGAATACACTCATGGTAAGTTCTCTCATGATGATGTTGATGATGATGCTCTTCTCTTCCTGTAGGTCTGGTGACTGGGTTTTCTATGACTCCACCCACCCTTGACAACACCAAAGACCAGCTTGTGATTAACGCTAACGACACATTGACCATTACATGCAGGTACAATCAAATTATTATTTTTAATGGGTACTTGACCTTATATACTAAAGGCTTTCTTAACCATTTTACCATTTTCTGTCATAAACAACTTTGCCATTTTTTTTTTATAATTAGTATGCATGCAGCTCATATTAAATATGAAATATTTATAGTTTTAAAAGCTAATTTGTCACACCACAGTGCTATTTAAGCTAGTTAAGCTCAAATTTAAAAGAAACTGTGATTATTTACAGAGCCTAAAATTGATTTTTTTTTAACATTTATATACATTATTTCTAAAGTTGATTAAAAAAATTCCATGGAGACATTAAACGTTGACTACCATAAAGCATCTAGGTTCAATTATTTGTGGGTGTCACATGGGATAAAATTTCTAGTTAAATAAACAACCAAGACAGATTCAGTCATTTTTGTTTGAATAATTGGATAAGCATGTGGGCTATTACAAAAACAAGGAAAATGTTAAATTTGGAAGTGATTGGATGGTTAAGTTTAGAAATAAATGTGGTATGAACATGCAGGGTGGCGATCCAACGTGTTTAGCTCTAATCCCTTCAAAATGTGCAGACATTTCTCGCCAAGAATTTCCAGAATAAATTGTTTTTCAACAGTTACAAACATATACCTTTGAGAGGAAAGCATATTTTTGGGCCACCGCACAGTGTGATCGATGAACAGTGTTACGCAAACTCATGGCTGACGTTCAGAAATCACTGTATTTCATGATCTGATTGAGGAAAACATCAGTTTAAATGTCATTGCCTTTTCCAATTACCATCTAAAAACCTTGTTTTTCAAGTGACAACACAAACTTTTTTGCAAACAATCAAGGCAAACATTACTATTATTTCTCAAACTCTTGAACTGAGGATTTAAACAACCACCCTCCTCTAACCTTAAGTATTACATCATGGCGTGCAAGCCATTCTGCTCCATTGGTGGTACAAAGCTTAATGTCATACTGAGAAAGTTGTACTGTTACTTTTCTAAATGTTTAGACTTATGAACAATCGGCATAGATTTACACTCAAGGAGTGGCCTAGAAAAGGAGACTCAAACTTTATCTACTCAGTAATAGTCAGTCTTGTCTATAAGATGAAACGTTGGGGTATAAACCACTTGTTGTACTCAGAATTTATACCCTCAAGTTCTCAGGTACCATGTAGTTTTGGTGAAACATTTGGATTGGCACTGATTTTAATGTGATCACCTGACCCATTCCACTAGGGGACAGCGGATTCTGGACTGGAGCTGGCCTGAAGTGTCTTTGAGTAAAGTGGAGTTTACTGATCGCCAGGATCAGCAGTCACCCACTGACACCCCAGGCCACAGAGCAGTCAGGGTGAAGGAGTGTCAAGGGGAGCCTGGGAAACCCTACTGCAAGACCTTAATACTGACCAACACCCAGGCCGATGACTCTGGATACTACCGCTGCTTCTACCAGGACATCAAAGCTGTCATCGATGGGACCACGGCAGCCAGCATTTTTGTATTTGTGCGAGGTGAGAGCTGAACAAACTTACTTCTTACTTAGTCTTATATTATATATTTAAAATAAATTCTGGCTGTATCATTCAGTCAGAGTCATTTTCTGTCTGATTGCATTTTTTCATTTAAAAATTGTTTTAAATGCATTACACTTTAACTTTTCCAAAAAGGTTAGTTATTTGTAATTTTTCTGTTATTCAAAGTGTAAAAATATCATGTAGTGCGACCGCCCGACCACGTTTTGGAAACGTCTTTGAAATGACCCTAAATGTATTCTGATAAATTTTCTGCACTATTTGGCATGATTTCCAAAGTGTTTTGTAATCCTGTATAAAATTGCAAAGCATTTGTATTTATATTTCCATCATAATATACAAACAAACTTTGTCCAATGATTTCCATTTCATGAAATATCATGTGGTGCGACTGTCAAGAAACTACCATTTTGGGACTTTTATGTTGAAATCCATCCAAAGATAGGATTTTGAATCATATAGCAATTTGCCATTGACCCATGGAAGCATTAAACAGGTTTATAACTCTCTTTCAAATATGGAAAAAAATAACCTTTTTAACAGCTGGTATTATAAATTTCATAGTGACCTTATGTGGGAAGCAAGCTTGTTTTGTTTAGGTGGCCAATTCTGTGCTTGTAAATGTTGACTGAATTTGAAATATCATGTGGTGTGAGCACTGCAGAGTGTGTTCCATATATATCCCAGATTGGCAGTTTTTGTGCTTGTTTTTCTGAAATCTTGTTTCACCCGTGAAAACCTTTTAATCAACTTTAATTTACTCTCCTGTCTGGTTTCTTTGTTGAACAAAATGGCATATTTGGTGTTATGATTGCTCAGATTGCCTGCTAATCAAACTCCTGGTAAAGGGTCAATTTGGTAGCCAAGATTGGGCAAAGTTCAGAAATAACTGGGGCTAAAGAAATGCCAGCAGTTAATGCCATGTGCTGCACCTTCTACACATCTCTTTAAATAGAGTTTCAATGATATTAGGCCTTTGCATCATTTGGAGCAACTGCTCATCATGTGGCAACCAATAATAGGAAAAACTGTTTTAAAATAAAGATAAAATATCTCCTTTGTGTGGTTGAAATATGAATCATTGCTACAGCATACTTAAGTGAATGGTATAACAAATCATACCATAATATGGTTAAATATTTTCATCAGTTTTATGCAATTTACACAAAAAATAAGTCTGCTAACTACATTTAAGAAGGCAACTCTGAAAATATAAAACAAAAATATGAGATCATTATTTACAAAAACTCAAAATAAATGCAAATAATTTGTTTCTAAACACTTTAATTACTGAGAACATCTAAAAATGTTTTTAAGAATGTTAAGGAAATGAATTAATTTTAATATAAATCATGGTCGCACCACATGACATTTTTTAAGGCTATGGCCAATTCATCGAGATGAAAAAACCCCCACTAAAATCTCTGTCGAGAAAACTTATACGTCGACGGCCCATATGTAAAAAAAAAAAAAAAAAATCATCACTGTTTTTTTTCTTAAGAGTTGAACTATTGAGCTTGATGGAACCAACATAAGTGTCAACATAATGAAATTCTGATAAAGACAATGTGATCAAAACGTAACATCACTTCTGTATGCACTGTATGATTGCATTAAGGAAATGTTGTGGAAGTGGCAGATTTACTTTATTTTACTTTATTACTTCACATGCATTTCACCAGATGCATTACACTGAGATCAGCATAATCATGAAAGTAATGTAAATTATGTAAGTAGGTAATATAGGAAGCTCTGAAGACTCAAATAGTGCGTAAATGTTGTTGTTAGAATGGGCCTGCAGTTAAAGTTCTGGACAAATGGACTGCAATTCTTCCTTGCTCTTTAGATCATTTGTGTAAATACATACTTAACCTTTGAAAGTAGTTCAATTTAGTTGAATATCAGTGTCTGGTCCCTTTTGTGGCATTTTCCTGAGGCAAACCAAATCACAAATCCCATTTTTATTTGACTCCCTTCAAAGAATGCTTGGCCAGGCTATCTTTGTCTAAAGTTTCTGTTTTCTTTGGGAAACAGACAAAGACATCATAAACATCTCATTCAAAACATCACCCGCGTCAAAAGATCAGAGAAGATTATACATGAACAAGCTTAAATCATGTTTGGTTTACCTTGAAACGGCCTGGGATTAGGAAGGAGCTTTTATACTGAATAAACTAAAGATAAGCAATAAAGACATTTACATAATGCCAAATCTGCTGATATCACCACTAGAGAGAACGTACATTCACTGTTACCCTGCCAGTGTCCGCCTTATTATTTATAAGGAAGAATATTTATTTTGAGTTTGATGGCTTGAGCACATTATCCCCTCAGTAATGTGGATAAGAGTTTAGCTATAGTTTAATGTACTTATTAATATTACATTTGGCCGCCAAGCCTGGATTCATAATAAATTTGCCTTTTCAGCAAAAACCTTTTATTCAACACTCAGTCATGTCACTTGTATGTTTATCTGGGAAAGGTTTTTTGAATCCAGGCCTACTAACTGCCCGTTTTTAATCTAAACACTCCAACAGACAACACCGAAGCCTGTAGTAAAGGAATAGTTCAACAACAAAAGCAGCAGGTTATGGTGAGGACAAAAACAGGCCATACAGTACAGTTTCAACAGTCCAGTGAAGTTCACATTTATCTTGTGTTCACATTCCAAAATATTCTGTCGGCACACCTGAATTAGCTGAAAGAGCACGGCGCTTGTTTCGTTTTGGATTAGCTGGGCAAAACAATGCCAAAAGAGCATTGGTTCTTCCATGATTATCATTGAAGAACAACTTATTTTTTGCACAGTACATCTTACTGGCCTTTTTGGCCATTTTGGATCTTGACAGACATTGTCACCAGTGATGGGAATAACGGTGCAATAAATAAATGCTTTGTCTCACACAAGCGCAAAGAAAGATACAGAGCGAGAGAGACTTATATACCATGCAAAATCGACGCGCTACATGAAAACGCTATTCTCTGTTGCATTTTCCTGTCAAAATAAGTTAATTTGGGATTCTTCAGCTTTTCAGAACTGCCAGTTTCTCCAGTAGTAGGCGGAACTAATACACAAACGGCAATCTCATTGGCTATTATCGTCCCTGTTTTAATTTCAGCAAATCAGTTTGAGCGAACGCAGACAACCTGATTAATATTCATGAACCCAGCAGCTCATTAATGGTTAGTGCTCTTTATTTTGTTATTGGTAGTAAAATTCGTAGTAGTTTCGTTGTCTTATCGGTTTTATTTTATTTTTTTTCCTTTTTTTATCCACCTTATTTTTCAATGCGGAAGTAAGCTGTTTTCTGCTAATGTGTTAGACGTCTGGTTTATAATCCCCCATAGGGAAATAACAAGAAGAACATCAAAGTGCAGTAAACGGTAAAACAGTTTGCACTACAAACCAGTGTGTTCATAATTAAGATAATACATTAAAATAATATGGTAAGACACACTAGTTTGCAATATCAAGCAGCAAAACAAGCTTTTTGCTCTACTAAAAATAGCTGGAAGTGGATGAGACCGGAAACCAGACACAAAAAATTTACAAATGGCTGCACCCACTGTTATGGGAAAAATAGGGTGGATAGAAACACTTAATTTCAAACAATATCTTAAGCACCAGTCCTAAGTTCAGTCAACATGACAAATATGCATTCATACATAGTCATTCTAATTACTAAAGTTTAATGCTAAATTATCATAATGTCATATTATAATGTTTGACTGACTAATGTACTTTCAGATATTTAAAAAAAAAAATTGTCATTAAACTTTTTTTTTTGTAAGTAACACAATAGTTACTTCCCTTGGTAGTTAGTTACTTTTATAATGATGTAACTCAGTTACTAACTCAGTGCCTATTTGTGAGAAGTAACTAGTAACTATAACTTAGTACTTTTTTAAAGTAACATGCCCAATACTGATTGTCACTTCATACTTTTAAATCTTACCTTTAAACTATGTCTTTAGGTTAGCTTTTTTAAATGCTTGTGTTTATAAAGTTGTTTTTAAAGGAGAAGTCCACTTCCAGAACAAAAATTTACAGATAATGTACTCACCCCCTTGTCATCCGAGATGTTCATGTCTTTCTTTCTTCAGTCGTAAAGAAATTATGTTTTTTGAGGAAAACATTTCAGCATTTTTCTCCATATAATGGACTGATATGGTGCCTCGAGTTTAAACTTCCAAAATGCAGTTTAAATGCAGCTTCAAATGAGCCCAAATGCGGTTGTAAACCCAACCGAGGAAGAAGGGTCTTATCTAGTGAAACAATTGGTTATTTTCATTAAAAAAATACAATTTAAATACTTTTTAATCTCAAACGCTCGTCTTGTCTTGCTCTGCCTGAACTCTGTGTATTCTGGCTCAAGACAGTTAGGGTATGTCGAAAAACTCCAATTGAATTTTCTCCCTTAACTTCAAAAATCATTTCAAAATCATCCTACATCGCTGCAGAAGTACTGACCCAATCTTTGCAAAGTGAACATGCAAAGAAGATCAAACACCCTTAACAAAAAAGGTAAAACAGCGATATAGGACGATTTTGAAATCGAGGGAGAACATGGGATGGGAGTTTTTCTACATACCCTAACTGTCATGAACCAGAATACATAGAGTTCAGGCAGAGCAAGACAAGACGAGCATTTGACTAAAAAATATATAAATCGTATTATTTTAATGAAAATAACAGATTATTTCGCTAGATAAGACCCTTCTTCCTCAGCTCGTTTACAACCGTATTTGGGATCGTTTGAACCCGCATTTAAACTGCATTTTGGAAGTTTAAACTCGGGGCACCATATCAGTCCATTATATGGAGAAAAATGCTGAAATGTTTTCCTCAAAAATTTCATAATGAACATCTTGGATGACAAGGGAGTAAGTACATTATCTGTAAATCTTTGTTCTGGAAGTGGAGTTCTCCTTTAATATAAAGCACTTTAAGACGCTTCTTTGGTCAAACTTTAGTTTGGGAACCAATTCTCACTATTAACTATGACTTTTCCCTCAATAAACTCCTAATTTGCAGCTTATTAATAGTTAGTAAGGTCGTTGTTAAGTTTAGGTGTGGGTACGATTAAAGGGATGTACAATTTGGTGATGCAGTAATGCAGTAGACATTATATGTGCTTTATAAACAATCATTATGCTATGTATGCTAATAAGCAACTAGTTAATATTAAAAATCGGACACCAAACTACAGTTTTTTTTAAAGGTACTTACATTATTAAAGTTAAGTTTTTATTTTTATCTACTACCGAAAACAACAAAAACATGCAGGTCTGGTGTGTTGGTAAATAATGAGTGAATTTATGGTTGAAGTCTTTCTTTAACAATTCACAGGGGGATTGTTTGTCTTCGTAACAAAATCCAGATCTGTATTTGTAACCAATTGGTTTTCGACCAGTTGATCAAAGCGTCAGCTGAAATGCTGGGTGATTTCTCCTGACAAGATGCCAAAACGGTTTCCACAGATCTTACCAGGGGGTTGATCAGAGCCAGCTGAAATCACAGCTATAAATTAGCAGTGAGCGTAAAGCAGAATGGCACTTGGCTGCATGTGGCTTCAGTTAACCGCTTATAGGTCCCGCTGTCAGCATTATAGCTACATGTCATGCCCTCGAGTGCCTCCCAGTCTCTTCGGAAAGGCACCCTCAAAAAAGCAATTCACCTCCTGAAGATGATTTATGGTGACGCATCATAACAGTGAGGAGTTGTATATTTTTCCTATTATGTCTGTGTACGCAGACCACCTCGGGGCAGAAACAAACCTCGAGATACAAACCTTTTGTTTGGACTCTGACAGCTTGGAGTGATTGCTTTGAGCTATGTGAGGAAAAATCTGACTCGTTAGAATAATGGCGGCTTTAGAGATGGAATATTCTAGGTTAAATACTTAAGTTTTATCATTGTTGATTGGCACAGAAAAACATTTAGAAAAATGTGCATGGAGTCAAACATGTACAGTGGTCTAGGAGGCAAGTCTAAAGTGCCACAATCAAATGATTAATATATGCACAATGTTTTGACAGTATGGCCATGATTTAGTATAATTTGAAATATTATCATGTACTCTGTGCAAGTCTGTGAATGCAAACGCCTCTAGCTTCACAAGCGCAGCATGGTGTCAGACTGTAATTCATAACGCATTGTAGGCACTTGCAGCATTCTCAGCATTGCAGCAAGGGGCTCTATAGCAATCATTAGCATAAACTATTGTCGTTTTTCTATTTCGGGTCAAATACTATAATGGTGGAGCAAAAATCTGTTTTTAACTAGCTACTTAAATTGCACAGACATTTGAAGGAAACTCTATCGCATCCTTGAGTACAGAAATATATCAACAGAATGTTGCTTGAGACTGCTTTCTTGCATTTGCATACTTGTATATGTATGATTCTGACCTTAAACAATACATGTGTTAGAATGTGACCATTACCCACTGAAATTATGTCAGTAACACATAACTTGGTTTAAAGGAGAACTCCACTTCCAGAACAAAAATTTACAGATATTGTACTCACCCACTTGTCATCCAAGATGTTCATGTCTTTCTTTCTTCAGTCGTAAAGAAATTATGTTTTTTGAGGAAAACATTTCAGGATTTTTCTCCATATAATGGACTGCTATGGTGCCCCGATTTTGAACTTCCAAAATGCAGTTTAAATGCGGCTTCAAACGATCCCAAATGCAGTGGTAAATGATCCCAGCTGAGAAAGAAGGGTCTTATCTAGTGTAATGATCGGTTATTTTAATAAAAATAATACAATGCTTGTCAAATGCTCGTCCTGTCTTACTCTGTTTTTGTTCTGGTTCATGACAGTTAGGGTATGTCGAAAAACTCCCATCTCATGTTCTCCCTTCGAAATCGTCCTATATCGCTGTTTTACCTTTTTTGTTAAGGGTGTTTGATCTTCTTTGCATGTTCAGTTTGCAAAGACTGGGTCGGTACTTCTGCAGCGATGTTGGATGATTTTGAAATGATTTTTGAAGTTGAGGGAAAAAATACGATTGGAGTTTTTCGACATACCCTAACTGTCTTAAATCAGAATACACAGAGTTCAGGGAGAAAGAGGCAAGACGTGCATTTGAGATTAAAAAGTATTTAAATTGTATTTTTTTAATGAAAACAACCGATCATTTCGCTAGATAAGACCTTTCTTCCTCGGCTGGGATCGTTTACAATCGCATTTGGGATTGTTTGAAGCTGCATTTAAACTGTATTTTGGAAGCTCAAAATCGAGGGGAACCATACCAGTCCATTATATGGAGAAAAATGCAGAAATGTTTTCCTCAAAAACATAATTTCTTTACGACTGATCTTGGATGACAAGGGGGTGAGTACATTATATGTGAATCTTTGTTTTGGTAGTGGACTTCTCCTTTAAGGTAACAAAGGTGCAGGTTTTACTTAAGAAAAATATAGACAACTGAACTAATGTCACTTTTTCTTTCAACAGACCCAAACCGTCCATTCATCAGGAGTAATGAGAACAGCATGGAGACCATCTTCGTTACGGATTCTCAAACTCACATTGAAGTGCCTTGCCTGGTTTCAGATCCTGACCTAAAAGTTACTCTCTTCACGGTAGGTCCTCCAGCACACTTTCAACAGCAGCTCACCTGATCTCTATGTTTCTGCAAAATGGATTAGGGGACTTGTTTGTTTTTATGTTATTTTAGAGATTTAACCCAGGATAATTACAGTTACTGCATACATAGTGTAACTTTAGCCCTTAGCTGACTCAGGTGACAGCTTTCCAAGCCAAAGTAAATGAAAACAGTAATTTAAATAAATGTGTTTTTTTTCTCCAGAATTTTAGCAACTTTTTTTAAAATTTTAGAACTAGTTGTTCTTTAGGTATTCTTCATTTATGGGCTGGGTTCACTGGGCAAAGTGTGTAGTGGTGAAATGGGGCAGAGAGATCTCGGTCTGTTTATACTTTGTTAAAATAAACTTATTTAGACATCTTTAAATGTGCTGTAACTGATTTCAGCATTGTGCTGACTTCCACTATTTTGTTAGCATCAACCATACACCCTCTTTTCATATCAGCCAAACCAATGTCAGTGATTTCAGATATGAAAAATGTATGACAGAAAGCTGACTTGTTCATTTTGTTGTTCATCCATTGGCTAAAAAGTATTAGCCTGATTTTCCCAAATCTTTGTTAACAGAGCCTCTGGCTGTCACATAGACAGGTGCGATTTCTCACAACAACTCTCACATAATATTTAGTTATGTAACAGCGTTGTTTCCTTCCTGTCCCAGACAGATAGGAAGTTTGTGTGTAATACTCTTCATTCTAACTAAGGACAATTACTAAGAACAAGCAGTTATATATGAAACAAAATTAATAATACAGACTGTTACCATCTGGTCTCATAGAAAAAGGACCATCATGCACCTGTGAGGTGTGGTAAGACTTGACAAACAAACAAGAAAATAAATAAAACATTTTTAAGTTCAAAAGTTTTATTTAATTGCAAAAGAATTTGACAGCCATGGTAACTATGAATGTGATTGCATGGAAAGGAGCAGGTTTGACATTTTGTTCCATGGGGAGTTTTGAATGACATGAGGGTGGAAAGACGATGACAGAATTTTCAGTTTAAAGCAAATGAGATGCAGTAAGTGTGAATTGAATGGACTGACCTAATGTAGACTTGAGTTTGGCCTCATTCAGTCCGTAGATTTTTGCTTCAGACTAAAGATGTAGTCAAATTGTGCTCTGTAACATTTCATGGAAAAAATATAGCAATTTCAATAGGAATCTGTTTGGTTGGGAGTTTCACATGAGGGTGAAACGTTTTTCCATGCAAAGTTTGCTCATTTTCAAGTTGATCATGTGAATTAATCGTGTGACCAACAGAAAGCTGCTTGGTTAGAAAGTGACTTCCATGTGAGTTGTGCTTCATACACAGTGTTGAGGAGTAACTAGTTACATGTAACAGAATTACGTAATTTAATTACAAAATACATGTAATTGTAATTAGTTACAGTTACTGAGAAAAATGTGTAATTAAATTACAGTCACTTTTAAAAATCTTAATGATTGCAAAGAGGGTTACATCTGATTTTTTTTCACACACACACACACACACACACACACATACAGATTTAATTGTCTTCTTTCACAAATTGCGTTGACTGCTCTAAAAAGAGACAGCAATGTTTCAGGAGTTTAGGACACAGAATAGGACACATGCTTATTCAATAACTGTTTTATTTCCTATTTGTGTTTATGCATATACTTTATTTTTTAAGATTAATTGTTTTTTCCAATGCATTGTTAGATACCAATGATTCCTGTTTCCTAACTATGTGAACATTTGATTTCAAAACCAGCATCATAGCTATTAAACTATTTCTTGTTATGATTTCAAATCTGTATTTAACCTCAGAATGATCTCAACGTTAATAAGAGGTGTTAAGACTGGATTTGTGGTGGCTGTGCTTTAAATTAAATTATTACACGGCTCTGTGGAATGCTTGATTCTGATTGGTCAGTCATGATATTCCAAGGTATGTTATTCCCCGATAACGACTGCTAAAAACTAATGACACAGACTCATCCGGAAAACTTAAGTCGGCACTATATGCTTGATCATTTTTCTTGGTGGAAACTTTGCATTTGGTTAGCTAATAGAAAAAAAACCTTATTTCAATATTATGTGTACAATTATTTAATTCTGTCAACTTGCCACTTGCTAGCAACTGATTTCTTCATGGAAGTTTTGCGTTCAAGTATTTCAAATCAGATCAGTGTTTCGTGTCTAATTATTTACTTTTGTGGCAAGCAGCTGTGTAGTAAGTGGGATAATGTACATCCAGCCAGTTGTTATCGCAAAATAAAGATGTATATTATTTTGAAAAGATTTTGAAAGTCTGGCAGTAATCGGTGTTGAGCGCTACTGTAATGTTAACTCTGCCTGGTTTAAATGTTTCAAAATGACTAACAGTTGAAAATATTAGAAATTTAGAAAAGTAATCAAATGTAATAAGTAACATTACTTTAAAGTAATTGAAAAGTTACACTACTTATTACATTTTAAATAGAGTAACTTGTAATCTGTAACATATTACATTTCCAAAGTAACCTTCCCAACACTGTTCATACATTGCTATGGTATTTTTTCACTTAAATTTCACTAATGTAACCTAACCTGTTATGTTACAAAAATTGTGCAAGTTAATTGTCAAAGATACAAACAATTATTTTTTGGATTCTTAAAGTCTACTTCAGTCACTAATCATCTGCCTGCAGTTTTTTTTTTCAAACTTCAGTTGATGTTTGATTGAATGTTTGTTGTTGTTTGTACAGTTAGAACAGCCACCATTGCTTCTAGAAGGCAATGAGATCACCTGGAATAATAAAAGGGGCTGGTCGGTTCCCAGACACATCTTTAAGAACAGTTCCACCTTCTTCGGCTTCTTCTGCTCCACCACAATCCACAACAATGAGCACAGTTCATCTTTATATATTGTGCAGGCCATAGGTAAGTTTCATATCAAAACTGTCTAGCTTCAAGTCAGTATGAAATGAAAATTTACTAAGTTTAATTTGTTTCAAATACATTCCTGTTCTTCAGAATCTTTCTTCAAAAAGCAATAACGTGCCTGAAGGCTGTACAGGCTGTTGGTTAATGCTGCACAATAGACACACTGATTTAAGTAGTTAACGAAGCCTTTCTAAACTCTTGCCAGTAGTTAACACCGCAATTTAATAGTTAACATTATTAATATTTATAGCTATAATAGCAAATTGTCAAGATGCTATTAAGTTGAATGCAAGATTTGTCTAGATAGTTCTTAGTTAGATAGCAGATTTTCTTTCCGTATGCTGGTTCTGGAGTTGGCTGTGATCTTCTCCCACCCTGTTGAGGGACCTCTCAGAAATGCTTTATCATTACACTGCTAAATGAGGTCATCATCTCTCTTTTTTGATCTAATGTGAGGGTCGTGCAAAACATTCTCCAAAATCAATAGCCTTTTTACTCAAGAGGGAAAAATGAAAACTGTGCTTCACTTACGTGGTGCTGTAGAGTCAGCAGAGCATTACCACCATACCAGTTGACCTCCTGAATAAATATTACATTAGCATATCTAATAAAATCCACCTAATGGCTTTGTTTGCTTCACTTGCTCTATTTGGGCCTGTTCAAACTTACAAATTACCAACAACTCACAAAGTCACAGTTGGGTTTATTTTGATTAATGAGCTTATTGCTAATCACGCAGATCACACAAACAAGATCACACAAGTAAAGAAGACCTTGCACTGAAACACATTAGTCAATGCCGGGTCCTGTAGATGTACAAAATTTGCTGAGAAAGTGTGATTAGTAGTGGTGTTTTCTAAGGAATTCAACTGTAACTTGACACATTACTTCACTGTAAAAAAAATTCTGTTAAATTTTACTGTAAAAAAATATGGTGGCAATGTTTTAACTTAGATTTTGCATTTAAATACTGTAATTTCATTAACTGATATAATGTTAGTATACCAACCTATCTGAATCAGTTTTTTACCTTTGTAATACACTGATAACTAGAGAAAGTCACATGATGAACCACAGCCCATCGCAAGTAGCTTTTATATATTATACAGATATAGAAAGTGCACAGTGTCATTTACACAAACACTAAACACCAGCATGGTAACAGACTTGAAACTAAAATAAAGCAATAAACATTAACAACATTAGATATAACATACAACCCTAATGTACAAAACTGATCAGAAAAACAAAACTTAGAAGAAACATAGTTATTTCAACAAAAAAAAAAAAATAAAAATAATCCCATCAAATTTGAAATGTAATGGATTTCTGGGAACGTCAATTTATGTTTCACGAGTTCACCCTTACATCTATTCTGGTTGAGTAAACAGTAAGCATATTTTGGCGTGCTGTCCTGGGGGAGGGCTCCGAGCCCAGAATATGGCCCGAACCCAGAGAACTCCCCCCATCCCAAGTATAGGATGAGGATAGATTAAGAGTGAGGAGTTGGGGTGGAGGGGGGATGCCGAAAAACAGTCGAATGACAGAGGTAAGTCGGCTGTGTGCATATATATGACTTGTGCTAGTTTGGATGATTAGCTAGACGAGTTGCACCTGTGCCAAATTAGTTGATTATCTGATCGTGCTCCTCCCGAACTTTGTTATCAAACATCATTTATTCACAGTATACGAAATTATTCTTTTTCACTTCCAAAACAGCATACTACTGTAAAATTACATGCAATGTCCAATACGTTTTTCACTGTATATAGTAGGGGAACTTACCGTTAACTATTTAACAGTTTTTTACTGTAGCATTGTTACAGTCTTTTACCGTTAAATTCATGGTCATTTTTTACAGTGTTGTTCTGCATTGTTTGTGGTACATACCTCAAATGATGTGAATCAAATGTTTTTTTTAATTGTCAGACATAGAGGATGATAAAATTGACCAAAAAATTAATAACTAACCTAACCCTATAAGTGCATGTTGTTAATTAATATTATTCACTACTTATTTGTGTAATTACACTTTAACAAGGGCACCTTAAAATAAAGTCTGACCCAAAAATCTCACTTAAGCCAGGCTCACACTACAGAATTTTTAAAATCCTAACCTATTATGAAATCTGGTTGCAGCGCACACATAAGGAAAATCTTTGCAGATTGTCTTCCCTGAAATCTTAAATATGCACACACTACAAGATTTGAAAACTGTGGCGCATCACACACTACAAGATATTATTAAGATTATCATGACGGAGGGAGCGCCTCACATGCTCTTGTGCAACAGATCGTCATTTCAGCAACTAATGTTTACATATGTTAGCTAGCGGGCTAACTGCTAGTGTTATATACTCACTATGTTGAAAACTGAGACAATTTCACTCCACAGCTTTCCTTGCTCCATGCGGTTGTGGTATGTTTCAACATATTATACAGACAGTGTTACTACAAAAACATAAGAAGCAGTTTCCTCCATCTCCACTATCCAATGAATCGTAGCAGCTGTTTTGCGGTCGCACATTGGCTGTTG
This sequence comes from Labeo catla, assembly GCA_012976165.1. Lineage (NCBI taxonomy): Eukaryota > Metazoa > Chordata > Actinopteri > Cypriniformes > Cyprinidae > Labeo > Labeo catla. The sequence goes on along the minus strand of VONZ01000371.1, from coordinate 319,786 downwards.
TGAAAGTACTGACGTAATCATAGCCGTGATCATCCCGATTTAAAATCCTGAATATCAAACATGCTTGATATGATCGGGGCGGCCCCGATTTGTGTGCGAGCAAATCGGGAGGTGCAAGATTCGATCTGTGAATGTCTCACATTACCAGATAATCCATTGCGAACATCGGGACCGATCAAGGTGCTCAACAAGCTTTTTGCTCCGATTCTCGGGAGGGGAAAATTGGGGCAAAATCGCGTAGAGAGAGCCCGGCTTTAAAAGGTACTGTACAGCAGTAGATTAAAAACTGCCCAGAGCATCTAGCAACCACATAGCAGCGCCCTGGCAACCACCCACAATACCCTAGTATCACTGTGGAGACAGCACTGCTATACACACTACATCCATGGCTCCAATAACTTGAAAAGTGCTGACAAGTCCATGTTTGCAACACCCAACAGGACTGAAGTTTTACGAGCTCAAGCTGTTTCCTGAGGACTCGCCCGTGGAGCTCATGCAGGGGGAGGGTCTGGAGCTCAACTGCACGGCACTAGTCGAGTTCAATACTGGTGTGGAATTCCAGTGGGACTACCCAGGCCAAAAGGTAATTACCAGGCCACACTGCATATTACAGTTATCAGTATAATCAGCTCTTTCAGATTGAACTACAAGCAAGAACATGACCTGTCTAACCTTTATCTAATTAATTTGTGATGGAATTGGGCTATGAAGAAAAATGCAGCGGCTTCGGTGTGATTGCGTTCCATAGTAATAAATCTCTGCTAACATATGCAAACGTCATAATCATTATTCTCCCACACTCATGTGCTTATCTGTGTCCACTCATACATCTATCCAGTTATTACTTCCATTTTCAATAGTCCAGAATTTCATTTCTACATCAGCCATAGTTAGTTTCCTCCATCCCTTGTGTACTGGAGTCATTTAATTCATATTCACATTTTGCCTAAAAAGTATATTTTGCATAAAGAAAATAAAGCCTATTTTTTTATTACTGTCCTGTCCCCAAAATCGGGAGTAAGTGCAGATGCAAAGAATATGCCACAAACCTGCAATAATTAAATATGTTAAATAACACATATGTCCCTTATGTATTCATTCCCATTGTATTAACTAATGTTTTTTCTGCTGACCTTTGATGATCCAATTCAACCATACTAATAAGTAAAAATTACTTTAATATTAAACTAACATTTTAAACTAACATTTCTGCTTCTTTTTTATTGATGAAGAGTGTTGAAGGAACGAATGTGAATGTGAATTCACATCTGTACAGTGGAACACAGAAGAAGAAATTCTTCTGTTCTACTGTACAGATGTGAATTCACATTTCCTTCAGCCTGAGGCCTATTCATTTCACTTTTGGTGTGAAAGGGCTTTAATGTTAGCAAAAAATATAACTTTTTATATTAAAAACAAACAAGCTAGCCAGCCCAGATTTCTAAAATAATGCAAAAGTAACACAAAAGTAACGTAACACATTATTTTATATAAAAAAGTAACTAAGTAGCATAATTAGTTTTTTTTAGGGAGTAATGCATTACTTTTAAAAGTAACTTTCCCCAACACTGGTACTTAGTACTAAGAAATATTGGCACAATGCAAAAAAATCTTAATGTTTAAAAAAAAGGGGCTCCCATTTTTTATATTTTGTATATTTTTATGTTACATTACTTATATTAGGGCCCTATGATTTCCGCGACATGGAAAACGTGAACGGAATCGTGGAATCCAGTCATAAAAATGGAATTTACTGAATAACGCGTAATGTCACAGAATTTGTAAAAGTTTGAATGAATTAATCAAAAGTGGGTCATTACACTGAAATCAAACCGCAATATGGGCTAGTATCTGTAAATATATTATGCCGCAAAAATACCATTTAAATGTGAATCCTGCATGATCTGCGTATCTCTGTTTTAATGAATGTAGCAGATGAGCGGATTTGTTTACAACACACACTGAAGCTCGCATGACGCTTGTGGTGATTTCAGCATGTGACCGTTCCATTTTAGGAAAACTAGCATTATATAATATACACACAGAAATGTAAAGGTAGACACGAAGACATTTTAACTTGAAGACATTGTGCCAGAAATATTTTACTACTATTAGTACTACTAAAATGAAACAAACATTATTTTTTAGGCTATAATCACACAACATTTCTTCCATGTTTTAATTTTAATAGTAAATTCCCCTTTGTTTGCCAAAAAAAAAAGTTTGCTTAATTTTCAATAATTAAAAGATGAATGAAATTAATTTTTTATGCCTTCATTTGATAACCAGAACATTTTAAGTACAAAACACATAATTTCTGAGGGTAAAAAAAAAAAAAACTTTCATAAGGCTATTTTAAGAACACATTTGAATAAATTAAGTATGCATTTAAATAATTAGACATGCTAAAACACAGAATTTGATAATAAAACATGGTGAGAAAACATAAAACATTTCATAGGGCCCTAAACATGTAATTTTTGTTAAACCTTTATTAAATTGATGTGAAGTTGTATAAGTTTCATGATTTTAATTAATTAGACATGCTCTTTAATTAATAAAATTTAATTTACCATTAAAAAGGTGTTGAGAAAAATTGAAACGGAAAAAAACGGAATCCAGAAAAATTAAAACAGAAAAAACGGAATTTGTGAAAAAATAAAATGGATTTCATAGGCCCCTATTATATTAGATTACTTACCTCACTGTGCCAATATAACTCAAAATGATCTATGACTGTGGTATCGTCGTTCTGTAAAGCTAGTTATGTGGTAGTATGTAGTATTTTAATTGGTGACATTTTAAATACCAAGTGCACACAACAGGTTCACAAAAGGCAGACCACTAATCAGATATTTTTTGCCACTGTGCGGACAGGAGAATCGGCTAACAAGTGTAAATTATGTGCGTAACATCCTGGACAAAGGCACGGAAACCTCTAGTATCCTCACAATCCGAAACGTTAACGTGGATGATACCGGCTACTACACCTGCTCTGCCAGTAGTGTGGAGGTGAAACGAGAGCTTACTATTGTAGTCTTAGTTCACGGTAGGTAACAAAATAACTATGCCTGTACTGCTTTACGTTTAAATGATATATACATATAGTTAAATACACACAGTGTGTTACTGTTTCTATATGTTTCATAAATCCACAGAGAAGTCTTTCATCAGCTTGGACTACAGGAATGGATCAGTTATAGAGACGAAAGAGGGACAAAAATCTGTCCGGCTTCCTGTGAAAGTGTCAGCATACCCCTTACCAGAAACACAATGGTAAAAAGTCAAGCTACATTTACAACTTGTGAACCCTGTGTTTGCCATATAATCTGAATGTGTTTTTTTATATGATGTAATCAGTCGTCAAAATAAATGACCTTGCTCTGGCATCAGAAAGTGCTCAAATAGAGACATTTTTTTACCATCTAATAAATTGTTAATGGATAAAATCAAGAGCCATCCTATATTTTTCTTCATGCTGAATGTTGTGTTTTTCTAAGTCTAAGTCTAAATGATCTATGTGTGTGCAGGTTTAAGAATGGCAAACTGATCACCAGACGGCCAGAGTTCAGCCGGTTTAGGGTCCAGCAGCATGCTCTGGAGATCAGGGACGTTTGTAAGCAGGACGCTGGAGAATACACGCTGGTCCTGAAAAACACGCGAGCAGCCCTTGAGAAAAGACTAAACTTCACACTCATAGTCAATGGTAACTCTTTTAATGTGTAATAGATGTTCATATATCTGCAGTTTTGTTTTAGGTTGATTCATTATTAAATAGAAATCAGGGTTTGTCTGCCATGTTGGTAAAAAATCTGAGCTGGAAACAGAATGATTCTAGGTACGGTACAAATGTTAGAAGGAATGATTCATCAAATAAATGAAAATGAAAAATAATGCATGAAAATGATCATGTATGTGCAGTGTAATGATCATGTTCTTTTCCAGCACTAACATAAGAATGGCAGGAAGATGCTAAAAACATGGACTAAATTTTAAAGCTGCAGTCTCAAACTTCTTTGTTTAATAATTTGCTAAATTTATGTTAGAAATGAGTACATCACGAATCCATTGTCCAAACCTTGTTTTTGACTTATCCTGACTCACTATGTTACACCTATAATAAGTTTTTATATTCTGACTATTTTAGACTGGTTCTGGTAAGAACTGGTGCGGAGTAGCCTAGTATCTGCGTAACTCGTCGTAGACATAAACAGAGAGAAGTAGCTCCGGTCACAATGTTCTTCCGAAAGACACATGCATTTCTGTTTATTAAAGGAGAAGTCCACTTCCAGAACAACAATTTACAAATAATTTATTACCCCCTTGTCATCCAAAATGTTCATGTCTTTCTGTCATCAGTCGTAAAGAAATTATGGTTTTTGAGGAAAGCATTTCAGGATTTTTCTCCTTATAATGGACATTGGTGCACTGATTTTGAACTTCCAAAATGCAGTTTAAATGCAGTTTAAATGCAGCTTCAAATGGCTCTAAACAATCCCAGCCGAGGAAGAAAGGTCTTATCTAGTGAAACAATCTGTCATTTTTTTCGAAAAAATAAAAATTTGTATACTTTGTAAGCACAAAATCTTGTGTAGCACAGGCTCTGGGATGCGCGTTCACGACGCTACGAATCACGTCTAAGTTCATAGTCTGTGTACTTCGGCTTAAAACGTAGAGTATGGCGAAAAACTCCATATTATTTTTTCCTACAACTTCAGAATCGTCCGACATCATTGTACCTTTTTGTTTGTAAACAGCGTTTGATTTACTTGCACTTCCTTAGTCTTTGCACGTTCGCTTTGTAAACACTGGGTCTGTACGTTCCGTGTGACATTTCAATGTGATTCAATAGTACGTAGTGTCATGGACACGCATCCCAGAACCTGTGCTACACAAAATTTTGTGCTTAAAAAGTACACAAATTTTAATTTTCCGAAAAAAAATGAATGATCGTTTCGCTAGATAAGACCCTTCTTCCTCGGCTGAGATTGTTTAGAGCCCTTTGAAGCTGCATTTAAACTACATTTTAGAAGGTCAAAATCGGGGCACCAGTCATGTCCAGTATATGGAAAAAAATCCTGAAATGCTTTCCTCAAAAACCAGAAGACAGAAAGACATGAACATCTTGGATGACAAGGGGGTGAGTAAATTATTTGTAAATTGTTGTTCTGGAAGTGGACTTCTTCTTTAACTGCTAGAGCGCCAAAAGTTATGGATTGCAGCTTTACAACAGAATCATGGCAGTGGTCCTTTTATAGACACACTACTGGTCAAAAGTTTGCAATCATTAACATAATTCCATGATTCCACAGGTTTTTGAAAGAAGTCTCATTGATACAAATTCATTGTGTGTAGTAAATCTTGTAATTAACAATAACTGTGATTTAACAAATGCTTAGTAAGTGTTTTATTATTAATTCATGGTTTCTAATGTAATTCACTAATATTAAAGGAGAACTCCACTTTCAGAACAACAATTTACAAATAATTTTCTCCTTGTCATCCATGATGTTCATGTCTTTCTTTCTTCAGTCGTAAAGATTTTTTTTTTTTTGAGAAAAACATTGCAGCATTTTTCTCCATATAATGAACTGATATGGTGCCCAGATTTTGAACTTCCAGTTTAAATGCGACTTCAAACGATCCCAGCCGAGGAAGAAGGGTCTTATCTAGCGTAACAATCGGTTATTTTAATAAAAATAATACAATTTCTATTTCTACTTTTTAATGCCAAATGCTTGTCTTGTCTTACTCTGCCTGGACTGTTTTTGTTCCTGTTCATGACAGTTAGGATATGTCGAAAAACTCCCATCCCATGTTCTCCCTCAACTTCAAAATCGTCCTATATCACTGTTTATCTTTTTTTGTTAAGGGTGTTTAATATTTTTTGCATGTTCACTTTGCAAAGACTGGGTCGGTACTTCTGCAGTGATGTAGGATGATTTTGAAATGATTTTTGAAATTGAGAGAAAAAATACAGTTGGAGTTTTTCGACATACCCTAACTGTCTTGAACCAGAATACACAGTTCAAGGACTGCAAGGCAAGATGAGCATTTGAGAATAAAAAGTATTTAAATTGTATTTTTTTATGTAAATAACCGATCGTTTCACTAGATAAGACCCTTCTTCCTCGGCTGCGATCGTTTACAGCTGAATTTGGGATTGTTTGAAGCCGCATTTAAACTGCATTTTGGAAGTTAAAAATCTGGGCACCATATCAGTCCATTATATGGAGAAAAATCCTGAAATATTTTCCTCAAAAAACATAACTTCTTTACGACTGAAGAAAGAAAGACATAAACATCGTGGATGACAAGGGGGTGAGTAAATTATTTGTAAATTGTTGTTCTGGAAGGGACGACTTCTTTAACAAATGGAAACTTATTCTAAGGTGTTATAGTGATATTTGTCTTACATTTCTCGGTTTGCATGTGAAGTTCCTCCTCAGATCCATGAGAAAGAGGCAGCAACACCTACTAACCCCTACAGGAAGAGCAGTCGACAGACACTCACCTGCACTGCCACCGGCACTCCTCCAGCCACCATCACCTGGCAGTGGAGGCCGTGGAGCCCCTGCGGTCTCAATAGCACCCGCAGAACCCTGTAAGAAACCTCTGATTTTCAAGAATTCATGTCGTATGGTCGGAATGTACAGTACATTTGCATGTATGCATTAGCAAACTCTTTAATCCAAAGTTGCGAGGGACTCCAAACATCTCATGTCTCAGGATATTGCTGGTCTGAAAGGGATTGCGCTCCCAGTGTCAGCACTGGATCGATGACAGTATTAGTTGATCTGGCTAAGCTGTCAAAATCACTATCGAATGTTAAACGCCAGTGCTTGTGGTTCACGTTGAGTTCAGAGTGGATAGTCTTTGTTCCTTTTGGCGACGTGCCCACAGTCTTTTACTGGTCGGAGACGCTCTTTCCCGTGTTTTCAGAAGCCTTGTTTATTTTTTCTGCAGTAAAGGCTGAGCAGGCGGCGCGGTGGCAGCTTTTCTTCCTTGTTGACTGGAGATAAGGCAGCTGGGGAAGGTGGGGAGGTTAGGAGGGCGTTAGGGATATTTATAGAGCACAGTGTGAAGGACAGAGGTCTGTCGACTAAACAACAGGAAACATAGAGACAGAGGCATTTAAGCATCCTCTGGCCCTGAAAGTGGACACCTTGGATCTTCTCTGTGGTTCGAGTTGCTTCTAGAGACCGCGTTCGAAGGATTGTGCTATGGGAGACAGCTGAATCATTCAGACATGGCCAGAGAGCCGGGAGGCGAACTGCAATTCCCATCTGCTTTGACATTACTCCTACACACTCACAGCTGAGGCCCAGAGTCCCTGATCACATTCAAACCAGCACTCAGAGTGCATTATATATTTATCACCAGTTATTATTTTTTGATATTAGGTTGTGAGTTCTCTACACTCTGAGGGTGTAGATATTCACACCATTCCAAATTTGACAGTTTTTAAAACATTATGTGGGTAGCTGGCAAGGTGGGGTTTTAGTAGAAGTTGGCTGTCTGCTTGATGTTAAAGGGTAGGTTCACAAATTTTTCTTTAAATAACCGTTCTAATTCTATGAGAATAGCAAAGTCCACACCACAGCTATAACCTTAATTACACAGAGGAACAGTATTGTTAATAATACCTTAGTAACGTTAACAAAATTGTAGAGGATTGTGAAGAGGTCAAGAGATGCTGCTTTTTAAGATACCTTCTTAAAACATGATTGCAAGTGTCCTTGGCAGAGGCAAGCCCAGAAAGCACTGCAATAATTTCTGTGAAAAATTATCCAAGATGGCAAGACAAGTCAAAAGATATGTTTTAAGTATTGTAATTTATTTCATTAAATTCAAGAAATGTATTTATATAAATAAAAATAGTCTAATTAAAATCAAGCAATATGTTTTTATATTTAATGGCTAGGTGATATGAGAATTTTTTTTCATATCATTTGATATCGATAATTATTACGATAAATGTCAAATTTCAAGTTAAAGGCAGATTTCGCTGCAATGTGATGGTTGTAAACACCAGATGGTTAATTGTGGTTTTAAACTATTCTTTATGGTCAGAACATGACAAACGCTTCACGTTTTTAAATTCTTTATACTTTTCCAGTCCTTTTTCCTTAACAAAATTTATAAAAATAATACGAAAAAAATATTTTCTTAGTTTTACATGTTCTAATGAGTAATTGTTTCAAATCAAGAAACAAGTTTATGTTGCCTCATATTAATAATAATATAACATTTTTTGTCTCTTAGAAATACACATTTGATAGTAGCTCGAGTTAGGATTCAGATGTACATTTATGTACATTATCAATATCAGTCATATCAGTGAAAAAATTGTAGCAACCTCATTTTATATGTTGAAATTTAATTATTCTGACTGTTTGAGTTTTTTTTTTTATTTACCACTGGTCTTACATAGTAGCTAGCATACAGTTAAATCATTAAATTACAGTTAAAACCACAAATGTAGCACCTCAGTACCATGGTAAAAATGTAATATGGTTTCTATGAATTTGTATGAAAACCATAGTGTAAATAAAATTAGTATATCGATGCATAATCGCTATAGCTTAATCACAAAAAATACTGTAAATATATTCCATTACTCCTCCTTCAATACATTTAATACAGGTCTAATAATGTACTAAAATTCAACACGAATACCCACATTTAAGACACAGTACCATAGTGCAGTTAGTGCAGCTACAGTAAATCTATGGTAAATGATGGCGATTTGTAGATTAAAAAGCCTTATGACTGTCTCATGGCGCACAGTATTTCTCCTATTTGTCAGCGCTGTATCATCTGGTTATAAACCAAGTTATTTGTATTCTTCGTGAATTCAAGCACTTCACACTGGATCTCACAGCACTGTTTAGTAGTTGCGTGACCTACATCCCAGTGTGCATACTATTCACCCTAAATAGTATTAAAAATTACTATTATCTTATAGAATTTAAGATGGATACTATGCACAGGAAAGAAAATTTATATTGCGTGGTAATTATCGGTATTGATTTATTGCCCAGTTCTATATGTTATAATTAATTTAACGTTTTGGTCACACTTTATTTTAAGGTCCAATTCTTACTTTTAATAAATCATTAACTATGACTTTCACCTCAATAAACTCCTAATTTATTGATATTAACAGTTAGTAAGGTAGTTCAGGTATAGGGTTGGATTAGAGATGTAGAAAGTTCACGTAGAATATTTGCTTTATAAGTACTAATAAACAGCCAATATATTAATAATAGGCAGGCTAATAAGTTAATATTGATAATAAGTTAATAGTGAGAACTGTTCCCTATACTAAAGTGTTACCAAAGTTTTTTTTAATACATTTAAAAAATAATATACCACGGATACATTTGCCTTCTTGTCAAATAAGCACACATAAATTGGGTAAAAAATAATTGTTTAATTAGATTTAACTCTTTATATGAATACTTTTTACAAAATAGATTTATGACATCTCTTGCCAATTTGGAAGATTCTTTTATGTTTTTTCACTGAGCTTCTTGCAGTGTGTTATAAGATTGCCTTGTTTGTAAAGGATACATACAATGCTGGGATGATTCTAAGGGCCCTGGTCAGATTGGGAACCCCCTGTAATGTGATTTTATTCGATTCCATTTTCAACCAAGCATTTGTGTCAGAATGTGATGTCTGAAGTCTTAAAATTGTTTTTAGGTGGACAGCTTATTAGGTTTTGCAACAGGCCCATTGTGTTAATTCTTTTAAATAATTCAAAGGCTAACGGTGGAACGTTTGTCATTCCTTACTTAGCTCTCATCACACACAGGAAGGCAGACGCATCTAAAAGCTCTTCCTGGTGTGGGAACTGTCAATGTGTGCATCCTGCATCTGATATTCCCACTCTCCCTCCCTCTTTCTCTTTCACACACACACACACACACACACATTTTAGGCAGTAATATTGTTATGGAGTTTATAAATGCAATGACACTAGTGTTTTGTCCACAGATATTTCGTCCATATCTGTCCTATGGTATTCATAGTTGTGTTTACATTTTCCCAGGGCTCGAAGGGGTCAACGAGACAAGATTCCCATCTGTCAAAACTGGATAGATTTGGATCCTGAACATGCTGTCAATCCTATCGAGAGTATTGAAACTTTGACCGAGATGGTGGATGGGAAAGAAAAGGTTAATTTCCTGTTTGAATTACTCTTATTTCCTAAAGATTTCCTATAAATGTCTGAACCAAATTTATGTGCCCGCAACCTGAACCCCGAGTGTTTTATGTGCCACCAGATATCCGAAACTTGACATCTAGGGTGAGGGAGGTGGTGGGGGTGAATGCGTTACAATTTCCACTTTCGAAATATTTAAACCCATCGTCCAGTTCTTGCTTCCTGCATGGAGTGGGAATAAACACACATTAACACAGCACTCTCTTCCTGTTTTCTGTCACACCTGTGAGGTCATTTCCTGTGTGTGACCCTGGGAACAGGAGTGGCAGGGGAAAGATAGACTAATACAGTATACAGCTTAAAGGGATAGTTCACCAAAAAGTAAAAAATCTGTCATTTATTTACTCTTACTGTGTTTCATTCTGAACCTCTTTCTTCCATTGAGAACAAAAAGAATTTGTTCACCACAGACTTATTTTACAAAACATCCTTTTTGATCCACAAAAGGTAGTCTATACAATTTTGTAATAACATAAGTAGCTTCATTTCTTGGGTGAATTCTTACTTTAACAATGTTTCTTCTTTTCTTTTCTTTTCTATTCTTTTCTTTTCTTTTCTTTTCTTTTCTTTTCTTTTCTTTTCTTTCTTAATTTCTTTCTTTCTTTCTTTCTTTTTTGTCTGTGATCCAAATGAAAACAAGTCAGTCTTTGAAATGGTTTCTGTTGTTTCCACAGACTGTCAGCCGTTTGGTTATTCAGAGCGCCAATGTGTCTGCTATGTACAAGTGCTCGGCAGAGAACAAAGTGGGAAGAGATGAACGATTGATCTATTTCTATGTGACCAGTGAGTTTTACCAACCCTCTTGTGCCAAACAAAGCTGTGTGGATCGTCAATAACATCACAATAGCTTATACTTGGAGTCACCATGAAATCAAAATTGCAGCATTTATTTTAAATGATGTGTCCGTGCGTAATCTTTTTTGCCCTACATTTTTTTCTTGTTCAAGATGCCGTTTTACTTGGATATACTTTACAATAGGGAAGAAAAGATGATCACTTCTATTTCTTAAAAAAATGAACCCTGAGTATTTACCATACACTGTAAGAAATGTTTAATTTACAGTAAAACAAATAAACAAACAAACAGCAGCTGTGGTTGCTTTACTGCAGAACTTTACTGTATACATATGGAAGCTAAATTGAAAGTTTTATAGATTGATAAATAACAGTAAACAGTAAAGAAACATGACTTGAAATAATGTTAATATACCAAATTACTAAAATCTACTAACCTTGTTATAATATATTGACAACCACATTAAAAACATAGATGGTAAAAAGAAATGCTTAATGAATTAAAGGTAAATACTAATACTTCAGTCATGTTCAGAATTATTGACACCCTTTGTAAATATGAACAAACAAGCCTGTGAAAACAAATCTGGATTGTTATTCCTTTTGATCTTTTATTCAAAACACTCACAAAAAAACTAACCTTTCATCGAAGTAAAACAGTTAAAGATGGAGGGAAAATCTCATTATGAAATGAAAGTTTTTCTCTAATACACATTGGCCACAGTTAATGGCACCCTTTTATTCAATAGTTTTTGCAACCTCCTCTAGCTCTCCTCAAGATAACAGCTCTGTGTCTTCTCCGATAATGCCTGATGAGTTTGGAGAACACCTGACAAGAGATCGAGATAAGAAATCATTTCTACATATAGAATCTCCTCTTAAGTTTTCTATAGAATCCAGGTCAGAAGCCATGGCAGAGCGTTAATTTTGTGCTCAATGACCCATTGTTTGTTGGTTTTGATGTTTGTTAGGATCATTGTCCTGATGGAATATCCATATATGGCCCACTATAAGATTTCTAACAGTGGTCAGGTCAGGTTTTGATTTTTTAAATCTGTTGACTCAACAGTTCCAGCTGTGATCTTTGGAGAGTCTCAAACTATCTTAAACCTTGCTTTGCTTTAAGACAAAATAGACGCACATCCTCTTCCAGGTGGATTCATAACATTTCCATTTGATTGGAAACTCTTCATTATTGCCCTGAAGGTGGAAATTGGAATTTTCAATACTTTAGCTCTTTTCTTACAGCCACTTTTTAATTTATGAAGCTCAACAATCTTTTGCTGCACATAAGAACTGTATGTTTTCTCCTAAAAATTGTAAATATGAATAGGAATATAATTTAAAGATATTTTACTCAGTTTTACCAGTAACTGTGGCCATTGTGTCTTAGAAAAAAACATTTATTTCATTTGCTGTGACCACCAAAGCAAATCTACAGTTGGCTATATTTATGCCACTGGTTAGAACGGTCCACCTAAATATTAAAGGAGAAGTCCACTTCCAAAACAAAGATTCATATATAATGTACTTACCCCCTTGTCATCCAAGATGTTCTTGTCTTTCTTCAGTCGTAAAGAAATTATGTTTTTTGAGGAAAACATTTCAGGACTTTTCTCCATATAATGGACTGATATGGTGCTCCGAGTTTGAACTTCCAGTTTAAACTGCATTGCAGTTTAAATGCAGCTTCAAACGATCCCAAATGTGGTTGTAAACGATTCTAGCCGAGGAAGAAGGGCCTTATCTAGCGTAACGATCTGTTTATTTTCATAAAAATAATACAATTGATATACTTTTTAATGTCAAACGCTCATCTTGTCTTACTCTGCCTGGACTGTTTTTTTCCGGTTCATGACAGTTAGCGTTTGTTGAAAAACTCCCGTCTCATGTTCTCCCTCAACTTCAAAATCGTCCTATATCGCTGTTTTACCTTTTTTGTTAAGGGTGTTTGATCTTTTTTGCATATTCACTTTGTAAAGACTGGGTCGGTACTTCAGCAGCGATGTAGGATGATTTTGAAATAATTTTTTAGGTTGAGGGAGAAAATACGATTAGAGTTTTTCAACATACCCTAACTGTCTTGAGTCAGAATACACAGAGTTCATGGAGAGTAAGGCAAGACGAGCGTTTGAGATTAAAAAGTATTTAAATTGTATTTTTTTAAAAATAAAAATAACCAGTCGTTTCACTAGATAAGACCCTTCTTCCTCGGCTGGGATCATTTACAACCACATTTGGGATCGTTTGAAGCTGCATTTAAACTGCATTTTGGAAGTTCAAACTTGGGGCACCATATCAGTCCATTATGTGGAGAAAAATGCTGAAATGTTTTCCTCAAAAAACATGATTTCTTTACGACTGAAGAAAGAAAGACATGAACATCTTGGATGACAAGTGGGTGAGTACATTATCTGTAAATTTTTGTTCTGGAAGTGGAGTTCTCCTTTAAGGGTCCAGACTGGGAACAGTCTAAATTAAGCCTCTTTTGCTTCTGTGGCTTAAACAGTGGAGAGATGAAGCCTTGAAGCATAACTGACTAAGTGGTAGAGGAATGCACTTTCTGAATATAGTCCAGTCTAGGGTGCAAGAAAATGTCTACGCAGGAAGAGGCAACTGAAAGGGCCTGCAACTCTTTTACTCGCTTAAGCAATATTAACGCCAGTAGCAGAACCATTTTTAGAGTCTGGACCAACACATGGTAACCCTTCAGGTCTGGAAATGTACTTTAAATCTAGAAGTACAGCTCTCAACTCCAGGCAATTTATTGTAATACAATTTTGTAAATGCATTATTCAAGGACAAATAGAAGGAAAAAGAAAATGAAGAGAGAAAAAAGTGTTTGAAAAGAGGAAAAAAATCTTAGGACCTTAGGATCGAAGACATTATTTTCCCCCCAACTTAATTTTTCTTCCTTTTTTCACATTGTGGTTTATGGCTTCCATTCTTTAACTGGGTATGTGATCTAATTTATCAGAGATGACAAATAAGAAACACCCGTGGCAGGTGTTCATTCAACAGTAGGGCAGTTGCCACACACACACATACACATCAGTTTTACACATTTGTTTTATATTAAATACAGTAATACAATGCGGTAATTGAGATCTGGCATTAAAACTGAAAGCTGTACTTGTGCATGAAATCACACACATGCCAACAACCAATGTGAACACAGAACAGCAATCACAGTACATATCCACTGAACAGGTTTTCACTGTAGCATTTTTGCGTTAAAATTATATTTAAAAAATCTAAAATGATCATTTTTATAGTGTACAGACAGAGACATGGATACTTTAAATTGTGTGGTTTATCCAGGAGAAGTGTGCCACTATTTTTCTAATTATTCATGTTCATTTCCTATTCAGCTATCCCAGAAGGTTTCGGAATAGAGATGGAGCCCTCGGAGGATCCGCTTGAGCAGGACCTGGTACAGCTGAAGTGTAACGCAGATAATTACACCTATGAGAACCTGCGGTGGTACCGTCTGGACCCACAGGCTGTTCCTCCAGAGCTGGACTGCAAGAGTCTGCACCAGTACGCCGAGTCTCTGGGGGGGAAACTTTCGTTCCAGACCACCAGCAACAACTGGGTACTGGAGCTCACCATTACCAACATCCAGCTACAGGACGAGGGGAACTACGTGTGTGAGGTGCAGAACCGGCGCAGTGGGGAGAAACATTGCCACCGCAAGTACATCCCAGTCAAAGGTGAAGGTCATTCAATGATCAGTTTTGTTTTCTACAAGTCCAGGGACCTACTTCAAAACCTAGTGAGCAGTCCTGCTGTCAGCTTGCTGTTTGCTACATACATTTACATTTACACCTACCTCTTAGTAGTTACACACATGTATTACGCAGAGGGACAATCTACAGAATTGGTGCAAACTGCTGTCCTACAACCAAAAAACACATTTAAAAAGCATTTAAGTATTAATATATTAATATATAAAATATAATTAAAATATTTTTTGTATTTTTTTCCATTGTTGTTTTTAAAAGTATCTTTTTATACTTTTATATATATATATATATATATATATATTTTTTTTCTTTTCTTTTCTTTTTTTTCTTTGTAAACTTTATGTAAAAAAAATGTGTCCCGCATTTTTCATGTCACTATCGAAACAGTTTATGTTTTAGTCTATTGGCTGAGACTGATTTGAACTAAACCCATACATTTATGAAATTTATGAAATATTCCTTTGTCCCTCTCTCTCATAGCTACAAGGTGTCAGTAGATAAGTCATTATTTTGAGGTACATATAAATGTGTTTAAAAGTCTGAAAAATCTGTGTGTAACTGTGGAATGTCACTACAGAACACCTTTTTCTGCAGTTAAGCGCACACTTTTGGGATTTATTCCATAACATTTATTTTTAATATGTGTACCACTGTTCAGAACTGTGCTAGCTAATCATGTGCTGATTAGCATCTTTGAGCTAGCTTCAAAAGTATGTAAAATTTCCACTACCAAAACAATCACTACCAAATCATGTCATCGTTTCATGTTTCGGTAGTGACAAAAGAGAACACATAATCCTCATATTTGGGAGAAATAAACAAAATGTTACTGCAGTTATGCACTTTTTGTGTGTGTATTTTAGTATGTTTTGGTAGTGTTTTGGTATGTGAGTTAAAATTCTGTAATGTGATGTGGTTGCTACCAAAGCTTTACTGTCACTACCAAAATACTGGATGTTTTGTCAAAAAATAAAGTATACTTAATTATCAACTTAGATGTTATGATAGTTTTTGGATCAATGTATTTTCAACCTAATTAATCCTGAACTTTAAAAAATCAGTATGATCAAGGCTTTTGCCTTTTACAAAGAAAAATTGGATTCAAAATACAACAAATCTCATAAAGTACACTTGAAATATTGATAAATATTTAATTGTTATAGATTTACCTCTTAAAAAAAAAATTATAAAATAGCAAAAAAATATATTTACTATCTAGATGTAAGCAAAATCTTAATAGGTCAATGTAACCCCTCTAATTAAAATATTATTACTGTGTTTCGGTAGTGACAAATTTGGGGAAAAGAACAAATATTCCAAAATTTTCTGAAAATACAATATGAGAATTAACTGCATAATTACTAGAAATGTATACCATGGATATTATACAATTTGCGTACATATGATTTTTTTGGAAAAAGACACTTTTTTTTAAAGACATTCCTAACTCTGACTTTGGACCAATTCTGTAGAATGGCCCATGAATCACATGAGAGACTCTGATTCTTACACACGATTCCAATTGAGTTTGCCAAAAACCAAAGGCCTGTTCTCTCTCTTCCTGTGTCCGTTCTAGCACTGGAGGCACCACGATACCGTAACAACCCCACCAATCAGACGGTAAATGTGAGCGAGTCGCTGCAGATGGAGTGCGATGTCGAGGGCACACCCTCTCCCCAGCTGTCCTGGTTTAAAGATAACCAACCCCTTCACCAGATATCAGGTTAGTCATTCATGGATTTCCTTCAGCAGACTTATTAGGGGTGTTGGACCCACTTACATGTGTCTTTAACTACTATGTCTTAACATTTAAATGAATCATTATTTACAGTGTGCTTACTGTTAAATTACATGTTCTTACATTTAAAGAAATACCTGCCTGTGCATCTGTGATAAATAACTGTAACTGCATCTAAAATTACACTGTTATCCTACCCCTACCCCATAACCCACCCATTAACCTAACCATACGAGCCAGCTTATATGTCCATTGCTCATGCACAACAATAAATAAAAAATTAATTCCCAAAAACGTTAAAGTCATTTGTAAAGACGTGAATATCATAGAGATATTGATGGTGGGTTCTTGATATTGAATGGGCCATAAGCAACCAGCCACAAACAGATTATAACCCAATGGTCACATCCATATTAACTGCTTTATTTAAGTTTTTTATTAAAATATACAATGTAACATCACTAAATCAGCCTAAATATAATATATACCAATTACCAACAAACTTATTTTATTAAATCAGCTAGAAATAGATGCACCACCCTACTATCCCAAACATATTACAGCTACATGGCAATGCACTAAACATTCAGAATACCCTAGCAACCGCATATCGATGACCTGGCGACCAATCAGGACACCACTGCAGCAACAATGTTAGCAATGGCAAACTCTCACGTTTTCTAGTGAAATGTAAAAATCCAATTTAATTTAACTGCTACTTTGAGTCTGACAGGATATGTAAAGTAATAGGTATAGCAAAAAGATATAACATTATCTGCTTTAAAATTACACCATATTCTTCAATTTGGTTTCCTTTCCATTTAATTTCCTCTTCATTTCTCTGCATGTTGTTTAGCCTCCTTCAAATTAGCATAAATGTGCTATTACAAAACAGTTCCATTACAGATTACATTATACTCACCACAGCAATCCCCTCTAGCTTAGCACATTTGAATAGGAACACACTTATTCATGAGCACATACTAACACACACAAAATTGAATTCTGGTACTGGAAAAAGCACTCCATTCATGCTAATGCACTGGAGATCTGTTGGATTGGAAGTTGTATGGGCCGCTGGACTGCAGTATGATTGAGTATATTGTGAATAGCAGGAACCAAAAAAAAAGCAGTGCTGAAAATGTATGTGGGTTGGTTTCTAGTGGGCTGTCAGTGAATTCACATGCAGTGCATGTACAGTGCTGTTTGCTGATAGGTGTTATGGGGAGGATATTGTATCAGGAACAAACTGAGTTCAAGAGCTATTAGTAGAAGGTCACTGTGTGACTGGAATGTGAGTTAAACATTTTTTTTCTTTGCTCAGCTAATTCAATTCATAGCAAAGCTTTAGTTTTTTTAAACTGTGAAATCCAATATGGTTCTGATTAAAATTTCAGCACTGTAGCTATAGCAGGTATCTGATTATTATGTTATAAAAGGGAGGTTGGGATGCATTTTCCTGCTGCAGTTAATGCTGCGATTTCAGTTAGTGTGTCATGGAAAAGGGGAAGAATCAGAATTCCTGTTTCTTACTCATTAGGGTTTTCAGTATATAAGTGATTGATTTAGGCCATACAAAAAAATAAATCATACATTTTAGTGTTCAAACACCTTTTGATTGTCTGATTTGCATGAAACAGCACACATCATGACAATTTTTTTTTTCTGTGAGTTTCCATAATAATGATCACCTAGAACACATAGACCCAGTTTGTTTGTAGAATTATGGTGCACTGGTGATATACAGTGCCTTGCGAAAGTATTCACACCCCTTCATTTTTTCACATTTATGTTGCAAGCTTATGTTAAACTGCGTTAAATACGTTTTTTGGAGAACACAGGGCTAAAAATTCACATTCGTTGTTATTTTCTGAAAGTATTAATAAATAAAGAATATCGCGGGCTATGTATATTGGATAAAATAAGTATTTACATAAAACCTGTCACCATTTCCAAAGGTGCTGTTGACTTGAAATTTTCACCAGATGTCGGTAAGAACCCAAGTAACCCGTACATACGAAGAAAACAAAACAAATATGTTCATAAATTATGTGCAATAAAATGGAATGACACAGGGAAAAAGTATTGAAGAAAGGGAGGTGCAAAAAGGCATGGAAAGCCAAGACACCAGCTGAAATCTATCAGTAATTAGGAAGCAATCCTGCCCCTTGTCAGTGGAAATGCATATTAGCTGGTTCAGTCCCAACACCTACAGTACCAGGATGATGAAGATGAAGCAAGGGTGGACATTTCAGCAAGACAATAATCCCAAACACAGCCAAGAAAACTCTCAATTGGTTTCAGAAAAAGAAAATAAAGCTGCTAGAATGGCCCAGCCAATCACCTGACTTGAATCCAATGGAAAATAAGAAATAAAGATCAGAGTTCATAGAAGACGCCCACAGAACCTTCAAGATGAGAGATTGGGCCAAAATCACACCTGAGCAATGCATGCGACTAGTTTCTCCATACAGGAGGCGTCTTGAAGCTGTCGTTACCAACAAAGGCTTCTGTACAAAGTATTAAATAAATTTCAGTAGTTCAGTACTTTCCCCCTGTGTCATTCCATTTTATTACACATAACTTAGTTTCTGAGATTATTTGTTTTGTTTCATTTTTATGTATGGATTGCTTGGGTTGTTATCAACATCTGGTGAAAATTTCATGTCAACAGCACCTTTAGAAATATATTTACCGGGAAAATGGTGACGTGTTTAATACTTATTTTACCCGCTGTATATACCATGTCCAGAAAACAGAAAAACATAAGTCAAGACAGCCATAACAAAAGAGGATGCTGTGCCATAAAGTCATGGCAGGCTGGCAGATTGTGTGTTTGACAGTTTTGTGGATGTGTTCAGGGATCCTCCTTCAGGACTCCAATCGGACTCTCAGCATTCAGCGAGTGCGAGAGGAAGACGCCGGTCTGTACACCTGCACGGCCTGCAACCAGAAGGGCTGCGTTCAGTCCTCCGCCACTGTGTCAGTCATCGGTGAGAGCCTCTGATTTGAGCTAGGTGGCGCTCTCCTTAATTCAGGATTGTGCTTTGCCCTTTAATTTACATTATTTAGTAAAACATATACAGTAGGTACAAGCTGATACATACACAAACTAACACACACCAGACACATTCATACACATTTGTTTTTATATCATAGTGAGGGCTTCACCCATTGATGTCTATTCCTAAATGTGACCCTGGACCACAAAACCAGCCATAAGCAGCACAGGTATATTTGTAGCAATAGCCAGTAATACATTGGATTTTTCTTTTATGGCAAAAATCATTAGGATATTAAGTAAAGATCATGTTCCATGAAGATATTTTGTAAATCTCCGTAAATATATCAAAGCTTAATTTTTGATTAGTAATATGCATTGCTAAGAACTTAATCTGGACAACTTTAAAGGCAGCTTTCTCAGTATTTTGATTTTTTGCACCCTTAGATTCCAGATTTTCAAATAGTTGTATCTCTGCCTTACAGATGATGTATAAATTTCGATTTAAAAAAATTGACCCATATGACTGGTTTTGTGGTCCAGGGTCACAAATATTCTTAAGCTAACTTTAATTCATGCACCCTTACTCTACCCTAACTAAAACTAAAATTTTGGATTTGTAATTAAGCTTATTTAATCCATTTATGAAGATGTGTTTATTGCAAGTACCCCAAACTCTTACACTAACAGACACAACTTCTTTCTAACCTTCATGCATCTCTTCTTTACCATTGTTTACCATGTTATTTGACAGCAAATATGCAGATTTCCTTTAATATTAATATTTGTATATAAAATCTAATTTAAATATACACTCTCTTTAAGAAAATGATCATCAAATTTGTCACAACAATAATAAAAATTAGATTTTGCGAAACAACCAAATTTACTACATGTAATTAGAATTAAATCAATTTAGAACATGTGAGATTTCTTATTCAGTTACAATAATAAGCTTCAATACAATAACATGTTTTGTCTGCCAGGCTCTGATGACAAGACCAATGTAGAAATAGTGATTCTCATCGGGACGGGAGTCATCGCCATCTTTTTCTGGGTCCTCCTCCTTGTTATCTTCTGCAACGTCAAGCGAGTGAGTACAATGTGTTTCGCCTTACAACCATAACAGTTCGATACATACTTCTCTATTCATGAATATAGAGAACGTTAAGAAATGTTATTTAAATCTGCCCATGATGTCAGCAAGGCTTTTCAGTAATAATATGCAGTTCCATCAACAATGTCTTGCCTTCAGTACAACATATGAGCAAATCATATGGGTATTATGAGTAAATACGAGTAGTGGAGTCAGCAATTCTACAAGATGATGTGGACTGCAGCCGCCGCAGCTTCGCCGTTTCTGCGTTCTTATAGGCTGCCGTATCATCCATCAGTAATTGTTATGATGTTGTCCTGCAGGTGAACCCAGCGGATATCAAGACAGGCTATCTGTCAATCATCATGGACCCGGGGGAAGTGCCGCTTGAGGAACAGTGTGAATACCTGCCCTACGACTCCAGCCAGTGGGAGATATCCCGAGACAGATTGCGCCTCGGTACTTTTACAGATAGTACATTTTAAGAGCTCTGATATAGGATTTAAATTGGTCCAAATGAAGAACATTCATGGCTTGGATCCCAGAAGTAAAGCATATTTATGGTCTAGATATTTTCAGGGGAATTTTAATTCAGCATTAGGCTTAACCCGTACTCAGGAATCTTTGTGTGATGTGATAAGGGGTGGTTCGCAAGAAAACTGCAGGGGGGTTTTATGAAAAGCTGAAAAATTAAAATGATTAAAATATAGAAATGGGGCTGCTTAGTTATTTAAAATAAAACTGAAACTGTGATATATCTTATTAAACCACGATTAACGAATCAGGCTGTTATTGAAATAAAGAAGTATCTAGTCTGTGTGCTAATTTACATGCATACAGCTGATGATAACATATTTTCAACTGCAGCTTAGTTCACAGTAAATGCTTCTTCTCATGGATCTCCATCTCTGCAAGTGTTGTGAGTTTAACATGCATTTGGGAAAGTAATGTGCACTACATTCCCTTTTACTACAAAGTTTACAACATTTTACCAAAATAAAAAGGATTTGAACATTTAGAAGTTAATAATTTAAGACCTAAGTATCTATTATAATTTGTAGAGTCTATTGGTTCTTGTGAAGCGTTAACAATGTTTCTTTGTTCTTTGCGTCTCAGTGTCTCAGCTTGAGCAATATGAGGCATTCAGTGTACTGTTTTGCGACACATGCTAATCTCGCATACTGTGTATTAAGGATAGTAAAACATTTAATTTACTAACATTTATTCTTTGTTCATGTTTGCAGGAAAGGTGCTTGGGCATGGAGCTTTTGGGAAAGTGATAGAAGCTTCAATCTTTGGGCACGACAAGAAAACCTGTTCAAACACAGTGGCGGTCAAGATGTTGAAAGGTTCAGTCTTACCCATAAACTAATGTGAATACAAACATGTCACTTTTAAATACATATATCCATATACTTAACAGTGTGTATACATGTGTGTGTATCACAGAGGGAGCCACAGCCAGTGAACACAAAGCCCTAATGTCAGAACTGAAGATCCTCATTCATATTGGAAACCATCTCAATGTCGTCAATCTTCTTGGAGCATGTACCAAACCCAATGGTATAGATGTACCATTAGAAAATTGCTGAGTTGTCAATACAGTGATCCAGCTTTGATAAAATACCAAGTATAGAGATAATGCATCTTCAGCTACTGTGTATATGACTGCAGCACCCAAAGTTTACATGTCATGGACCATTTTCCAGCAGAATGATACCGCTTACCAAATGCACTTACTTTTTATGTTGACCTGGCAAATATGGCAGTATATTATGAAGAAAGCAATAGCCTTTCAAACGTTACTGTTTTGAGTGTAGCCTTGCAACTTAATTTTGACATTGATGGATTTGTCTGCAACATTCTTCTTACCTATTTCTAAATATCTCTGTTTAACATCTCTGATTGTCAGGTCCTCTCATGGTTATAGTGGAATATTGTAAATATGGAAATCTTTCCAACTTCCTGCGTGCCAAAAGGGAGTTCTTCTTACCATACAGGGTGAGACAGATAAATAACATGATGAATACATATATCCATTCTCGTACAACAGCAGTACAATCAATAATAACTCATATGTGATTGGGTGTAACATGCGCTTGTGATTGCAGGATCGTTCTCCTAAAACCCAGAGTCAGGTGCGACGAATGATAGAAGCAGGTCAGGTCAGCCAGCATGAACGTCAGCCCTCCACCACTTCCAACATCAACCCTCCAATACAGTCTCGAGGTAAGAGCACTCAGAAGGTCAGAGGGCAGAATATATGAAGATATATAAAAATTATATATTTACAGATGTTTACTTAGTGGATAATAAAGCTGCCTCACGTGCTATCAGAATTACTGTAAATATAACTTTCATATGCAACTTCTAAGTAGGAAACTTATAATGATGTCTGGGAAAGAATAATATTGATATCCGAGTTGGAAGGAGCCATACATTTTCAACATGGTGGAAAAGAGTAGGCTACACTTTCTGAGTCTAGTGGGCAAGTGCCCCAAAATACAACACTGTTATGTTACAGGCGTCCCGAGTTCGAATCCCAGCTTGAGGACCTTTCCAGATCCTGTCCCCCTCTCTCTCCCACTTTGCTTCCTGTCTGCTCTTCACTGAAGTATCATAATAAAGGCAAAACACCAAAAATAAATCTTTAAAAATACACTCGTTAATTTGTTTTGATCATGTATATGAATTTGAAATACAGTGCACAGCGTAAATGAGTACACTCCCTCTGAATAAATATAAAAGATGTATTTTCTTAATGATCACTAATATAATTTATGGAAAGATGGGAATATTTAAATGTATTAAACATATACTTAATAAAAAACAATAAAATATATGCCAATATTTTCTGTAAAATAAGCCAATTAGCTAATTTTGTTTAAATCAAGGATTGCAGAAATGAGTACACCTTAGATTTAATTCAGCAAATGTATAATATTCTATTACTTATACATAGAGTATGTCCTCCAGAAATTTAAGTATACTGCTCTGACCCTTCTTGGCTCTGAGTGTACAAGTTAATGACAGATTTTCACATCTGTCCTGTTTAACTCCTGGAGGACGACCTCCTTAAATGCCCTAGTCCTTAATGGGGAGTTTTGCTCAGCTCATCTCTACAGAATCCCTCACATCCACTCGAGAGCGTTAAGATTGAGTGAAATTTTCACCTTGGAAGAATGAATAACTTCATTGTCATGCTGAAAAAATGTCCAATAATGCAGGGAATGAGGGGAGGGTGGCATCTTCAGTTTCAGTTTTTTATATTACATCACACAGTAGTGTGTGAATTCATGACAGCATTGATAAAGCACAACTCCCTCACACCTTCAGCACTCATGCATCCCAATATAAGAGCTTTACTACCACTGAACGTCACTGTGGGTACCAGGCACTTCTCACTGTACTCCTCCTCTAGCAACACCAGAACATTATGGATGCTTTTGGATCCGAAATGATTGACTTGGTCTCTTGAAACCAGAGTATGGATTCCCAGAAGTCAATATTTTGATAATATGGGCCTAAATTAGTTTATTGTGGTTTGGCTACAGTGAGTAATTCTAGTGGTGACAACAACCATGCATGTCACTTTTGCAGGCTGCGTCGTACTCTGTGAGATACTGTCTCTCTGAGAAACTTTTTCTCTTTTTCTAGCAAAAAATCACTCATCACTAAATGAAAACTTAAAGTGAAGTCCATTGTTTTTAATGTCGGTGCTACTTCTGCTATATTTACACACTTAAAACAATGATTTGGTCGGCTGCGATAGCCTTGTGGTTAGTGCGCTGACATATACAGCGCAACTGTGCTCAAGGCGACCCGAGTTTGTTTCCTGTCTTGAGGTCCTTTGCCGGTCCCGCTCCCCCCTCTCTACCTAATACTTTCCTGTCATCTCTCCACTGTCCTATATGAAAAATAAAGTAACAAAAAAAAAAACAATAATTTGGTACTCCTCTTGTACCACTGTCCACTTTTATGCTAAGAAATAAGTCACCTGGCAGTTCTCTCCAAAATGGTTTCATTGTTAAGTCAGCATTAAGTCTGTGTATGATTCAGTAAGCTGTATAACACTTTTAACTGTCAGGAAATGACTTGTCTTTAAAAGTTTTGGTTCACTATACTTACCTGTTGACCAAAAATACCCTTAAACCTACACTTTTGTTTGTTTTATTTAGTAACTTTCAGGAGGGTGTACTCATTTTTGCAACACAACATTTTATCACTTTGAAATGAAAATCTTATTTCCCTGAAGAATTTTGACATTCTTCTTTGTTGATTGATCAAACAGGGTTGTTGGAACATTATATCTCCAAAGAACCCTAATATGTCTTATAAGTAAAGAGTAATTGCTGAATTTGTTAAGTTTTAGAGGGGGTGTACTCATTTATGCTGTGCACTGTATGCTACAATAAACCTTTTTTCAGCAACAAAGCAATTGATGTAACAAAATAAATCCTTTCAAACCTTTAAATCAAATCAACTGCTTTGCAAAATGAGTCACTGTTTTGAACCACTCGAAAATCCACACACTGGGGACACCTGCTGGTGCAACGAGAACACAACTATTATAAAAACCAACTGCAAATGTTTTGTTAGTTTAGTTGATTAAATGTCATTAACAAATCATCCAATACCATTAAATATGGTGATAAATAAAACCACTTAGAACACTTTAACAAATTCGTAGCAGCACTCGAGCAATCACCCACAAGAGCTTAACGTTTTTATTTAATTGTCCTCCTGACAATTTTATGATTCAAATTCTTATAATCATATAATAATACAAGTCTTATAATTATAATTCTTATTATATAATTATATAATGCCTATAATTCTTATAATCTTATAATCAAATTCTTATAATCATGCATTTAAGCTTTTTCTGACATTTTCTTTTGTTTTTCTTTCCCCAGTTGCAGTGGATGACCTTTGGAAGACTCCTCTCACAATAGAGGATTTGATATGTTACAGCTTTCAAGTTGCACGTGGGATGGAGTTTCTGGCATCTCGTAAGGTACATTTCAAACATATATTTATGCTCAACCTCTCTGTTGAATCAATAGTCACATTTAGTGGGCTATGGATTATTAGTAGTTGAACTGTACATCTCTTCTAGAGAGGTCCATGCTGATCAGTGCTGGGGGAAAAGTTATGCTGGATATAGATTTTACAAATGGGAACAAATGCCTAGATCATATTTTAAATCTTATAATAAAAAAAACATATCTGATGATGAGAAAGTAAGAAATGTTTCAGATGCAGTATTGATGCAGGCAGTAATCTTGATTTTGGTCTGTGACAGTGTATTCATCGCGACCTGGCGGCCCGTAACATCCTCCTGTCCGAGAACAACGTGGTGAAGATCTGTGACTTTGGTTTAGCACGAGACATCTACAAAGACCCTGACTACGTGCGCAAAGGCAATGTAAGAGAGACCAACTAAAAGCATGACCCAGAAAGGTCTCAAGTATGATATAGCAGCATGAATCTCATGAAAACAAAGTTAAGATAACATTATACAATAAAATCATTTGAAATCTGACGCCACATGAGATTCACGCAGCATTTCAGTAAAGGCCACTGGTTAAAAATGACTTGTCTGGCTTTTGCATCATAATATAAAGATATCAGTAATCCAATGAAAATTGTCGGAAATAGTGAGGCAGCATTCAATACATACTAAATATCTTTTTTTTTTTAAATCCAGAAGCAAAAGATGAACATGTAACAATACCAATACAATGACATAAACATAATGAAGCAGAGAGGTTATGTTCATGAGATTACTCTTGAGAGGCGCTGATGAATGGTTGACCTACTGCAAATCATATCAGCTGCAGGATCATGATAAGAGTGTATTCTCTCACAGGCACTATTATAGGTGAAATGTTATCTGTCTTTGCAGGCTAGACTGCCGCTGAAGTGGATGGCTCCAGAGAGCATCTTTGATAAGGTTTACACCAGTCAGAGTGATGTATGGTCATTTGGAGTGCTGCTCTGGGAGATTTTCTCACTAGGTAAGAGTCTACCGGATATCTGAGCACGGGCAATTTCTCAAACCCAAGTTTTTCTGTTATTTTCCATATTTTACATATAAATACACACACACATACACACACATATATACTAGTCAAAACTTTGGAATAATGGTCGCCAAGGCTGCAAAAAAAACAAATATTATTGCAAATTAAAATGTTTACTGCTTACTACTGTCTTCCTGTGATAGAAAAGCAACCAATTTTGAAACTTGTATTGAAGTCTTTGATCACAGACTTTCTTGTACCATATCCCATTAGGAGCATCTCCATATCCAGGCATCCAGATTGATGAAGACTTCTGCAAGCGACTTAAAGACGGTACCAGGATGAGGGCACCAGACAACGCATCTCCTGAAATGTGAGCATTGGCCTGATGACTGTGTCTGTGTTTGTTTGATCAGACTGATGACTTCATGAAGAAACTCTGATGTGTGCTACGTGTTTTGGTAGATATGGCATTATGTTGGCCTGCTGGCAGGGCGAGCCCAGGGAGAGACCCACGTTTCCAGCTCTGGTGGAGATACTTGGAGACCTACTTCAGGAAAACAGTCTACCCGTGAGGAAAAAAAATCAATATTTATAGTAATAATATAGCAATAGTAATAGAATCTGAGCATTATACATCTATTTCTTTATATTTCAAGTCAGCTAGTTATAAAACCAACAGAATTATTATTATTTTTTTTTTTTAGGAAATCACATTCAATGTGTCGCAGAGCTCAGAGGATGATGGCTTCTCACAAGCTTCCTCTAGACCACCATCACAAGAGGAGATCAGACTCGCCTGCAACACAATGTCCACTCGGTACATTTTATATCAATGTTGGGGGCCTTACATTGACTTATGTTAAGTGTTCTTAACCCTGCAAAGCCTGACATATGAAATAAGTCAGAAAAATCAAATCAAATCATATTTGATACATCAGGCATTTATGGCTTATATAGGATGATATGGAGCTCACACTCAAGAAGGAAAAAAACATGAATTTTATTCAGATGCCCAAAAAACAAAAATATGCAGTTGAGGGTACTTGCTGATATTTATGAAATTCTTCTAAGATCTTTATAGCTCTATAGCAGATTTCTTACATGTAATGCATATAATGTCACTATATATCTCTCAATAATGTCTTACTATGATTATATTTAAATGCTAAGGCTTATGATTAAAGCTTTGTAGTTTTTATTGTGGGGTGAAACATATAATGCAATACAATAAATGTAATTAAAAAAAAAGGAAAACATTAAGTTTGCTGAATATGAAAATCACATTACTTTTTGTGTAGCATTAACAGTGTTCGTGAAAACTAAAAATATGTGGCTAATCTGTTATTACTCATGCATACAAATTTTATGGTACATGCATAATACTGAGCTAACAAGATTTTAACATAAACAGTTAAGTGAGTTGTACAAGACTTCACAAATGAACATTGGATAATTTTTGTCTTTTATGACTGGTACCACAATGTTTGGAATATTTCAGAAAGCACTATAATATTGCATAATATTCCAGAATGTTAAGAAACTTTTAGAATGTTCCGAACCTTTTCAGAAGCAAAAGAAATAATTAAATAAATAAATAAAAGTTAGTACAAAAACTCATCTGTACTAAACCAATGTTTCATAATTAATGATAGAAGTTATAAAATTTAACCAACCTAAATATTTACCAAAAGATTAATATATAAAATAGTACAATAATAATTAGCACCACAGAATTACAGAAGAACTGTAAAAATTTGAGTGAAACAAATGTTACATTGTGTAATTAAGTCCAGTAATTGTTCTTCTTGAATTATTACTACCAATATAAAAGTGATTCTTATTTACTTTATAAAAATCAGTAAAGATTTCACAGTAAAAAAACACGTCCCATGACATGAAAGAGGAAGTTTATGCCTCTTTGTTGAATATATATGCCTCTGTCTGCCCAGATATTACAACTGCGTGCCTTTCGCTGGGTGCATCATGGTTGGACCCTCCAGCACGTGTCACTCACGAGTAAAGACCTTTGAGGAACTTCCTCTGGAAATGACATCACACAAGACACATCATGTACGACTAAGACTTCCAATACATCTACATACTTTATAAGCTGAAGGATGTTAATATTTATATTGTTTCATACATTTTTGTGTCCTTATAGGACAGCCAGACAGACAGTGGGATGGTTTTGGCATCAGATGAGCTCGAGAGGTTTGAACACAAGCACAGAGGGGCCATATTGAAAAAGTAGGTGAAACTGAAAAGGATGCGTACCATTTATCATACGAAAAATAACTTAAACTCAGTTTTCATACTCTGGAGTTGCACTGACGATTTTATCAATGTGTAAACACTGTAGTCTATCAGCGGGCTGCAGCACAGAACGCCTCATCAGTTCTCCGTCCATGAGCAGCAGTGGCAGCAGCAGCACATTGCGCCCGCCCTTCTTCAGCCAACTCTCAGGCCAAACCTTCTACAACAACGAGTACGGCCAGCTGTCGGAAGAGGGCGTTAGCGACTTCTTCTCCTCGTCGGATCAGGCCATATACGAGGGAGCCTGCCCGGCAACCTCCAACCTGTAACTGCACTGATTGGCCAGTCGTACCCAGGCCCCGCCCCCTCACAACCAACTGAACAGAAGTCTAGCTTTGTAAAGTTCTCTTAGCAGCCACTGGGTGGCACCATTATGTCAATTTCAAAGCAAAAAAGTATTTTATCGCCTTGATTACATATATCTTTATATAAAGAGTAAACTTCTTTTTATTTGTACAAAAAAAAGAGAGAAAAGAACCAGACTGGAGAAAAAAAATAAAGGGATATATCATCTTTTGATTGACTTTTTTGTTTTTGTATCAGTGACATTTGATGTGAAATATTTTTAAAATATACATACATTTTACAATACTGCGTAATATGATGCTACTCAATTATATGGTTATATTTCAGTAATATCATGAAAATATGTATTTTATATATATATATATTTTACCAGTAGAAATTATTATTAAAGACAATATACTCAAAGTAGTCTTTTAATAACCTTATTAAGAGAATAAGTCTCATTTTAAATGGTTCCATAATGTTTATTTTAATTCCTTTTCAACATTATGGTAGACAAAAAAAACTTGAATTTTGAAAAGACGTACTGTACAAACAAACAAAGAAACTGGCTGTTGCTGTGGTTTATTCTAACCGTCGTAAACAAAAACAGAAAAGTGGCGTAGCCCGGAAGATGACGTCCATGTGACTAAATGAACAAGTAGGGCTAAATTAAATTAAACGGCTGAAACAAGCATGGAAACTTAACATGGTTTGTTTGATTAACGTTTGACTAAAGAAATCAACTTTTAAGGTTCTACAAGACCTTATCCGTTCTAAATGACATATCCAAGCAGTTTTGAGCTGAAATGTAGGTCGTGGTTTCTGTTCTCATTAAATGTAGTGAAAATACACTTCTGTTGCCATGTCAACTTGTGGCAAGGACACATCATACATTTGACACGTAGCTTTCATGTGGAACGGTCCTGTGTAACCAGTATGACCACATTTTGGAACACGGTCAAAACACTGACAGGAAATTATTCCGCCTCTTTACAGCAGTGTTGAAAGGGAACGCTTGAAGAGACGTAAACAGCACGTTTCCAGCCTAATCTTCAAAACAATAAAAGGTTAACCATTAAACATTATGGACTGAGGAAATAAAAGTGTCATTAAGCCTTTACAGAATACCTTTACAGACATGGAAATAAACAAAAAGCATTCCTTCAAGAGTCTCTTAGTTAAAAAAGAAGACATTCATAATTTCCCTTCAATCAAACAAACTAAAATACAAGTCTACAGCCAGAATGCCATCAAGTGCAAGAAAACCAAAATGTACCATAGAAAGAATCCACATTACTTACTTAAACCCAAATAAGACCAGCATCCACCTCTTAAAATAAATGTACAGGTTCATCTCATGAAATACGTACAGCTCACAGTTCACCCCCAAAATCAAGAAAATCAATTGCAATTAAATTCGTTTGGATGGTGACATTTTCATGATAATTAAATACATTTGACCCCGAGTTCTCATTACCATAATGCATCTGGACATTCTCATTAGTGTAATACAATACTGTAAAAAATACAGTAAAAATCATTTAAACCTGCACGTTAAAGGCAAAGAAACAAATACTACCATGATGTGCAAACTCACTATAAATAATACATAATTATTCGCATAATGGAACTGGGAGAAACTTTCTCATGCAATTAAATCACAATGCAAACATATTTTTACTACAGAACTTTCATCCATTTTATTTTGAGGTGCAATATGATCCCAAAAATCAAAGATGTATGCTTTTGACAGGTTTCATGAGATGAACCCAATCATATCAAGAGAGGCCTTAGAGAACAGTTCAGTTCCTATGAAGGTGGAATTCTATTTAAACTCTTTCTTTCTCTTTCAGTTATAACCGATCAAAGTGACACTACGTCTTGTATGCATCACTATACACGTCTCAGTAACATGTATTTGAATGGGGAAACCCTGGCGTCCTTCCAATGAGCGAGACAGGTTCTTTCCAGATCAGTCCTATGAATTTTGGGTAAATTAACATGGCAGTGAAATAAGGAAACCACCTACATCCCCCAAATGAAATCCCTGTAATTCATTGTATTTAATGTTTAGAGATGAAAACCATTCTATCCAAATGAGCACACTGAGAAATGAACTGGCAGGACAATGTTTTCCAGTTTTGGCTAGTGTGGGTCATAAGGTGTAATGACGAGTGTGCAGAGGTTTGGCTGGCATAAATAAAATGTATGGTACGTAGATTTGAGTACTCATGACATTTTCCCGATCTGGATTTTCTTCCAGGCTTCAGAGGCCGTGAATATACAGGAGTCAATGATGCCGGCCACTGTGAACGTCCCACCGATGATAGCGCAAATCTGACAGAGACAGAGTAAATATATATCATTAGGGAGAGAGAGAGAAAGAGAAAGAGAGCTAGAAACATAAAGAGCGACTCACAGTAGTGATAAAGCGGTAGAACGGTTGTCTCCTCTCTGTGTATTTCACTGTGATTGGACTCAGGTCATAGCGAAACCATATCGCCGGGATAATGCGTCCCGTATGGCTGTACGCCACATACTCCTAGAAAACAACCCAACAAATATAACTTTTGGTCACAATTTAGTTTGGGGAACAATTTGCATTGTTAATTAGCTATGAACCATGAATAAACATCTAGTTTGCTGCTTATAAGATTAAGAGATCTAAAATGTAGTCATTTTTAAATAGCTTTATAAGTACTAATAAACAGCCAATAGCAACTAATTAATAGTGGGAATTGGTCCCTAAACTAGCGTTACCAAACTTTATCCATTTTCATGCGTAATCAAAGATCAACTCTTTGACATTACAATAATATATATCATTGAATTAGTAAATAATCACACAATAATTCACAACTGCACAATACTGTTCATTTGTATACTGGACTGTCTGTTTAAAGTGACAGTGTTTTTTCTTTTGGTTTTATTGTTTTTTTTTATAGGGGAATTGATTTTTAACAATATATAAACTGCTAAAGACAGAAAAACTGTGAGCTACAAGGCTGTTAATTGATGTTACATGCTTTTGTTGAAGCCATCAGCCTATATTATTTCAGCATATTTTTAAATAACTGTTAAACAGTGGGATTCTTAGTTAAATAACTCTTTGACAAAGACAGGAACAATTCATACAGGAAAAATTAATGGGAAGAATACTTTGAAGCCACGGAAAAAGTCAGCACTGTTGCAAAAAACTCAAACCACTCCTACAGCAAACTTACAGATTTTAAGTTATGTATGTACTTTTAGATTTCCTTTCTTTTGTAGGCCTATTGTCTAAGTAGCAGCACTGAAAATTGGTAAGGTTTATTTAAAAAAAATTAATAAATAAATAAAATCACAATAATTTCACAATCATAGGGGGAAAATGATGTATTATAATTTACAAACCAACAAATTAAATACATTTTAACTTAAGCAAGACAGACTTTTGCTTGTATGATATAAATACATACAGTTCTATGTTGGTTTTACTTCATAACATTTGTTATAAATAATCTAGATTTTTATGTAAAATATCAATATAATGCATATTAT
This sequence comes from Labeo catla, assembly GCA_012976165.1. Taxonomy (NCBI): domain Eukaryota; kingdom Metazoa; phylum Chordata; class Actinopteri; order Cypriniformes; family Cyprinidae; genus Labeo; species Labeo catla. Next base: position 287,009 of record VONZ01000371.1, on the reverse strand, counting down.
TATCATATGTGACCCTGGACCACAAAACCAGTCGTTAGGTATCACGGGTATATTTGTAGCAGTAGCCAACAATACAGTGTATGGGTGAAAGTTTTCAATTTTTCTTTGATGCCAAAAATCGTTAGGACATTTAGTAAAGATCATGTAAAGATACTGTAAATATATCAAAACTTAATTTTTGATTAGTAATATGTATTGCTAAGAACTTCATTTGGACAACTTTAAAGGCGATTTTCTCAATATTTTGATTTTCAAATAGTCCTATCTCAGCCAAATACAGAAAAAAACAGTAATATTGCAAAATGTTATTGTATGTTATTCTAACACATCAATGGAAAGCTTATTTATTCAACTTTCAGACAATATATATAAATTTCAATTTCAAAATATTTACCCTTATGACTTGTCTTGCGATCTTGTGTCACATCTTACTACCTGTAATTAATTACTTTTCTGCTGTTCAACTGTTTCACCTCTATATTTACAAGATGAATGTATTAGTGGAGAAGTGATGAGAGTTTGAACATGACTGATTCCCCTGGAATCTGGTGTCAATTTATTAGGTGAGAAATTAATAAAACACATTTTTTTTGGTTTTAATTAAGAGTTATTTAAATTAAAATATTATTACAGGGAAAAAAAGCACTTTGCCTTAACTTTAGTTTAAAACAGCCAATCAAAGCCATTTAAATTTTAAATGTAACTGGCCACAATTTTGGCCTCATAACTCATTACAAAAAAAACAGGCAATACATATAATAAGAATGAATTTGAACATGGTTTCTGTAAAATCAACTAGACTCCTATGAACGTCAAAAATCAGTTGCTGCTGAACATTTTCAGGTAATGACTTCCTGTTTCACACTCTGTGTCTTCTAGGGCCTTGCAGAGCCAGAACAAAGGATTGACACTACACTCATACTTTGAGTACTTTTTACACCATCTGAATAAGAACAAGCTGACTACATATTAACTCACAGGCCATGGCTCTCTGGTCACGTACACACATAATGCTGCCAGCTGTCACTGCAAATGTCCCTTAAGTGTCTTTAGAGGTGATAAATGGTTGATGGTACTTAATAATAGAGAGACATAATTCATTCAGCTTCTATGGTAACCACAGCCATCAGCAAAGCACACTCATATATTTAGATTCGCAACTTCGCACAAGCTTTCTCAGAACCGTGGATACGCTGGTCTCAGATTACCTTGTTTGCCACGGTGTACTGATAGGAAAATCTCTGCTTCCCTCCCAGGTCCTCATAAACTGTAGGGACGATCTTGAGAATGTAATCGTGAGATGCTAAAGCTGTTGAAAAGAAAACACATGGCTTAAATTCTCTAGAAATTATACAGATATAGAGGAACAGACAGGATGGTAGCTTATTTCATTTCAGTGACGTAGTTCTTTCTCCTATTACTAAGATCTATTTCTGTGCTGTTTTGTAATACAACCTGTGTGACTTGTGTTCGGTTGGACGCTCGTAAGCATAGCACTTACACGTCTCTCAGTTACATGAGTCTACAAATGGACAAGAGTAAGCAGTGTATGCAACAATAACAAACGGCTATGCTATGGACTTGCTCGTACTTAAGGGTTTGAACAAACTCCTAACTCAAAGTACTACACTTTGACATATTACCTGCCCTGCACTATTTGCACTTAGGATTCTTAGGACTACCTGGGGCAAAGTAGTGGATAAATGATTTGGCACTACAGTTAAGGTCTGTTAACACCAAGGGTGATAACTTTAACTATGAAGTTATAACAATCATTCTAATTCTATGAAAATAGTAAAGTCCACACTACAACAACAAGACTTTCAGTACATTTTTTTTTCCAGCTGATGAATGATAAAACATTCTAAACTAAGTCCACTCGACTTTAAAGAGCTTGAGCATTCTGAGAGACACTCTACATATTTCACAACTGACCTTGTCTAGCCAGACAGAAAATTTATTGCCAATTATATATAGTCGTGAGGGTCTGCAGGGGTCCTCTACATGATATCATTTCCTTTTTTTCTGCATACTGATTGCACCTCATGACTTTCTTGGTTGCACCACATGACTTTTATTCGGTAGACAAAAATTTTTCAAATATTACAGAGAGTTCTGATACAGTATCCTTTATAAACAAGTATGGTAACACTTCACAATAAGGTTTTATTTGTTAACATCAGTTAACTACATTAGTTAACATAAATTAACAATGGAAAATACTTCTAAAGCATTTAATAATATTAGCAAATATATAATATTAGCAAAACTTTACAATACATTATTAAAAAGAAAAGTTGTATCTGTTGATATTATACAGTGGACCTGGTCTAACATAAACTAACAATGAACAGTTGTATTTTTAGCATATACACTGCATATTTAATGTTACCACTTATTAATAAGTGCTTTAATGAATGTATTGTGCATATTTAGTTATTGTTAGTAAATGAATTAACTAACATAATGATATAATGGGACCTTACTAAAAAGTGTTACCAAGATAATGAGGCTTCTCATTACTCATTAGGATACCAGGGCAGTTGCATCACAAAAAAAAACACTCATAATTGAAGGGATTATATTCAAATCACTGCACATATGAATTGCATTTTAAAGTATTTTGGAGCAAATTTTAACATAGCTGATTAAAATACACTCATGATTGACCCACACAATATAAAATTATTATTAGAAATATTTTTGGAACCTTCTTTGGAAGATTCTTTTTTCAGGATTTTTTGATGAATAACAAGTTAAAACAGAACAGTATTTATTCAAAATATAAAGCTTTTCTAACAATAACTATGCTACCACTTTGTATTAATTTAACACATCCCTGGTCAATAAAAGTATTAATTTCTTCCAAAAAAAGAAAGAATAAAAATGTAATGACTCCAAACTTTTGAACAGTAGTGAATTTTGTTAGAAAACCTTTCTATTTTAAATAAACACTGTTCTTTTTAACCTTTTACTGATCATGGAATCCTGAAAAAAATATCACAGGTTTAAAAAAAAAATATTAAGCAGCAACTGTTTTCAACATTGATAGAAAATCAGCATATTAGAATGATTTATTAAGTATGACACTTAAGACTGGAGTAACATCTGATGAAAATTCAGCTTTGCATCACAGGAATAAAGTATATTTTAAAGTATATTCAAATAAAAAAACATTATTTTATTTTGTAATAACATTTTGCAATATTACTGTTTTGTTCTGTATTTTGATCAAATGAATGCAGTCTTGATGAGCATAAGAGAATTTACAAGTCTTACTGATCCCAAACTTTTGAGATTCAGTGTATATACATACACACATATACAAATCGCTTTTTAAACGTTTCCTTTGCTTATGTATGCTATATGTCTATAGACAAAGTGGCTAGAAATAAAGAAAGCTCACAAAAAGACATACCATTGGACTGAAGTTTATTGGCTCCACCCAATGCATTAAAAGCCCCCTGAACATGCTGTACCTGCAAGTGAAAAAAAGAGATATGACAATGATTTCTACATGTTTATTTCACATTGTCTTTATTTCTCACTGACTGCATGTGGAGTACCAACCTGAAGCTTCTCCCCAAAGGCAAGTTTATGGATGATGTGGGTCATATCAGGGTTCTGAGGCTGAGCAGTAGCACTATGTGTTGACACATGAAAGTTTCCTGGAACCTACAGAAAACAGACCAAGTCAACACCATTATCATAGTGCCAAACACATGAGATGGTACAATCTCCATTCACTTTTCATCTGAAGACGAAAATGGTTCGTCCTCAAGGTAGCCAGTGAATCTACAAGGACACTAATGAAACATCTGATAGCTTCTAGCCTTATGATGATAAGAAACATTCAACACCTAACAAGTAGAAAAGAATGTAACTGACGTCAATCATCTCTTACTTTATTAATACTGAACTCCCCTTCAAAGCGGCACCCGTGACCGTTGTTTAGAGGCACTTTCATTGAATTCTCTATGTGGCCCACTTCGTGCCGCCCCATCTCATCCTGGATGTCCAAACCCACCACTATGTACATAAAAATATATAGACACAATAGAGAAAATACAAAAATATAGTCAACTGGTGAGGACACAGAGCTTGAAAACACTTTCATCTACATTGTACAAAAGGACACTTTTACAATAACAAGTACAATAACAAAAACTGTTCTTGGAGTTTGATAGAGTTTTTTTTGGTCAACCATAACAAACAAATAGTTATACATATCCAGCAGGTTCGTGAGTTGAGTAGAAATATTATATCTATATTTATTTGACCTTTCACAGCTAAAAAATAAAAACGCTCGGTAGTGTGACGTAGCCGATCTTCTGACACCGTGGTGTATGCTAAGAGCCTGTTGTCACGTTGCCCAATGCTATTTTAAGACTGACTTCCTAAATGGGCGAGAACACAGCACTGCCTCTTTACCCTTGTGATGACAGGTATAATCACTTTTCATGATCTCAAAAGTACAAAAAATAAAGCCCAGCCAGAAAACAAAAGGAAGAATGATTCCATTAAACATTTTCCAGTGTGTTTGGCTATTTCCAATGAGCTAAACTACTGACGATGCTTTGGTTGCTCATTACTGATTGGACAATTAAAGCCTTAAACCACAACATCACTTTTTTTTTATTGGATTAGATTCCAGTAAACTTTGTACACACAATCTCCACTCATTAAAGCGTAAATGTGTGAATGGAAACATCTAATGGGAACTCAATCTGATGCGTGTCCAGAATACTAAATGTCTTGCAACATTTTCTTAGCGCATAAAGGAAAAAGCATCCACATTTTCCACATAAGCACACAAGTGTTGAAATGTCACGTAGCTACTTCAAGGGAACAATGTGTATGCCTCCAGAAATAATTTATTTATCACGGTAAGAGTAACAACATGGAAAGACCACATGTACTTTCACGTGTATATATTTGTATACTTTAATGTCTTACGACTACTGAGTCATTTGTAACCTGTACTATCATTGCTCTAACCAATTAGACATTTCATCTGGTAGACAATAAGATGAGAAAAAAAACTCACGCCCATTGACTTGCAATGAAGTAATGACTCAAGTCATATTTAGAGGCCAGAATTTCAGAAAGACTTACATCTGACTTCAGAGGGCCAACATTAACCACCTAGCAACCAACCACAACACCTTAGAGCCCACTCAAGAATACATTACACGCAAATCAATCCCAACTAACAACTAACCTAAACATCGCAGCATCATGGAGGCAACTTTCTCATGGGAAAAGCTACCCACGTTTTTCAGAAAAGTTAAAACTTGGCATCTACGTGTGCTTCTAATAGTTGTTTGAAACCAGTACATTAAATGAGGTCATTACTGAGATCACAGTGAGGCTCGTCTCCATGACTCATAACAAAATCAGAAAAATTTGGGTTTAAGTCAGAAGTGCCTCATTTAAAAGAAAAACTGTCTTCCATAATAGGCATAACCTCTATATTCTCACCCATGAGAACTGCCCAAGATGTTGGTCTGAACATAGTTTGGGCTCTGTGTAATGTGTGAGAAACAGCCAGTTGGAAATGTCTTTGCAAACATCGGAGGATCTGCCCGAAAATGAGATCAGAGGTGACCACAATTCCTCTGAGGGTGCTGACATTTAGAAACACAATCTTTAAGTCACTTTCCAAAAAAATTTCAACATGATATTTTATTTTATTTTTTTTTAATGTGGTCAAAAACAGCAAGGGACATTGGTTATCGTCACTGGATCTGTTGTTCTATTATCCTAATTAGTGCTGGGAGATACATCTAAAAATCTCCATATGTTTTTGCCATTTGACATCTCTCAGTATTTATGTATTAGCTGAAGGATTTACCCCCCCTAATTACTTTAGACACAACAGTCACATTCAAAACATTGAATAGCTATTTACATATTTAATGTATCTAAAATACAGTAAAAATCTGCATATAATCAATTACCACACTTTTCACAAAATAAACATGAGTAAGAACATGTAACCATTTTCACTTAAACGTTTCCTCATTTTATCTCACTAGCTAGTCATTGCCCAGCCTTAATCTAAATAACCAGTGATCAACTATTGTCACAATATTCCAAATGTGACTTAATATTTGCTCACTAGTTAAATAGGACATGTGACTGAATCATTTACGCAAACATGACATATCAGGTATTATTTGGCAAGTTTGTATGCAGAGCATTACCAAATATGAAACAGTATTTCCCCATATGCTTGCTCACGTATGACCATAGGAGTTCCTGGTGAGTTTTAAAAGATTGTGTTTGACTGGCAGATAGGTCTATCCTAATCCTTCTGTGAGAAAGTCCACACAATATGTCTCAAACCGAAAATTTCAGTGATGGTAAACTGTGTGGGAGGTCACCATTGTGCATCGTTTCCTATCACAATGTACGTCAGGAGCTCTGCTAAATGAATTAAGATCCCATACTAACAGTAATGTCACCGCTAACACTCAAAGAAGTTAAAAAACAACATGTCAACAAAGTATGATGTGATACACGAGGATGGAAAAAAAAAAAAAACATCATTCAGAAGAGTGTTTATGTATTTTATGTATATACTCACAATCACAGTGTAAGTTTGGCAAACTGATGTTTACACTCACATCTATCTTCCCCCCACTGTCCTTATCGGGGTCATCCACATATAGTTCATTTACTCTGTAAACACACACACATATGAAAACACACATTAAATTTAGTACTCACAAGCATTAGCCATCTATAAAGGTCAACTTCTAAAAATTATGCAAGCCTGACAGTAAAATGACAAAATTGCAGCGAGTGCAATTTTCATTTCCTCACTTCCCCCGGTGAACACTTGCAAGCAGTTGACGAACAGGCGCCAATGTCTACGTCCTGTGTGAAACTGATCTGTCACTAAAGTTACAACAGGGTGACTGCATTCGGGTCATAAAGTCATGCATCTTGATTGCTGATAAAAAGACTCTAAAAATGTCATATGGTCTAACCAACACCACAAAGGTTAATGTACACTAATATCATTTTGGCTTCAAAAATATCTTATATAAAAATATCTGACTTATTCTTTAAGGAGAAGTTCACTTCCAGGACAAAAATGTACAAATAATTTACTCACCTCCTTGGCATCCAAGATGTTCATGTCTTTCTTTCTTCAGTCGATAAGAAATTATGTTTCTTGAGGAAAACATTTCAGGAATTATCTCCATATAGTGGACTTCAGTGGTGCCAAAATGTACTTTAAATGCAACTTTAAATGGCTCTAAACGATCCCAGCCGAGGAAGAAGGGTCTTATCTAGTGAAACGATCGGTCATTTTCCAAACAAAATGACAATTTATATACTTTTTAACCTCAAACGCACGTCTTGTATACGTCTGCGCGAACTCTGTTTTTTTTTCGGGTCAATACAGTTAGGATATGTCGAAACCCCATCTCATTTTCTTCCGCAACTTCAAAATCGTCCTACATCGCTGCAGAAGTACCGACTCAGTGTTTACAAAGTGAACATGCAACGAAGATCAAACCAAAAAAACAAAAACAAAAAAAGTTAAACCGCGAAGTAGGACAATTTTGAAGTTGAAGAAGAAAACAAGATGGGAATTTTTCGACATACCCTAACTGTATTGACCCGGATTACACAGACTACACATGCGCATCGCAAAGACGAGACAAGCTTTTGAGGCTACAAAGTATAATATATTTATAATATATTGTTATATATTATAAATGTAATATGTTATAAATTATTATACATTTCAAAAATGACAGATCGCTTCACTAGATAAGACCCTTCTTCCTCAGCTGGGATCGATTAGAGCCATTTGAAGCCGCATTTAAACTGCATTTTGGAAGTTCAAACTTGGGGGCCACTATAGGGAGAACATTCCTGAAATGTTTTTCTCAAGAAACATAAATTCTTATCGACTGAAGAAAGAAAGACAGGGGGTGAGTAAATTATCTGTAAATATTTGTTCTGGAAGTGAACTTCTCCATTAAGGTTGTATTTATAATACCATCATCAGATTTTAAACTATACTTTTTTCCTTTGATTATGATCTTTAGACTGTTGGACCACCTAGATATGTTAAAAAAAACGTTCATCATAACACATTTGTATGTAAGTCAGTGAACTGTATTTTAATATATATTTTTAAAAAACTACACATATCACTGGCATCATTTTTGACTGATGTCTTTATGGGAACAACATTCATACATACATTTCTGTAGCGATGAATCCCGTCAGTTCTGAGAGAAAGAGGAACAACATGAAGACGCAGCAGCATATTGAAACTGAGGGGATAAGAAAAGGTTAAGAAAACATTAGTGACCTATTTGTGTAACATTGTGTGAAAATCTCATGCGATGTGTGGTTAGCAGTGATGTCATTTCTCTAAATTGTGTCTCGCTATGCAAAATTATTACAGCATGTCAAGCATCATATATTAAAGTCAAAGGGCCATTACATAAGGGGGCTCAACAGGTGAATAAATGTGCGTGGCTTGATTGCTCTGGTTAACGTAATCGTTACCAAGTTCAACATGTGACCAAATGAGTCAAACTAAGAGGCTGGCTGCAGAAGCTAGTGCATATTTACATGGAGACAGTCTCCAGTGACACTGCGGTCACGTGACCTTGTGGGTGACACGTCATACTCTGACTCTGGTTTGTTCCAGTTTACTCAAGCTAATGTTTAGCTATAACAAACAATAAGGCGTGTCACTATGGCACATAGCTCACAGATTAAGGTTCATTATAGGTTATATCACTTGTTCCACTTTAATGAAGATAATACTGGGAAATAATTTTTAACACTTTGATGGTATTATTATTAAGTGTAAATGATTGCTTTTTCTTTTGCCCAACTGTATTTATATACTTAGAACTACACTGAAAAGCTTTAAAAAGAGTTGATTAAATCAGACAGATGACGTTATCTTCTTTAAAAACAGGATGGATGAAATCATACAAATGGTGGCTATCTTCACTGAATATTGATTTTTAGTTTATTGTCTGTTTCCCTTCCTTTTTATAGCTTTTTGTCCACTCAACAGAAAGGCAGAAAAGTTGATTAAATGAAACAGATGCTGTTATCTTTGTAGATGATTGATTTTTGTTTTCCCCATCGGTTTCATATGGAAAAGACAGACAGATGCAGTTATCTTCATATATTATTGATTTGTTTATTTCCTGTTAACTATAAGGAACTATTTTTTAATAGCTATAAGGAAAAACTTTAAAAGTCCATAAAATTTAACAGATGCTGTTATTTTAGTAGGCGTTCATTTTGAAAACATCTTAAAGGGACAGTTCACCGTTTACTCACTCTTAAGTTGTTACAAACTTTCTTCTGCTTAACACAACAGAAGATATTTAATAGCATTTTCCATAAAGGGAATTTGTTTGGCTAACCATTCTTTCAAATATCTTCTGTAATGTTAAATAGAAGAAGGAAACTCATGCAGGTTTAGAAAAATGATGACATAATTTTCATTTTTGGGCAAACTATACCTTTAATACAACCACACACCTCACAAGGCATAGATATTTCCCCTGGGTAAATGAGAACTTCTTTACAGAACCGGTTTGGAAGCAAAATATTTAGGTTGAGTTTAGGGTTGGTCTACACAAGTTTCAGCAAACATGACTAAACGTTAAGTAATTCACTCGAGGCCGAAACAACAATGGACAGAGCCACAGGAATGAGTGTAGAATGACATAGTCCTACGTTTCATTTCACCATGAGTCAAACGGCAACACCTAGTGCTACAAACATCCATCCTTCCGAATCATTAGGGAACGATGAGCCATACACAGTTAGGAAACTAAAACTGACTCAGCAAATTGGTTTGGAAAAATACAATTGTGGATCAAAGGAGGAATGTTGATGTGAGCACCCAAAAATGGAAGCACACAAATAAAGTGGCAGATGACAAACAGGCTGTAAAAGCCAGTGCCAGATGAAGCAAGTTATTGGCTGACTGGAGTGGATGAGGGTCTGTGATGGCAAATTAACATTACAAACATTGGCACTCACTGAAAGCTCCAGTATATGTGGGCTGGGTAAGGTCTTTGGGCACTTTCCTGTAGATATCGAACCTGGAAGGAAAAGAAAGAGAAGAATAAGAGGAAAAAAAGAAAGGTAAACATTTCAGACTCCTGGGAAGAGTTCATGTGAAAGCACACTGTGTTCCCAGAGTAGTGTAAGGCATTACAGAGAAGTTTAGGAATGTGAACTATGGGCCGCTGTCCATGAAACACCGGCCCAGACGCAACAGTCTAGAGTGACCCCCGCTTCTTGAGTTACACCTCTTCCTCTGCATTCCTGCTTTACAATCACAACCTTCTTCACCGACAAATTTCTTCATACAGCAGTGTGGCTGAGGTCAGAGCAAAGGCTGTCAGCACTGACTAAACACACATCAATCACTGAGACCAGAGTGAAACAATGTACATTTACACACACCTAAAATCTATTGCTTAAAAAAGGGCCCTTCAGGCTACACTAAATATCAAAATGGTTTTACGATACATTTACTTGCAGTTTGTGCTTTTGGTTTTTGCATGCATTGTCACTTGATTTTAAGTGAGGCTTAGCCTATATCAATACAAAAATACCTACCAAACAAATAACTACAAAACATTGTATTTGTAATATATTTTGCTACTCCAAAGAATGTATATTGCTTTAATTAGGTTTACATACTTTATTCAGGAAATCAAGACAAAGATGATCAGTAAATCTTACCAAGAAACAATACAGGTGATATTTCAGCCCAAAACCATAAGGAAAACGATTAAATAACATATTACTTTGAATAAATAAGTATATTTTGTAGACATTTAAGATTCTGGACTGAAATATATTAAGGTTTTTTTTTAATTGTGACATTTTTTTCATGATAATTACCCCCCTTCACTAAAAAAAACAAAAAAAACAAAAACACATCACATTCCATAAATTTTTGTATTGAGGTAATGACTGACGTGTTACAGATATACTAATAGCAACAAACATATCACTCAACAAGTATAACAAAACCTCTTAATAGTCTAAACATTTTTTTTTATTTAAGTGAAATGTAACTCTGTATATGTACAAGTATGACTCTGAAATATGATTCATCCATACACCGGTCAAGAATAGGATTTTTTGCAGTGGACTTATCAGTTGAGAAAATTAACTGCACTACATTGTGTGCAACTGCACAATACTTAATTCTTCAGGTAATATGCATTTCCCCTGCACTGCACTGAGAAACATCTGCATTTGTCATCAAAAGTACACCTTGCTCTTAGAATGCCTTAAAAACGAATGCCCCTTCTTTGAATAAAACACTACATATACATCTCAGTATACAGAAAAATGGCGCTAAAATAGCACGTATAGTGTCATTGGCTTGTAATCATAGGGGAACCACTTTAAGTGCTATATAATACCTATCTTTAAAGGTGCTAGCCTACACAGCACCTTTGTCAAATGGTGCTGTGTAGAACCATAAGAACAAGTGTCTCCAAACTTGGTCCTGAAGGGCCGGTGTCCTGCAGAGTTTAGACTAAAGCTTTTTACAAGTTGGAATCTCTTAATTACGGGAATTCCGATATGGTGTGAGCGCACGTTTTGTAAAACCCCATTCTCCTCTTTAGATTTTAGATGTGTTACTCCACTCTCATATGTTTGCTGTGAATGGGAATTTACTACAATGGCAAAAGCTGATTTTGAATCACTTTTATGCCTTTCTGAGGTTAAAAAAAAAACAAAAAAACGTTATCTTCAAGGCCCCCTTGTGAGAGCCATATTATCTTTAGGAAATACACTGTATTTGGCTTTTTAATCCTCTGCCCAACTAAAGCAAGAGAGAGTTAGAGAACCTTGAAAGAACTATACAAGGGCTTAACAGATTCTTTATATGGCAGTGGTGCGATAAAGCACACCTCAACCACACCAAAGAACTGCTGAAGAACCAAATATTTTAAACAATTAGCCAATACATGATATTTGCAATTCTATTAAATAAGCAAGACAGTTACTATACAACAACTTGACAAAATTATGTTTATTAACAGAGAAGAAACAACAATCCTTGATTCATTTGAGATGACCCAGAGAAAGAAGTAAACTCTCCACGAGTCTGTGTGTAATATTACACCCTTTAGGAATGCGTCCAATCCCTGACTTTTTAAGGAGCTCTCAAACTGTCTCAGCTCCAAAGCAGAACTATCCAGCTCAGAGTCTTGTGCCCTTTTTCGGCTTTGAAACCTTCACGACTACATCAGCACTTTGGTCCAACCCTTCTCGCCGCCTGCTCTCAAAAACACTTACATCTGTGAACATTTCTAGCAGTGAAATGACCCAAGTTGACGCAATGCCGGAGGGGGGAGCGGGGCTGACTTCCTGTTAAACCAAACGACCTGGTGTTTCTCTGCTATACCCCCTCCTCCCATGACAGGAACCATATAGTTCACTGTGTTCTGATAGAAGAGCTCACAGGATGTAGAAGGGAACCCCATTGTGTGAAACTCAGGAGAAGAACACGCTGTTCTAAAACCAATGACATCCCAGTTGATTTCTTCATTTACTGTGTAAGACCCGATTTGGTGAGGGAGACTGAAGAATACACAGAGGCCCCAAAGAAGATTTAAGAAAGTAGTCACATTAGGTGTTAAAATACTTTATGGAGCCACTGTATGAGTGCGCTCACTTTATAGCTATTTAAACCTTACTCATATGACTTTATGTTATCAAACAGTCAATTAACTGAAAAGCACTTTCATTACCTGTATTATAATACAAATCTGTCTGTATTCACTCATTCATTAAAGGCTAATGAATTTTTTGGACCAAATACTACACAAAGGGCAAATTCACCATCACATAATACAGTTACATTTTCTCATTAGATCATTAAATTAGATTATCTCAAAAACAGATATCACTATAACTGAAAACAGTGATTTTGAAAATACATAGAAACGTGTAAAACTAAAGCTAACGACAACATCTAGCATGCAAAACCTTTTCAGTCTATATCTCTTTCCTTGTAAAGCAGAAGGAAAGGAAAACTTGCAACAATACACTGAAGTGTGTTCAGTACACACACAAAAATGTGGATGAGGCAGAACAGACACAATTTTCAATGTGTTGCATAAAAGGCATAACATTTATACGATCCCCCAGGCAGTTGAAGAGTTCACTGCTTGGATCCGTCAGATATTTCTTATTTCCTGAATTACAACAGCAACAAACACCCACAGCTGTTCTGAGAGTCAAAATGTCAGCACATGCTGAAGGGCTCACATGTGTCAGTATTAACAGACACAAGACTGTACCACAGTGACAAAGGAATGTTTTTATCAAATAACACAGAGCAATTCTTAGTTAAGACAAGAATATTTACACACTGAATTCTAAATGTAAAGTGTAAACACGGTACCAGTGAAAAATTTGAAAACACATGGCTAAATTTACCATTTCATTATCTTTAAAACCATTTAATCTTAAGGCTTCTGCTTAAAGCTTGAAATTAGTTGTGCAAACAAATATAATTTGTGTGAACATGTGAATTTCTTTACAAAAATAAAATTATGAAGAATTCTTAAAGTTAGAGTTAACAACAGTGAAAAATGCAGCAACACATTTCCGGCAAACTCTTACAATACATATATAATAAAATACACTCTAATCTAGGGCTGCACAATTAATTGAATTTCTAATCGTGATTACAATTACAGATGCCACAACTATGTAATCGTTCAAAGGCACAATTACAAAAAAAAACAAAAAAACACTTACATTATCCTGCTTTCTTAAGGTGTGTGTGTGTGTGTGAGAGAGAGAGAGAGAGAGAGAGAGTGTGTATTTTTCCTACAGGTTATCTTAGTTTTTTTTTTTTTCTCATTGTTTTAATTTTTACTTTTTTTATATTTAAAGAAGAAACTATTTATAAAAATGTGGCATGCAGTTGTTTCAAACAATGGTATCAAAATATCATTCAGTGTAAATTGTGATAATCATAATTAATAATCGCAATTACAATTTCAATGGAGTAATCAGCAATTATGATTTTTGTCATAATCGTGCAGCCCTACTCTAATCTAATCCCTACATTAAACTGTAATGATGTCGTTTATAACTGAAACAACAGTTCAAGTGTTGTTAAATGTTTATCAGTAAGAGCAACTATAACATTTTTTTCTCTTCATTTCTTTTATTCACTGAAAAAAAAAAAAACAATGACTAACTGCTAAAAATTATTAAATAAAAATTCCTTATTCAGCAAAATGTTGTCCTCCAAACATTGATCAATGCAATTTGAAGGCCATGTAAAAAAATAGAGTGAATCTATCTATGCTACACATTAAGTGCAAAAATGGTTATTATATAAACATTACATTCTAAAGCCAAAAACAACAAACTGATTGCTTTTTAAAGTTACATTTAAAAAGTTAAAAATGCTAATAAATACAAAAGTACAGATAAATGTTCACTGGTGCAGTAAGTAAACATTAAAGGAGAACTCCACTTCCAGAACAACAATTCACATATAATGTACTCACCCCTTTGTCATCCAAGATGTTCATGTCTTTCCTTCTTCAGTCATAAAGGAATTATGTTTTTTGAGGAAAACATTTTAGGATTTTTCTCCATATAATGGGACTGATATGGTGCCCCGAGTTTGAACTTCCAAAATGCAGTTTAAATGCAGCTTCAATGATCCCAGCCGAGGAAGAAGGGTCTTATCTAGCAAAATGATCTGTTATTTTCATAAAAATAATACAATATTAATACTTTTTTTAATGTCAAACGTTCGTCTTGTCTTGCTCTTCCAGAACTGTTTTTTTCCGGTTCATGATAGTTAGGGTATGTCGAAAAACTCCCATCTCATGTTCTCCCTCAACTTCAAAATCATCATGTATTGCTTTTTTATCTTTTTTATTAAGGGTGTTTGATGATCTTTACATGTTCACTTTGCAAAGACTGGGTCAGTACTTCTGCAGCGATGTAGGATGATTTTGAAATGATTTTTGAAGTTAAGGGAGAAAATCCGATTGGAGTTTTTCGACATACCCTAACTGTCTTAAATCAGAATACACAAGAGTTCAGGCAGAGCAAGACAAAACGAGCATTTGACATTACAAAGTATATATATTATTTTTATGAAAATAACCAATCGTTTCACTAGATAAGACCCTTCTTCCTCGGCTGGGATTGTTTGAAGCCGCATTCAAACTGCATTTTGGAAGTTCAAACTCGGGGCACCATAGCAGTCCATTATCTGAAGAAAAATCCTGAAATGTTTTCCTCAAAAAACATAATTTCTTTATATAACATTTACATAACATAACATCTTGGATGACAAGGGGGTGAATATATTATGTGTAAATTGTTCTGGAAGTGGACTTCTCCTTTAAGGAACATACACATTTACTCACCTGAATATAGAAATAATCAGTTTACACTCATATTATAATAGTCCCTGTCACTGAACTTATAAAAATCCAAGTACTTGTTACATGTAGAATAATAAACCTAACAAAAAATTTGCAACATGTATATTTTAGACAAAATTACTGCACTGTTGTGCTCAGTCTGTTTTACATGCACACACCAATACTTGTCCACTGAATTGCGAGGCTCACACATGCACTCTCAGATATGATGTGATTATCAAATTTGTTGTTGATGATTGATTATTATAGATTTTATTGATTAGTTGTTGCAGTGGTACATTCCAGGTGTGACTATGGTATAATAGTGTGTTCCACAGCAGGAGGTTTATGAGCCTATTGTCAGGCAAACAGCACTATTCTCTGTGTGTTTTTAAAGAGGAAGTGATGCCTGCTATATAAAGAGATAATGGTTTTATTTCACTTTATTGTCACTTTCATTGGGATATCAGATTAGTCTACAGATGAGCTAAAAGGAAGCACGATTGGAAACAAGGAAACAAGGTTGTGTTGTCGCCTTAGCAACCAACATTTAAGTACTATGATGCAACAGCACAACATGCACAGTCCTACATCTGCACCTTCTCTGTGCAACTGTCACCGTTTTACATAGTCAAAAGAAGCAAGCAAGCAAGACCAAAATGCTGGATGTTAAAGGATTCAAAACAACAACTGTCTAAACAGTTTGGTGAAAAAATGTTTAAACATTACCCTGACCAAAACAGCCTCAGGACTTTCAGTGGAAACAAAGACAGGAAATATGCTGGTGCCTGCTACCACCGATATTTATAATTCATTTCATTCTGTCATCTGTCACATTAGAGTCTCAGGACAAACAAGATCTTTATTATGATGTATTATGTTTATAATTACTTTTGTTACTTTGTTTGGGGAACTTATTAACAATAAATTACAAACGCAATTACACATTAATAAGTTGGTAATAATAAATTAATAAGTCCCATTACGTTGGATTACATTACAGCTTCTGAAAAAAATACCATTAAACTAGTGATAGGAATACATTACACTTTAGATTTAACTATGATTTATCTTCATATCATTTCAGAAAAAAAAAATTACACTACCATTCAAAAGTTTGGGGTCAGTAAGATTTTTACTTTGATTAAAAGTGACAGTAATAACATAAAATGCCACAAAACAGTTTCAAATAAATGCTGTTCTTTTGAACTTTCGATTCATCAAAGAAACCTGAAAAAATGCACTACAGCTGATTATAGCAACACTGATAAAAATAAGAAATTTTTTTGAGTGCCAAATCAGCATATTAGAATGATCTCAGAAAGATCATGTGACACTGAAGACTGGAGTAATGATGCTGAAAATTCAGCTTTGATCACAGAAATAAATTACACAAATTAATCAATCATTGTTTGTCTCAAGTTGTCCTCCATAACTGGTTAAGCCACATAGCACTACACACACTTTTGTCATGGATAAGAACATTCACATTAAAAAATACAAGGAAAAGACATAATAAGCATTGTGTGTATTCTGATCTATGTACATGTTTTTCTTGACTCAGTGTACAGTAGTCAGCATTCGAAGTGGATCAAAATAGTTCATCAAAGTTGTCCTAAGACAAAACAGGTATTGTTTTGGTTTTAGGACAACTTTGATGAAAGGTTTTGATTCACTTCAAATGTTGACTACTGTATATAATACCAGTCAGTGCCTAATGACTTTTGCAAATGTACAACCGTATTAAAGTTACACAAGCCACCAACCTATTCAGTTACAGATTCAATGTGAATCTGTTCTTTAATAAACAAGTGTTTGCTTTCCATACAGCAGCAAAACTCATGCATGAATGTTATTTTCACATGTTGTGGATCCTGTTTTGTATTTGCATAACCATGCAGTGTGACCAGTAGAGCTGGAATTTAGTATACTTAAAAAAACTATGTAACCATTCAGAAAAAAGTGGATGACTATGTAACATTACTAATAAAGGTTATGTCTTGTGCAAAACTGACATGAACCTAGCTTTGACGTAAGAGCACAACTTTTTTTGTCCTTTGAACACGAATTTAGGATGCTACTAAATACAAGACATGCACATCTACAACTTTTCAACTGCATATAAATTAGATGATAAAAGCATGCAGTTGCCAAGAGACTGCTTTCAGCATCCTGCTCTGTTTTTTTTTTTTTATTAATACTTACGAAGAGCAGTATGATGCTCTTTTTTACAGAACATTCAGATCAAAAAATGGTTGTATAAGTATTTCCACAATACAAACTGGGCAATCTGTTGTAGTTACTGGCTGTCTTAAAACCTAGTGAGCTGCTTAGACAGCAGTTTAATGCATGACAGACCCGTTCTGAACGTTCGTTAAACAATACTAGGTAGGTAGCTCACTAGGTTTTGGAACACTACCATTGTGTCTATGATTAATGTCTATGGTGGACGTGTTTGATTCATGCACTAAGGAAAAAACACAAGCTGACGACAAACTCGCTTCAAACCTCTACTCACCTTCGCACATCGAATGTCATTGTGTCTGCAGGAATAAAATCAAATCAAGTGTGTTTAAAAAAAAAATAAACGACACAAGTAGGGGGCTACTCCAGATTCTTCCTTCAATCCTGCCGGCTGTTCAGACCGGATGTGACATCCGCTTAGGACGCTTTGCACAATCCTATTGGTCAGAGGAGAGCGAGCAGCGTGATTCTATGTCCGGTATAAGAAATAGGTTTGGTGTGCAAACTTAACGCGTTGTCTATGGTGATTCAGGTCTAAGTTCATTTCGCTGCTTTTGCTTCCGTTTATGTGGTCCAACAGTCTAAAGCTGTTTTTTTTTCAACAACATAACGTAAATGTGGCTAGGTTGTGTTCTTCCTGCATCTGTGTCAGTGTGATCTAAGAATAAAAGCTGTATCACAACGAGAACCTATTCGAAAACCACTTAACTTGACTGAAATATGATCTTCATTCAATAATAATAGGCTTAGGCTCAGTTTACATTGCCATGTCTACATAAAACAAGCTATTTTTACAGTTGATGCCAAAAGTATATGAATCTATGAATCAGCCTTGTTCTGTTACAACACTGTGAGCTGAAACTTAACTGAAGTTGTGTCATACAATATGACAGTGATTCTAGACACATGGGTGAATCAACAGCAATGGCTCAAAAAGAAGAAATCGCATATTTCAGAATGGGAACAGAGTCCTGACCACAGTCAGTATCAAGTAAAATAGGGTTAGGGTTATCCCAAAATTACACATGAAAGTCTTTCATTTAAGTTACTGGAAAAAGAACTCCATGTTCCAGTAGTATGTCCTACATAAATTTTGAGTATTCACATAAAGGGTTCTTTACAAAATTCTCACATAATGAATATTTTTTCTTTGTATTTATTAGAGATGTATTTTATAATTGTTACAGGAATTGCACTTACAAAGAGCAATTATTTGTCAATGAAATATTGAAGAGCTGAACAAGTAAAACACACACACACACGCACACACACACACAAGATATTTCAAGGTCCTTAGATATAACCGTTACTATTAAATTGTACAGTTTTTATATGGTAATATTGCACATATTTTCCAAACAGTAGGTGCCGCAGAAAGATGTGGTGCATCATGCAGTGTGTTTCATTATGTCATATCTGGGTGCATTCGAGATATTTCAGCCTTCAGACATCAATACAGAACCTGCAAAAATTACTATAAATGATTTATTGAAAAGAGGCAAAAGGACATACAGAGTATTTTCCCAAGCCTAACAGCCGTTGCCCAGAGGTACCTCTGTCCGTAAATGATCTGTGATGACAGTGGTATACTCTATTTGCTACACCAAGGAAATGCCTCATTTATCACACTCTTTCACTTCCCTTTGTAACAAACAGAACATGCAAGTATGAGTAATCTCTGAAATATGTTTTTAAATGACATGGCTCATGGTAAGCCTGTTCTGGCTATATGATTTACAGAAGTTTTGATGAATTGAGTGTCATTCTTTCTTTGTGTTTTGTGTGTCTGTGTCTTTTCGTAGCAGAGAGCAGGCAATCTTAAATGTCAATGTCAATTTTTGAATGTTTTCAGATTATACACACAAATATATTTTACAAATAATTGGTTTTGTAAAAGTGTATATCAGGGAACATTTAACAGTTTAAACATTTATATTAAAATTTAAATGTTAGGATGAACAATGCTGTGCCATTCTCGTGCATGCAAACTAGTTTGTAACTCAGATTCAGTAGACAATTATTCCTGGGGCATTACATTCTCATCTTGTGGCTTGCATTTCTCTGCTGACTCATCAGTGTTTTTAACAGTAAAATTGTTACTTGCTTTTTCTTAACAACAACCCCAGAAAAGATTTGGACAGAAATCCTCCACAAGTCCTGACTCAAGTTTCAGAAATGCAGTACTGACATCATGACCTACATATGTCATTTTGCTTCTTGTAAAGTATTGTGACTGTCCCACTGAAATAAAATATTATCAAATTAAAGTTGTAGAAGTGAAATATGACATGATGAAATACTTAGGATTTAAAAAAATATATATTAAGATATTTATAGTGAATAAATTATTACATTTTTAAATAAAGCATATATTTACAGATATACAAACACTGATAACTTGTCGACAATTATTTGTTATGGATATACCTTGTAAGATATTCAAACTCTGACAAACTAGTTACCAAGTGCACTGACTTTTTGGCTGAAACAGTTTGATTATCTTAAAAATATAGATCTCCTACACCATGATCTCATATACCTGAGCTTAGTTTGCTTTTCAGGCTGATGGAAATTTACTAGACCTCAAGTTTCTATACAGTGATTAACTTTTATGGTTTCCCTTTGCTCTCGCGGCATTGCACACTATGTACTCCTGTACAATAAAAACAAAGTATAAACTTTTATTAGTACAATGACAGGTTCACTAATTATCTTGTTATTTATCTGAAGAGGAAAGTTAAAAAAAAATCACACGAAAAAAAAAAACTTTATCATGTAAATATTATAAACAGT
The DNA here is from genome assembly GCA_012976165.1 of Labeo catla. Taxonomy (NCBI): domain Eukaryota; kingdom Metazoa; phylum Chordata; class Actinopteri; order Cypriniformes; family Cyprinidae; genus Labeo; species Labeo catla. The sequence continues at coordinate 266,535 of VONZ01000371.1, read as the reverse complement.
CTTTTATTTTTGACAACTATTATCAGATTGTTATTGAATTTCGTACATGAGATAATAATACAGCACGCATTACTAACCTTATATAAATAAATAAATAAATAAATAAATAGAGATCTTGTTAATATCTTGATTGTTTCTCTATATTCAACAACATAATAAAATGAAGAGATGTTACTTCAGTCTCATGCTTCCCAGATTTTCCTCCTGAGAAAAGCTCCCTAGATATCTGAGATCTCACCAGTAAATTGGGACACTTAAGTTTATTCTTTATTATTGTATATGTGCGATTACGCTTTTTTTGTATTTTAAAATATATATAGCATATATCTTAACCATTTAGAAACATATTTTTAAACAAAATGTATGTACACCATTACATAAATGATCAGAAAGTGTACCACTTTATGCCCTGTTTGAAACTGACATGAGAGGGAACTGCCAAATGTGTTAATCTGCCAAGACAGCAACATTACTGGCCAAAGCTGATAATCTCAAAATGGCCAAATATCGACCTAGTTGATAAATGGGTTTAAAATCGAAGATCAACTTCTGAGGAAAACTATTGTATCACTCAAAACCCCTAAACCACCATCAGAACAACAACAACAAAACAACATCAGTAATCATCACCGTCAATAGTAACACTCAAATGAAGTGACACCACTCGGAAACCGGACCAGATTACCAGTCTCTTGGTCTAGAGGTCGACTTGCTTTGACAGGATCAGATAATGTGGGTTTGGTTAGCCAAGCTAAATCACACTGACGTACGTGCGAATTCACGCGGGCAACTGGCCAAAAAGGCGGAGCATTTGACGTCATGCCCCTCAACTAAAGCAAGGGAGGTAGTATATAACCTCCGCTTAGCGCCTTTCAGGTCAGAACAAGAAGGAGAAGAAATAAAGGATTGAGTTTTCAACTGGAAACAAAAGAATTAACCTTTCAGCGCCCGTCAACGGACTATTATTGGGTCAAACTCTCGATCAAAGGACTTTAGAGAGAACTTTTCAAACGCCCGGGCTCGTATCGCGCTTATCTCGCTGTATGTATTTAGATCTATCATTCTCTACTATGGTCATCATGGAAGTACCCACTATCGACTCGGCCTCGCTTCGTGATCTGCTGGAGGGAGAGGATCCGGACTGTCTGGTTCTGGACTGTCGCTCGTTTTTCTCCTTCAGCTCGTCTCATATATCGGGCTCCAGTAATGTGCGCTTCAGTACTATAGTACGCCGGAGGGCCAGAGGGGGGCTGGGGCTGGAGCACATTGTACCCAACGAGGAAACCAGGAACAGGCTTCTGTCCGGGGAATACCAGAGTGTTGTGTTCCTGGATGACCGTAGTCTGGAGATGGGAGAGGTGAAGAAAGACGGGACTTTAATGCTCGCCGTGAACGCTTTGTGTCGCAATCCATGTGGAGCAAGTGTATTCCTTCTTAAAGGTACGAAAAACTTTTTTTAATATAACGATCTTATTATAATAACATTTAACATAAAAGGTGTGAACTCGTATACTGTGATTGTTTGTTTTTAAAACCAAACGTTTTGCGACCGAATGTTTTCTTCAGCTGTTGTCAACTTGTAAATTCCACTCTTGTTAAAGAAAACGACTTCTGTTTTACTGTTTTTAGGTGGATTCGACAAATTTTTATCTGAGTTTCCTGACATGTGTACGAAGCCAGTTCCACCACAAGGCTTGAGTTTGCCTCTGAGCTCTGGCTGCCATCCAAACACAGCTGATACCTCATGTGCAACCCCTCTGTATGATCAGGTAACTTATAAATATTCTGTAAGCAAGCACCTGAGATGTAAATAAATATTTTTGTAATATTATGAGTGAACTTGTCCACTAAGGTTCTTTGTTTTATTCTTCAGGGTGGCCCTGTAGAAATCTTGCCATTCCTATATTTAGGCAGCGCTTATCACGCCTCCAGAAAAGACATGCTGGACATGTTGGGAATCACAGCCCTCATTAACGTCTCTTCCAACTGCCCCAACCACTTTGAAGACCACTATCAGTATAAGAGTATTCCTGTTGAGGACAATCACAAAGCCAACATCAGTTCCTGGTTCAATGAAGCCATCGAATTTATCGGTGAGTATCTTTTTTTTTCACTGATATTTTTCAAACCCCTGTTACGAAATAGGGAACAGATGTCACCATATGAGAAGCTTTGGCAAGCAGGCAGATTCTCAGCCCAACCCCCATTCAGCTGATGTCTGAATTGAATTTTTCAAAAGTTCCCTCCATTTCGACCAGCTGGCCTGACAGCCACTAAGTCTTGCATCATCCTCTCATCCTGTCTAAAGAGGTGCCCCCTTTTCAAATAACACCAGGCCGTGACCTGATCTTTTCATGGGGCAACTGGCTCCGTCTGAATGCTTTGCATCCTTTGTTTAGCCTGAACAAAAGGTAGTGTCTCTGGGTCTCTGTTGCCCTCCTATCAGATCAGTGCACTTAGCAGGGATGCCGCAACCCCCCCATTGTGTATTCAGGCCTGCCGGGGGGGTGTTTCCCCTCTAACTCAAACCCCTGCTTGGTTTAACTTTTCCAGTTTCTTTAATGAGATGGCCTCCTTGATTAGAAAACCTGCAGAGTATAATTTACAATTGAATGTGTGGTTAAAGAAGTTGTTTTTGGGATCCTGATCAATTGAGTTTTAACCAACACCCTACTTTTTCTTGTCCCACAGATTCTGTACGGAATAAAGGTGGACGGGTCTTCGTTCACTGCCAAGCGGGTATTTCGCGTTCTGCTACCATCTGTTTGGCTTACCTGATGCGCACCAACCGCGTCAAACTTGAAGAGGCCTTTGAGTTTGTCAAACAGCGGCGCAGCATCATCTCGCCCAACTTTAGCTTCATGGGGCAGCTTTTGCAATTCGAATCCCAAGTGCTCGCCTCCTCTACGTGCTCCTCTGAGGCAGGAAGCCCCGCCATTAGCAAAAGCGGCACAGTGTTCAATTTTCCCATCCACACAGCGGCCAGCCCTCTTTCCTTCCTGCAGAGTCCCATCACTACCTCGCCCTCCTGCTGAGACGGTCTCTACAAAGTGGTCTCATTTGTTTTCTCACCTCCTGACTGGGGAGTGTTTTATTTATATGATGCCTGTATGATCCCTGAGGTGATCTTTCCAGTATTAAAGCTCAGGAACGATTAGTTCCTGTGTTACTATCAATATTCCATGATTGCTCACTATTGTGTTTTGAAGACGACGGCTGATGAAGCCTAGCTCCCCCAGACTGTTTTAGTATTTTAACACTGTGGTCCATACTTGACCTTTTAAAATTTGATGTGACACAAACCAAGTAGAAACACTCCCTCGAATTCCTTTGTGATAATCTCTCCTTTTTTTTTTTTTTTCTTTGATTTGTTGATGAGTCTCTGACTTTATTGATAATCAGATTTTTGATTATCTGGTAGCAAAGAAGCCCCATGTCTTACAGGTTGCTCAGGGATTGTTTTCCTTTTTTACTATTGTGTTTTTTTTTTTTTTATTAGGAGAGTAGTCTGAGGAGATGGGAAGGTGTTAGATGTAAAGGTGCTAATTGTAATGTGTACTGCTACTTTTTGAAATTTTTTTTTATTTTTTATTTTTTTTTGATCAGTGAATGTAGTTCTGAGCAGGCTCTGCCTTAAGACAATGGAAGTTGAAGCAATGAGCCTGTTAATGCCTTTTTAGAATGCAATCTGGTTCATCCAGATGTTTGTCTGTCCGTAAACAAACACAGAATACCTCATGTGTCTGTACTGTTGTCAGTCTGGTAAGAGTCCTCCCATAAGCACTACTAACAGGAAAGACTCTTGCAAGGCTGTTTTGATATGTGTGACTATTTATTGACTAAATTAATATATTTCTTACGCTATATTTTTTCATATATTTGTGATACTTGTTGCTGACAAATAAACGTTTTTTTTTTTTCATACATGCAGTCTTGTGTGCAGTAATTCTGGGACAAATGGATAACCTTTAAAATTTATAACCTTTTAAAACGCATGTATGCTTCACAATGCAGTGAGAAACAAGGGGGGAAAATACAAGATGAGTATATGCCAGGAATTTCAGGTTCGCCCCATCAAATTTTTTTTTAAATCACTGTCTTATGACAGTGATCTTTTTTGGGTTGTGGAAACAAATGAATAACGTTATGTTACACAGATGTTTTTTGCTTTAAGAAAGCAACCATACATTTGTGTTTTTGCTTTCTTTTTTCATTCATAATCATTTATTATTTAATTGCTTTATTATTAAATGTAATCATAATTTATAATAATATTCATTTCATTGATTGATTAGTCATTTATATTATATTACTATTAGTTTTTATATTGTTTTTCCATTGTTTAGTCTTAAAGATGTGATTTCAAGGGCTATTTGTCTTCTTGAATAAGAGATAAGAGGGAATGTTTATGGAAATCTAAGGTTAATGGGATGTTGTTGTGAAGCAGTTTGGTTTAACACTTGTTGGATTTGTGCTGGTCAGACAGTGTATAGGCAACTAAGACTATTGAATGAACACTGCTAATTTTTTATTATCATCATCACTTCGTTTCCTGCTTCTTCACTGGCTTTGCTCAGTCAACTTCTTGGCTGCTAGAAGACTGTTAATATAGAGTTTTATGTACCAGAAAAAAAATACTGGTTTGGGGTATCAGACAAGAATTGTTAACAGGTTTTTGCATCTGATATTTCTGGCATGGAGGCATGATCTTGCAGTAACAGTCAAAGCAGTAACACTTTACAATAATGTGTCCAAGTAGGGTTGTTCCAACATTTTAGTATTTGATAGTATTTTTAAGGATTCTCAATATCTCAATGCCATCAAACACTGAACATACACCTTTATTTAAAAGTAATTAATTACACATTACATTTCACATTTTTAAAATGTCTAAATGTTTACATTTAGAAGATATAAAAATACAACAAATTTGCAACCTGCCTGAAACATTCTCAAACATGGCCATTGAGGGTATCTTTATTGCTGACCCTTGAAATCAAGTGAATACACATGATAGAGAAAATATTATACAAATATAGACTAGATAAGCAAGTGCAACAGCAAAATCTGGCATAAAAACATAGACAATAAAGAATGTTCCTCTGGAGCCATTTGGAGTCATTTCAGTTCCCAGAGTAAAAATTTTTTGCTCAGAATTAACTCTTCCTATTAGCTCAGGAGACTTAGTTCTCATATATCTCTATTTTAAGAGATGTTAAATACAATAATAACTAAACAGAAGTAAAAGTAGACACAAATGAGATGAGAAATATTTGAGAGAAAGGGAGTCAAAACTGAGAATGTGGTGAAAGAAATTTCTATTTATTGTCTTGCTGCTATCTCAATCAAGACTTCATTGCAAGATAATTTTTTTGCTCAGAGGTTGCCGTTTCTAAGAGACGTAGTCGTAATTCTTATTTATCTCTCATTGTAGTATCAGCAGTGTTTCATATGTTTCTCCTAAAATTTCTATAAATAAATAGTAAGAAATTAGTTCAAACTGAGAACGGGCTGTGAGAAACATGGGAGATCTCTTTATTGTCTTGATGTAATCTCTTTTAACACACTGTTTAAATGTGTTTTTGCTCAGAGCCAGTTTTTTTGTCTTTGGTTACATTGGAGTTTTTCTCCTTTAACAGTCAGGACAGTAGGAGTAGAGACAGGAAACAACTCGACAGTGAGAAGGGAACAGTAGCAGAGAAAAACCTTTAGCTGGGATTCAAACTCATGCTGTCTGAGGTGCAGTTGTCCCTTGACGTCACTGTGCTGCCCAATACCACTTGTTGATTTTCTTATATAGCTCACTGAGATATCAGCGTTGTCTTCAGATGTCTTCAATTTTTAATTTTAGGAGAAACAATAATTTTAAACTAATTACTATCATTTAAATAATAGCATTCTTTATTTAAAAGCATTACACATTTCAGAATATCAAGGATTATAGTTTATTTATCTTCAATGCCCAGCATTGTATATGCAGATCTCTTTAACATCTCAAATATTTCTTCTAGACAGAAATAAGTTTACTTTAACATCAAACTGAGACTTTTGCTTGAGTCTCCTACTTCTCACACTTGTCTCCCGAGACAGAAACTCTAACACTCTCACAATAGTCTCATTTAAAGTTTTAGAAGAGATCTCAACAACATTACACACTGTGCTCAGATTTTTCTTCTTAGCTAGAGGCAATGGTGGACTCACATTTGTCTCCTCCAAAGTTTCAAACAACATCTCAACAACACACCATATGCTCAGATCTTTCTCCTAAAGACTCCAGTGGTCTCACATTTCTCTTCTCTAAAGTTCAGAAGAGATCTCAACAACATCACACACTGTGCTCATTTTTTTTCTTCTAAACTAAGGACTCTGGATCTCTCACATTTCTCTTCTCTAAAGTTCAGAAGTGATATCAACAACTTTACAAAGTGTGCAGCAAGTCAAATGTCTTAATATAGTTCAAACATTTCTACCATATAACATGTATTAATAATCAAATTATTTTAGGATTGAGTCATATGTCATTTAATGTGCCTTTCAGCAAAGAAACCTCCAGGATTATTGTTCCTATAGTAAGAATTCTATAAGTCAGTATTTATAAAGACATCTATGGAAGCCCGTTTCCGCCATTGAATAAAAAGTTTATAAGGTTATTGCGACTTGTTATCTCACAATTTTGACTTTTTTCTGAGAATTATGAGATATAAAGTCATGATTGCAAGCTCTAAAGTCAGAATTGCGAGATACAAAGTTGCAATTCAGAGAAAAAATGTCAGAATTGCGAGTATATATTGCACAAATTTCGTGCCATATTTCTCGCAATTGTGAGTTTATATCCTGCAATTCTGACTTTATATCTAGCAATTCTGACTTTATAACTCGCAATTGTGCATTTATATCTCAGTTCTGTAGATGTAAACTGGAGATCTGGATGTTCTGGAGAAGTTAACTCGAAATTGCGAGAAAAAAACTCACAATTGTGAGATAAAAAGACGCAATAACCTTTTTTAATTTTTATTCAGTGACGGAAACGGGCTTCCACATACATTACTACATTACATTACTATTTCCAAAAACAAATGTTGTGCTATCCACATAAACTGTATGGCTCTATTCTCTTATTATGTGTTAACAATTAAGAGTAACTTTATTCTTATTTCTGCAAAATTTCACTCTTAAATTCTGAATTTACGTTTTTTTTTTTTTTAAACTTTACTCAGTGGCTTTAAGTATTCAAGTAATTTTGAGATCTCTTCTAAAGCTTTAAAGGAGGCAAATATGAGGCCTCCAGACTCTTTCGATTAGGAGAAAAATCTGAGCACAATAAGAAAACTTTTAAAGAAAACTTTAAAGGAGACCTTTGAGAGTGTTAAGAGTTTTTGTCTCAGGAGACAAGTGTGAGAAGCAGGAGACTCAAGCAAAAGTCTCCATTTGATGCTAAAATAAACTAATTTCTGTCTAGGAGAAATATTTGCAGACCTAAACTTGTCTTTTTTTTTTTTTTTGAGTACCATCATCATCATACGACCAGAGAACAATGTTTATATGATAAGTGAATAAGGTGGCACTTGATATTTCAGCAAAGATCTGATTGAAAAAAGAATTGACGATAATATTTTGGGCTTTTTACAAACAAGTAATTTTATGTTCAAATGGATCATACAAATCATAATCTACAAATTAATAAGTAGTTTGTGATCCAATGCAGTGACATTCCAACATCTTTAAAAGATTTAAAAAATTGTCCATATATTTTTCGGAGTCATTGCATTTTCAGTATCTAGACAGATGAGTACCGTCTGTTCTTAAAGAGGGGTCACTAGACAAACAAATGCATCTGACTTTATTGTTTGAACTGGAATTCAGGCCTGTGTGAACGTTTCAAATATTGCTGGGAAAATATCTGAACAATCCCCTTTTCACCCTGACCTTGACATGTTAGGGCATTCTGACCTGTGTTCGCGTGTGCATTGGAATCCTGCACTGGGAATGCTTTGTGGTCACACTGCATAGAATCAGTGTTTGCAATTGTTCCAGCACGGGGGTCTCAATGAGCTCATTTAAGGGCTGTCAGACAGCAGGAGGGGTGGTCAGAGGAGTATGGGCTCTGCTCAAACCCTTCAGGGACCACAATAGGAGCAGCTGCAAGGCGTTTGGGAAAAGTGTGACGACTAAAGCGCACTCAGTGTTCGGCCAAGCACGGGGTGTTCTGTGCCTCATCTTTTGTGTCATGTACGTTCGCGGCGTGGAGTGTTTTCACAATCCTCAATCATGGTGGCTTTGTAATTAGCACAACACTGGCAGCGATACGGGCTTTGAATAAAAGGCAGTTTGAATTATAATGTACCAGTGTATTTGGGTAGCTGGCAAATAACATGGGCATGAATTTTTCTTATGAAAGATTTTATATGAAAATGTATAAATGCATAAGAGAAAGTGTATGTTTTTGGTTCTTTTGTTTTTCACCATTTGTAATGCTTTTAAACACTTTGAAGTTTAATAGCTTTGTGGGGTGACAAATGTTTTTTTAAATGTACATATATTTGTAATCAATGTAGTTACTGCCTAAAAAGTAACTAATTACATTACTTAATTGCTTTTTATGGAAAGTAATGCGTTACTTTACCTTTGCGTTACTTTTTTAATCTGGGCAGGGCTTGCTTGTTTGTTTTTAATATAAAAGTTCTATTTTGGCAAATGTAAAAGCCTTTTCACACCAAAAGCCTCAAGCTTTGAGAAAAGTAAATTCACATCTGTACAGTAGACCGCAGAAGAAAAAATGTCAACTCTTCAGCAATAAAAAAGGGAAAACAAATGTTAAATCTTAATGATAATCTTGAATAATTTTTGATTATTAGTATGGTTGAATTGGATCATCGGAGGTCAGCAGCAAAGACATCGGTTAATAAAATGGGATTAAAAGGATATTTGTATTATTTAACATATTTAATTATTGCAGGGTTGCGTCATATTCTGAGTTGAATTTCACTGTTTTTATTCATTTTGAGGAATACTGAATCTGTTTTTTGTGAGAGAGATGAATGAATGCATGTTCACATTTACTCTGGAACTAACAACTTACTCCCGATTTCTCTCAACATGGGGACAGGAGAGCTTTTAATCAATAAATGGGGGGAAAGTAACTGCCGTTACTTATTTGAAAAGATATTTTCTTGTCAGTGTCATTACTTTACTAGTTACTTGAAAAAAGTAATAACATTACAAAACTCGCATTACTTGTAATGCATTACCCCCAACACTGACAGATAATAATAATAATATATACACAATATTTAATAATACATAATATTTTAAAGTCTAAAAAACTAAATTAAAATACATTTATTTTATAAACAAATAAATATTTATTTTATTGTTTATCTATCTTTTTTGTAATTTTGTTGCATTTGCAAATTCTTTATTACTGTTAATGAATAAAAAACATCGCTCAATTGCCATGCAATTTTATGTAATTTTTTTATGTTCCAATTAATATTAGGCCATAAAACAGAATGTATAATGTGCAAGAAGTTGTTTACCCATGTTATACTGAAGTTTAGTATTACTGATTTAGGCCTGCTACTATAGTTTTTCTTAAGTTTTTAAAATTTGATTTAGTTTTTTTTAATACTTTTTGTGTTCATTTTTAAAGTTTTAAAGTAATTGTCATGTTTTTGTCATTTTTATTTTAAAAAGACAGTATAGAGTTCATTTAGTTTTGGTGATTTTAGTACTTGAATGAATGAATGAATGATGCATTTATATAGTGCTTACTTACGGACTAGTATACATCCAAAGCACTTTACAATCATATCAGGAGGTCTCTCCTCACTCACCAACAAGTGTATAGCATTCACCTGGATGATGCGACAGCAGCCGCATTGCAACGGCACCAGTGCGCTCACTACACACCAGCTGTAGGTGGAGAGAAGAGATAGTGATAGAGCCAATTCAAAGAATAGAGATTATTAGGAGGCTTTTGATTTTTTTTAATTTTTTATATATGAAAATATTTTTAATAGCTTTAGTTTTAGCTAATTAATGATAACCCTGCTGCCTTTTTTTTTTTTTTTTGGCTATTTAACTATTTAAAAACAACAAAACAAAACAGCACAAACTATAATTTTACAACAAAACTTGGAAAAAATTATATGGTTATATACTGGACTGCTTTTCAATGTTTACCATTAAAATCTGGCTGATTTCAGTGGCATATGTTCTCTTCAGTGCCCAGACTGATCTTTTGTGCCTGTGAAGAAAGGGAGGCCTGATTGTTGTTGTTCATTAGTCTTTGGGGGAAGGGGTAGAGAAGCCCACCTTCAACCACCCATCCCTGACAAGAGGTCAAAATAAATCTCTCATCAGTACAAACACATACACAAACAAACACAAACCACTTTCTGTCTGCTAATTACTCTTGCTCATGGTTAGATATATGAACAATCACTTAATCCTTAGTAGTAAACTTAAGACTGTAACTCATCCTGCATGGTTTGTCCTTGAATTATGCAGTAGGTTGAGGAGAGTTGTGTTATTGTTTTTCCAAGCAATTGGGAAGTTAATTAAACAGGCAAAAACAAACAAACAAATAAACAAACAAAAACAAGCCAAGCAATATCTAGGGATCAAAATATCAGAGTGACTTGAGAATGCGCTCTTTTGACTTGGGCTAGTAAACAAGTCAGAACACCCTAGCAATGACACAGTATGTCCTAGAAGCCAGATAGCAACTACCTGGCATCCACCCTAGTAGTTTGGGATACCCAATATTTTATTTAGGAAAAAAAAAATATATATATATATATATTCATTTGCAGACATGCATAAAGCAAGCTCAAATGAAAGTCTGCATATAAACAAAATCACAGAATTAAATTGTCACTATTTGTCTCTTTGCATAAACGTGTACTATTTGCTTAAACAAGCTTAAAAAACAAAGAGAAGGGTTTGTTTTCACAGTGGGTGTCATAAGACCCTGAGCAAAGGTCACTTATTACAAAATGCTTTGCGTCCTTAAGGATGAGTATAAATCACAGATGGTACAAATGACGTGTTGTTTTCATTTTGTTTGTAGGTGATCTTTATCCAGCTCTGTCTAATGCTGCTGTTAATCTGTCTGTGTGTGTCATAATAAAGCAGCTTGAGAAGCTGCTGTGATGTCATGTCATGGCTCATAGGAAATGTGAGAATTCGTTTTGGTATGGTAATACAATCAGTCTAAAATGAATATAGAGTGAGCAAGATCCTAAAACTGAGCAGACTTTAAAGCTTGAAAACAATATTTACACTGAAATTTAAATTGTACATATAACAAGATATGAAGAGTTCAGATGCAAAAGCCTCTAAATCCATCTGACATATTTCTTTAAAATTAGCATTTCTTTCTGGCTACTTTGTATAGGTTTCTATGTAAGTTCTGGTACTTCTGATTGGGCTGAGGCTGGAATTTAGCGAGTTTGAAGTAAAAGTATTTAATGGATGTACACTATGTGTCAGGAGCATTCACTCAGTATCATTATCTCATTTTTGACCGAGATGGCTTTTAGCTGGTTTTGCATCTGAACTCTTCATATATAGCTCTACAAAAAGTCAGAGTTTATAGCATTTGGAAACTGCTCACCTGGATGCACGATTTTTACTTTGTATGAAGACACAGAAGGATGATGGAATGTACGCTGTGTGCTGTAAGAGGCCTGCTTACACAGTCCATGGTTTAAAATGAAATATTCTGATATATTCTCAATGTCTATAGAATGTAGAGGTCTTACATTTCACAAACATATTCCTCTAATGTATAAAACTGAACAATTATTTTATTGACAGGTTGAAGTCTTCATGTCTCTTGAACGGGTTAGGATGAGAAATCTGTAGGATACATTTTTGGCTGAAGTCTATACATTTCTTTAAAATCCGGACAGCGCATGATTGTTAATGATGGCACTTAAAAAAAAAAAAAATTACCCTAAAGATCCAAAAATGATTAAGGAGCGCCCTCTGGCGTTATTAAGCAAACTTTATCTTTCTGTTTACATAGAGAGTTTTTGATTAGATCGAAGTAAACTATAAACTAAAAATATATATACTTTCAGTATTTTACATGTCTTATAATCTATTTTTTCTTATACATTTCCATTAGGCATCAAATGTTGTTGCTATATCATATTTGATAATTCATTAAAGGATTTAAACATTTTCTTGTACATAATTATCAACTATTGTTTTGAAAAATGTACACTATTTTATTTAAAGTTACATTTATTTAAGGTTAACTGGTCCTTAAAAAACACTGTATGATTTATTCCAAACAGATGGACAAAGTTTCAAACCAAAATTAATATATAACTAGAGTGTGTGAGTTTGTTGATGTCACGTGTGTAACAGAATTTTACCAATGTGAAATCTAATATGAAGAGAATAACGCCAAAATTTAATCTTACACTCAACAGAAATCAACAAAGTGGGAAAGGATTGTACACCTCGTTGATAATAGCAATACATTCCTAAAAGTGCAATCAGTAGCATTAAGAGGGAATTTGTACTCAGATGCCACTACCTTATACAAACAACATGCAAAAAAATCAATGTGAAATCATGGCCAGGCTAACAAGCTCTCACAGGCCCTCAGAGGAAAGACTGTTGGTGAATGCAAAAGGTTTTAATTCGATTTCAGAGACATTTAAGCTCAATCGCTCCACTGATTACAATAGCATCAAGGAGAAAATGTCAAACCTATTTTTCCCAGGGCAGGTTATTTCATTAAAATCATCTTAGGAGATTGCATGATGATGCAGAAATTCCCTAGAAGCCTTCGACAACTTCATACTGACAAATTCTTTAATTAATTGCTTTCTGTACTCGATATTTGTTAAAGTAGATTGGCTTGTGTAATCGGGTTTAAACAGAGATGGCTACAGAACCAGTCCCTATATTTAAAATTCATAATTCATTTACACGCTTTTACCCAAATGATTACCTGTCATAGAGTCTACATCACATTCCCCAACTGAAGCGTTGACGCTCGCTAGCGGGAGTGGCAGTACATTGTCAGGACCGTTGGGGCGTTCACACGAGGACTTGGACACGGCGATTGGACAGCTCACGAGAGATACACACAAGCACGTGTGAGGTGTTTTTAGCTTTCAAACTGAATTTAGGCGGGTTTTTCGGTTTTCCTCCGCAGTGTCCACCGCAGCCTGTCTCGAGATCAGACAGCTCTGTGACTTTTTGGAACGTTTCAGTTGCATTAGATTCGTAACCTGTTAAACTGCAAAAAGTGTTTTTAAAATGGGGAATAACGGATCTTCCGCGGTGTTTTCTGTTGAAGGGACAGTTCACAAGACAAGAGTTCAGTGGCAAAGCAGCAGTCTGCAAGGTGGGTGTATTATTTGTTTATCTGTGACTGTAGTAATATAATGTCTGATGGTGTGAAGTATTTGAACAGTTCAAAATGTCACAGCATTAGATACAAAATATCAAAAGCCAGTGGCATCTCAAACAATGATTACTGAGTTTCTTTCGGAAATAACTTTTCTGAGGCGTCTGTGCAATGGCTTTTAACAGCTGGTGCCAAGGTGAGTTTTAGTGGATGTATGACGTCAATCCCCCTCTCAGGTATCCTAAGAGAGTAACCGCAGGTGTAGTTCATTATGACGCTGCTCATGGACATGATACATTAACGTTTTGGTTCCACGAAGTGTCACAAATTAAACCACTATGGGCTGCATCTAAAAGCGAGTATTTTGTCCGAATTCACAGTATTCATAAAACAGTATAAGTACCCGGATGGCCAACTGTTTCAACTGTTGCTTGGAGGTCATGTGGTAATGACAGAATGTAGAATGTCTGGTTTACTTTTATATGACACACATCATTCGTACTATATAGAACATAATTTTAAATCTGAATGTTTTAATGTTATTTTAAATGTAAACTGATGTATGAAAGCAACATCACACTTGTAATTGTGCGTTGGTCTGATTATGGGAGCAACACTCTTGCTTGTGTGATATTACTCAGTTATGAAATTATATAATTCTTTACTATAAATCAGGGACTGCAAAAGTGATCTTTGTTTCTTTGCTGCAGAATTGCTCTGTGACATTATTAATCTATAGCCTCTTTCGAACCCTCTTAATTTGTAGAGTACAGTTTATGACTCTGTCATTCTGTTATAATACTGATGGTTTGGGTTGCCATCTATTACATTTTTGGAAAATATTATGAGAAGGGACACGGTTCCAGTAATTTTCAGAGTCAAACAGGAAGTGTAACTCCCACGATGAGAGAGGGGTGGTCATTGGCTTCTGAGCTATGCAGAGTTGGCAAGGTTATGGCTTTCCCAGGACCTTGATGAGAGCAGTAGAGAGGGAACAATTATTTCTAGTACTGAAATGAGGACTCTGAGAAACATTTGGTCTAACTAACTTACATTATATAAGAGATTAAATTAAATGTGATAATCTATCAATAAAGAGTTTCATAAATGAAGCATAAATTGTCTAGGATCTAGTAGTGCACCACTCTCGGTGGTGGCCTGGTGGATCTTTTAGCGTACTATTATACACTACAGCAGGGAACCTTAAATCTGGCCCACAAGATCCACTTTCCTGAGTTTAGCTCTAACCCTAATCAAACACACTTGAGCATGCTAATCACTGTCTTCATTATCATTCGAAAATCACAGGTAGGTGAGTTTGATCAGGGTTGGAGCTAAACTCTCTAGCGCATTGGCCCTCCACGGCAAGATCTGAGGAACCATGCACTACAGTTAGAGAGGCAGTTCGCACTTCATGGCATAATCTTACCAGCAGATGGCAGCTAATATCTGACTGAATAATGATTTATTTATTTCTGTGGGATATACTGTAATGACAACAATTAACACAAACATTTTAAAACAAAACTAGACGAATAGTGTTATTTTGTTCGTTTTGAACCCTTTTTAGTAACCTTCACTTTGAATGCATGAAAACTAATGCAGCTTTGTTGTAGCTTTTATTAAATACTTAAATTTTTTTACTTCATTTTCTCCAACTAGATATCATTTAAAGTGTTTTCCTGCTGACAACCACAGATGCAGGGCTTGAGTTTTTTTTAATACATGTTTCTCATTTGTTTAACTGAATAATGACTCTTTGAACATACATACATTGTTTAAGGCAATTGGCTTGAAGTCAGATGAGTAGTTTTTCTGCATTCCATCATCCACTGAGTCAAAGGCCAGCCAGCCAACTGCAAAAAAACAAAAAGTGTGTTGTAAAAAACTGTTTAAAGAGTATCAGATTTATTGTATACCTTAAAGGGAGGGGATATACCTTAAGGGAGGATATATATTTGAATTCTTCAAATAAACAAATCAAACAAATCATCCAAGACATAGGCCAGCGATCCTTTAACAGCCCTGGTTTGTAGCACCTATTCTGTGATAGTCAGGCAAACAGACACATAGTTTAGTGAGGATTAACACATCCTAGCACAGGGGTCATGAAAGTGTCATACAGTGAGTGATAAAGACCAGACATTGGTTGCAGACAACACAAACATGCTCACAAAGAGGAAACGACACAGTGACAGCTAGCAGTACATAATAATCTGTATTTATAGACTAAAAAAGTGAAGTGCTCTCCCTGCATGCACTACTGACCTTACTGAGATTTAACCCATTATGCTGGTCAGGGCCTTCACCAGGGGCTTTTCAGCAGGGCTTTCAAAGAAAAAAATATATTTTGCAGTTCTTTTTAGTTTTAAACACGAAGGTTGCTGTAAAAAGTTCAGTTCACACTTACAGCTATTTGCATGGGCAAAACAAATGGAAGTTTTGGTGACTTCAAGCATCATTAGCAAACACTGATGATGATGCAACAAAGTCGAGCACGTCAGAGAAGTGGAGTAGGAACGCCTGTTTGAAACCAACCGTTAATAAATTTTAGGATGACATAAACCTCAGTAAAGAAAAATAGTTGAATAACTGTTAAAAAAGGAATGCACATACAAATATAGAGCAAATACATTTTCAGAGGCCAAACAGTAAGTTTTAATTTCAATGCAAATTATTGCATTTAAACATGTTTTTAAAAGTTAACATTAAACACACATGCAGCCTGTTTTGAAGGAGAAGTCCACTTCCAAAACAAAGTCAATTTCTGTTAAAGGGGTCCTATTATGCTCTTTTACAAAGTTTTGATTTTGTTTTGGGGGTGTACTAGAACATGGTCTCATGCTTGGTGCAAAAACACATTATTTTTCACATAATTTACATTATGACAATACTTTTCTCCCCAGCCTGGCACAAATGGCTCAATTAGTTCTAGATTTGATGAAGACCCGCCTTCTGAAAAACGAAATGTGTTGTGATTGGTTAGCTGTCCCAGTGTGTTGTGATTGGTGAACAGCTTAGACGGTGTTTTAGTACTGCCACGCCTCTTGCCAAAGCAGCAAGGTTTGTCTGCTCCATTGTAGTTCAGCATATATTAAGGTATAGTTGACGCTACAGTAGTGTTGGGTCCTATTGTCAGCCTGCCAGATACATGATATTATCGTGCCAATTTATTTAATTATTTAAATACTTAGTCCAAACCAGCTCCAGCATAAGGCTAAAAGCAGCCAAATGTTATTAATATGATTTAATTTGTATTTAACATGACAACAATTGAATAAAAACATTGTGTTACTAATTATAATGCCTACATTTCCTTAGTTATTCAAAAAGTAGCTACAGAAAACGAGCAAAAAACATTAACATTATCAAAGAACATCATCACTGATTAGCCTAGCCTAGTCTAGTGCAAGTGTATGCATTTAAAAAAACACTCGTGTTACAAGTGAAGCTATCTACACTTTATGATAAATAAATCTCTTACCACACACACTGAACATGTCTGCGGCGCATTACAGCTCTGACGCGGCCACCGGAGCTGATTGCGGCCACTCTAGTCAATGCTTGTGTTTACACCAGCCACACCTCGGCATATGATTGCAACTCCCTATACCGCACACGTCTGCGGCGTGTTACTTCTCCAACACGGCCACCAGAGCTGATTGCTGTAGTCCAAAGTAGCCGTTTAGTGTAGTTCTTGAAAAGGTATTTTTTAAAAATGAAATATCTCCCTTTGGAGTGGACTTTGAGATTTGTAACTTTGTAGATCTTTTTTATGCCCAAATATACACACCACACACTGAATAAAATTCAAAAAGTGATAAAGTGTAATAGCACCCCTTTAATTAGGTCATTTTGACTGGGACTAGGTACAGGCTAAAGAGAAAGTTTACCCTCAAGACTATCTAAATCTATTCAGTAGTGGCCCTTATTTATTTATTTGTTTATTTATTTTTAATGGTCCACTTAGTGTGTGTGTGTGTGTGTGTGTGCGCGTACATATATATATATATTATCATCTCTGTCTGTTCCATTTGGCATCACAGCTCAGGATAGTTGCCAATGAAGAGTTTGGGACTGTGCAAATTCTTGGGGTGCCTGTCTCAAACATGTATTAAAAAGTAAATGGGGTCAGTGGTAGGTTCATGTTGACTTTAACTGACTTTTAACTGTCCTCACAATCCTCGTCTAAAATGGAGCGAGGAAACAGTCATAGCATTAAAATAATTATATGTTCAGTTTAATATCATACAGGGCAACTGCTTTGTCCCAGTTAGTGAGTACAAAGTCAAGCATATGGCAGCATGGCTTACTGTGCTTGAAGCTTGTTGTTCATAATGTAAAACGATCATTTGGGATATGAGATACCCTTACACAGAGGAAGTTCCCATATTTACAGCTTCTTAAAATAGCCCCTGTGCACAGCACTTGGCATGCATCAGTGTCCTTTTCAAAAGCGAGGGGCCCAGATTTTTTCCCACACATAGATGAAACTGATGTCATGGTTTGCAGTTAAAAGCTGAAGGGAAGAAAGGAAAAAGGGCATGTATGTACGGATGTTGGGCCTGGGTAGAGGAGCAAAAGGTGACCAGAAACTATAAACCAAAGGCTCATTTCCCTTCATCATTTAACCAGTCTGCTGGGGAAACCATTACGTAATGCAAAAGAATCTGTGACCCTGCTATTAACACCTTGTCAGCCTTTCATCTTTGTAGTTTTGTTGGGGAAAATTGTGTTACTGTTTCTCACTGGGTGGACTCACATTCATACCTGTTGATGTAGTCTCCCTGAGGGTACCTTCTGTGTTATTTAATTCTCCATATTTCACTTGCACGTGCTGTAATACAATGTAGGGCTTTTCAATCACCTGATAGAAATGCTGCTATCCCATTTAACTGCAACCGGAAATGATTTATGTTATTTAAATGTGTGAGACAACAAAATGTATCAAAACAAGGCAGGATATGGAAGTATGTGTTACTAAGGGATGTAACGAGGATGTACAAGAATTACAATATATATAAACAACAACAGCCCTACAGGGTCATATATATATATATATATATATATATATATATTTGTGAAACTGTAATATTGTGAAATATTATTTCAATTTAAAATAACTGTTTTCTATGTGAATATATTTTAAAATGTCATTTACTCCTGTGAAACAAAGCTACATTTTCAGCTTCATTACTCCAGTCTTCAGTGTCACATGATCCTTTAGAAATCATTCTAATATGCTAATTTATTATCAATGTTGAAAACAGTTGTGCTGCTTAATTATTTTTTTGTTGTTGTTTGGAACCTGTGATACTGTGTTTCAGGATTCTTTCATCAATAAAAAGCTAAAAAGAACAGCATATATTTAAAATTGTTTTTTAACAATGTTCAGCTGTTCAAAAGCTTGGGGTCAGTAAATTTTTAATCTTTCTTTTTTTAAAAAAAAAAAAAATAATAATAATAATAATACTTTTATTCACCAAGGATGTGTTAAATTAATAAAAAGTGATAGCATAGATTTGCATTCTTAGAAAAGATTTATATTTTGAATAAATGCTGTTCTTTTTAACTTGTTATTCATCAAAGAATCCTGAAAAAAAGAATCACAGCTTCCAAAAGAACTTGGCAGCACAACTGTTTCCAACATTGATAATTCTAATAAGAAATCAGCATATTAGAATGATTTCTGAAGGAACACTTATTAACAGCTGGATTAACAGCTGATGAAAATTCAGCTTTGCATCACAGGAATAAATTATATTTTAAAGTATATTAAAATAAAAAACATTATTTTATATTGTACTAACATTTTGCAATATTACTGTTTTTTTTCTGCATTTTTATAAGAAATAAATCCTCAAAATCATCAATTAAATATGGCTTTGGTGAGCATAAGAGACTCTTTAAAAAACATTACAAGTCTTACTGATCCCAAACTTTTGAGTAGCAGTGTGTATATATATGAATTTGATCATTTTGCCAACAAAAGTTGGTGTTGAAATGTCCTTCAGAACAGAGCAATATCTACGTGACTAGGATGACTTGGAAGCAAGGTTCTGAAATGGGGAAAACAGAGCACTGTATCTAAATAGATCCTTCCTCTGCCTTTTTTTGTATTTGAAAAAGTCCCCTTCACAATACTTTTGTGTTAGGGAGGAACACTTCAAGAGGGTGCCAAAATAAGCAGATTTAATCGCAAGAAAACAAGCAAGCTATCTTCAGACTTCCACTGCTGCACATGCTGCAGCTGTTTCAGCGAGTCATGTGATAGTGATGTGCCTTGGAAACCGCCAAAACAGTAACGCTGACATGCATGATCCTATTGTTGGCCATTACAGCTATTGTATTCCTCTCTCCAGGAGACTTGTTCTACTAATAGGTCTTATATTTGTATTGTAATTGTCTGTTTTAAATCAAGTAGTGTTGTAAATGATAACTAAAAACGAATCTATAAAAATATATCTGCATAATAAAGATCAGATAAAACAGTATAATCAGTGGCTAAGATTTCTGATATTTATTTTGTAAGTCATGTAAGTTAATACAAAACATAATGTGATGCACTTACTGCCTCAGATGCAGCCGTTCTACTGATGGGCAAAACACAGATGTCCGACATTAATTGTTGAAAAAACTTGTAACTCCACTTGAGCTTGATCTTGGTAAAGTGTTAAAGGAGAAGTTCACTTCCAGAACAAAAATGTACAGATAATTTACTCAGCCCCATGTTCATGTCTTTCTTTCTTCAATTGTAAAGAAATTATGTTTCTTGAGGAAAGCCTTTCAGTATTTTTCTCCATATAGTGGACTTCTATGGTGCCTGCAAGTTTGAACTTCCAACATGCAGTTTAAATGCAGCTTCCAAGGGCTCTGAACGAGCCCACCCGAAGGGTCTTATCTAGCAAAATGATTGGTTATTTTCTAATAAAAAATATATAATTTATACAATTTATGCAATTTATTGCACCTTCACTTTGTAAACACTGGGTCTGTACTTCTGCAGCGATGATGGGAGTTTTTCGACATACCATATCTGTATTGACCCGGATTACACAGAGTTCGCAAGTGCATGCTCATCGCAGAGCTAGACAAGATGCGTATTTGAGGTTAAAAAATAAATATAGAAATTGTACTTTTTTTTTTTTTAGAAAATAACCAATTGTT
Organism: Labeo catla; assembly: GCA_012976165.1. Lineage (NCBI taxonomy): Eukaryota > Metazoa > Chordata > Actinopteri > Cypriniformes > Cyprinidae > Labeo > Labeo catla. Next base: position 245,996 of record VONZ01000371.1, on the reverse strand, counting down.
TTGCTAGATAAGACCCATCTCTTACATGTCTGGGATCATTTAGAGCCATTAGAAGCTGCATTTAAACTGCATTTTGGAAGTTCAAACTTGCGGGCACCACATCAGTCCATTATATGGAGAAAAATCCTGAAATGTTTTCCTCAAAAGACATAATTTCTTTACGACTGAAGAAAGAAAGACATGAACATCTTGGCCAGGGGGTGAGTAAATTATCTGTAAATTTTTTTGTTCTAGAAGTGAACTTCTCTTTTAATAATATAATGATATATGCATGTGTCTGACCAGATATGAAGACACAATGTCAACTTTGACAACACAGTGTTTAATTGTTTAAAAAAAAAATGGAGAGAGAGTTTTTTTCCATTTCCTGAAAAATAGCAGTTTTGAACATAGGCTATGAGGTTATCACCCAACAGCGATTGTAAGTTCTACTGCATAATACATTTTTAACAGCATCATGATGAACAAAGTCTTACTATTAGCTTTGACTTTTAGCTATTATACTCTTTTAAAGGATAAAAGCATGAACTTTAAAACTAATTGGCTTTCACTTTATACACAGCTGTTATTTAATTCTGCCGCAAGGCCCTGTGCGGTCACACACTTGGCACAGCCCTTGTGACAGCTCTGGATGTCGGACTGTATTCTACATTTATTGCTATGAAAAAGCTCCAGATTTATCATATTGCTGGGGGATCTCTTGTTTACAGCTTGTTCAAGTGTCACACTGTCTCAGGCTGGTCCTTTCAAAAACTCTCGACTTCTACTTCTGAAGCCATTCCTTTATTGATTTAAAATTGAGTTTAATGTTATTATCTTACGGAAAGAGATAAAAGTATCTGTTTGTTTCTTATATGACTTTTGTTGGTTATATTACGTAATTACATTACAGGTAGAAAAGATCTGACATGATTTTAATTAGATTCAGTTTTTACTTCTCTAAAAGCTTCTGTTTTAACATGGGTGTGCACTTTTAATGCCCACTAAAAAGTCATTGTAACATTGAAAATCTCACCTGTACAGATGTCACCTGTACAGACAAAAAAAAAAAAAACTGAGATAAGACAGACAGTAACTGCCAGTAAATGGTGTTATGTCTCACACTTCGCTTCAGTGAATGTTATATGAACTGAGTCAGCCATCAGTAAAATGAGATTTCTCACAACACATTTAAATTAATCCCAAGATAGCAAGATTACCAGTTACACATCCCTCACGCCTGAAACCAAAGGTCAACAAACAACATTCAAATGGGTGCTTTAGCCCAGAAATACCTTGCAATGTCTCTTTCCCATGGAGAGTGGTACGGCCCACCTCCCCTAAGGGACCCTGTGCTCTGGTGACAGCTCTCAGGGTGTTGTTAACCTTGTGCAGGGGAGGTGACATAAGATCCCACAGGCCAGTTTGGAGTTGCTTTAAAGGGTATTAAAATAGCATTCAAAGGACAGGACAGCTGTCTTATTTAGGGCTTCTGAAATAAATACTGTACATCTATAACTAATGCCATCACTGTGATGCGGATTCCTTTTTTATTAGATCTTGCATTAGATCTTTGTATCCCTGATAGCTGATTGTTCTACTTAAGTTAATGATAAAGAGCCTGTTGATACAAAAACTAATGCAAAGACATTTTTGAACATCCATCTTTCTGACAGGGATGATTTCTTGTTTTTAGCCATGCAGAGACCATTCATCACTACTAGAATTACTCATATCAAAGGTTAGTGATGTGTAAAAACCCCTAGGTATTAAAGTCTGGTACAAAACTGACCCTGCAGATCGTAGAGGCTTGGGGTTGGGACCACTAACATGACAATGACTTCTCCACGGGTAAGCATCACTCATTTTGTGTGTGTGTATATTCATATTTATATATGAGCCATATAATATAGAAATATAAATATGTATTACATCTATTTCTTAAATATGCATACGTGCATGTAGGTGTATTTATATATACTTTATATATTTAAAAATATTTATTTATTTACAAATATTTACAGTACACGCACATATTTTATGTAAACACAGACTTTTAATTTGGATGCGATTAATCACGATGAAACAATTTGACAGCACTAATATTTTCAAAAGGTTTTGGTGATGTGTGAGTTGCTGATGTGGTAACAAGGATTCCCTTAAACCAGCAGTATTACTGAAAGATCGAATTCACCTCTCATTAATCTCAAATTCACATGGCTTCCATTAAATCTTACGATGTGTAAGCCCTATTTAGAACACATGGCTACATTCCACTGGTTTTTAAAAACGGAATTTTCTGGAATAACAGCATTGTGCCATATCAGTAGGAGGGGGAATTACCATCAGTCCTTTATCATCAACAAGGACTAGACATTTGCTTGTAGCACTTTACAAGTAAAAGTAATGAGATACAATTTTTCAAATATTTAAATTCCTTGAATTAAAAATTGTAAGGTGTGTGTGCTGTTTCCACCGAGAATGTCATTCGTCATTAGTGCTGGTCCCCACGTTTAACCACCCTTTGACCTCAAGATATCAGATGGCACAGTTTGGGGTTGTTGTTGTTATTGATGTTCATGTCTCACTGAAAAAGCAAGTCAAATGGAAACATCCAAGGACACAGATGTGCTGTGGAACCGCTTTCTTCATGTCAACAATGTATCCAGCATTTTGCTTTGTAGGAATTTGATCCACAGAGAGTTTTTTTTCTAATTCTCTGTAAAAAGTCACTGCAGTGAAACATTTGTGTCTGGGATCCATATGCGCACACCAACTACCGCATGCTGATCACTTGTACTCACGACATTTTGAAGTCACTGACAGCTCTCTCATGTAGCTCCCCATTAAAACAATACAGAAATGTTGCATTACTGTGATTTGCACCACAAATACCCTATAACCATTGTAAAATCACTGTAGCGCATGACCTAGTTAGATTTGTTAATAAAAACTGGAATAAATGCTTCCACTAATTATTATAGTTCATTAGTTTAACTTAATGGCTGTTTATGGTTGCCAGGCAATTCTGAAATTAAGAAGTAATTAAGTGTAGAATTACATTGATGTGCCATCACAGGTGTATGTGTGTATTGCCTATTTAGCAACAGCTTTAATCCAGTCAGATAACAGAGTCTGAAATATTTAATTTGTAATTGTCCCTGACTCCCAGTTTACGTTAACAACTTTACCATCACCAGGTGGTCTGCCCCACTTAGACTGTTCTAACAGGTTTGGGTCAGTTATATGTTGCTCTACATGGAAAAAGACCTCTCTTGGAAAAAGACTACTTTAAGACCGTCATTAAAATATTCCTTTGCTATTTGACCCCTGTTGACCTCTGGGATTTGTCAGGCAGGTCCAACCTCTGTTGTCAAGGTTCATACTATCTTGTGTCTGTTTACGTGTTGCGGCACTTTAGAGAACATGACACTCAGCAACCTCCTACTGTTTGTCAAAACCTCTGATACTCTAGAAGCCCGTAACCTGAAATTTAAGACCTCAGACTGAATTTTGGGCATATTTGGGACAGTTTTTACCAGGCTGAATATGCAGGGTGATTTACCAACAGATATCCATTGGATATACAATCCATTGCATCATGGTTTTATGAGGTAAAAAGGTCAGTTGCTTATCTTTCTCAATCTGTACTAATACTAACTGTTCTCTATTTAAATTTGCATTTAAATTTTTTTTTTTAATACAACCAATACATTAAAATATTTAACATTATTATTGTATTGCTAATATTACATTGGTTTACATTTGGCTAATTTAAATATTAAATTAATTGTTTGTAATTAAGGGATTGAATTAAGGCATTTTTCTACAGTAGGCCAAATTTTGCAATAAGCATCCGGTTGCTATATCACATGAAGGCCTTGAGAGCCAAAGTACATGAATGATGGCAGTTGTTATCAGGATAATGCAATTTAGTCGTCCTGATTGGTTGTGTTTATTTATTTGGAAAATAAAGTGTTGGGAGGGGAATAAAAATCTATTGAGTGGTCTACCACAAAACACAGAAATTGAAGCAGTCTAGTCGTAACCCCAACCATGACAGGAGCTTGATATTTGATATCTTGTGATTAATTCAAAGGGCATATTTTGAGATTTTGTGTTGCCCTAGAATAGGGGTGTCAAACCTACTGCCTGCTGGCCTAATACGGCCCTCAGAGGTGTCCAATCCAGCCCATAGGATGATTTGAACAATAATCTAATAATCAATAAAACATTATTTTGAAAATTAAATAAAGTGCATTTGCTACAACATTTTGATTTTAATTTGAAGCAGAACAAATAGCTCATTTATTTGCATTGATGTTATGCCTCGGGACACCTAACACACATGCCCTTTATAAAGCGGCGTAAGAATCTTGAGCAGCATGTATGTGATGATAGCTGTGTTATAATGATGCTTGTGTGGCCAGTTACTGAAGAAATTTGACCTGGAAGGGCATGTATCACTCCCCCCATGATGCAGAAATGGTATCTTATAATAATATTAATATACTGCCCCTTAATCTGCACGTTTCCATCCGCTGCCCCACCATTCTGTTTACGCAAGCGACAACGGTGTACCAGTTGTAATGCTATGGTAAAAGTTAGAGCAAAGCATGCAAAGTTCTGTCTTTGGCTGCACTGACGAGCACAAAACACTGTTTAGAGTCCCAGCCTCAGAGGAGACAAGAAAGCAGTGGATTTATTGATTTATTTACTGTATATTACGCTGCTGTCACACAGATCTAATATAAACATGCAATTTCTTTCCCATCTGTCGCTTCACAGACATAACCGACTATTTTTGTAATTCATGTGTGTTTTAAACAAACTTTTGTGTATTTGACAGTTTAAGCACAATAAGACATGAAAGAGAACTTCGTTTAGTACTCACATGCTGTGTGACAGCTGCTTTCTGTGAGCGTGCTTTCTTCAGTCGTAAAGAAATTATGTTTTTGGAGGAAAACATTTCAGCATTTTCTCCATATAATGGAGTGCTAGGGTGCCCCTGTTGTTATTAGTTCTCCATTCAGTCTTCCACATATTCTGTAGCTTATTATGAATTTATTATGAATCACATTATTTCTGCGTGTGGGAATGTTGTTAATCAGGGGATGTTCTCTGATCATTATTCAGAGTAATGACGTACATTTGCCAGTCTGAGATCAGCTGAAATGCAAAGTTATTTTACTAAAGGCTAAACCTGCAATGATGTGTCAGTTGCCTTTACTCTTGTACTACAGTGCATGCATCTTTTAATTTGTGAGGAATAGATCCTTGCTCCCAAGTACTGGAGTACTTGACCACTGATTTTATAAACTTCCACAGGTATAGCATCTGTCCTTGGAGTTTTGTTGCTAGATAGTTGGCTAACAACTTGTATTACTTTGGCTTATCCATGGGTTGTTATCTATGGTCCAGTTAATGTCAACTTGGGAGATCCCATCTTTGCAGGATCTGAACCTACTCTGTGATCAAAGTTTTACCATCTGAGGTTCGTAGAGTGTTAAGGGCAGCATAAAACTGTTTTAGCTGCCCTGGCACTCAGCCAAGCATTTTGCATTTTACCCACTTTGTTCTGTCAGTGCCATCCAGTATAAGGACTTATAGAATTATCCATTTAATGTAATAAAATGATAAGGCTTTGTTTTGAAAATAGGGAAATTAGTTTGGCTGTACTGCTCAGACAACTTGCAAAATAGTAAAACAAACATGACAAAGAATTGTGATAAAAAAGAATCATTATACAATATTTTTACCATATTACCCACCCCTTTAAAAAAGTATTTCTTTTGAAAATTAGTAAAAATTAGGGGAGTGGACCTCCCCACTCCCTTACACTCCATCGTGTAAGCTGTGTCAAAAGGGAGGCCCATTGTCTTTGACTTTGAAAACCCCTGCTTTACCTAGCAGCAGTATCACTCCCTTGATTGATGGACAGACATGAGCTGTTCAGAAAGCACCTCCTTGTTTACATAAAACAATGACACATGTAAAGGTGGATGTTTAGGGAAATTGCGACTTCAGTTTTATCCCAATTTCCAGGTGTGTCAGAAGGGTAGCAAAGAATAATTCATATTTTGTTTTTCAGTTTTGAAACTTGCAGTATGTTTTTATGGATAAAATACTGAATATTAAATATTAAAGTAAAATTAAAGTAAACACTGAGAATATTTTGATTCTCCATTTCATGACCCCATTAAAAGTGAGGGAGAGCTGCACAGCATCAGCCTTAATCTCTCAGTCGAGTGTGAGGTGCCAGTGGATGACCAGGACGTCTTCAGTGTCTTGTCATGCTCTGCATGCTCCACAGTGCCTTGTAGACCACTGGAACGCCATAGGTCTTATCCACTCATTCTGCCAGTGTCCGTTTTGTAGCATTTAGTCCATGTGTATGAGTTTGAGGTCATTCATGTTATTGTACTCCTAAATAGCATTTATACCCATTTAAAATGCCCTTCTGGAAAATAAATCTAAAATATTGATAACTCCTCTTCTACTCAGGGGCATATCTACTCTATATTGTTTAATAAAATGCTCTTTGAGACATTCCTTCCCTCTAATACAACCTGCCTCTAGATTTACAAATAGCAAATCATGAATTACTGCAAACTAAAGGCTACTAGCTATTTAAGAAGCAGGTGAGTCCTTTGATATATCCAGCTCCAGTTTTCTGTCTAAATATGTACACAATATGACAACATAGGACAGAAAACTGTACTTGCCAAACCTTTTCATTGGGTCTTTAATAAATTTGCAGTACTACTGATAATTTATAAGTCATGGCTGTTGTATTTCACACATGCATTCAATGAAAGCGTTAGGCCCACTTAGACAGTGGTTATGACTCATTTTGTCATTAGATCTGTGAGTTTGGCTTTGGACAAGATTCCCCTGCTGCTCAGACAACCACATGCAGTCCTCCCAGTTGGCCATCTGCTTAGCATTTCAGTGTCTTTGAAACTTGACGGGAATTAGAATACTGCTAATGTAACACTTCGCAGTCCAAGGACTAGTCACTCCACCGCATGGCAGCAATTTTGATACCAAAGTCCAAGTCTTACCACACAGTGTGACAGCATCCTCTCTCAAAGAACATAATGCTTCTCTGACAAAAAAGCTCTGTTCTGGTACTAGCTTTGGTACATGTGCTGTATTCCTGCACATTTAAACGTATGCCTAATGCTGGTACAAATTTAGTCTTCTGCCAAAAAACGCCCTCTTTTTCCAGAATTGTCACATAGAGATGTTATTTCATGCATATCCTTTTTGTCGAGTCACATTGCCCTGATTGCCATCCCTGACCATGCCGACGGCTGCCAGCGGTACGTGAAATCAGGCTGACAGATTTGAGTTGGCTGTTCCCAGAGGAGGGGGACACTGACAATAATGTTCAGAAATTGGTTTGTAGATTGAGGTGCTGTTAAGACCGATGTGATCACATTGGATTCCCTTTTCTCTAATCTGTTTGGGGGTTTTTCTGCTTACCAACTTTGTACTTAGTGAAATTAATTCACAAATATGGGCATAAATCTGACTGAAGGTCAAACCCAATAAACCTGTCAAGACCATGTCAAAAGAAATTGTATTCTGTTTAAAGGATTAAGCTTTTAATCCTAATTAAACTTATTTTTAGGAGCTTATTTTGCACTTATCTTTATTTACATGACATTCAAACACATTTTCCCAAATTCTCATTTCTATAATGTGGAAAAACTTATCACCAAAAATGTGGGGAAAAATTTGATATTACACTTAAATTGTATTTGTACATTAAGATGTTTTTTTGTCTGCCTAAAATATATGTTGAGATTTAAAACAATAAAAGTAAAAAAATCATTGTAATTATAATGGTGCTTGACAAATGAACTAGACGAAGACGATGTTCTATCACCCGAAAGTCCGAAATTCTTATCTGAAATTTTTGCACATTAAAAATAAATACGACCTCACATTGTGTCAATCACGTTTACACACTGTCTCCGAAACTTTCGTCTGTCGAGATTGGATTGGGTGTTTTAACAATTCCGAGCCACTGCACAAGCGAACGCCAAAATCCAGAATCCAAAATCCAAACAAAGTGCGGAATACAAAGAGACGGAATATAAAGACAGATTTCTAACAAAGCATCAAAATTGAGCCATTGACATCCTGAAGTAAACTTTGAATCTCTTGGGATAATTCCACAGCTCCCTCATAAGGAGGTGGAACTGTCCTTCCTCTTTATGCAGTCTCAGGATTGACTGGACCCAATATTTCCTCTTGTTTTTCTCTTTTTAAGAAGAATGAGGACAACAAAATCATCCTCACTGCTTGAACACTCCAACGGATTAATGAATAACCGCATCAGACTCGGTGTGGAAGGTTTCTGTGCGTGACAAGTTTTTAGGATGACAAATATGAAAAATTGCATAGTCAGTCTGCAAGGACCTTAAGACCTTTTGGGTGCTCTCGGGTTTTGGATTCCGGTAGAAATCCATGTTAAAACGGTGTAAAAAGATTGACTGAATTAATGGCCTGTGAAGTGAAAGTGGGCCTGGATCATGGCATGATGGCGGATCTGTACTTTAGAGCAGTGGACAAGAGACCATGGACTGTGGAGCAGAGGTGGGCCTGGACCATAGAGCAGTGGATGAGACCATAGAGCGTGGAGCACTGGACAAGACCATGGAGGATCTGGTGTCCACAGTGGAGCCAGCAGAAATGGAGACCACCAGGGTGAAGCCAGTGATGGAGATTATCATCTCAGCAGGTGAGAAGACCACTCAGGGGGAACTGGTGGAGCATGGCACCATAGGGGAGCAGAAGACCACCAAGGCGGAGTCTGCGGATCAGAAGGCCATGGTGGAGCAGAAGCATGGATGACCTCTGTGGCGCAGAAAGTTTGTGGACAGCCTTCATAGACCTGACAGGGGGCACAGAAAAATTGTGGATGGCCTCCCTTACCCTTAAAAGTAACATCATTAAAGTTTACCTGGCAGCATAATTCATTAAAGTTCTCAACATATCCCCCCAGGGGATGGAGTGCATAGCCGCTTTTCCACTATCGGGCCAAACGGTTCGTAGAACGGTCAGGTACGGTTCCAGCTGTGTTTCCACCTGAGCCTGGTACGGCACGGCACAGCACGATTACAAACCGTTCTCTGCCCGGATTTCTCGGCACGGTTAGACAAACGTGCTGAACCGTGCTGATAGAGTGCGTGTGCTAAGCGGAAGCGTGCCATTTGACCAAACAGCTCATGCATTAATGTTGTCAATAAATGTGGTATTTTTTAGAAAGGTTTTACCTTCTGTGTCCGTCTCCGTTGGCATGCTCCTCAGCATTTGTTGGTAACGTGATACCTGTCGTCGCCTTCTGTTTATTTTATTTTTTTTGCGCCAAGAGTTGTGTCCTTTTTTTCTGTTATTTAACAAAGTAAATATCAGATTTAAAAAAGGAGTCCCAAAAACAGAGATATCTGATCATTGTCCATATGGCTGTTTACATTACAATTGCATTACCAAGGCAACGACTGACACATTTGTATTTACATTCCAAAGAGTTCCGTTATCAGCACCACAGTGGAAAATGAAACACATAGAACGGTTAAGCAAAGAGAACGGTTCGGCCCGATAGTGGAAAAGCGGCTCATGTTTTGGGATCATGGCTGGTTGTGTATTCTGTAACAGCGCTGACACCTGGAGCAAATGAGGATGATGGTGTATCAAACCCAAGTGCAGTTTATTCCAAAGAGAGAAAGTTCAAAATCTATTAATGAGTACTTTCAAAGTACTACTTCAAAATCACATACAGACACTTAAAAATACTATTGGATGATTAGTTAATTGCATTTGATAAATTGGAAAAAAAAAACTTTTAATAAAACATTTGCAATAGGTTTGTAAAAGCACTGATGTTTTCAGCAACAGGTTCAGTTGATTCAAAGCTTTGAAAAGGTTAATTTCTTCCATCACTAACATGAACTTAACTTGACAAAATAATAACATTGAACAATGACCAGCAAGCATACATACTTCAATACCCAAACAAGGCAAGCAAGACTAGACCACATGGCAGAACAACCAATGACAAAACAAAAGAAATAAACGATCCTAGTGAAAAATGAATATTCTAAAATGTATGTAAAATACATTTATTTCATGCTAAGTATACCACAAATACGTTTAAATTATATGTACTTAATAAAAATACCCTGCAGTTGTACTTAAAACAACTTTTATTACTAAACTGGTATATTTAAAGTCTGCTAAATTGGAACAGCTAATTTTGTTCTTAATTCACTTTAATTGTGCAGACGTAGTGCTGAAGTCCAACTAAAGATATACTTAAGTATATTTAATTGTTGTAAAGTGGAACTATTGCAAGTATACTTTAAATGTTTTGCATTTAATAACTGATATTATTTAAAGACCATACAATCCTCATCAGTATTGACATTAAAACATATGCTTAATATTAAGAAATGTGTATTGTGCACAAGTGGTACTCCAAATAAAGTTTGATTGCAATTTTTATATCAGTAAGTCTTGAGTGATATATCAGTAAATATGTTAATAGACTTGAACTATACTTAGTATAAAATAATGCATTTTAAATCTGTTACTTTTTTACTAGGGGAGATAAGACAATGAACCAAAGAATCAAAAAATTAAAGGAACCACAAGATCACACGAGGGGAACTTAAAAATAAAAAAACCTGACCAAACCCTAAAACTATTAAAAACTAAAACTACTAAAACTATTTTTGGTAGCACTTTACAATAAGGTTCATTAGTTAACATTAGTTAACTACATTAGTTAATATGAACTAAGAATGAACAATACTTCTACAGCATTTATTAATCTTAGTTAAAGTTAATTTCAACATTTACTAATGCATTAATAAAATCACAAGTTGTGTTTGTTAACATTAGTTAATGCACTGTGAACTAACATGAACAAACAATGAACGACTGTATTTTTTTTATTAACTAACATTAACAAAGATTAATAGTGTAATAAATTTATTGTTCATTCATGTTAGTTAATACATTAACTAATGTCACCTTATTGTAAAGTGTTACCCTATTTTTATATTTTTTTTTTTTATCAACACTGAATAACAACAACAACAAAAAAAAGGTAGGGTTTTTTTGTACCAATACAGGTAATGTTAAATATCTTGACACTGATCTTAATTTATTATTTTATTATTTTTCTGAATCTTTCTACAAATTGTAGTTTTATGTATTTATATATAATGTCATTTCACATAATGTAGTATTTGTTTCATATTTGCAACAGGAGCTGATGGCATGCATCCCATTGCAAGATATTATTCTGTCCCAAACAAAGAGCTTTTATGCTTTTATTCATGTGATGTTTTGTTTACAGTGCAAATAGTCTCCGCCTCAAACATTCTTCCTGTGGTAACCACAGTTATTGCCGCCTTTCCTTCTAGAACCATGACAAACGTTTGAGAAGAATTTCATTGTACATTGGCCCTGCCTTAGTTTACATATACTGTGCATTACAGGAGGGTCACAATTACAGTCTGGTACAGAGGAATAAATTGATATATTTTTAAATATATTAAACTGCACATTGCCAAAAATCTGCTACAGTTATATTACAACATAATGGCTTTAATATGTTGCAAGATTGCTTTGTTATTGGGGTAACAGCTACAACCATGATTCTTCTTGGAAACAGCTGGCATTTTATGATTTATGATTTTCTGATGTTCTTTTACATCCACAATTGCACTTTATGTCCTAAATGGACTAGGTCATAACATTCCTACCCCATCAGCTGTAGGTTAAAATTTAAAAAGTATTTTGAAATAATTTCATATGCATGAATATGGATTGACCATGAGCCTACTGTCTAAATGGTCACACTAGGTGACATACTGTGCATAATATGAACATAACATCTCTTGAGAAGATCTGGGGCAGATTTAATAGCCGTTGGCCTGCGGCCGGCAATCATGGGCTAGGTCTGTTTGGACAAGGCTCCTCAGAGACAGCTACAGCTCACAAGACAGGAAGCAGCTTGCATGGATCCCAGCGGTCAAGGTTGTGAGGAGATAGGATGGGGGTTGGGGTAGAGAGGGGATTTCCTCGTAAGGGGTTTGTGTCATTTTCAAAAATACCCACAATTATTTTGTAGTCATGAAACATTTAGGTACTAATCTGTTTTTCATCTGTATAATTTCTTTTCAATTTTTTGTCTTTTAAGTGCTTTGATATTTGCTGGACTGTTTGCTATTGTATGTTGAAAAATGCAAAGTTTGCATTATATTTAAATATCAATTTTTGGAGAAAAAGGGAATGTTAAAAAAAATCTAAGATGCAGGTGAGTTACATAAAATAAGCTGTGTTTCTTAAATAACTGATATCTAGCAATATTTCATTTTTAACCTTCTTAGGGCTTTTTATATATAGTTAAATATTTTATATTTAGTTCAAACTAGTTGAGTTATATACACCACACTTACCATAACAATACCAGTATTGTTGGACATGTTATGTGGCATGTTATTTGTTTACTTTCCTTGGAGTAGAATGTTAATATCATAAAATACTGTAAACAAAGAAGTACCAATATATGTAACATTATTTTGTTGAGTTGTGTTGGGGTCTAGTCTATATTAAATGGAATGTCTTTTGCCCTTGTGTCTAGTATCGCGCCATGAGCGTTGCGATTTAAGACGACGTATCAAGTTAAAAATAGTTCAATTTGAAAAAGACTCGCATGACCAGCTGTTCTAGAACACAAAAACGTGTCATGTGTGAATGTTCTCAGCAAGCTGGAAGAATGGACGTCGCGTCGTTCACGCAAGACGCGTCTGTAATGTACACATGCGCCGTTATGTCGCGTCTCGCTGTTTTTATCAGGGTTTTGCGCCACCAGCGTTGCGTTTTAAGACGCGTATCAAGTTAAAAATAGTTTAGCTGTTAAAACGCTTTTAGCTGTTGAGCTCCCCGCGTTGACGGCTACATTTTGTTGTGAGCTTTATTTAAACGCAAGGCTTAACGAATCGATTACAGCGCGCTTACAGTGCAGCAAGTTTGTTTATTGTGACGCTATTGTGTTAGCGTTGTAGTTGGTCGCGTCGCGTCCAGTGTAGATGGGTTGTAGGATGAACAGGCGTGGGGAGGGTTTGGCTGGCCAATGCGCCAGTAGACGCCAATGGCTTGAAAAGCCGCTTCTGTGTGCATGATAGTATGAAGACGCTGCGACTCTCAGAGGCGTAGAGATTTAACACAGCTGCGATTACGAAAATATTCCGTATATCTGATAATAAATGGACAGACTAGGAGTAGAAGCATTCGCGATCCACTTGTCACCAAGGGAGAGCAATTATTGGAAATAATGGGGAATACAACACCCAAACCACTAATAGGTAGGAGATGGCTTGGTTGATCGTTTGTTCTGCGACAGAAAGCAGAAGCATTTTTGTATGATTTAATGTGGATAGAGATGTTTCATATCTTGATTTCTTGTATAAACATAAATATAATACTAGCTTCTGTACTATATTGGGATGACAGTGCGCGCTGCGTAGGAGTGAGAAGATGACGGGTGATGTTCAAGTTATTCAAAGACCCTGCAAATGTGTCATTGCTTAAAGCTGTCTAATTCATTAAGAGTAACAGCACCCTTTATGTTTACATATTCTTTTTTTCTTGTTTTGTTTTTTTGGTGGATGTTGCGTTGCGTTGTTGCGAATATTTGGACTCTTTCTCCATGCCTCTCATGAATGTTGTTCACCTTCTTCTGTAGATATTACATATTTGTCTGGATTTAAACTTTCAGCAAAGGAGTTGATATATTCTCTAGTAACAAATGGGTGACTTATTATCACTTATTAAAGAACCTTACTAAAGAGACCACATAAGTTGATGCTGATAATAAACTCTGCAGTTCTGCAGAAGATGAGAATTCCCACATCCATGAGAAAAGCTCTGTATTTCTCTTTGCTGAATTCAAATTTGTTCCGTCATCCAGATTGAATATACACAGCGTTTTCCTTAAGCATACCTTATGGACACACAGTTTCCATTTAAAGCCTAGATTTATCCTACTTGATCAGTGTAAGTTCAAATAATGGCATTTTATGGGATTTACCTACAAGTGAACTTTATCTGTCTGTGGTTAAAGTATATGCTGTCTGAGGGCACATTGACAGTTTGGAAGATATTTTTATGTTTGAAATAAAATTTTAGAGTTTTGACCATTTTAAAAACAAAGGTAATTTCTGAGGTAAATAGAATAAAGAAATATTTCAGATTACAGCTCTGTAATCAAATGAAAAAAGTGCGTTCCAAGATGTTCTTGCTCTAATTAAAGCACAAGATGGTCATCGGCAAACCAAATATTACGAAATTCCAACATTTGTGTTAATTTTTCACTCAGCTTATTGTGCAAATAATACAATTTGCAAAAAAAAGGTTGTATGAGAAAAATAATAAAAAATAATTTTCACGAGTGGTCTCAGAATTTAGACCCTGCTGTTGAAAATTTTGACACTGCACATAAATAGGTTTAATAAGATATGTAATTGGTCGATTCTACATTATCAGTAAAGTTAATCACATGGCACATGGCCGGCACATGTAAGCTCACAGTATGCATGTATATCGAAAGGTTAGAAATGAGCCACAGTGTTTGAGTGGCGCTGCTAGAGTTCTGCTGATCACTGACCTCAAAAGAATATTCTTTGTTTTCATATTCACAAATAAAGCTCTATCTGGTATCCATTAATTCTCATTGTCTGCTCAGTCCCCACCCTCTAGTAACTAGTTCTGCCTAGAGCAGTTGCTTTCTGAAACTGGAATGCTGAAGAACTTTTGTGCCCCCCACAATGAACTGTATGATGACACTAAAATGGGTACATCTGTTGATTAATGATTTACTTCTAGTCAAACGTGCTGAACTTGTGTCTTAAATATGATTAAATATAATTAAATGTATCGCTTGATTTCCAGGTTAACTCAGAAACACAGCATGTTTGGGTGTGTGTGAAACACAATGTTGGATCAGGTCACAATACATTTTTAGAACAGTCTGGAAACACATGAATGCATTCATCTCTGTGTTTTCATCACATTTTTTTTCATTTTGGCAATTTTGGCAATATTAGATGCCGTTGCCCGACTGGCTGAATTATATGGGTATTTCTTATACATATCTTAGACAGTGAAAGACAAGAAAATTCAAGATTTAACCTACAGACATTTAACCCTGCATGGATTTGACTATACCAGAGTTAGCAAATACAATATTTAAAACTATCTATCTGTCTGTCTGTTGCTGATTTGTTGACCTTAACTTGTCTGTCAGCATGTGGCAGCATATTTACGTGAAAACTGTACACCATAAAGGACACTTTAAAAACAAACTGCAACATGCAGTTCATCAATGTAAAAAACGTGTCTCCTTCTAGCCACCTGAACACTAGCCATTAGGTGGTAGTGACTTTGTGCCAAAAAATTTTATAATGTTTCAGTGGACTTTCAAACTTTGCTTTGCTTGAGAAAGCATGAAAATACACAGTTACGGCTTTTTCATTTGATTTAGTCCAATTCGATTGCCATCAAATACAATTTGATTTTCAGTAATCAGGATTACCAGAATACCTACAAAACTGGCACAGATTTGCACAAAATTATCGTTGTTTGCGGAAAAAAGAATTTACGGACAATTATGAATGTATTACCAACATTTTATTTTGCAAGCTTTACGTAACACTTCAAATGACAAGGGAATTTATAGTATTGTTAATATTTAGACAGGCAGTTTAGTTAATGTATCAAATTAATTGCAAACTAATCACACATCAATTTGGACTGAGCAATTAATCCCTAAATATAATTTGGATTCAGAATAAAACTTATTACCAAACTTTTAAGGCTACAATGTGACCATGATGTTGTTTTCTAAAGCTGCATTTGAAGTGGCATTTAGGTTGGTGTAGAATGGAGGTAGATGCCCCGCTTAAGAAAAATGTGGATTTATTTTTTAAAATGTAACATATTCAGATTTTAGACTTTAACATGTGCACAGCAATGATGCAGCAGCCAAAGTGTAATTATCGGAAATACATGGAAACATTTGATAATTTAGTTGCTTAAGCACAAAATGTAAAATAATATAAAGTAACATTTATATTGTTTTTAAAGTGGCATTAATGTAAATACTAAAGTAACTACTCTATTTAAAAATTGATTTGGACAATTTTGTTAAATAATTTAATAACCAGTGACAGACAAAGCAGAAAGATTCATCTGAAAGGCAAACTTATTTTATGACCTAAGAATATTTACATATTTAATTGCCCATGTTTTTAGTAAAGAAATGTAATAGCAACCCTATGAATGCAAGTGTAATGATTTTACTGAACTATATGTTTTAATGAAAGCTTAATGAAAGGTTTTGATGAAAGTTGTATGAAATAATTCATGGAAATGTTAAATAACCCCCATTAATTACAATTAATGTAGAACATGTCACGGCTGTGCCGTCAGGAACGAAGGAGAAACGAGCACTCGACGCACAGGAGATAATTCCACAAGGACATTTAATAAGTAAATACTTCAAATACTCTGGAGAAACGTAGAATCACAGGATACACACAACCACAGACACTTAAAGACCAGACAGGGAACTAAACACAAGGTGGAACTTAAATACACAAACTAATCAGTACATACACAGGTGATGACAATGAAACAATCAGGGCAAAACAAGGAGGGCGTGACTCGGGTGACGAGAGGGCTGAGTCCAGGGAGCACATGGTGAATCACAACATAAACACACGATGACAAAAAGGATACGTGACAGAACAATTATTATTATTATTATTAGTATTATTATTATTTTGAATATTGAATTTTTCACTGAATCATAGGCTCACTTGATTTGTTCAAAAACATGGATTCAGTCAGAAACGAAACACCACTGTGTGTTTCTTGGAAAGCCACAACAGTTCTGATGTGGTTTTCTTTAGAAGTATTTTCTTTAGCAAACTGATCAAAAACAGACAATACTTGGCAATATAAACTAATTAACTTAACTTTTGTATAAAATCAGTGTCACATTTGCAATCATGCTTATATTTGGGGGAAAAAAAACAGCACTCTAGCTTGTGTGATATTGTTACATTTTTTCATGTGATATAACACAACAACCCAGGGGCATTTTCCCCCTAATATCTTGAATTTTAGGGACATTAAAACTGCATTCTAATGGGCTACATCATACAGTCAGTAGACATCCTGTATGTTTGGCAGCAACTGCATGCAATGCAAAATGACGTACAGGTCTGGGTGGGGACGCATTAAATGCCTTAATAATTTTTTACATAAATAATCATAGCAAATTGACGTGTTAAATCAACAGCGCTAGTACTATGTATCACATAACCAGCTTTTCTGATGTGGTAAACTTGCTCTGTAGCTCACCTGATACAGCATTACACTTGTGATGCAGAGCCTGAAACACTAGTAACAATCAAAGAGCACAAAACAGCGTGGCTACTTGAGTTTTTATCTCATGTTTGCTTGTATTAACATGTTAGGTTTAGTGTGTAGGGCTCAGTGTAGGTGGTACATTACTTTCAAACATGATAAAGCATTTTCCTTTTAGTGTCACTCGCTGGACATTTCATTTACAAACTGCCGTGATAAATACAACAACCAGCATAAAATGTTGCCAGATTCACATTCATCTGTTTTGGATAAAACTGAACATGCCATTAGCGCCACTCATTTCACTTTGAAAGTGTCATGAAATGTGCAAGAAGCAAAATAATATATATATATTTTTTAAATGTAAGAAGAACGCATGCTGTTCCACTGAATGAGGATTGGCAATATGCAATTTGTGTTTCACTATTTTTTCATTTAAAAATAATCTTGGTCTTCAGATCTGTTGTCACTTCTCTGTACAACTGTATGGCAGAAGACCTGCATATACTTGTTTGTATCTGAACACTTATGGCATAGACAGAGCTAAAGACTCTTGTGTGCTAGGAGATAGGAGTCAAGGGACTGGACAGTGGCATTGTCATTAGCCACTGCTCTGATTGGATAGTGTAGGCCTATATTTGGAAGACACCAAAACCATGCTCTGCTTCACAAGTGGTGTTTATGGCTCTCATCTCTCCTAAGCCTATACACAAATCAGCGGAGAGCTCTTTTAATCACAGCCTGTGAGGAGGTGACTGTATTTTATGACTTCTGCCTTAGATCTGTTGATGAAAAACACTTCAAACCTGCCATTTTAGCCCATCCACAAACTACAGTTTAATACAGTTTATTGCTAGTGAATCGAAAGCGGAAGACATGACTGAATGGAAAGTAGTTATATACTTCTGCATTTTTTATGTGTGTAGAAGAAGCATGTAAGCATGTCTTTTTTGCGGCATCGTTTTGAATACAGTGCTTATATTTTACTGAAAGACAATGAAAATCGTAATCATAATGACAGTGTGCTGCGTACTTTCTCAATTATTCCCATGAAGAAGTCCAATAACTGTGACACACACTGACAGAATACAACAACACATGCTACAAATGTTTCACTGGTTTGTTCAATGGCAGTAATATGCCTTAAATACATTTAGATATAATGCATAACTTGGTAAAATTGGCATGGTGCGCTGTTTGTACATAGATTAGAGCTAATCGGTGCATAAACAGTAGTTTAGGCAGAGTTAAAAGCAAGGTACAGTGAATCAAATGTTAAATGAAACACTACTGAAGAACTAATTGTCTTGGAATACTGATACAACTTTTCTTTATGTAAAACATTACTTTCTGTTCTTTTGATTTTAGTATGAAATATTACAAAATTAGGCACAAATTTAGCTTAAGTATATGAGTTTGCACTTGTAAAGTGCTATTTAAGACACATCCAGTTTTTGTTCTACTGTAATTCAACAGTATGCGCAGTGAATTATGGGAGTATTGTCAACACTGTCATCATCATACTCCTTAGTGCTGCTGTTTATATGCCATTGTTTCCTGGAATAGTGCCCTTGAGAGATGCCTATAGTGAAAACCAGTGCATGCGGTTTGCATAGACTAAACAACTATGGAATAAAGGCTATACACTGGGATCCAAAAGTTTTATGCCACTAGTAAAAAAGTTCTTGTTTATTACTAGATATTTATTCTTTTCAAATTATTATTTTAGTAATTTGACTGTAAAGTTTAATTAAAAAATTGATTTAGAGTTGTGGAGTTTCACAGTGAACTTTCAGAATCCTACAACTGTTTATTTCCAGGTTTCAACTGAAAAACAAAAAGTCTCACATTTTCAAGTACAGGCTTTTAAAATCCCACTGTATTTATTTAAGAGGGCTGTATGCATTCGGTATATGTATAAAATGCCAATATATATTTAAATTCAATTAAAATGATAAAATATATTTCTTTAAATGCCATTGTAGGCCCTCAATAAGAAATAACTTTATGCATAAATTTATTTGCCATTTGTGTGTATTATATTACATGTATCCTGTTTCTTTTTACCTCTTTCTAATGTGCTCTATTGCTTTCATTCCAACAGACGCCAGCCTACAGCATCGCTCAGTGGCCACTCGGCAGTACTGCACTGTTTCCAACAGTGGAGTAGAGCGCCGCACCTCTGCTCCTCCAATCAGCATCGAGTCTCCTCGTTTTCACCCCCATGCCAAGGGCAAAAATATTCGACTGGACACGCAGCTGCGCCGGGCCACCCGGAAGAACAGTTTCTGCAATGGCATCACCTTCAGCCAGCGTCCTGTGCGTTTCTATGAGAAGGTACGGTTGCGCCTCTCAGGTGTCCACACAGGCTGGAGCGGAGCTCTTCGTTTTGGTTTCACCAGCTTAGACCCTAGCGAGCTTGCCTTAGCTGACATCCCCAAATATGCTTGCCCCGACCTGGTGACGCGGCCAGGATACTGGGCCAAGGCCCTGCCTGAGAGACTGGCCATGCGGGACAATGTTGTGGCTTTCTGGGCTGACAGACATGGCCGGGTCTTCTACAGCATCAACGATGGCGAGCCCATCCTCTTCCACTGCGGTCTAAGTGTTGGATGTCCACTCTGGGCCATCATAGATATCTACGGAATCACACAAGAAGTTACATTGCTGGGTGGGTACTCGGATAATCTAATTCAAATCTGAATGTTCATTTATTCTTTAATGTTGCAGAAAACATGAGTTGGTGTGAAAGAATTATAGCTTTCTGTGGGTTTGTTAAAATGACAGGGCACACAGCTGTGGTCTCTGGCACCAAAATGTTAGCAGCAGAACCTTTAAGTCCTGTAAGTTGTGAGGTGGGGCCTCCATGGATCGGACTTGTTTGTTCAGCACATCCCACAGTTGCTCGATTGAAGTGACACACACTCGGCCATCCATGTGATGTAAAGGAAAATGTGATTCATCAGACCGGGCCACCTTCTTTCATTGCTCCGAGGTCCAGTTCTGATGCTCACATGCCCACTGTTGGCACTTTCGGTGGTGGACAGGGGTCAGCATGGGCACCCTGACTAGTCTGCCGGTTCACCACTGTTCCTTTCTTGGACCACTTTTGATACTGACCACTGCAGACTGGGAACACCCCACAAGAGCTGCAGTTTTGGTAATGCTCTGACCCAGTTGTCTAGCTATCACAATTTGTATGTATGCATATATGTATTAGCAGCTCATATTATTTAATAGCACTTTAAGAGTTATTCAGTTCTGTATATATATATTTTTTTTAAAGGAAATATGTAGTTGTTTGATTGCATGCACTTAATTATTGTCCTAACCAACTCCTAACCCTAAACATGCCTGCTGGTAACCCTTTTGAAATATTTAACCTAATTTATTTCAATATATTATATATATGTACTCTGGTTTTAAATTCAGTTTTCTTGGAAAGAAAGACTTGTATCTTTGCAAGACTTCAGTTCATTAGCCGCAGCACTTCACATCTGATGTGTGACACAAGTGCAGTAAACGGTAAAACAATTGCGCTACAAATGATTGTGTTCATTAGTACGTTAATAAATGTAAGATCATTTGAATACAAATACCAGTTTAGAACATTCAGCAGGACAATGAACTGTTTTGCACAGCTAAATAGGCTAAATGGAGATTGGCACCGCCTTGAACACAAGTTTATGCCAGCTCTTGCATAAAAATAAGATGGAAAGATAAAGAATGAGTAGTTACCATGGATCTAGTCTTGGCTTCTGTTTGTTTGATGTTTGCATCAGGTCTCCTCTAGATGGCACCGTCATAAAAAATAGGGTCCTAGAAGTGCGGTCCTGACTGCAGCCTCCAGTTGTGCAGGAACACTATTAATTTTTCCTGCTTCAAACAAAGCAATTTTGAGGATAAAATGTTCACTTGCTAATATATCCCACCCACTAACAGGTGCCATGATTAAGAGATAATCAGTGTTATTCACTTGAATCACCTGTCAGTGGTCATATTATGTTATGCCTGATTGGTGTGTGTGTATATGTACATATATATATATATATATATATATATATATATATATAGTTATATTGCCCCAAATAACACTCCATCAGCACTGCAATTCTAGAAACGTTTGTGCATGAAATTGCTGCTGCAGGAAGGCCCCACAGATTTGCAATATGCCACTGGTTTTCATATACTTTTGCAACTCTAAGTAGGTCAAAGAAGGGTCATCTGGGACATCTCAGTCGAGCTGTGACACTTCAAGCTTTACTTCGAATGAAGCTTAATGTACATTCCCTGATACTTATAGAAGGCCATGTGTAATAATATATACTACATACTACTTATTTTATTCTCATCATACAACAGTAAAATAAGTAAATATGTGAGAAAAAAGAATCTGTGTATTATTCGTTCACTCATTTTTTGCTTTAATATTGAAAGTAGAAAAATGAGAAAACAGCTCCTTTTTCATTTTTTTTTCCCCAAAAAACAAAAAAACAAGAAAATGTTTCGTTTTTCGTTCAGGGATAGAGAAATGAATAAACGTCTGCATGTTTGCAGGAATTAAATGTCCCTTTCTGTTGATTGGTCAGTTGAAGATCAAACCGTGCCGTAATCAGTACTTCTGCAATTTCTTGCAGCAGAATAATAGTCCTCCGCTGCTGTTGTACAGATTCTTAACATGTTTATTGCAACTACATTTAATCTTTTTATCATCAAACGACCAGACAAATGAATGACTTGACCGGGGCAGAGCCTAGACATGGCTTTCTTCTGTGTAGATATAAATTCTATGCTTTGCATCAGCTGGGCATAGCAGGGTATAATATGACGGCTGTCATAGCCTACCCTGATCCGCTAGTAAGTTTGTTTGTTTAATTAATTACTTTTAAATTAAATATTTTAAACACTAATATAAAAAAATACTTCAGTATTCGCATTGAACAAGAGTGAATGGTTTGTCTACGTTTTTTTTTCATCACTGTTGTTGTAATGTACTGGGAGGCCAGAATGTGCATCCATCAACAGAAACATACATTAGACCAGTGGTTCTCAATCCTGGTCCTGGGGGCCCCCTGCTCTGCACATTTTGCATGTCTCCCTTATTTAACACACCTGATTGAGATCATCAGCTCATTAGTTCAGTTCATGGATCTCTCTCGTAATGAGTTGATGATCTCAATCAGGTGTGTGAAATAAGGGAGACATGCAAAATGTGCAGAGCAGGGGGCCCCCAGGACCAGGATTGAGAACCACTGCATTAGAC
Source organism: Labeo catla (assembly GCA_012976165.1). Taxonomy (NCBI): domain Eukaryota; kingdom Metazoa; phylum Chordata; class Actinopteri; order Cypriniformes; family Cyprinidae; genus Labeo; species Labeo catla. The sequence goes on along the minus strand of VONZ01000371.1, from coordinate 223,300 downwards.
GAACCCTGTTTGTTTTACTTGTTGTTATTTATAACAAACCATATTACAGATGCGCTGTCAGATTTAAGTTGATCTGCGGTCCTAGTGCGTGCCTAACCGTGCGTGGAGTTTTTTTTTGTTCCGTCTCTAAAGCATATCTGTGGTAAAGTGTTGTTCGGTGTCAACTCTGGCTTTAGAACTAGCAACAAATTGTTAGAATAACCACCATTTCAAGAGTGGATTTAACATACACCTTTAAAAATAAAAGTTCCAAAAGGAGGCTTTTGTTGTGATGCCATAGAAGAACGATTTTGGTTTCCCCAATGAACCATTTTAGACAGTTCTTAAATTTTTTTTTAAAGCTCTGAAGAACCTTTTTTTTGGCTATTAAGAATCTTTTGTGGAATGAAAAGGTTCCATGCATGTTAAAGGATTTTTATGGAATTTTTTACGTATTTTTAAAAGTGCATGATTAGATTGCAGCATTACAGTTTTGTGAAACTACCTCTAGGAGGCTACACAGACACACAGAAGGGATAAATATATCAGAGAAATGTGTCAGCTGAGGTGGTGTGATTCTCCTTCTCACCCAGATAGACAGCTCTGAAATGTGCCAGTCAAATGAGCCTCGACAGCCTCAGAATTAGAGGACTAAATACAAACCAGTACACTGGACATCAGTGTCTGTCCATAGTAACAAAAAAGTGTGTGCTGGGAGTACACTGTATGCATAAATACTAATGAGATCACAGATTTTATAACTAAACATTGTTTGTTTGTTTTTTAAGTTTCCCATTTGAAGACACTAAATATTCTAAATCTGAGAATCGGAGTCAGTAAACTGGACCTGATTCTTGTTTTATCTTTCTTTCTTTTGTGCCTTTTGTCCAGTGCTGACGGACTTTGTTTGCTTTCTGTCTGTGTGATGTTTTCAGTGAATATTCCACCTCGGTACTGAACTACCTAAGCCACATTTTTACCATTACAGTAAGCCAAATCCATTGCTAATTAAATAGCTCTCACCTGATGGATTGTGTGTGTAGTCAACTGAATAGTCAATATTCTCTGATGTTGTCCTGACTAGATCAGCCAGGTCCAGTCACTTGGGGCTTGGAAGGAATTCTTTCAGGTTCAGATAATAGGTTATAAGAAGTAAATCTCTCTGTGTCTTGTTTTAAGAGAGGTTTAAGCGAATCACCATTTGAAATGGTTTTGGTTTAATAAAACACTAACTCATAAGCAATAAATTCAAAATAACAGCGAGAAAGTCTTCACCCGAGGTGTGGCAAGGAAGAAGATCAAAAACTGCCATTTTGTAGTCGGCTATAAGCATCACTTTCATATAAGTCACACATTTTGTACATACATACACACATACGCATCACTCTTTGTGTGGGGGCCCTCTATTGCCATGGCAATTTCTAAGCACATGATACGTGCAGTTTCACACTTGCGAGTGTCACAAGTTCAACCTGGAAAACTGCAACATCACCCTAAGTGTTACAAATTCAGACTGTACAAACACATTATCTTCAGTTGCAATCAGACAAGCCCATTCTTATCTTAATTAACTTTCATAACACTTCTAGGATCTTAAGCAAAGCATATTTTCCCATACTGCAATATCATACTTCTGCAATTAAATGCAACGTATCTTTGTAGCTAAGAAAAGTGAAATACAAGCATCATCTTTATAATCATCTTTTTTAGGAGGTCCATCTGCAACCATGTTGCAAATGCATCCCCTTTACAATATAACAACATTTTGTTTGAGCTCTTCTCACCTCTCACATACACTTTACATTTTAATAACCCTTAGAGGTGAGAGCAGTGGTTTGAAGTCTTAATGTTTCCAAATCATCCATAACAGAGTTTAATTCAGAATAAAAATCATTCAAAGCAATTAATTCTCTCAACAACTTTATTATTCTCTTGTTTATGTCTCCTTGCTTTCTGATCAATCGAATTAATTCCCTTAGTTTAAAAATCATCCTCTGATGCACCTCCGGTTCTCTCTCGTCCTTGCCTCTGACGTTTCCTCCTTTCCTCTTTCTTATCCTGCTTGATTTGCCGCCTCTGTAACATTTCTACAAACAGGTCGTCCAGGTAAATTTCAAGTTTTTCTGGGTTATTATTAATATTACCCCTATGAGATTGTTCAGGAAATGGCACATTAACATTGCCAGCGGATACAACATCTGGCAAGATCATTGACCGTGTTTGGTCAGGGCTGCTGTGTTCCTAGAGAAAGGGTCCCTTGCCTACCTGAAAAGCTTACAGAACCCAGACCTATAGGAGATGTTTTTCCTATGTTGTCACTTTTGTTGGCTTACAAAGAGAGATTTATAGGCAGAAAAATTTATTGATTTGTTTCAAAGTTTTAAAAAGTCTTAAAATTATCTTTAGTCTATGCCCTATATCTTAAAACATCCAGTCCTTAATTATATTGTTTTATTGTAAAAACATTTAGCTAATGAATGATTCACTGGCTACGAAGTTTGACCAAACACGTAATGTTAACACAATCAGAAAATTCATTGTTACAGATTTTGCTGTCAATTTATTTAAAATGTAGTGTTTTGTCTACAATGATTTTATTTAATTACATCAGTTTGTTGTTTTAGTCAACCTGGAAACAACTTAAAATCCTTCACAGACCACCAATGGTTTGCAGACTACAGTTTGAGTGCCCAGTTATGTTGAATGTCAGGTTACATTGATGTACAAAACGCAAGAATTTATGTTTACAATGACATACGGTCTCACATTTACTTATTTATTACATGAGAGTGGGCCAAAAGAGAACATAAGCACTGCTTATGACAAACAACAGACTATAGAGCACAAGTAGTTCATTTTCACAAGTCACAAGAGAGGCTACGTTGAGTTCAGAATCTCTGCGGATGCAGTATTGTCTGATCTGAGCTTCATATACATTGATTAATTTCAGCTGGTGTTAATACACAGTATGTGACCATCCAATTGAATGTGATGTATTCAAATCAAAACTATGGGTGCAATATAAAAAATATCTTTTTTTATTGTTATTATTATTTTTTTATTCTAAACATCTGCTACTTCTGTAGAATAGCTATTTAGAAGGCAGAAATTATTATTTACATTGGTTGCATTCGAGAGTTGAAAACTGCTTTCTTTGCTGGCAGCATTTAGGGGTAGGAAGGCAGCAAGGCATGTCAGAATGCAATGATCGTGTGACATACTGTCTCCTGAGATTCCTAAATCTGATCAGTTTTTGAAGGCATGCAGCTCAGATGTTTCCTTTGCTGCCTATTATTCCACAATCCCACATTGACTGTTAAGCTGAAAAATTAAAATGGTGTGTAAAATTTGCGGTTGGTGGTCAGTTTGTGTAAATGTATGTTTTAGGTTTTAGGTTTTGTTGTAGATCATTCAACCTTTAAGTTGCTTCTGAATCTAATCAGAACACTAGCTTAGCACTTAGAGCCTTGTGTATAATATGTTCCCTCTAAAAGTACAGGTGGTCATTTGTCCTACTGGGAGCTATTCATTCATCATTCATTCGTCACACCAAGGTCAATATATGAAAGATAAATGCTCTTGTTGGAGGCAAAAACAAACATGGTAGCTTCACAAACAAATTTAGAGTTCATTACAGCTGCAGTTAAGGGGCAAATTGCAGATCCTGAGTTTGAAAAGAGTAAAAGGCATTGTTATTAGAGCAGAAGAAATGAAAGTGGTCTCAACTTGTTATTACTTAATGATTCACTGGTCTTTCTTTTCTCTCGCAGAGAGCACGTTTGCTGAGAGCGTGGGCACAAGCTGTCTGAGTAGCACTCGACTCAGTGCCTGTCTTCCCCAGAGCAACCACGACTCGGCCAACTACAGCAACAACCAGCTAGAGAGCAACCAGGCTGCAGCAGCTAAATTTGCCACACTTCAGCTCAGCAACTACAACCAGCTCATCCCCTGCTGCTCCACTTCCTCTATACCTTCTTCATCCTCCTCCTTCAACGTACAGAGAGCCCCCCGTGGGCTCTCAACACCCCTTGACGCTAACCTGCATTTTCACCCAGTGCGAGGCCCTGACGTGGTTCTCTCGAATGATCGCACAGTTGCATGTACCCACTTCCTGGACAGCAGCAGGACGTTGATGTTCAGTGACAGGCCCGTCCGGGTTGGCGAGACTCTGTACGTGGAAGTGGGCCATCTGGGCTTGCCCTACTTTGGGGCTCTTCTCTTTGGTATGACCTCTTGCGATCCAGGCACCCTCAATGCTGGAGAGCTGCCAGCTGACCCAGAGGTGCTTCTGGACCGCAAGGAGTACTGGGTGGTCTACAGGGGTTTTCCTGTGCCAGCGGCTGGTGATGTGCTCAGCTTTACCTTTCTGGCCAATGGGGAGGTGCATCACGGTGTCAATGGAGGTGCTCGCGGTCGTCTCCTGTGTGTCGACTCCTCTCAGGTTCTGTGGGCCTTCTTCACATTGCATGGAGCTGTTAACCGCCTCAGAATATTAGGTAGGATTTAATAAATGTGATGATAAACATCTGTGAATTATACAAGTTGTTATTGCATGACATGTATAGATGTTCATTACACTACAAGTGTGGAAACATACATTAATTTTACTTAATAGTATAATAGAATAATAGTGAAGACATCAAAATTACAAAATGACACAAACAGAAGTATGAAAATTATGTAGTGACCTAAATCGTTCAAGCCAAGTGCTTTTATATTTAAGCTGCTTTTTTTGTCTAGATGTCAGCTAGACAAGCTATATTTTAGCTTTGCTCAAACTATTGCTTCTGTCAACCAACTTTTTTTTCTCTCTCTCTTTCTCAAAAAGTTTATGATATCCTGAGATACAAATTCAGTGTCTAAACCTTATATCAAATTACTCTTAGGATGGCCGTTTACATATTACATTTATGGGATTTTTAGTATTTTTAGTACAACTGTAGAATGAACCTGTTGTGCATATGCTAGTGACAATGAGTTCAATTTAATATATACTATAGTTTCTTTATCACTGGAAAAATAGATCATATTCTGTTTTTCATTCAGGGATCCTTGTCCCATGACTAATAAAGGCAAACTTGTCATTCAGTCAACGTTATTTTAGAATGACGCTTTTCTTTTGCCAGTGTTTTCCAAAATAACTGAGTCCAATTATGATTCAGAACAGCATCGCATACTGAAAAAATGCAATAGTAAAACAGTTCTTACTGTTTCTGTTTATTTTAATTAAATGATTATATCAGATAAAATCCTAACGTAACATTAAAAATTAAAACTCACATCAATTGGACAATTACAAAGATTTGGTCTTAAAAGAGGGTCTTAATGTCTTAAGCCCGAAACACACTGCACGATTTTCGGCCCAGACAAAAGCATTGTAAAACAATCATGGTGATTTCTGTGATCGTGGCTCCTAATCTGTGGTCCTATGGGAGAGGTTCAAAAGATAAGATAGCCGACGACCAAAGATAGCCGACGATTATTTTCTAACAGTGTCAGAAATTTAGCCTGATCATCACACAGTGTGTTTGCTGCCACTACCCACATTTACTGACCAGCCAATAAAAATGCGACATGAATTTAATGTGACATGGTGCTAAAACTTAAGACTGCTTACCTCAAGCTCTTATTCCTCTCTTTTGCTGCTTTCACTTTTTCAGCACACATGAAAACTACAACTGCCGAAGTGTGATTAATTATGCTCTTTTTGTTTATCACTTGCGATGTTGATGACGTTTTATTCTTCTATATTAACGTGCGTCATAGCCTAAGAGTCAGTAGGTGTCCTCATCGTACAGTTTACATGCATGTTGTACCCAAGTAAAATAGATCCTTGTCGCACAGTGTGATCAGCAGTGATCTTATAGGATTGCTAAAATCATCCAGTGTGTAGAAGGCTTTAAAAACAGAATGTGGTAATGCTGCCTGGAATGTAAAATGGAATATGTTGCCAACATTTAAGTCATAAGGCACAAGAGGCCATGCTATATTGTAAGTATAGACCGTGACCAAAAAAAAAAAAAAAATAAAATACTGTGATCGTGTTGTAGCTGATGTTACACTGCAGGAAGTAATATAAGAGATACATTTGTAATGTAATAGAGAAACGTATGTATATATTTTTTAATATTTTGTTGAAAATCATTCTGCCATTGTCAGCTGGAGGTGATTTTTCAGTGACTGTTGTAATTAAGTTAGATATCCATGGTGGTAAATTATGTTCTTTTTGTCCATAAGGAACTGTTCAGGCCAGCCCTCCCACCTCCCCATCAGTGTCTCAGGTATCAACGCCTGATGACAGTGACTCTGATCTGGCTTTCACTGTCAACAGATCCTCATCAGCATCTGAATCCTCTCTAGGTGAGTCTCAAGAAGCTCATTCATCAGCCTACATTCAGTTCTGAAACACTGGATGAAACAAAATGCTAATTCTAATATCATGAAATGACTAATTTAAGTCAGCCTAAAATCTACTAAAATGTTACTTCCATTTAATTGCAACTTTAATAGAGCTGTAGATGTTTCTTTTTAACCTTTAACATTCCATGCTGTGGGGTTTTCATAGCATGAAACGAAGAAACGGCTGCACGGGCTGTAAAATCCATATCTCGGTGCTTTTTGGGTGTGGGTTAATTCAACTCTTAAAACCATATTAATCCAAACCATTTGAAAGTTCACGGAATGATATTAAAAAGGCCTTTATTCCATCATGGCTTAAGTATTTAAAAGCAGGTAACAAGTAACCGCACACCGACGCGCTGTGGCTAATAAGCCTTCATCAGGGTGATGAAGCAAGCATTTGCAAGCAAATTTTGACAACATTAACTCCAGACATCACATTCCGTAAGCTGTTCTCACATGGTTGAGGTGGCATCACTTGTTGTTTTAACATTTAGAAGAGCTATCTTGTACAAGATATGAATTAGACTTTTTTTCCACTCAAGCAGGATTATGATGTTGTTTAATGTGTTACTTTTCAGTGACTGCTCCCAGCTCTCCTCTCAGTCCACCTGTATCACCGACTCTTTCCTCATCAGATGCGCCCCTGAGCGGCAAGAGCAGTGAGTGCACAGTGTGCTTCGATCAGGAGGTGGACACCGTCATCTATACATGTGGACACATGTGTTTGTGTAATGACTGTGGACAGAGGCTCAAGAGACAGATCAATGCGTGTTGCCCGATCTGTCGGAGACCCATAAAGGATGTCATAAAAACCTACAGAACATGAAGGATGATTCAGTGCAAAACTTGGTAGCTGTGGTTTAATATCTGGACTAAACTTGTAATTAGGACCGTGTACGTAGCTTTGATTTGTGTAGCATCAAGCTCTTGTCCATATTTCTCTCACCTCACATGTTAAGCACAGATCATCTGAAGCTGAAGATGATTTATGGTTTGAGAGTTAATCTCAATTTTGATCAGATACTTCTAGTGCCTTTAACATTGTTTATCATTTCTCAAGCATCACCTAATGAATTAGACAATCATTATCTGAGATGTACTGCATAGGTATGAATTAAAAATAATTCAGAGGGACCTCAAGGTATGAAGGAAAGAACGTTTTATTGTGTAAGTAAATAATACACAGGGCTACAAATATGATTTATATCTTATTTTAAAGGAGTAAAAAGCTATTGTTTGGCTTTCTGATTGCGATGTTAAAGTGAAGAAAGATTTGCGTTCTGACAGTTTAACCCCCAGTTTCACAGACAAGGCTTAAGCCTAGTCCCAGACTAAAATGTAAGCCTGGAGTGTTTCAAGTTAAAATATATCAATGCTTTTGTTTTGTCTCAAGATACACACCAGTAATGTTTTTTTTCTAAGTACATTTATAAAAATTACTTAAACGTCCTAATTGCCTAATCCTGGCTTAGTCTAAGCCCTGTCTGTGAAATCGGGCCTAAGGGTTTGGAGATTTGTTGCACTTATAACTAGAGGTAAACTCAGCACTAAAAACACATCTGTCCCTCTGAATGAAGTAATTTCAGGTGTGGATCTTGAGGACTTCGTTTTAAGAACAAAAATATTTTCTTTACATAACAGAGTGTTGTGGTATTGTATTGTATTTCATGTTTTTCCCAAGAATTTTGTTTGTATGTTTTGCGTTGGAATTTATTACATGGAAAATCTGCCATTTTCTTCTTACCTTGACATGTTGTGCATTTAGCAGTATAAAGTTAAACCATGAATACAGGTTTATTCTGTAATCTTTTTTTCTTTCTGGACTGTAAACTAAACAAGAATGCTGTAGAAATTGCAATCAATCCCATTTTAGATTACAATTAATTGTTCAGTCCAATTTTTTGTTTGGTTGACACTAATCAAACCAACCAATATATGGTTTAACAGTTTCATATTAGTTTCATATTATTGTCAGTAAAACCGGTTCTGAAGATCACCAGTATCTTTGTTGATATAAATAATGAATTTTGATTTCTCTTGCATTTCCTACAGTGGAAAACTGGAAATTCCCTACAAAGTGAATTGGAGGGCCATTATCCTGCTGATTGATCACTAACCTTAACAAGATAATTACTTGAGTTATTACTTGCAAATTACAGAAAGACTAACTGTTTAATTAGGGTTAAAACTAAAGTCTGCAGAACACTGACCCTTAAGCAGTGGAGTTGGAAAAACCTCATCAACAGCTCTCGGATGCAGCTCAGATATCAAACACATTTGGATTAATTATTTTGAATTTATTCAGAGATTAATGTTCTGTGACAATTTGCATATTCATTGTCATTGTCCCTCTGTGGGTAACACAGACATGATTTTCCACAGCCTCTTCATTTTCTTTAAAGTCAAAATTCAAACACCTGTCACCTTTTTCTAATTCTATGCTGAGGTTAATAAAATAAATAAATAATGATGATTACTACTTTAGATTAGTGAAAGGGCGAGCCGCCTCAGTTTTGTAATGTGCACCTGACCAGAAACAGCTAATATGTCAGCTGCAATATGTCATTTTGAATTATGGTTTGCTAACACCTTAGTTTAAGAAACACTCCCACATTCTCCCAAATAAAAAACACACCAGCATTTCCACTGTTCATTCCTTTTGGAATGTACTGTGGGTGTTTCATCTTGTTCAGTTCACACAGAGGTCAGTTATTTACAGGAGTGACAACTGCTTATTTGATTAAGCACTTACAGTAAGTGATAACTCACTTTTTTGATTCACATCACATTTACACCACACCACACATCATCGGAAATATCTCAGCAAGATACCTGGACACTTTATAGAATATACAGTTTAAAAACTGTATCTGAAACATCTAAAGCCAAGAGCAACAGAAACACCAGAGCCTTGTTATGACTGACAAGGTCCCTACTCAGTGTTCACTAAAGTTCACTTAAAATATTTTTGTAAATCATCATATATATAATATAATATAAATTACCATACGTTTGTGTAATATGATTGTATATAAAACAATAGAAATATAAACCTATTATTATTTTAATTCATATAAATTATTATATTTGAATGTGCTAAACTAAGTAATAAATGTCTATTATGGTGTTAATTATGAAAATAGATGGAATTTGGATATATTAAGGCAGGGGTGCCCAAACTCGGTCCTGGAGGGGTGGTGTCCTTAAGAGTTTAGCTCCAACCCCAAATAGACACACCTGAACCAGCTAATCAAGCTCTTACTAGGCATACTAGAAACTTCCCAGCAGGTGTATTGAGACAAGTTGAGATTAAATTATGCCTGCTGTGACCCACCTCAGCCCCAAAATATACAGTTGCTATTGCTGCGTAAATGCATTTTTTTCCACCTATGAGCAGGATTAAACAGTGTAAACTGGGCATTAGATGTGTATTTTATTTAACCATAGTCATGATATTTACACTGTAACTGCTGTGTTTCGTGCACTTTCTACCCACAAAACAACTGCATACAAAACACACCTGGGATTAATGGAAATCAAAAATAATGCTTGAGCATCAACTTGATTTTCACTACCTTTGTTTTAATCAAAAACCTATTAAAGTGCTGGAGCCATGTGCAATGACTGGTGTGTAAATTACCCTCTTTTCACTTGCATGGGATGTCAAAAGAGCCCACATCCTTTAGGGTATTCTGATCTGTAGATACAGTTTGTGTCCCTCTTTTAAATTAAATTGATGGTGTTTTTCACCTATTAACAATAGCACATTCAAAAACTTAACTTGTATGTTACATAATTATATATTATATATAATTTATATTTGTAGCACAAACTTTGCAATGATCTAACATAGTATAAGATTTGAGGGAGAAAACAGAACCAAACAGAACAGCTTCAGTATGCAATATTTATTCATGGATTAAACCATTACATAGTCAGGCCATAATGAATGAGACATGAGTACAATAAAGCTTGAAGACTAAAGGTCTGTTAAGCTTAATTATTATGCCATTCTTTTGCCACGCCTGTAGATGTTTGATTTAACACTGGCCTTGCTTCTGGATTAAAAATCTGGATTAAATCAAAGTCAGAGGGTCTGATGACAGATCTTTAAGCAATCCACTTTTAAACATTTGTTTAAAAATGTATGCACATTCAGACTTACCTGGCCGCAGCACATAGCGTACATTCATTGGCGTATGTTATTCCATTGGTTCCACACACGGGTGAGTAGTTCATTGGGCAAAGGTTAGCAGAGTACTGGCAATTAGGCTTGTAACAGAAAAGGGGGGAAAAAACACCGAGATTAAAAAAAAAAAGGAACTCAGAACAGCAATTTTACAACCTTTATTTACTCACCACTCTTGCTCCTTCAGATATGGCCACTGTTTGTGTTGAAAAGATAACAAAGATAACAGTTAACAGTTTTTATGATGTGACAAGAGGAAATATTCTGAGCAACAAAACATCCTACATTAGCATTACAAGTTCTCATGTGACAAATTAGCAACATCCTAACAACCGTTTTTTTTTTTTATCTTTTATCATTTTATTACTCACCCAGAACACAGATCATGACAATGACACCTCGTGCAAACATTGTTCCCAAACTGAGAGTCAACTCACTCAACTAATGCAATAAAACTGAACTAAGTAATTACACAATCAGACATTTATAGCAGCCATGCACACGCAGGCCGTCCATCCCACTGATTCATCACGTCATACATCATCAGAGGGAGGAACAAAGTATATTTACTAAGCACCTTTAGTTTGATAGATTTAGTTTACCTGGTAGATGTTTGTGATGTAATATAAACATTAACTTAATTAAAAAGTTAATTATGGGTAACACGCAATTTAATCTGATTCCCCCAAATCAATCAAAAACTATTTAACATGGGGAACTATTTAGATTTCTTCAAAATAAAAAAGTACAAAAATGTTCTAGGCCTATATAGGCATATATTTTTTGTGCACGTTTAAAAATGTGATGTAGAAATATCTGCAACTAGGTGCATCAGTCACTTTTCACTAATTTTATACAAAATAGGATCTGAAGGTATTAAAATTGTACTTCTGTTGCAAAATTTTAAACGTCAGAATATAATTCAAGAAAGCCGTAATGATACCCGTTGAATTATTACTAAGGGCTTTTACAACTTGGATTTTGTTTAATGTGAAAATATCATTTGTTTGTTGGACTTTATTTTTCATCATGCCTTACTTAATAAATGATATGCATATAAGATGACTTTACATCATTCGTAATGAATGATATTTAGAAATCATGAGTTTTATAAATTATATTTGCATAAGAGAAGCAATTGAAACAGTGTCAACAGTACAGTGTAATTATTTTCCCTTTGAAGGCAAGCTCTCAAGTTTAACTCACAGACTAAATATTTATTTTATTGAACAAATCAACAGCAGCATTTAATGTTCTTTAGTGCTGTATATAATCACCTTAAATGTATACACAAGTATTACAGTTTTTCTACAATAAATTAAAAACACACATGAATTTTTTGTCCTGTTTTAACTTTTCAAAGTAATGTGAATCATGTAGACTACTGGACAAAATGTTTGTTCTCTGAACACTTGTTGCCTTTATCATGTTCTGCTATTAGAGATATAACTTCACTGCACAAGAAAATGATTGGCCCATGCAGTGGGAGTAATGTTGTACTTTAGGGTTTATTCAATGTAATCCTGGTTTACTGGCGGCACTGTTGATATTAAATGCAGTGTGACATTGGAACTGCTATTATTTGCTTTTTTTGTACTGTTTGACTAATTCTCAGTTTGCTTTTGACAGTTTAATTTAAAAACCACCTAATAATTTATTTTTTAGCACTCAGTTTCTATTCAAAGTGAAATTATAAACAATTTAATCAAATATTGATACAATTATTGTTTTTGTAGCAAATTCAAATCTAAAATGTCTGCAACAAACGTGCCAGACTGGACTTCAACATTTCACATAGCTACAAAATATCAGAACTGTTGCCAAAAAAGTTGCTTCTGCCCCAGGATAGATGTTCACTCAGTTCAAACTCAGACCATTCACCCCATACTCTCCTAACGCCACATTTTTCCAACGGTCTCCATACACTCCAAGATTTCCATACACAATGTTCATATTAACTGAATAATGTCTTAATGTCCGAGCTAGGCAGTTTTCTTCTGATTCCATTTTCGTACAATAAATAGCTACATGAGTCATAATAAACAGGATCCATTTAAACTAAAGACAAAAAGTACGAAGTAAATATTTCTGCAAGTTTTTATTAAAGAATTGGAATGTTTTAAAAATGACACACAACAGGGGAAAAACACTTAATACATCTTAAGACAAAAAACATTAAAAAAAGCAGCATGCGGTTCCAGCCTTCATGTCGCATCTACAGAACATAAATGAGTGGATCCATCTCAGCATTCACCCATCTTGAAGATTAACGTGTTGACCTTGTCTTCCCTATAACAAGAGAGTCAAATCATTTTTTTTAAAGGACACCAGTAAGAACATTATAAACCGTAGATAAAAACAAAACACTACAAACTACTTACATATTTCCCAAACACAGCATGCATTCGTTGGAGTATGTGACTCCATCAGTACCACACACAGGGTTATATTCCCGGGTACATATGGGCAGGTAGTACTCGGAGCATTTTGGCTGTTAACATAAGTACACAGAATACATTAGATACGTAAAATTGTAAAATACAACATCATGAATAGGTTACAATCGTCAACCCACCTCTTTAGAGCCATCAGGGAGGACAGCAGATCTTGCCAAAGCTGTTTAGAATAATATAAAACACACACAAAGAAAAATATCATCCCGTTAGTGCCTGCTATGTATTTTTTTTTTTTTTTTGCAGTTTAGACTTAAAAGGATTAAAGAAAAGATAACGTCGTTTATGTTACAAAGCATGCTCTCAAAACATCAGACTTTGATGTTCCTTATCAAAATCAGTTACAGACTCACCTGCCAAGCAGAGTATCAAAACAATACGTGCCAACATGATTGTTTGTATGCAACGATGTGTTGACTGTGTAATCAATCACTGTGCTAGGTGTGCTGAGTTCCTTTTAAAGCACTTTTGCTCCCACCCACAGAGAGGTTACAAATTTACAAAGTGCGTCACTCGAATTCTAGTCAGCCAAAGCCTTTAATTTGAATATTCATTAAGCTGCCAGGAAGCTCGGACAGTGTGCCTCACTGATTGGCTGACAACCAGACAAGTGTAAGTGGGCGGTTGTCAGCTTGTCCAATAAAAATGATAGAAGTTTTGACTAATGCATATTCATTTTGTTACGTAAAAACGCTCACTAGGCAACGTGAGCAGCGTCTAATTACTAATCATAAGTTGTTATTTTTGCTTTGTTATATTTCTTATTGTTTTGTTATTTTGTATTTATGTATGTTATAAACTGGTTAATTAATAATAATAAAAAAAGTTGTTTTTTTGCCGTAGATTTTCAATACGCGAGCTGCACAAGTCTAACAGTACTATGGATTCATGGTTCAGGCTAGAAGGAACACAGCTCTAGCTTCTGGGCATGCACACATCAATCTATCGTTATTTTTGTCACACTGTACAACAATAAAACTGTTTTTTTATTTATTATAGTAAGGGCTAAGTTTAGGGTTGTGGTAGGTGTAGATGTAAAAAAAAGCACAATCCAATAGGTAGAACAATTCATTTCATTGTTAGTTTCCACCAAAAAAACAGTCATAAGGGTTAGTTTTTTGAAACTGAGATTTATACATCATCTGAAAGCTGCATAAAGCTTTACACTGACGTATAGTTTGTTAGGATAGGACAATATTTCAGCTATTTGAAAATCTGGAAAATAATAATAATAAAAAGCTGGAAAAATCGCCTTTAAAGTTGTCCAAATTAAGTTCTTAGCAACGCACATTACTAATAAAAAATAAGTTTTGATATATTTACGGTAAGAAATTTACAAAATGTCTTAATGGAACATGATCTTTACTTAATATCCTAATATTTTTTGGCATAAAAAATAGTATTGACCCATTGGCTATTGCTACAAATATACCCGTGCTACTTATGACTGGTTTTGTGCTCTAGTGTCACATATATAGTCTTACACTTAAAATAATTGGTATAAAATTATTTTGACGGTTACGTTCCGTTCGTTGTAGTTCAGTCAGTTTTCAGTGAAAATGTACGCCACAGCGCGACTCTTATTTTGAAAATCGTGGACTGACGTTTCACACTGCACGGTTGTTCAGTGTGTCTGTGTTTACATTCCCTGCTCAATCGTACTAAATCCTGAGATGAGCGGCTTTCTTTTCCAAACGGACACATACATTTTATAAAATACCAGTAATTATTAAAGGCAGTTTCATTACAGCAGGTGGAGGAAAGGGGTACGCGTCATCTTTCTCATCCAAAATGAAAATCTGTTTTTCACTAGTAGCCTTTATGAATCGGTCTTTGTATCTATGTCGAATAGCAGCTGCATAACAAAAACAACAACAAAAAAATAATAATAGGGAGTAATGTCATATGGGAGTAACTGTTCCTTGGTGATGGTTGCGTTGACTCATTCCTTCATTCTTTATTCATTCTGTTATAGGGTTATATCAAGATGGATCAAACAATGCGTGATAAGCTGTCACGACTGGTTGAGGAGTTGACTACCTCTGGAGAGCCACAGTTAAATCAAGACAAAATGAAGGAAGTGAAGAAAATATGCAAGTATGTTTAGTAGGTTGTTGTTTTCTTCACACACAGTAATAAAAAGATGGGTCATTCCGTGTCAACTCAAACAGAGGTCCCCGGCTCAGATTTTCGATTTTGCTAGTATTTATTCTGACGAAAGATAGACACATATAGTGATGAAAGCCAAAACATTAAATGTCATGGATGAATATTTACTGAGTAATCCATTATTTTGTAGAGGGAGGTCAAAACAGCAATTATCACCTTAGATTAAGAGTGAAGTTACAGGGCGGTAAAGATGGCAGCATCATTACTTATGTTTACTCAGAGATTGATAGCTTTGTTAGTAAAATCTATTCACTTTAGCAATCTTTGTTGCATTATGTGCCAATGGTGACAATTCAAAAATGGGGAAACAGCACTTTTCAAGTTTTTTTCCAAAGTTTGAATGCCTGTAAATAAGATATCTTAATGCCCTTTTAGATATTGGGTTTTAACAAATTTTCCTTTTGGCATCTTTATTTTTAATGCCCTATGAGATTCGGTTCTAGAGATATTGGAATTTTAATATGGCTCCAGGAGTAAATCATTAAAATGTACACTCATTCAGTGGTCAAAAAGCAAATGTGGGTCAGTTTGAAAAAATATGACACTTCTTTTCTTTTAGAGAGAAATGTCTGAAGAACAAATAATGTTAAAACTAGAGATGTATCTCATTTCTTTCTGTCAAGACAACTGCATTGAACAAACCTGAGTGCCATAAATTTATCCAAAGTTTGTGTGCCAATTACTCAAGAAGTATTAAAGATATTGCAATATGATTTTAGATTCTAGTTATTAATAAACTATTCATTTTAAATCTTAATTTCCAAGGCCGTACATCATTCAGTCCCTGAGATATGGGGATCTCAATGAGGCTCCATGTCCACATTGTTGAATATTACCCATTTTCAGTGGTCGAAAACCAAATGTTGGTCACTTTGTATACAGCTGATACTTATTTTATTTAAAGAATAATGTCTATAGAAGAAATAATGTTGAAATTAGAATTGTATCTTGTTTTCCTCTATCAAAACAATTGCATAGAAACACAGCTGTCTAAATGCTAAAAGTGCATTGTACTTGTCACACTGTACAATCCTAATCCCTGGGTTACTGTTATTTTTTTGGATATTTGCATTGTAAACAGTAATGACTGGATAAACACAAAACTACATTTGGTTTTTGACCACTGAAAATGGGTAGGATACTAAATTTGGAGCTGCACTGAGATCTCGATATCTCTGGGATTAAACCATGCAGGGCCTTCAAAATGAAGATTCCAAAAGAAAAGTTTCTTAACAACCAGAATCTAAAATCACATTAAGATACCTTTAATACTGTTTGAGTTACAGGCACACACATTTTAGAAAAATTATATTTATGAGACTCAAACAGGTATGTTCTGTGCAATTGTTTTGATAGAGGGAAACAAGATACAATTATATTTTCAATATTATTTCTTCTTTGGACATTGTTCTTTAAATAAAAAAAGTATCAGCTGTACACAAAGTGACCAACATTTGGTTTCCGACCACTGAAAATGGGTAATATTGATGATGCTACCATGTCTCTGAAGTCTTTTTTTACCTTCCTGTAAATTCACTCTGAATCTAGGGTGAAAATTGTCATTTTGACCTTCATCTACAAAATAGTGGATTACTCAGTAAATATTCCTCAATGACATTTACTCTGGCTTTCATCATTATACATGTCTATCTTTCTTTAGAAAAAATATTAGCAAAATCAAAAATTGAGCTGGGAAAGTTTCTGAAATTTGGTTGATTTGACACAAAGATGACCCAGATATGTGAAACAACCAAGTCATGTGAATAGATTGGCACATTTTGCAAAGATTTCATCATAGAATCTTTATTTGGACATCTTTATTTGTTTAGTGAGTGTTTTTGCCTCACTGTGGTCATGGCATTAGTTTAAGGCCTTTACTCTAGAGCCTGCTGAACTTTACCTTAAAGTGAACTAAGCAAGAACTTGAGCCAAAAACAGTCTTTTGTCATGCATATTGTGCTGGCAGTTGGTAAAAAAAAAATGTCGTAAATTTTGATTTTAGACAGCCATACCATTATCATGGTACAATTATTCATAAAATGGTGATTAATTAAATATCATTGATCACCAAAGCTCTTGGCAGCCCTGCCAAAAGTGTGCTTACAATCTCATTATCTTGTTACAGAATGAGGGAACTGGCTTTACCCAGTGTGTATTTATCAATGTTGACAGTTAGGAAGCCTAGTCCAAGCCCATTTTGTGATTTTTCCAAGTCAGCCTGTGTGTTTTTTTTTGTGGCCATAGAGCAGCACTGAACATATGCCCTCATGCTCCTCGTTAAGTTGGAACTCTTCCTCCTTTTCTGAACACAGAGTTTCCACTGACTACGTTGATCATTTCTACCACTTGATTATGACCCAGCTGAACCAAGAGCATGCAGAGATCCGTCTCTCTGCCTTCCAAATGGCCAGTGAGATTTTCAGCCGGTCACATCACTTCAGAGATCTTCTCATCACAAACTTTCAGGAGTTCCTGGAACTTACAGTAGAAACAGACACTGAGCAACCGTTGCCTCCACCCAAAGAGGTGGCGAGAAAACTAAGGACACTTGCCATTCAGACTGTGCAGTCATGGCACGCCACGTATGGAGAGGCGTATAAGAAACTGTCTTTGGGATATCACTTTCTCAAACAGATTAAAAAGGTATTTATCTGGACGCGCCTGTTCTGTGATTACACTATTTAATGCCATCAGTTTGCACCCTGCGACACGTCACTGTTGTTATGTAATTATATAAGGACTGTTCTGGAAAAGATATTGTGTTCTAGCTGTTCTAGGTTTAGCTGTGTAATCTAAGATGAATGAATCAAGCAACTGATAAAAAAATTATATTTAGGTATTATTTCATTGTATTTTCCAAAACTATGTTCAAATAGTTTATTACTTACATATTCATTTACATTTTGTTTTCATTTACTTGATGTTATGGGCAGTTGTTATGATTTGTCATTATAATAGGAAAATGACTCCCTAAAGGGATAGTTCGCACAAAAATTGAACATTCTTGCATCATTTACTCACCCTCAGGTTGTTCCAAACCTGTATGAATTTCTTTCTTCTACTGAATGTACTGAAAATTATATCTTGAAGAATAAGGGTAACCAAATAGTTGCTTGTCTCTACTGACTAACATAATATGGAAAAAAAATACTCTCCAAGTAAATAGGGACAAGAAACTTTTTGGTTACCCACAGACAGATTGCATTTTGTCTTTTTAAGGTAGATTTTCATGATGTTGAAGCAAGAACCCTGGCTGAGAGAAAAAGACAAGAGGAGAAACAGAAGAGATTGGAAAGAATTTACAGAGAGAAGCTTGAAAAAGCCAAACAGGAAATGGAAGGTAAACACCTTTATTTTCACACTGTAACTCCACAATCACGCAAAAAAGTATCTACAGACAAGTACTTGTTACCTTTTGAACATGAAAATTAATTAACAAAATAAATGAAAATATAATGTAAAAGTAAAATAATTTTTAGAAATCATCTAAGGTGAAATCAAGTAATTTGATTATTCCTTGATATATTTACACACATATTTTTATTTATGTAAATGTAATTTTTATTGCCTTTATATCACTTTTCCACTGAGCTTTAAGGGCTAGCTATGTGGCAAACAGGCCAATAATACCACAGCACTCTTCAGAATGCAAAGTAACAGTGCAGTCATGGAGCCAACTGAGTGCAAATGCACTATTGGCTTGTTTTCAGAAATTGTCAAATTCTTTTACTGAATAAATAACATCATAATTCCTCAAAGTGAAACTGCTAATTTATAATAAAGAACTGGGTTGCTGATGATGTCATAACATTGACGCCACTGTGTTGCCAATGTTTATATTTCCACACATTTTTGATAGGACATTATCTCATTTCAGAGAGTAAACATTACCCATTCAATCTCTGTTTTTATATCTGATGTCAGCCTACAGTATACAGCAGAATTTTTACACAATATTTTTATATTCTGGAATTACTGCTTAGTGAAAGCTGGAGGGAGTGAGGTTCATCTTTTATAGTTCTCTATTCTTCCTAATGCCATACAAGGCACCTTTTTTATTATAAATACTAATATGTTCATTCTGGAAACAGATTTTATTATACATTATCAATTTATTATAACAGGCTCGTATTATAATGTTAGTTGTACCACGTTTTGGAATTAAACACTTTCAGTTAATAATCCTAGATATAATGCAGTATGCACTGAGATACACTCTGAGATGTCTGTGTAGTTTATCCTGTGCAAATTGGCAATAATCATTACTGACGATCACAGTTCACATACATTATGTCCTGAAAACTTATCCTGTCTGACTGATACCTTCACACAGAGTCATTCAAGATATTGTCTTTTAGTCATGGACGGCCTGTTTGCATATGCAATGTGGCTACACCTCCTGCTGGTTTAAAATCACATCAGCAATTATTTGTTGATAATATTTGACTTGCTCTAGTATAATGACTTGCTAGAGTAAAAGTAAAAGGTGGCAATACATTTATAGGATATAGGTGAAATAGTATAGTTGTAGCCTTTTACAATTACTCTAGCACTAATATCAGAACATTAATGTCATTAAAAATTACGAATGATACAACAAAACATAAAAAATGACACAACAGAACATCAAAGTATCAACATTTCCCAATGCAATTCACACATTACATCTGAGATGTCATTACACTGATCTAACTATCAATTGAAACAACTGGTCAAAATGTTAAGTAACTATTGCATTACTCTGATTACTGTGGAACAATTGGACTACATTATCGATGGACATGATATCTCTCCATCGCTCTTTTCTAGACCCTTATGTGCCATTTTCCAGACTATGTTTTTAAAAGAGTGACAAGTTCTTGTTGAAGTCTTGTTCTGTTTAAGAATGTCATTATATGCCATTAATCTTATAGTTAAAGATAACCTCACACTATATCCTCCTCACTAAAATGCTTGTTTTGATCTTTCTTTTGTTAAGAAATGACGAGTGAGATTGAGGAAACCTTGACTGAGATGAACAACTGCATAAAACTGCTTGCAACCGATGACCTAAACCTGTTTAATGCAGAAGAATCAGTTGCTAAAACCTCTGTGGAAGCCGAGAACATACCTGACCAGCCCTGCTGCAGTAAAGACCTGAACAATGAGCAGAACGGAAAGACGACAGAGAAGAAAAATAATGAAGGGAAAACAGACAAGTCTAGTGACGACAGTGACACAGAGGAAGTTCCTGATGAGGATGCGTTTCTCCGCAGCACTGGTTTAATGTCTTATAGATATCAGCTGGAGCTCAATGTGTCTACAGGTGTATCTGGCTGATCGGGTTCATAGCCATTCTGATGATATGAATATGTCATGGCATGGCATGGCATGGAATTTGTCATGGAAATCCGGAAATGCCGTGAATAACCATCTGAATCATGTCTGCAGATTTAAAATTGAGGGAGACAGAAGAGAACGAGGCATTAGTAAACACTGTGAGGGATCTCCATAGACTCATCACAACCAGACACCTGCCTCTGGTGCAGTCCTGGATCCAGGTAAACGCTTTGACCTCTTAAAGGAGTCATTCATTCGCAAATGTAAAGCCTGTCTTTGATTATTTAAAAGGAAATGTTTAGCAGAATGCCCAAGCTGCTCTTTATTGCAAAACTTTTTTTGCATTGCAATCATTGCAATCCAGTTTTAATTTGCTAACATTTAATTGCAAGAGTTTGTTAAAATTATATCTAAATACACTATCAAAGAGAATGGAAAAGGCGAATGTGGGTTCAAATTGTGGCATATTGCACTTAGCCACTGGATCTGAATGTTACGTTTATTTGAACAAAGTTCATTTTTAATGTGTCTTTTACAGGTGTTTACAAAGGTGGGTGTTGAGGAAGAACTGATGAGGAGAGCCACCGAGTTAAAGAAATCACTGGAGTACACCTTGAGAAAACACGAGTTCCTTCATATAGACTACAAAAACAGAGAAAGAAGAGTGGTGAGTTTGTTTCTTCATAGTCCTACACTTTTTAAACTGCATTAAAACACTGTTTTTCAACTGCTTTGTCTGTGTTGAGTGAGTATTCTAAGATCTAGTATACTGTACGCATACATTCAGTATATACCACGCTGTAAGCGGTAGGGTAGTGATCACAGTAATTGAGCAGTGCAAATTATATCTGGACTATCTTCAGCAATGCATTATCCCCAGAGGAGGGCGCTCTTTCCTCACACATTAAATACTAGAATTTCGTGTACTGTATGGTCAAACTCTGAAGACGCACATCTTTGCATCGATACTGAGAGATTTGCTATGGGGAGGCATGGCTCATGTGCTAATGGAGATTTGCTCACTCTGTGGTGGAATGGGACACAGCAAGCAGTTAGGAGACACATCATTATGACACATGTTATCCATTTTTAACTGGGTGAAAAGAACAGACAGGGTAGAGAGAACGGAGGGGTGTGACATTGACAAAGCACTTGACTGCACGCCAGAGAGGTTTATCACTCTCAGTGACGATTTTCAATGCAAAAAGTCAGTGCTTTGTGATAAAGCAACAACTAAAAGGCCTTTATCATAATTAGTTTTTCCTTTTCCCCCTAAAAGCATTCCATTACTTTATTCCCTGTGTCATTGCTATGACATGGGTGGAATTGCTTTCAGCTTAAACTCCTGCCGATTGAGGAACAGAAAAAGGTGTAAAATGACTATAATTTTTTTCTGTGTGCCTTTATCACACGATAATGAGCTTTAAAAAATAAATGCAGAACCCCAGCAGCTTGGAAGTGCAAATGTAGTATAAGGAAAAATAAATTACTATAGCATACCTAGATACCAAAATATCAGTTCTTTACATTAATAGCAATGATGCTGACGTCTGAGGTTTCTTATACACAAAATACGTAATGGAACGACATTTAAAGGGCTAGGGGAGAATATGCATTATTTACTGTGATAAAGCAACTTATTGGTTTGACCTGAAGGAACAATAATTGAGAGCAATTGGCAGACAAAAGAAATATACAGTGGCTTAAAGTAAATAACACTTAAAAATGTATGAATGTTGTGGTGTTAAATAACATTTCAAAGCAAGTGTTTTTTTTTTTTTTTGATGCACACTTTTTATGTTTTTTAGTTTTGAAACAAAGACAAAGCATAACACTTTGTGGTTGTGAAATGTGGATCATGTTGCTGTGATTCTCTACACCTGTGCTTATCTTGCTAGAAAACTGTGTGAACTTGAGAAGAGCTGACTTTGTGTATCCAATAAAAATAACTTTAACGGCAGCTGGTTAAAAGACATTCACAAAATGATAATGACATCTGAAGCCTATAGGACTTGATATGATGCTTGCTTAGATTGCTGTATCTTACTTCAGTGATCAAATACATTTGGGGGCCAGTAGCTTACAGTGTGTTCTTCTACGTGAAAGAAATTATAACCTTTGGTTACTCATAAGTAATCCTAGTTAAAAGTTGGTCAAAATTTGTTTTGGGCAGAAGAAACAAGTTAATAAATGTACACTGAAAAACATTTGCTGTAGGATTTGATTGTGCTACAAAATTGCTAGTAAACTTTATCAAATAATTACAAAAATACAGCAAGTAACAGAGAATTAAGTGTGAAATTTTAAAGTAGAAATACTGAAATAGTATCTACATAATCTTTGTTTTATTTGCAACAATTTTTACATTGTACATTTCCAGTAAATAAATAAATAAATAAATAAAATGAAAGCGTGAATAGGGTGTATTCGGGTAAATGGTTAATTTGACTAAATTGGGACACTTTTGCCATTGAGATGACTGGGAAGAAAAATGTCCCAGTTATCCTGAAATAACCCTGTGTGTGTGTATGTATATGCGTGTAGGTGAGCTTTCAAATTGAGATATGACAGGAAACTTCACGGGAGTTTCTCTCCAGGCTGCCTAGAATGTGTTCTCATGACAAAGCGCATTTCATTCTGTTCTGCGGTCAGCTAGCCTGCTAGTCCATACACCTGAGTTATTGGTTTGCCGTAATAATTTGCAAGACCTTCCCCGTAAGAGAGGAGATTAGCATATAAATAGCAGATGCACAGAGGACCATCACAGCTGAGTACATTTAATTTTTGGTTTATAAGATTGAATGGGTTTTTAAACGCATAGCCATCAAACTTGGCCAAAGACAAATGAAGTGTAGGGCTCAGTTGTCCGAGGCTACCTCCTCAGCTCATTTTTTAAAAGGATAACAGACCTGCTTAAGGAGTGTGCCTGGCCGACGCTTCCCTGGGCACAAAGTAATTGAGATTGCTTACAGAGTTAATTAGACCGTACAAAATATATTGGAGGGCGCAAGGAGCTCTGCTGGAATGTGTTTTTCCCCATAAGTGGGGGACATTTAACCGGAAACTCATTATCTTATCCTCTCAGGGTAGAGGCCAGGGGCCACCGCATGATCAATAGAGTTCACTACGAATGTCTGCCAGTAGTCCACTCATGGGAGCACATCTTCTAAATATTCAACATCATTTTTATATGCCCATGCTGATGAGACGAATCAAAGAGGTTTGAGGCAGTGTTGTTTTAGTATCATTGAGATACTATGGTTTTCATTAATATTTAGGTTTTTTTTTTTCATATTTTTTATATTTTCAATTTTATAGTAAATTTCTTATTGTGTGTTTTTGTCAGTTTTTTGTTCTTTTGAAATGTCTACATATTTTTTTCTGTTTTAGTTTTATTTATTTTACGTTTCCTTAACTGTTCTCTCTCTTTTTTTTGTTTTTTAATAAATCTTGTTAAATTTAGTCTCTGTTAACTATAATAACCCTGGAGGGACAATATCTCAGCATTTACATTTAGATTTCTAACAACTCGGTTTTGTTTTTTATATTTTTGATTTTATTTATATATATATATATATATATGTGTGTGTATGTGTGTGACCCTGGACCACAAAACCAGTCTTAAGTCGCTGGGGTATATTTGTAGCAATAGCCAAAAATTCATTGTATGGGTCAAAATTATTGATTTTTCTTTTTATTGATTCTTTGCCAAAAATCATTAGGAAATTAAGTAAAGATCATGTTCCATGAAGATATTTTGTAAAATTCCTACTGTAAATATATCAAAACTTAATTTTTGATTAGTAATATTCATTGTTAAGAACTTCATTAGGACAACTTTTAAGGCGATTTGCTTAATATTTAGATTTTTTTGCACCCTCAGATTCCAGATATTCAAATAGTTGTATCTCAAAATATTGTCCTATCCTAGCAAACCATACATAAATGGAAAGCTTATTTATTTAGCTTTCAGATGATGTATAAGTCTCAATTTCGAAAAATTGACCCTTATGACTGGTTTTGTGGTCCAGGGTCACATATATATATATATATATATATATATATATATATTATAAACATTATAAAAACATAGTAGAAAATACAGTAACACAAAAGGAAGCATTTTTCATTAGATTATAATTACTAATATTAATTTAACAAAATATTTCAGTTTTTCAATGATGAGTGGATAATTTTATTATTATAATTTAGTAAATCGCATAGTTTAAATGTTTATACTAAATTATAGTACTTAGAAAATAATCTAATATGAATGCTCATTTTACACAAATATATAATTTAATATGATTAATATGTGATTATTTGACTTTTGAAATTATACTTCCACTTTTCAGATATTAAGCTGATATTGTATTGTGAACTGTAAAAGATTTAAATTCTCTACATAATTTGTATTATTTTTTCTGGAAGCATTCCAGAAGATTCAGAAGATTCCATTACTTTCCTTTGTTATGGGTTTTGTTTTCCTTGAGACACTTTGTTAGTCACATGTTCGCAACACCTGCGTCAGCAAAAAGTCTTTCTTTGGAGACTCATTCTCAGCATTCACTGCAGTCAAAGAATTATAATACTGCCTTTACAAGTTGACAGTGCTGATTTTATCACAACAGAATTAAAGTGATTTAAACATAACAGTTTTTGGTCTGCAATGTCCATTGTGCAAGTATTTTTAACTGCACTTTAATTTATCAAGGTTGTAACTGCATTTGATTGAATAAAGACGAGATAAATAAACAGTCTGTTCTGCAGCTGGTGGCAACAAGGCATAAAAAAGTCTGGTTTAGATTGAAATGATGTTAGTAAAAAAGTTAGTAATTAGTTGCAGATTGCAGAATGACTGATTGTTCCCTCCCTTTTTTTTTTTAAAGTGGTGATGTACTTTCCTGTTTCCCTTTTTCCCAAATGGACTCTGTCAGCTATTAGCAGTGTTGTTTACATGTGTTAAATACTATAAAAATTGTGAAAGTAACTATTTGAACTCAAGTACAGACAGTGGATGAACTATGCAGTTTGTATATAGTGAAAACAAACCCTTACAAGGCTAATGCGTTTATCCTCAGTACAACAGCCACAGTGAACATATTGATCATCCTTAATCTGAAATGAATCGTAATCTGATACATTTCTGGATGAAGGAGGATATTCAGATTTTTTAAAAAATGTAGTGGGGTGGACAGTGAAAAGTGTGTGTTGCAAACTAGGAGTCTGGACTAGGAGTGTTTGGAGGAGAGGGATTAAAAGTAAGACGTGCAGCATATTACCCTATTTTAATAAAGTGTTATGGTAAATAGGATCGTTTTGATGTCATGTTGACTTTAAAGTATCAGTTTCTGTTACATTACAAATTTTAGGTGGAGACTACAAGAATTGAGTTTGAAGTGAAGGGATTAGTTCAGTTCATAACCACAGAAAACACAGATAATTTTGCGTTCACCGTAGAGGGCTCATTTCGGAACCAATGCCACCAGTGCACGTAATTGAGACCTCATGCAAAGACAGTTTATACCTCAGTCTGGAATTGTCAACATAGCCTACCTGCAATAAGGAAAAAAAAGGAACGAAAGCAAAGCAAGCTACAATTTTTAGTACTTTATATTGAGGTAATCATAAAGACAATTAGACAGAAAAAATGGAAAACCACGCTAGAGCCGTACACTTTAGCAATGCCCTCGAAAAGGAAGGGCACACAGATTATATATACCATTTTATACCAACGACCCCCATATTTAAAAACTGGCATTCTGTTATGCATTGTAGCGCACAGGCCGCTTAAGCACCTTTTGAGTAAATTAAAAGGCATAAATTCTGTTTAGCACTAATGCAGACGTCGTCTCCCCAGGCCTGCGAGTCTGAACACCCTCGGCTAAGGAGTAGGGCCCAGGAGAAGGGGGGTAAAATAGCCTTGAGTTGCTTTTCACCTTTCATAAATTCTAGGCTGGGGATTTCTGTACCAAAAAAAAAAAAAATCATTTGCAGCCCGGTGGTTCATTGCTATTCTGTTTAGATTGATGGTGGTCATTTACCCGGCAGTGGAAGTTAAGTGCTGCTGTCACTCTTGAAGAGCATAATTGGGAGGTTCCACAGGTCAGTGGCGGTGACAGTTTTCTCTTTTGATTAGTGTTAGAGTGATAACAAAACTTACAGCGCAAGTGATGGATGAGCAGGTGCAGATGGCAGCAGTAGATGCTCGGAAGGGGAGCAGAATAAAGCTCACCTGCCTCCTGAAACCAGGAGCCAGTCACCATCATCTTCAGCACTTAGAGGCTCCTACAATGTGATTATGTAGTTTTCTTTTTTCATTTGTTAAATAGTTGTGTTCGTCATCACTTTTACCATTTGAACATACTTGGTTAAGTAACTATAAATATTAAACCTTGACACATAACTGCCCCACATTGTGCTGTGGACATTGACACCACAAATCTATTGGTTGATCGTTTGTGGGTTTTTAAATGCCAGTATCTGGAGGCTATTGTGGCTGATGGCTGATATAAAACTGACATAAACATGTTACTTACAATTTAATTATATCCAAAAAGACATACACACTATTGCTTATTTTGAATGAATACTAAATCATTGACATAGCACACCATAACACAAGTTAAGTGTTCATTATCCTCCACCACATTTTCTTCTTCTACTTACAAATATATATATACATATTTATATATATATATTTATAAAATCAAATCTGTCTTATAAATGTTAAAAATGCAAAACTGATTTTAGTATTAACGTAATATGACATGGTAAAATTTGAGCTTTTGTCGTTGATACTTTCTTTAAACCTTGATATTTTTGAAAGCTTTTCAGCTTACCTTGTCCATAAATACATGTAAGACCAGAAAAATCATGACTTCTTTTCAGTGAGGTTCTTAAAGCTTGGATGTGGTTTATCCGGTGCCTCGTGCTAAGTTGATCTCCTTACAGTGATTGCTTGGTGAACACAGAACTTGAGAGTAAAAATCTGTATCACCTTGTTTGCCCCGTTCTTTTGTAGAGCAATCTGCACAAAGATGTAATCGGTAACAACTCAACATCACCATCTCTAGCCAGCAGCTTTAGTTTATTTTGGGTTGTCAGTAGTCCCGTGTAGTCCTACTTTCGGAAACATTGCAAATAATTATTATTGTCTCCTTTGCGTGCTGACAGATGCTGGAAAAAGTCTGTTTAACATAACCATTATTTTATTCAGTCACAGTTAGCTGGGACAATGCTCAGATAGACTACCACTAGAAAAAAATTGGATGTGGTCAACTGGAAATTCTATTAAGGCTTTGAATTAAAATGTTAAGATGTCCCACGTTACTGCAGAGTTTGCCGTTCATAGTGCTGTAAATCTCTGGAATATCCTGAGGCCACGGTGAATATCCCATCTGAGTGTTAATCAGCCAGGAGAGAATTGCAGACATCCTTTGTAAACTGTCAGCAAACAAGCATTGTTTTGAGAATGACAAAAAAAAAAAAAAGAAATGTTTTGCATCAGTAGTTTTTATAGCATTTTCAAAGTAAAAAGCAAATGTTTGAGTAAAGCAAGAAAAATAGGCTCATAGTTACTTAATTCCCTCATAGGTTACCGTCTCTATTAGGTGTAATTTATTGTCATGGCTTTAAACTGACTCTGTTTTTCCGAGCTAGATGAGAGCTCCTGAGGATGGAGAGGATGACGACGATGATTTTGTAGACGTGCCGGAAAAGGAGGGCTACGAACCTCATATTCCTGACCATCTGCGTGCAGAGTATGGTGAGTTTGTTCAGGTGCACAGTGAGGCCTAATGCATTAAGACAAACCTGTTCATCTGTAAAGAGACTAGCTTTCTCTATAGGACCTTCCTTAATCCAGATAATCTCTCGTAGGATATCGCCACACACTTATAGTGGCTGCTTCAAAGTGATTATGAGCTGAAAAGTCCTCTGGGGATTCCTGTTTGTTTGTGGTTTTGGGCTTAAAGGCAGCAGGATATTTAAATGCAGAATTAAGAGCAGAGAGGGGAGTTTAGTTAGAAATGGTTAGCTGTCGAAAATCTTCAAAGCACAAAGGAAAGTTTGTTTTTGGAGTTAAGGTGAAGTGTTTGTGCTTAAAGCAATGTACTACTTGTCGTAGTTGTGCTGTTTTTAGATATGTGTTTTACCTATGTATAATTAACAAATATGTTGTATTATTGTAAAGGTGTCTGTCAAGAGCATTACAAAATAAAAGGGGGAAAAAATGTATAAAATATGATTTTAAAAAGTAATAAAAATAACACCATGCAATCTATTATTTATGCATTGTGACATTATTTTATGACAATTAAGCTCCTTTCCCCCTAGATTCCTTAGAAGGTTTTTATTGTTTAAAATTTAAATTGTAAAATATTTATACATCTCAGTAGTATTTGGAATTTGTTGTACTACCTTTAATTTATTTCTAGCCTAGGTAAAAAAAAAAATCTAGTTTTTTCTTTTCTTTTCTAATTTGGGGTCAATTGTAAGAGCAAAATAAAATCACATTCACTTGGAAAAATAGCTGCACATTTAAAAACTCTTTTTGAAGATCTTTTTGAAAAGTAATAAATTGGTTTAAGCCTTGTTTAAATCAATTATAACCTGGGGCCACCAATAGAAATCTGTTTTGACAGCTGACTGTTTGTACATGCAAAAGATTCTTGTCCATCTGGGCAAGGACAGCTCTATTGACAAGCAGCCACAGGCAAAAGACAGAGGTCAGGCAATAGGTCAGACACAAGCTAAATAACACAGATTATATTTGACCTCAAATCCTGTCCAATTTTAAATTTACTGTCATGACAATAATCGATTACACCGGCTAATGGGAGTTATGCAGTTCTTGTAGGAACAGCATGCAATTTGGAAGTAGTTTAGTAATCTCCAGATTTAACTGGTAACGTATGATGAGCTCCATGCCGCACACTAATTATGAGATGCAATATGATTTCACCAGCCTCTCCTGTTCTCTTTCTTCATTCATTTCCTTTAGCATCTCTAAACAGGCACTAACTGAAGAATCATTAGGATATAATTTCTACAGCTTCACAGAGGCAAGCTGCTTTCTGCAGTAAAGTATGTAATGATCAGTGCACTGGCCATGCCAAATTAACAATGCAATGGTGTTAATGAGTGCCCATTAGCTTAGAGTGGTAATTTACACTGCTTACCTCACAGGCCTCTGTGTGCTAAACTGTTCACCTAAAAAACCATGTACTCGTCTGAGACCGAGACCGAAATATGCTTAATTTAATCATATATCATGATGTTTAATACTTACGTTTGTTCTGGTCCTTAACCCCCCTAAATATGAGCAATAGTAATAGTGATGCTTACCTTAAACTAGTAATCTTGTACCACAGTAAATCGGATATGAGGCTGATTTGAGACGTGTATGTCATTTCTTTTCTATTGAAATAATTGTGAAAAGATGCATGAAGGCGTTTTTTTTTTTTTTTGGTGTACTCTACATGTGGAGAAATGTAGATGTAGAAAATGGAAATTATGCATTGGGAGTGCAACCATTCACAGTATAATTTAAATACTCCTAAAACGGGACGCAGAAAAAAATAATTCTGATTCACTGCCAAGTTAACTCCATCATTTCAAATTTATCAATCAGTGCAAGTTAGCATCAGCAGTTTCATTTAATATTACATCAACCTGTCACAGGATTCGAGCTCATCTCTGGCTAATCCTTCCCTTTCTTTTTTCAAAATCACATCGGCTCTCTCATCCGGAGAGAAACGCTTTAATTTGAAAAGCATTTTGTCTGTTCCTCTCCTCCTTTCTCTCTTGCCGTTCCTTTCACAGCAGAGCTTTTATCTATCCCTTTATCCCAGCGTTCCTGTCAGGACGTTATCTCTCTCAAAATTTACATTTTAATTACAAGGCCTGTTGAACTCAGGAAAATCAATAACGCCACCATTGGCAGCTCAACTCTATGTCTACTGCTGGGCCTCTCTATTTCCTCTTATTGATTTATCTCTTTAGCACCTGCAACTTTATTGCTTCAGACAAATAGCTACCATTTTGGTCAATTTGAACAGAAAAAGAAAGCTTTTGGTCGTATTTCATGATTTTGCACACCCGAGTGCCGCTATGATGCAGTAAGTCATTGGAAGGGAGTGAACCTGGATTAACTGTATACACCAGATGATTACAATCAGGATTGTAAGAATCCAGCCATACGTTTCTCATCCTGTCCTGACACAATGATTTATTTTTTTATTTTATTTTTTGTAACCCACTACATCTGTTGAACTGAACTGCTGGCATTTCCATGGCATCACTGTTGCTTTTGCCTATATTTAGGGTTAGTGATCTGACAAAGTAATCAGCACATAACTCATCCTGCCTTGTAAACATTTGTGCTACAGAAATGGTCGGTGATCTGACTTAAATTTTCAGGACAATAAAATGGGCAAGCAAATAAATAAATAAAATCTCATAGGATTATGAATTATAGAAGGGACCTGAACCATATTTAAAGACCAGAATATCTGACTTTAGTCAGATATCTTGAAAATATTTTATATTATTTTATATCTTGAAAATACAGAAATTACAAGTGAAATTGGCCATTCAGTGAGGTGTCATTATATTAGGCTAGTGTAGCTAGCTAGTGAACTTGCTAACAGTTGAACTAGTTTGCTACCTGGCTGCTGGCTAATTTAGTTAGTAGATTACCTCGCTGCTGATACACATTGCATTGGCTGGTGAAGAGTGTCCTAGCTAACTTCTCACTGTTCTCACTGTTCATGAAGGCATAATATTATTATACAGGTATATTTACTACTTTTTGTAAATATAGTGGAATGAAATTAGTATAGTTCATCTTTTTGATGAACAAATTTTAACTGGATCACTAGTTTTAAATATAAAAATTTAGCAATAAATAATATCAGTCAGGTAAAGAAAGTAATTTTGAGCAAGAAAATGTAAATATAATCTTAACCTCTTACACTCGGGGGCATATTTTGATTTCCTGCTGAGTTTAAATGTTCACCCTACACACATGCAATGGGCAAAATGTAAAATACTCATTTCATTGTACAGAAAACCCTTTCAACAACAAAATCAGTTTGCAGTGCTTCATAAATAACATATAGGTGCATCACAAAAAAATTGAATATCCTAAAAAAGTTAATTTTTTGTTTGTAACTTATTTCAAAAACTGAAACTTTCATGTATTCTTGATTCAATACATGTAAAGTAGAACATTTCTAAAGTTTTTTTGTTTTAATTTCGATGATTAGAGCTTAGCTCATGAAAGTCAAAAATCCAGTATCTCAGAATACTGCAAGTTACTTGTATCTCAGCAAATTACTTGCTCCTGCCACAAATTATAGCATCAGTGAGATGTGGGATGGAAGTGATCAGCCTGTGGCACTGCTGAGGCACTATTGAGCCTTCAGCTCATCCGTATATTGTTGGATCGACTATTTCTCATCTTTCTCTTGAAAATATCCCATAGATTCTCTATGGGGTTCATGTCAGGAATGTTGGCTTGCCAATCAAGCACAGTAATATGGTCAGCAAACCACTTGGAATTGGTTTTGGCACTGCAGGCAGGTGCTAAATCCCTGCTGGAAAAGGAAATCAGCATCTCCACAAAGCTTGTCAGCAGATAGAAGCATAAAGTGCTCCAAAATCTCCTGGTAGATGGCTGCACTGACTTTGGACTTGATAAAACCAGCAGGACCAGCACCAGCACCAACACCAGCAGACGTCACGGCACCCCAAAACATCACTGACTTCAGAAACTTCACACTGGACTTAAAGCAGCTTGGATACTGTTCCTCTCCAGTCTTTCTTCAGACTCTGGGATCATGATTTCAACATAAAATGCAAAATTTACTTTTATCTGAAAAGAGGACTTTGGACCACTGCGCAACAGTCCAATTATTTTTTCTCATTAGCCCAGGTAAGATGCTTCTGACGTTGTTTCTGTTTCAGAAGTAGCTTGGTAGCCCTTTTTCCTGAAGACTTCTGAGCGTGATGACTCTTGATGCACTTCAGCTTCTGTCCACTCCTTGTGAAGCTCTCCCATGTGTTTGAATCGGCTTTGCTTGACAGTATTCTCAAGCTTGCGATCATCTCTGTTGCTTGTGCACCTTTTCCTACCCAATTTCTTCCGTTCAGTCAACTTTGCATTTAATATTCTTTGAAACTACACTCTGTACACAGCCACCCCTTTCAGTAATGACCTTCTGTGACTTAACCTCTTTTGTGGAGGGTGTCAATGATGGTCTTCTGGATCATTGTCAAGTCAGCAGTCTTCCCCATTATAGTGGTTTCAAAGAACAAGAGATACCCGGAATTTATACTGTAGGGATGGACATTTAATGAAACTCATATGTAAATATTATAATATTTTGAGATACTGGATTTTTGACTTTCATGAGCTATAAGCTGTAATCATCAAAATGAAAACAAAACAAAGCAAAAAAACGTTTAAAATGTTTTACTTTACATGTAATGAATCTAGAATATATGAAGGTTTCAGTTTTTGAAATAAGCTGGCAACAAAATATTAACATTTCAGGATATTCTAATTTTTTTGAGATACACTTGTATATATCTTTAAAATATTATAACAAACACTAAAAAGGTGTTTTTGTAACAGGCGTTTTGGATAATTTGCTCACCGAATGCAAGAAAAATGCATTCTGTCCCACATCCGCAAACCTACAATTCCACAAACCACATACCAAACCTAAATGTGTTTAATATACAAATTATAGTTTGATTAAAGATACAAAGCAATATTTTGTATTTGAAATATGCATTTCAGATAAATGTATCTGAAAATAATCATGTAGATTTTGTACTTTTGAAAACCATATTTGTTGATAAGAAATAAGAGCATGCCAGTGTCCTCGTACACCCACATGGCCATTTGTCTGTGTATAGTGGTCAGGTGTTTCTTAATCTAGTCTTAGTCTTAGATTCACTTAGAGTCACTCCTAAGACCACCTTAAGCCCCTGCACACTCTTGCTAGAACTTCCTTAGTTCATTAGACTACAAGTGGATGTTGTGAGATCCTTATAAGGTTGGAATGTGCTGTTCTGAGTGTTTGATTATTTTATTCATTCTCCTTTTGTCTCTCATAGGACTTGATGAAACTCCCTCAACGTCAACCTCTGGGACTAAAGCAAAGCCATTAAAACCTGTGGTCAAACATCCTGTTCCTCTTGTGTCCTCTAGTCTCTCTCGACTAAAGAGGAAGATGTATGATGAAGAGCAGGACCCCACATGTGCTGCTGCAACGCTGCGTGTGCTCAAACAGAGGCTTCATTCTACTCCTTCCACAGGGTGGTCTGTATCTCCATGCCCTATTGTTAGCAAACTATAACATTTGGAAATGATCAAATTCTCAAAATGATTAAAAGAACAGAATGTTTTCAAATATTTATAATATAGTGAAATCTGAAAAAGTAAAGTAATTTCAGCTACTTTAAATATAAATATAAAATTGCATTTAAAAAAAAACTTATTGGCTGACCACTACTAAATTTACTTTACTATAGTACTATATTATATATTAGCCTTTCACAAAAACATTACATTTCTGAAAATAACCTTTCACCTCCACAGTTGCTGTAACAGTTAAATTTGTAGCAATTTTGTATTAAAAAACATACATATTTTATAACTTTTAAGTATTGAAATACGTCACAATTTTTCCTGGTAAATATATTTATAAAGGTGCTGTTGACATGAAATTTTCACCAGATGTCGATAACAACCCAAACAATCCATACATACAAATAAAACAAAACCAATAATTTCAGAAATTAAGTTATGTGTAATAAAATGGAATGACACAGGGAAAAGGTATTGAACTACTGAAATGTATTTGGTACTTTGTACAGAAGCCTTTGTTGGTAATGTCAGCTTCAAGACGCCTCCTGTATGGAGAAACTAGTCGCATGCATTGCTCAGGTGTGATTTTGGCCCATTCTTCCACTGAGTTTTTAAATCTTGAAGGTTCTGTGGACGTCTTCTATGAACTCTTTAGTTCTTATTTTCTATTGGGTTCAAGACAGATGATTGGGTGGGCCATTCTAGCAGCTTTATTTTCTTTTTCTGAAACCAATTGAGTTTCCTTGGCTGTGTTTGGGATCACTGTTTTGCTGAAATGTCCCCCCTTGTTTCATCTTCATCATCCAGGTACTGTAGTTGTTGGGACTGAACCAGCTGATATTAATTTCCACTGACATGAGGCAGGATTGCTTTCTAATTACTGATAGATTTTTCCATGCCTTTTTGCACCACCCTTTCTTCATGTTACACATAACTTAATTTCTAAACTTATTTGTTTTGTTTGCTTTGTATGTATAGATTACTCTGATTACATCTGGTGAAAATTTAAAGTCAACACCACCTTTAGGAATATATTTACTGAGAGAAATGGTGACGTGTTCAATACTTATTTTACGCTGTATCTCTCTCTCTCTCTCTCTCTCTCTCTCTCTCTCTCTCTCTCTATATATATATATATATATATATATATATATGTACGTTTTTTTTTTTGTTATTATTACTTAATCAAAATAGCCCAACTGCAGTTTGATTGAGATTAATTGGAATGCACAATGAAAAAACAAGATTTCATCTTCATGTTACACATAACTTAATTTCTGAACTTGCTTGTTTTGTTTGCTTTGTATGTATAGATTAGTCTGGTTGTTACCGACATCTTTTATTGTTATGTTTGTATTGTGTTTTATTGTGTTAGCTGTATTTTATTTTTGTTATTATTACTTAATCATTAATAATTATTTAAGTGTGCTCTGGTTGTTTCAGTATGTCGGGGGGCTCTCCTGAGGTTGCGGTGAGCAGCAGCGACCAGGGGGGCATAAACAAAGACAAAGCCTCTGTTAAAGCCCCTGTCGTTCCATATGGTGTGGATCTTTACTACTGGGGAGAGGAGCAGCCCACTGCTGGCAAAATCATTAAGTACAGTCTCATTCATTAGAGAATGTTTTCCATAATGCATTCATCAGTCACTTTTTGAAGTATGGATGGATTGTGTTATGTGTGATGTAGCCACTAGAGAGCACCATTGTATGCTCACTGACATCAGATCAACTTAAAATTAAGTAATGGAAACATTGATCTGGCAGTTTACCTACAATAAAGAGTCATTTTAGGGACTGGAAAAGTAGTGGAAATCTATAATAGTCCTACGAATTTCAAAAGCATTTCCATACTAAAATACATTTTACTAGTTTTATGCTCACACCCTGCAAAAACTGTACCTGCACTTCATGAAGGCAATTTCTATAGGATGATTAACAAAAAAAATTGCAAAGATCACACACTGATAGAGTTTGTACAGTTCCTTTAGTAAGACGCTGTCCTCACTGGTTTTTAGGAACACATCACAGCACCAGTTCTGGGTGCCTCATGAGGTTGAGGAGGAAGTTCAAAACGAGGACCTGTCTGCAGAGATGAAGTCAAGATATATCACCTTTGCTGGGAAATTTGAACCTGTGGAGCACAAGTGCAAAACTCCAATGCCAAATGGATCTTTGTGTGAACGTCAAGATAGAGTAAAGGTCAGAAAAGTAACAGTAATTATATCCTAAAAAATAAAAAAAACCTGAAGAAATGTAATATTGAACATTTTGTCCCATATTTAACTGCATTGGGTAGAATGGTAGAAACATATTCTTATTTCATGGTGTAAATAAATTGATATAAGCAGGACGCTGATTGAATAAACTGCTGAATTAAATGAGATGTAATTTCAGTGCCCGTTCCATGGACGCATTATCCCTCGAGATGAGCTGGGCAGGCCTATTAACCCAGAAGATGCACTGCGATTGGAGAAGGAAAAGAGGAAACACGAGGAGGAGCAGCCAGGTTAGACCATTCATGCAACCTGTTTAAGAATATTCAACTCAACAGTCATGTCAGTAATCAACAGTGATAGTTACCTAGAGGCATAGTTCACACAAAACTGAAAATTCTGTCATCATTTACTAGCTACTGTGGACCAGTGGACCAATTTTAAGTTTTTGATTTTTAATTTTCGGTATTTCTGAAGCAGGATAGTAGACGTGCTTACATGTACTATTTTTTAAATGTTTTTAAATCTCAATTATTCCAGTTTCAGATTCTGAAAGTTCTGTTTATGTGAACCCTGGTTATATGAAATCTAAATGTTGCAGTCCAATTCACATATTCATGTTTACGATGATGTCACCGAGGCCTTGATGACTAAAAATAAAGCTTAAATGAAGCTTTTTAGCAAATATTTAGTAAATATTCATTCTCCTCCCCTGACCATTTTGTAAGGTCTTAATTGTATATACAAATACCCATCTCGTCACTGTGCATGTAGGCAAAGTGTTTTTGATTGTATAAAAGAGAAAATGGTCATATTCAGGTCTTTGCATGCCTATTTTTCCTCTTGATCGGATTATTGTGCGTCTCTATCACCCCTTTCAATCCCAATCCAAATTTCATTTAGATTGATCTGAGTTAGATAGACTGAAATCTTCACATTAAAAGTCTTTTCAGTCCAGTTAAGCCACCAGTCCCATTATAAATTGGTTATTTGGATGCATGTAAACATAGCTAGTGTCTATACATATTTATTGTATGGAAAAGAGCAGCATGAGAATTCTTCAAAATGTCTCATTTTGTGTCCATAGTCTTACACCAGCAAAAACACAAGTAAATTCTGACACTACTACTTAAAATGCTTGCAAAACTCCGTTCATGCACTCTTGCCAAATTGATATTGCACACCAAACCTGAGAGCTTGATAATCTTCTTTCATGTTTTGTGAGCCCAGTGCTGAAGACCCCAAGATCTTTTACACTGTCAAAAGTGCTTTAGCAGCCAGTGTCCAGGCGAAATCCTAGACCCCCACTACCCACAGTTCCTTCCTTATAACATGCTGAGTGGTCAACAGTCCAATCAGGTGGCTGTGAGACTCCAGGAAGAGATGAACTGATGGAATCCCATCCAAGTCATCATCAATACTCAGATAATAGGACAGGCTGCATCTCACTCTGCCTCTCAGCTTTTCACTTTTCTCCTTCTCGCTCTGGTTTCTTTTCTTGTGGAGTCGGGTGCTAAAAGTCAATTAAGTAGTCTCCATGCTGTCACTGGAGCGTCGGATGTGCTTTCTTTGGCCACAGTTTACTTGTTAACAAACAGTTATCTGAGGCAACTGACTTCGCTGGCCTGCTGACCACTGGCTTGTGAAATAGCATCTTTTGTAACTAAGTAAGCTATCGATCCCCGCGACTCCATCATGCCCTCTCCCCGTCGACATGCCGGTTGTCAGGGTAACCGCAGGACACCCCACCCGTTCTCCCGCGCTGCCGGTGTGCTCTTGATGTCCATCAGTTCACTGACTGAACACTTGCTCCCCTGCTGCGCCATTGATTTATGGTTCAGGCTGTAGCCTTCCCAAAATATTTCAGTCGCATGTGAACACTGTATTTGTGTCAGTGTGTCTAACGTAAAGTTCTTGTTTGTGTCATTAGTGGTGCTTGATGTTTTAACAAATCCCTCATCCCCTCAAATCTAACACCTGCGCTGTTACTTTTCTAATTTGATAAAGCGAGCGAAAAATTACCACTGATTTACATTAAAGGAGGGACCGATCTGTGATCTAGAGACCAGAATATCATGCACTGTCAAAAAGAGTCTGTCACTAGAACATGTACCATTTAGCTAATAATATGTAATAATATCAGGTACTGATATGAATCCTTTATGATAGCATAGCAACAGAATAACAACCATTCAAAACACCTTAGTAATTCCATTATGATGCCCTGACACCATGCATAACACTCAGTTTAAGTTGCACTACTGCTATAAAAGAACGGGGATACTTTGTTATATTTATTAAAAACTGAGATATTGTCTTTTTCAAAGTGCTAATATGAGATGAATGTCTTGAATTCTTTCAATAAAGACAAAAAAAATTCCCTATTATTTAACAACAGGACATTTAAGTAGGTCACTTTGATTGTTTCATATAATGTTGGTCTCACTTAAAAATTGTAAAACAAAAATATGAACCATGCACTAAAAATATGCTACCACTATGGTCAGTTTTGCTTTTTATTCTTACCATCTTATCATATCATTTTTGTGTTTAAGTGTGTTTTCTATAGATAATCTAATAGGCTGACTGCAGCTGTTGCCTGTGATGCTCATGTGTGCTCGACTTATGCAGATGCGAACTGTTGACAGAGTAGTCAGCCCTTCTGCACAGCTTAAGTTAAATGCAGGGCCCCCCATCATCCTCACAGCAAGAATGAAGCCCCTAAAGGCTTGACTTAAGCGAGAACGGATTGTAGCACTCATGTAACGGGGGCCTTTCACCTCCATAAATCCTTATAGGGACGACCAACTCCTCCATATTCATTTAAAAGGCATTTGAAAAAGCTGTTTGTTGCATGCATGCATTTCACTACAGACTGATGAAGCGCAGCACTCTGCAGTACTCTGTGCAATTAAACACTTTGGAGATTGTAAATAATTTAACAGCTACCATTTTATCATTGCAAGATATGCATGTATCAACAGTAAGGGACGTGCTTAATGAAAGTTGATGATTTTGAGTCCTGAGCTTGCACAAGAAAGATCTGTCTATCTATCTATCTTTCTGTCTATCTGTCTATCTATAATACCGTACAAAGTTTACAATCAGTAATATTTTTTAAAGAAATTAATAATTGAAGTGACAGTAAAGACTTTAACATTATTACAAAAAAATCTGTTCCAGATAAATGCGGTTCTTTTGATCTTTTATTACTGAAAAATTATGGTTTCCATAAACTGATTTTCTGTCTTCAACACTGATAACAAAAAAATGTTTCTTGACCTCCGAATCAGCATATTAGAATTATTTCCAATCCTAGTTTTATCTAACGTTTTCACTACTGATATGTTAAAAAAAGTCCTCATCATCACACATTTACTATCTCTCATTATACCAAAATCAAAGGTTGAGGTTATGATCAGATCTTTATATTAATATAATATGGGACAAATGTTTTAACATGGATGAAACATACTTTGAATTTGATAAAGTTCCTTTTTTGAAGATTTCAAGAAGTCAAATATTTGAAGAAATGGCAGAAATGTGTGGTGCATTGATGTCTATACTGGCATAAAGTGAAATGTCAGCCAACCTTTTTCCCATTGGTACAGATTGGCGAGACCCAGAGCTCATGAGGGAGATCGAGGCTGCAACTGGAGAAGATCTGGGCTCTTCAAAGACATATGGAAAGGGAAAGAATGGCGGCAAAAGAAAGTCAAAGAAAAAGTACCCAAACCTTACAGATTTAAAGCAAAATGCCAGTACCTCTCGTTCAAGACTAGAGAAGAAAGTCTTCAACAAGTAAGTATTAGTAGATGTTCAAGATTCAAATAGAAAATCACTGAGTTGGCATGATAGTTTTGATCATATTTGAAGATACCTGAAGTCAAGTACATTTGTGTTGAATATTGGTGAACTATATATATATATATTTTAAAGTAATTAGTAAAAAAAAAAAAAAAAAAAGAGAGAAAAATTAAATCTTAACCACTTTGTTTCTTCATAGGAGCTCCATGAGACGAGTTACGGAGGTCATGAACAAGATGGACAAGAGGAAACATGAGAAATTTTCAAATCAGTTTAACTATGCACTGAATTAAGGGAAACAGCCTTACAGCCACACATCAGGTGCTTGGATTATTATCAATACAAAACTGTGCCCTCAAATGAAGTATAACCTTTGTATTGTTATTGTTGGATTGTCATTTGTAATGCCAGAATTATTTAATTATTTTATTTATATTTGTTCTGAATAGTATAAAACTCATTTTAAAAAATTGTCATTTTTAAATCCATTGTATTTTCACAATTTTTGTCTTTGCTACATTGTAGTATTTGTGTAATCCAGAATTTTAAAAATATATGTAATAGTAATTATAAATAGTAGTAAATAGTACTTAATAGTACTTTTAAAGAAATGTGCTGTCATTGTAAGTCAGTCTTATTTGAATATTAATTATAGAGTAAACTTCTACTGATTTTATGAGTAAGACTTGACTTTGTCTTTATTGATTTGAGGGTTTCTTTGTTGTGAAGATTAAGAACTCGCCACAGTAACATTTTACTTTTTTTTTCTTTTCTTTTTTTTTTTTTTTTTTACATTTTAAGACATATGTAAAATTTGATGTATTAATGTTTGGATGTTTTTCCAAGTAACACATAGGCTTGCGATTTACTTTCGATTATAGGACCGCTAAACAGCAAGAACACATCTTTTTATTAATATAATTTGTTTAGCAATTATATTAAAAACAGCTTTTCATTACAACAAAGAATGACTTACAATTTTAAATGAGGAAAAATTAACATGATACTGTATATTGCAGAAAGATATAGCATTGATAATAATACAAGGAACCAATGCTTTTGAGCTAGCCTAAGGTTTTGTATTTGTATAATATGGAGAGTGATTTTGCTGTTACAGAATTAGTGTGAATTGACATTGGTGTAACTCGTGGGTACTGTTTCCACCAAAAAATACCTTTTTTATTATTATATATATTTTATTATTATTTAGTATTTATTTTAAATCCACCCATCGTTAACGAATGTGGATTAATGTGATTCCTCACACTGGTCTGCCTTAGAAACCAAACTTTAAAAACTCGTAAGGAAATCTACTTCCTGAATAAGGATGATGATTTCCAAACGGACGGCGAAAAATGTGTTCATCGGACCAAAACAATCCAGTATTAAAAAAGATCGTCATGGTTCGTCTTTTCATATGTCCAATATAACGACGATAATTTCCCCCATGCGAAAATATTTTAATCACTTGCAAAAGGTGGGAAAAGAGACAATTGTGATTAAAAGAATATTTTAAGTATTTAATACATTCTAGTTAATAATAAAAATAACACGTAATATGATATGCTATAAACGTGACGCTTTTGCACCATTTACTTGTGTTATAAGTCTGGCCACGAAGCAAGATCATACGTTGGCATGCAGGAAACGAATTTTGGAATTGTTTTAAAATATCTAACACAAAATGCATTTTTATAAAACATTCGCTAACATTATCTTCCCGTTGAATATCGAGTTAAAGAAAAGTTGGCTTGTATTATACAGGTTTAATGTAATATTTTATGGCATTCAAAGTTTAAGCAGAATAGCTACAAAGCATGCATCAAAAACAATCGCACCAGCAAGGCTAAAAGTCATGCGAATTTTAGCATTTTTAGCAATTTCGGCTTAAGGTGTTTGACTCCTTAATTTTACTTAATATGAATAATACTTGAAGTACGCAAATTTCAGAAACGAAAGAGTCCCGTGTTAAAATCACAGTCTTTACTTTCACTAACAAACGGGAATATAACAATAGCCAAAAATCTTTTTAGCGAACAAAACTGTAAATTGCAATCGAAATATTTTGATAGCTCAGGCCTACTTTTAACTGCCCTTCGGTAGTCCTCAGCTGACATTCACGTTATTGATATTTAGGTAACTATCAAATCAATCGAGTTAACTATCAAATCAAGTCGATTTAAAAGGGAAATTAACTCTTATTTTAAATAGGCTATTTAAAAGTGCAAAATGATAGCATTTTCTACGATATATTCGTATATAGGTAAATAGGTAATGTTCAAGTGAATTAAAGTAACAATAATCAATATTAGCTTAATCTTTTCACACAAGGGTTTCAAAAGGGAGAAACTTTCTCCATTCGTAAAAATGACTTGAAATGTAAAGTAAATGATTACCAATAGAACACCTGTTCGCGCTTCGTTGGAAGAAACTGACCGCGATTAATTCCAGCTTTTCGTCAAATGAAAACGATTTCTCAGTTTGTAAAATTAAACGTTAAAATTAGGCTTTAACATGTAGTGCAAGATCTGTAAAACTTGGTTTTTAAAAATAAGGTCATAAAGCCAGGCTTATGCCAACGAAATGTTTGACAACTGATCTTTGTCATCTGTCATTTTATTTCAACCATTTAATTGTGAGACAAACAATTAAATAATAGCATAGTCTATGAAACGTCAGAATTAAATAATATGGCCCACAGTTAAAAAATAAAAATAAAAAAACTTTTCATTAGGCTTATGTTTACACGATTTTAGTCCAGTCTCATTCTTTTTCAATACATACCGTTTAATTCCCTACTACATTTGCATTCAAAGTTAATGTCTAAACACCTTTCATAATAACTGAATATTTACAGTTTGACCTTTGAGAAATATTCACATTTTATCAAAAAGAAGCAAATAGAAATGAAATCTAATTTTTAGCATGTATTGCCAGACATGGGGAAAATGATTCCTAAACTTAATTCTGGATTTGCCACAGTGCAGAATGGTTGCTACATCTCGGTTTTTAAGACAAACCTATCAAATGTCTTTGCACGTGTATGACAGCATAGTGCTTCAAGTTAAAAAAATGTTCCTGTGCCGGATTTGACCGGACACTCTGTTTCTTCCAATACAGGACAACATCTTCTATAAAGGTCTCTTCTTATAAGTGCGGCGCATAAAATGTGGGAGCTCCGTAAGTCTGAGAGCCGAGCATGAAGGGTGACAGTACCGCGTGACCCGGCAGAAAGGGTAATTGAGTAGTGCAGACAAGTCCTCCTGGCGTGTGACCCGGATAGCTGGTGTGCATGGACAGATGGCCGCTCATAGGAGGAGACGGGCTCAGAGGACTTAGGCTGCCCAGCCCGTTGCCCGGTCCGTTCGGTCCTCCACCGCTCCCGCTGGTCGGCGCGCTCGTGTCCGCGCCCGGGTTCTGTTTCTTCCACTTGGTCCGGCGGTTCTGAAACCATATTTTTACCTGAGTCTCTGTCAAGCTCAAAGAGAGCGCCAGGTTAAGGCGTTCGCACACGGACAGGTATCGCGTCGACTTGAATTTGTTCTCCAGAGCCACCAGCTGCTCGTACGTGAAAGCAGTCCGGGCCCTTCTGGGTTTGCCGGACTTTGAGTCCGAACCGGAGCGCTTACGTTTGGGTTTCGCCGGGTGATTCTGTCCGTTTGATGAGGACTGTTGAGTCTGCTGTCCTTCTGGACTTTTATTGAGTGAGTCGTCGTCCTCATGCTGCCCAAACTCGGCGTCGTTGTTTCCAATCAGGGCGCTGCTCTCTTCACTGCACAGATCGTCCTGCAGCTCGCTGTCCGACTGATTCCCTTGGGTAAAATCAGCCTCACATTCATCTGATCGGAACACAAATCCGTCTTCTGTAGGAACACAAAACACCGCCGTCAAAAAAGTCAGTTTTACACCTCCGTCCACAAATTACCTGGAATGCTCAGGTGAATTTATACTGTTTAACACACACTGAAATGAGTTTGGTAGCACCAACGGTAGGAAGAAAAGACTTTTAGTAAGTAAATGCAGTTGTTTCTTACTCTGTATTTCCAATATCTTTTTCATCTATTTCTCTCTATTTTTTTTTCTAAAATAAAATCCTTAATTTTCTCATTTAAATATGTAAAAATGTAAATTTCTTGTAATGTGATTTCGACTGGGTAACGTAGAATTATTGTCTACTTTCTACTTTAATAAACTATAGCGCAGATGTCTAATTATGTTATAGCATTTTGTTTACTAGTTGAAAGTTAAAAAAAACAGAATGACAACATTTTTTACACTTGAAATTAAACTGATATTTCTGTTCTAGTCCTTCTTTTTCCTCTTTATACAAAGTGGGGACAGAGTAGATGGCACTTCTTTTGGCGTGTCAATTCGTCTTGACATCTTAAATCACAGCACGGTCGTCTAATCGATAACTCTCAATTTACTCATCCATTTAAAGCGGCTGTTAAAAACAGCACAAACCTTATCAAATTATTGCAGCCTACAATTACTGTTTATTGAAAATTGCTTTCGCGCGCTGCCTCCAATCAATCATAGAGGCTGACACATATTTGTCCTTGCAAATGCAGGCACAGAAGATAAGATGATCCCCATGAACACCGCGCTTTCTGTTTTCACCATGTAGACTCGAGACAAAGCACTAATATATCTAAAGAAAAAAAAAACAATTAAATCCATTCGATTGCGTTTAATTTAACGCAACTTGCTGCGTAAAGCGCTGATAATGGGGAGGATCTGCTCCAGACTGGTCGATATCCTATTATAGAAATGAGCATATCTCTTTCAGGCAGCTTGCAAACTCTTTCTCAACATTTAAATTATAGGACCAAAATTCGGATAATTAAAACCTATTATACTTATTAAAGGAGATATCGATCATTGGTAAGG
This sequence comes from Labeo catla, assembly GCA_012976165.1. Taxonomy (NCBI): domain Eukaryota; kingdom Metazoa; phylum Chordata; class Actinopteri; order Cypriniformes; family Cyprinidae; genus Labeo; species Labeo catla. Next base: position 178,499 of record VONZ01000371.1, on the reverse strand, counting down.
AAAAAAAGACTTTAGTGACCCCAAATAATTTTTAAACCTAAGACTTATCTGAAGATTTGCCTTGATGTATTTACCTGAAACACACAATTCAAAATGCCAAGTGACATACTTTCTGAAATAAGTTTCTACCAGTCTCAAGAATAACTGTGAAAGTAATAATAATAGCAATTCTAATAATAGCAATTCTAATAATCCCTCATTTCACTGCACAACCACCCAATCAAAAAAGACAAAATGTCCATTTACACGGGATTTTAGTTAATTAAAAATAATTATACAACTCCTTCTGTAAATAAACTTTAGTTTAAGTCCATCTTTATGGCTCTTCCAGGTGCAGAAGAATGCGGTTTAAGGTCTAGTTGCATTTGTTAACAGTAAATAAATGATTTCGTTTTAAAACTTGAGTTTTCTTAAAATAAACACCCTAAGTAACAAAACAGGTCTGAATATGGGTGTCCTGCAATGACAAGTTATACTCTGTCGATAGCTATTTTAAACAACATGTTATTGTTATACATTTATTTTTTATGACCTAAATAATTATGAGAATACATGGAATATTCGTACTTTTATTAATTCATTTGACACACCACATTACCGTTTTAAACGAAAAGTGAAAAAAGTGAATTACAATCGTGAAAACTTTTTTTTTTCCCATATGGTAACCAATCACAGCGCCTATACCGCGTTCTGTTTACTCCCTTGTACATCAATTTACATTGAGATTTTTACTTAAAAAAAGTAAGTGCCCACATTTCCATTATATAGCTAATTTTAACTTAGGCTACAATGTTGATATTGAAAAAAACATGTCCATGTTACTTGTAGACTATGTACTTTCACGCTGTCATGTTAAACATAATTTTGAACATAGCCTACACACAATGATAAGGGAAAACAATGGTTACTTACTTAAAATCCCTGATGTTTTTTTACAGTCGTAGTCCTCTTGATAAGACTTGTGCTCGATCGTGTGATTTGAGTCATCGCTTCTGTTTTCTGCACCAAACGTGAATTCACAACCTGTCCTGTTAGGTGTTTGCCTCTTACTAGTAAATTTATTGGGGTCCAAAATGTCCAAAACCGAGAACGAGGTTGTCCGGTGGACGGTAGGAGGCGCGCCCGCGGGTGCAGGCTCGTGTCTTGGTGAGGTTTCTCGACTCTCAGCCGGTAAAGCGTCTCTCCCTCCGGCGCAGTTAAACACTGGCAGTTCTCCGGCAGCGAGGCGCTTGTCGTCCATGCCGTCCTGCGGAGCGACCACGATTACGCCGGCAGCAGCAGGTACAATGGGGTCGCCAACCTGCACTTTATCCCGGTTCATAGCTCTCCAGAGGGCAGCACAGCTGTCTGACTTCTGTTTTCTTTCGCCGTTCTTTATTCAACAGGACACATACTGGTGAAAGGACATCAGGTATGTGCGGTCTGCTAGTTAAGATGATGTTGGTCAGGAGTTGATCCAGCCGGTCTCTGGATGGTGATGCTGATGTCCCCCTGCTCAGGTTCTTTTTGAGTTTGAACCGTTCCCTCCGGACACCCCGTCGTTTATGTCACACACACACACGCGCGCGCGCGCCCAGCTGGCTACCCTCCCCTCTACACAGCTCTGATCATCGCCAAAACTTAGACACAAGCCGTGGCTTATTTATGCATTCATATTCCGCTGTGAGTGGTAATTGGCTACAAATTAATCCCATGCCTCTAATAGCCTATTATCTCCGTCTGCGAGTATGAGGAGCACCAGAGGAGAGTGAGCGATGATGTGGCCTCTGATATACACAGCTGTCAACTCACACCCAATGTGAGAGCACTGGAGTGGAAACACACTAAATAGGCTTATTTTTCCTTACTTTCTCCCTCCCATCTCTTGCACTGGGTTAAGGTTACAATAATCATTGTTTCCAGGAAAATTAATCAGAAAATGGGCCACTTGAAAGCAGTGATGTCTTTTTGTGACAGTGGTTAGCAGTGAGTCTTTTTCAAAGAGACTCTACAATACAGAAACACATAGAAATGATTTTTAATTGTTTATATACAGTATATATACAGTTACTATATAGATAAACTGTTATATATAAGAGTTATATATAACAGTCTGGAATTATCACCCTAATGAAAATGAAACTGACATGAAAAATGATTATTACATAAAAGCAAGTTTTTGAACTTATAACAGCCATGGGAGCAAAATCCTAATGGTGTAGTTCACATGAAAAAGCGCCACAGAAGTGTGACTAAATTGAATTTTCTTTTGTTTGGTTCAGATGGGCAGCATGAACAAGGTCAGTTCTTTGCAATTACCGAAGGCAATGATCCTTTATAAGCAAGAAATTAAAAGTTGCACGAAAATGGGCAAAACAATCAGCTATAAGGATGAACATGATTATCCCATCAAGACCGGACCCATGGGAGTCACAATATAAGCGCTTGCAAAGAGGCTGCAGCATCACGGGCCATGACATTCAACTTTTAATCTGATCCATTGAGGAGCCAAATAATAGCCATTATAATAGGCTTTCCCATGAGTGTTTCTCAATTTCTCTTACTTCTGTACAGACTATGATCCTAATTTTAACAAGCTGATTAAATAATGTACATTTTACTGCACAAAACCCTGCATTTTCAACTTGATTATGCCCTACGTAGACTTCAGATATGTTTATCCGTGAAAGCACAATTTGTCTGTATACATAATTGGCTGTTGAGTCAGCCAGGCTGTTTTGCTAGCTGATTGGGGAATTGCTGTAATTAGAGAATTCTCCCAGTAGCCCACTGAATGATTTTGTCAATTTAATCAAATTATGCACAATAATTTGCATGTTAATTGTCCTATTCACAGACCCACAAGTCTGCACACATGAAACAGATCAAACCAACTTACTAATTATTTCAGCCTAAATCATGTGAGAAAATCACTGACAATAACATATTCATTATTGACATTTTAATAACCAAGACACCTCTATAAAAGCATCACAAACCATTGTGCCTTTCTGTCATGTTAGCACCAATCAGTTACATATTCCAGATCGTTTGACCAAAAAAATAGTTACAAATTTGCAGGTTTCTATTGTTTTGAATGCATGAAAAAGCTAAAACTGACCAGAATAATATCTTTGAAAACACAGATCCTGAGTTGAAAAATCTATAATATTTAGAAACAGATCCTTTGATATGAAGTATGAATGCTGTGATATTGTAGCAGTTTAAAGGAAGCTGGGTTAGATCAGAGATATTTAGGACGCAAAATTATGTTTTTTTTTTTTTTTATTTAATTAAAAAAATTTTTTAAGCTCTAAATAACAGTCATCTTGAAATAAATAATGATAATAATAAAAATAATAATAAAATATTTTTTCTGCTGGGACAGCAGAACTGCAAGTCGACTTACACAATATAAAATATTGTGCCGTTGTAGTGCTCTGGGAATAAAGACAGCTTTAGTCAAAGCGTCAGAAGCAATCTAATGATTTTAAATGAGCACAGAGTAGTAAAAGCCTGACAATTCTCCATCACAACAGCAGATGATGGTTAAAACGACTAGAAATCAATATTCTGACCGGGTGTCTCCCACTGATAAGAGGTGCCAAGACAATGTTGACTATTAAACTCGACAGCTTGAGATATTACACTATTACTTATGCTATTTTTAATAATCTATAATATTTGGGCTATAATTAATTAATTCTATGGATCAGATAATATCTCAGTCTGGGATGAGGTCGAGGGGGTCTATTAAGACTGGTAATGAGAAAGGAGAATTCCAATCTTAGCGCCGAGGGCTTGTGAACGGACAAATATACACCCGGCTGTTTCAAACATAGTGGAAGGAAAGAGAGAGGATAGACAAGAAAAGAAATGTGGTGAGAGTGAAAAAACAAAAACAAAAAAGCAACTGAGGTTTTAATTCCTTCATTTATTAATTTATGGTACATTTATGTTTAAGCAGAAGCAAATTTTTTTTGGACCCATTAAAAAAAAATAAACAAATAAATTATATTACAGCTGGGGTCTTGTGAATGAGTGCATAATCTCATTTTTAAAAAGCACAGTTCCCATTATCTCATGATGTACTGTATTAACTCTTATTGTGAAAACCCATGTTAGTGATAAAAAACTGCTTTGGTGGGCAGTTATGATTTCTACCTTTCTTTTTCTAAAATGATAACTAACACAGGAGACATGGAGACATTGCAAGTACTAAGTAACTGCTGCTTTGCAATCTGTTCAAACTGACCAGAGGGGGGCGTGTTTCTCTTCAATCTCACAATTTATCGTCAGATTACATAGAAGTGGATGCTCCACATGAATTACAACTAAATACTCTTCTGGGGTTATATTAGGGGTTATATTATATTGGGGTCTGTATTAGCAGTATAAACCAAATAAATGTGTAGATGTGAAAGGAAAACTGAAAATTGTAGTATGTTATTCATCAAATAACTGAAATTATATTTTACCTGTAACAATAGAAATAATTGTATTTATATTTGAAGGAACAAAGCGATCAGACTAATTTTTTATTAAGTATTATGGCACAATTCAGACCAAAAAAAAAAAAACGACTGCTCAAAAGTGTTGAGACTGTTCAAAAAACTGTTGTGGTCTGTAAGATTTTTTAAATTTTTCTGAATAAAAGTCTCTTATGCTCACCAAGACTGCATTTTCTTATTATCAAAAATACAGTAAAACAGTACTATTGTGAAATATTATAATTTTTTTTTTAATTTTGAATTTTCTATTTGAATATATTTTAAAATGTAATTTATTCCTGTGATCGCAAAGCTGATTTTTCAGGTTTCTTAAAATAATTTTGTAACACAATTCAAGTCTTTACTGTCAGTTTTGATCAATTTGATGACCATTAATATTTTATGGTCAATAGAAAATTCTGACAATTATTTAAGATTTCCCCCAGATTCTCATTCTCATAATGCACACATTATTAGAAAAAAATCTATAATGCAGAACAAATTATTTAAATTGTTGTAGAATTACAAAAAAAATCTAAATGTTTTTATTTATGGTATGGGAATTTGGGGAATATTTAATAAAAAAAATGTCACAATGCAAAAAAATTGTAATGTTTATAAAATATGCTTCATTTTCATTAGACAAATATATATTAGCAATTGTTGTTCATTCTTCTTTTTTTTAACCAATAGGTGCATTTAATATCTTCTATGAGGCCCTAATAAAGGAAACAACTAGCAAAAGAATTCAGGACCTATAAATAAAAAACACTTTGAAGCCATGAGAAAAATGTACGCTGGGGGCAATCGTTTCAGGTTAGAGGCCTCTGCTATTGTGACACGTTGAGGTTATAGTGCCTCAGTCAATAAGCAATACAGCCGTTTGACTTACTGATAAACATTCCCCGGCGAGTGAGGCAAGGGGACATATTGATGACCATCTGAATTTTTCTTACCTTTGCAGGCCTCTTATTTCTCTACACGGTGAGAGACTGTTTGGGGGGATTTATGCAAGGGTGGTCTGGTATCTCCTGCTGCACTTGCAGATGGAGCTCTAAATTGTGCATCACAGCAGACAGGAGCTGTTTAAATGCATTGAAACTAGGAGTCTTATAAGCTAAATTAACACACAGAATGCTGGCTGTAAATCCAGCATACATACACTTACACCGAAGAGAGATGAGAGAACAGCATTCTGAGGCTTTACTTTATCACTTGGTCAATCAGTCAATATTCATTTTAACACATTTTTAGAGAGAAGAAACCACTGTTTCACACAATATAAAATGTTAAGAATGAGTCTAAATAAAACTGCTCTAATGGTGAACATAGACAAGTGTCAGGACCATATTTCTGTCAGGACCACTATCGTCAAAGATGATTCACACTTCGCATATGCTTTGAAATGGAGTCTGATTCAACGAGGAATATCAGAAAGCCAAGTCCTAACTGTGACAAAAGGAGTAAAAAGGAGCTGGGGATGGAGTTGGGAACTTGCTCCTGAGCACACGATAAAGCTGCTGAATAATACTGAATAGACCTCATATAGGAATGCCGAGATAGGCGTTGTATTCCTATAGGTAGCTGTGGATCAGCTGAGGGTCAGCTGATGCAAGCTTGACTCACGTGATCTGCTTGATTAATGATTTCTGTATTAATGTAATATTCTGATGGTTAAGTCTGTTCTGCATTGGATATGGTTCTAGGAATACTTAGTATGTCTAAAACAAATGGTTTGGATTACAAAACAACTTTTGTCCTGGGCTCGGGCTTAAGGGGGTCCAAACTGCAAGTGGCTGCAATTCAGGGGCCTCTGTGGCACTTGGTTATAGTTGTGAATTTTGAATTTGCTGTCTAGAAGAAAGATTTGATTGCTGGGCCTGAAAGTATGATTTACACTGGCAGATTTAACACTAGCAATGAGTTACCAATTCCAATCTTAGTAAGGAGTGCATTTCAAATCATCACTAGCAATACCACTCCATAAACACAGCAAACTTATACAAGAACTTTAGAGCCTGAACAACACAATTTCTAGTTATGTTAACTTATATATTACCATCATCATAGTTCATCGAATTAAATTAAAATTTTGAAATATTTTATTTACTTTAATTTATGTATTAATTTTCAAGTAATGACAATTATTTTATGTTTTAGTTAACAATAATAACCCTAATCTGGGCAAACTGAGATTTCATGAGAGGAGACATATGAGATTACTGGGGTCTTTTTCTCATGAAGAGAATGTGAGAAGCTGGAGAATTATGCTTTCCATTTAATTTCATTAAAAAAACAATTATTAGATATTATTTGTGTTTTTTTCCCTATGGCTGCTTTTACAAACAAGGCGCATTAATACATTTAACTTCAGTTTCTACTGTATATCTGTATATTCTACTGTATATTCAACTGTATATCTGTACTGTATATTCTGTATATTCTGTATATACAGTATATTCTGTACTGTATATTCTGTATATTCTGCTGTATATCCACTGTTCGTAACTAGTTTTCTGAAATTGTTAGTTTTTTTTAATATATTAAATTACACACTAATAACAGTAGTTAAACTGTGGCAGATGAACTGTACTATCCAGGCCATGCATGAAGAGGTGAAACATTTACAAAATGTCTCTTTAAAGAGGCAGATTATCATTATCTCCAATTCTAGAGATATCTAAAAGTCATCAAAGACAGAAAGATAGAGCAAAAAAAAAAACAACAACAAAAAAAAAACATTATTTTCAGCTGATAAAATCTGGACTATGGCAAAAGAAAACAGCCAACAAAAATAAGTTGTCTTCACAGCTTTGCTAGTTTCAAATAATTGGCTTCCTCTTTTATTGTCCCTGCCAGCTGCAACTACCATTAATCCGCTTTTATTTGGCTACAGTGTTACAACCTGTAAAGCACAGATTTACTGTTGTCAGCAAAATGACATTTGAAGTGCAGGGTGTGCTTTACTTTAAAACTAGTGAAAGAGATGTATAACTTATGGTGTAAGGAGAGACTAGTAAATAAAATGTGTGTACAAGAATACAGAACTAAACAATGGGCATACAGAGGATGGGCTCTTAAAACCAGAGTATGGAAATTAATATTTTTGAATAGTCATTAGTATTTCACTGTTGTAATCTTTCACAAATGCTCTCCCTGTTCATGTCAAATTCAATCAAGCTTCTGAATAGCTCTATCCAAGGCCTCAGTACAGATAATTAAGACAAGATGTTCTACTCTGGAGAAATTGTATAATACTCTGAACTTGTACATGGGCTCTTAGTCAAGTCAATAGTGGTTCCTATGGCTATCAACTAATTTGGATGAGTTCATTAAACATTGCTGAATAACTGGCAATGAGGATCATGAAAGCAAAAAAATGCAAAATGATGACATTGGTGATTGTAAAATCTGTCAAGTAGCCCTGATGAACAATGGCACAAGGAACAAGTTTTTTTTCTTTTTTTTTTTTTGTTGCAAAGATGCATCAGTTTTGCATAAAATACGATGTGTTTTTTGGTAATCTTCATAATTCATAAGTAATAGAGCATAGGCACCAAAGCTGTTGTCAGTCTGCTCACCCGAATCCATCTGTAACTGGCACAGATATACAGAAAATTGCAGACGTTTAGAAAATAATTAATTTACAGACAGTTACATACATAGTCCCAACATTTTATTATATAAGCCTTACATACATTATATTACTGCAGTGCCCCAGTGGCCTTTTATCCAAATAAATTTCATTCATAACACACTTGCTGATGCATCATCATTGTGCACGTTAAACTTAAATATGCTGCAATTTAAAAGTAAACCCACATTGTTCTTAGGGTGCACCTCTTTCCCCAGCTCAACCTAATGCATTACAACGTGTCAATACCTGGCCAACAGTACCACACCTAATGATCTGCAGAATATAAATATGCTATTAAAGATACTGAACTAAACTGTTGTCCACTAGCTCAATTAACCACAATAGAGCTGTAAAGTATTGTGTAAAATTTGCATCTGTATCATCATAATGCATTAAAGCATGAATTATGTGTTATTCATGTGACCCTGTCAAGCATTTGAGAAGGAAAAGTTAGTCAAAAAATGTTTATAGACACTTACATACAGAATAAAATTGCACTGATTTAAAAAAAAAAGGACTCAGTGGGGTAATGATTTTTAAAATGCTTTGATTCAAGTTGATTGCATTTGGTTTGCATTCAAAAATGCTTGCTAAAAACTTCTGTTCTACAAACCTATTAAGCAGACAGGCGAATTATTACCCAAAATGAAAATAAAATTTAATTGTAACAGAAGCAGTAAAATCCCAATATATCTGTGTTAATCACCGGAGGCTGGCAATTACTGGACTAATTTATGGTTCCACTGCCCTGCACATATTTTCACAGCCATTGTTAATTAAGACAATGCTCATTGAGAGCCTAATTAACAATTAGCATAAACATAATTAGCAAGTGGTGACATTTCACTCGCTACATTGTTGAAATAATTTTTAGAAATTGCCCTTGGAGAAATACTGTCACGTTTGCATAATGGCTGTACTTTGTCAAAGCAAGCAAGTGACTGCCATGGATGTGTTCTCCCTGTCACTTTCTAACTAGGACACTTTATTTTAAGATGCCCAGCACTGGCATTTAACTTAGACCAAGTGAAAAATCCTTTCTGCCTGAATTGTAAATTGTAAAACCTATACCCTGATCATAGCGTTCAACCCCCCGATTAAGTCAAGTCAACTTTATTTATGTAGCCCTTTTAACAGTACAGATTGTGTCAAAGCAGCTTTACAGTATTAAACAGGAAAATAGTGTATAATAATGCAAACGATGAAAGTAAACATGCAATTTTCAGTTAAAGTCAGTTCTTCGTTGATTCATTGATGTCATCGCCCAGCTCAGTTCAGTTTGTGCAATCAAGTTGACGATATCTCTGGAAAATAAGTGTCTCCACACTTCACAGAACTACTGGCATAAAATCACAGGTTATGTCACACAAAAGAGGACTGACGGTTCTTCAACAATGCTTTTTTCTGTGTAATAACAGCTCATAGTGGCCATTTGTGTCAAAAAAGAATAAAATCAAATAATTTTATGAAGAGTTGCCATTTTCTCTCTGAAGATTATTTTGTGTCCACAGAAAAAAATATCATTCCAGTTTGGAATAACTGGTACGAAAGAGGTGTGATTAAAGAAACAAAAAGTTTTTATTCTAGTCCCCCCTCCCCCATTATATCTTTATATACTTCTGCTCTGTCCTTTGAAAACACAGCCATTACACTGAAAAAAATAGGAACTTAAAAATAGAAACATCTAAATTAATGTATTTTAATAGCCCAAAAATATTACTTAATATTGCTAAATAAGCCTAAATACATTAATTTATACTAACAAACAAATTTTTCTGGGTTGAATCAGGTACAAATAGCTCTTTAAGGTCACAAACACAGGCTACCACGTTTTATAGTGCAGAAATGTCATTTGATGCTTGAGGGCAAATGATTTTTATGTTATCTGTTGTAGTCATCATTTATGGAGTCTCCCGCGTTTGAGGACAGACATGCAGAAATCTGTTGGGGGAAGTCTGTTCTCTTTTAACAGCAAGAGGAGATTAGCTGACAGTCAACATTCAAGCATTGACAAAATCTGTATCTGCCAGAGGTAAACTGTTTGTCTTGGAGGTATAAGACACTTAGACAAGACAAATTTGCTTTAGGAAGACAAAGTACAACGGGAAAGTTCTGTAGTCTGAGAGGAAGCCTCATTGTCACACAAGATAAGTGAGTACAAGTGGATTAGAGCTCTCAGGAACAGATCTGTTAGTCTTTCACAGCAGGATTTCATTCTGTCCATCTGATTCATTCTCCAACTGCATTTCGCTCTACGAAAAGAGAATCCGAGAGTCTGATAGCCATTCATGCTATAGTGCCGAACTTGTGTAAACAAGTCATCCATTTTTTTTTTAAAGTCGTCTATTTTCTAAAAGCAGGATATAGATCTTATTATTAATCTGTGAATGTTTCTTTCTTTCTTTTTTTTAAATAAATGTTTTGGGCCCATAATATTGTTCAAAATGTCATAATTTCACCTTGCAGTGAAAACTTCAGACTTCTTTCTACTGACGTATGCAGGACTTCTTCAATGATTTAGTTCTCTTAAACCTGCCTCAACTTTTGAGTGCCACACCAACATCTCAAGATCCAATCAACAAATGATGCACAGAACCAAGTCCTATCCAACATTTTTCCTTTTTTCAGTATTCCGTTATACTCAGATATGCGTCACGGAATGGAAGAAAGTGGTCTGTCGCTACTTTCATCGCGACTTTAAGTATTTGTACAGTGCAGACACTGCAGGAATAACTGACAAAGACACAACTGTGACCGCTTGTGGCCGCATTGCCATCATCATTAATTTTCGATATTTCAAACATCTATTGTCAAATATTTTTGGTATATTTAAAAAAAAAAAAAAAGATAAAGGTCTATCATTTCCTTTGCACATTCATATACATTTCAACCTAATCTGGATGAAAAATATTTGAACCCAACAATCTGCATAAAAAGTTAAGCATCCGATGTGGACAAAATAATATTCACGCAAATATGTGAGTTCGAAATGGATCCAGCAAGAGTTAAATATTGTTGGGTCTCATCTCTGCATCTCATCTCATTCATTGTGGGTAACAGGAGGCTCTGTTTCTGATCCACTGAGACTTGCTAAACTGCTCTTCCCCCATTGCGTCTGTTTATCAAACATTACCTCAGCCTCAAATGAGATCTCAAGTGTTCAAAGAATCATGAATGCTGTAATAAGGGAGGTGCAAACTAGACGAAAGGCTATCATAACCTAACGATTGATTGACAATCTATGACATGCGTTGTGACACACAACCTAGCACATAGGCAAGTTGATGGAAATGTTTCAGCATGATCCAATATAGGCAGCACACATGCTCCATGGGAGAATTTAACAGAGAAATTTCAGCTGCTCCAGAGTAGATTCGGGAGAAAGTAATACCATTTGGATGGCATGTTACAAGGAGCTATGAAGCCATTTGGTGGCAATAGTTGTTCCTGTAGGTGGTCTGAAAGTGTTTGTGCAGGCAGCAAAACCCAGTCCCATCTTAAGACCACTGGCAAATTTCTAATTTCCGTTTGGTGGGCGAACTGTCTAATTGCTATTTAGCTTTACCAGTCAAGTAATTCAGGCCAATGTCTTAAAAGCAGCCACTTGTAGTTAAGCCTCCATGCCAAAGGCTCTGCTGAACAATAGTGACATCTCATCAGGGCCCCAGGCTCCTGGACAGGAGTGCGAATCAGGTCCCTCTCCTCTTGAATGGGCAAGCAATCTTCAGAAAATTAAGTCTGAAAAGCCAGGGAAGAGCTGTGCGATTCATCACGACAGACTCTGTCAGGCAGAGGGCTATTAGAGGATCTGGCACTGCTCGGGTGCCATGTTGTCATCTGTGCAACAACTGCATCAGCGGACTGATGTGCATAGCAGGAACAGGAAGGACGGCTCGCGTTGAGCTTCATACAACCGATGATGTCTCATTTGTCAAGCAGGAAATCGTTTCACCAAAATCGCTCGCTATAGCGTTCCTGCTAACCGATGGCAAATGATCATCTAAAAACATTTGATTAAATGTGCTGCTCACAAAACCCATGTAACCGATGTGTATGGCTCAAAACGGTGAAAGCTATTTTCTGTAGAAGGACCATCATTTAGGAGACTCAGTTTTACAGTAGCTAATGTGAAATGACTATCATCACATGCAGAAATAATAATAATGATAAAAAGAAATTGGCATGACAAAAAAGTTAAAAGACATCTGAAATTTTAAAATACAAATTATTAAACAGCTCAGAAAAAAAAGAAAAAAAAATGTATTCTGTAAATTCTGTATTTTGTATATACCACTATACCACGTTGCTTGTAGCACATTTCACGAAAGTGAGTGGTGCTAAAAGGCATACACAATTTTCTCTAAAACAACGGGACTGTGGCAGTATGGAGTCTATTATGTGATGTAAATGTTGAAAAATATTAGTTAGGAAATCAAAATGTTAGACACATTTAAAGATTGTAATATTGTGCTGTGCAAGAAACTGCACGAAAATGATTCTTTATTAATTGGTAATTTGCCCCTGTAATCATAATTTGTGAAGTCGACTTAATTTTTTATAGCCCTTTATAAACTACAGATTGTTTTAAAGCAGCTTAGCTGTAGCAAGACAATAGTGTCATTTTTGATCTCCAGTCAGTTCATTGATGGTTTATTTCAATAACTGAGTAAAATTCATTCATTATGAAACAAGTTCAACTATATGAAAAATAGCTCAGCTGAAGGCAACAATCATGTTATTCAGCTCAAGTCAATACAAGTATTGTCTCATCCGATATGGCCAGTGTCATCAAATCAATGATAATACTGAATATCAAATGTCTTTTAGATTCCAACTAAGCAAGCCAAAGGTGAATGTGGCAAGAAACTCATAGTCAATCAGATGACAGAAATGGAGGAAAGAAAAACTAGGGTTAATCAGGGAACCAGTTGTTCTTCTTCACATTATGGATACCGATCATGATACGTCACACTGGCAAGAAAAGGAACAAAAGTTGTTGGTTTGCTGCCACTTATCTTCATTTCAGCTGGAAACTGGAGCAATGTAGCCAGAGTCACAAGCTACAGCAAACCCTTGAATGAGTGGTGGTTCCCAGTCAGGGTCACCTAACCTTGTTCATCCTTACCAAGGTAACTGGACACTGAACATTGATAAAGCCATCTCACTTATCCCATGGTTGCCTATCATGGATCCGCAACAACATTCTCATTTTTAAGTCTTAATGCATCAATTTAACGTAATGGAAGCTCTATGTCATGGTGGAAGAACTGAATGAGAGCTGCTTAACAATAAAAGAACCTTGGCTTAGCTGGCTGGGTTAAAGAGGCCCTGGGAGGAAAAACCTATTGATTTTAATTACACTGAACAGCCCTTGGGGACACAAGGACTTTGGCTGTTTATTTAGCCATTGCCTCTCACTGTGATTGTACAGGCTGAGATAAAATCAGTCTCCTAATTATTACCATAATAAGCTTGCGAAAGGCTCCAGGCCTTGTCTTTTCTATTTAAAGAGAAATCACTAGGAGGAAGAGGAGGATAAAGCCATCAACAAGCGCTTACAAAACTGTTTATTATCAAAATTTTTCATTTATTCTTTTTTAAAGCCTATAAAATTGGTTTGGTACCACGCAACAACATTTTACAGTGTTTGGTAGTGTGCACACGAACGCTGGTGTAGACCACAGAGAAAGTGGTAAACTGTAAAGATATAAAGTTTGCATCTGGAAGACCCCATGTCATGGACGACTCTTGTGGAGTATATCAAGATTTCTGTGCCCTGTGACTGGACAAGGTTTATTCCATGAAGGTTCAATTAGATCCAGATCTGATAATAGTCTGGACCAAGGTTAGATGGCAGCTGAGATTGTACTTTGGAGAAGGCTGAGCAAGATTAGTTGAATCTGGACAAAGCTAATGTTTGTCCTCCTCAATCGCAACACCTGCAGAAACTGAGAGAAATCTGATGGGGCATCATAAATGGCTTGGCAGTCTTATTTGGACAGTGAAAATAAAGACAGTGTTTCAGAGTTCAAATGTCTGAGACGATGTTGAAACTGCCCCCCACGCCCCCTCCCAAAATCTGAAAAATAAGCAATGATTTAGGCTTTTGAAAAATGTAAAATCAAATTTAAGTTTGATTTAAGCAATAATAGAAATCCTAAATTTTAATTTATGTTACTTTTTTAGTGGTCTAAAACTTTTGGACCCTGCTGTAGTAAATACGACATACTGAAACAAGTTTCCCCAACAAAATATATTTTAAATATTTTAACTGTAACAATGAACTTCATATTTACTGGTGTTAGCTATTAATGATATATACAACACCACGTAATGAATGTCTGGTGCAGTGGCTTTTGGTTCTGATGAAAAATTCTGCCCTAGTGTGGAATAGAATATTTCAGGACCACAGATCGTAACCTTTAAATTCAGCAGTGGCAATAGCATTCCCCTGACAGGCTGGAAACGCTGTCCCTCGGTTTTCCTCAGCCACCATGCCTAACAGAGTGAAATTGACCTGTATTAAGGTCCTCTCACTCTGGCTAAATTATTTGATCATAGTCCCTGACAGTTGTTTGGGTCAGTAATTGCTTGTTTATTGGAGGAGAGGGGAGCTGGTCAACGGTGGGCTGTGGGACAGGTGTGGAGGGCTGGCAGACAGGTCCCAGACCAGAGCTGGCCGTCGAAGATAAGCCACTCAGCTGGGTTGGTGGCTCTATCTCACCGCCATAAGCCTGGTAATCTGCTGCTTTTTGCCATCGGCATCGTAACCTACCCCTAACATCCAGACAAACACTGGCTACAAATACTGTCTGTACACCTGAAATATACCTTGCAGAATTGTATTATTTTCCACTTGTCCAGTTATTTCTAAATGTCAATTTCATGGAGGTCTATCGGGGAGATTATGATTACATGGGAGCAGACAGGCGAACCATCCATGTATTTTTCTGCCTATAAACAAGTATAGTTAGATACTTAAGTGTTTTTAGACCTTGACGCTTATAGTGCGGTTCATCCCATCGGGAAATTCATAATTAATATCTTTTGGTCAGATATTGGATGATAAAAGCATTTGATGCTCAGAAAATGAGGTGCAAAAACTGTAATGATATCATGGTTTTCAACAGAGAAGATGGTTCCAAGTTAGAAGTTAGTGCTGAAAATACACCTTATATATTTCCATGCTGATTTAGGATGGTTAAAGCTACATAGCATTGGTGTGGTTTAGCTGGTGGAACTATGGTTTTACCAGTAAAACATCTCTCTGCTAAAGGCTGTGAGACTAAGGAAATCTTGGTGGTTAAATTCACCCAAAATGAAAATTCCAATGTCATTTCAAATTCATATGGTTAATTGATAGCTTAATATTATTCCACATTACATTCCAAGTCTTCTGAAGTAACACAATTTGTATGATAAATAGATTGAAATGTAAGGAACCAACACACACACACACACACACACACACACATGTTGGGTTTACATGTTTTATGGGGACATTCCATAGGCGTAATGGTTTTTATACTGTACAAACCGTATTTTCTATCACCCTACACCTACCCTACACCTAAACCTAGCCCTCACAGGAGACTGTGCACACTTTTACTTTCTCAAAAAAACTCATTCTGCATGATTTATAAGCCTGTTTCCTCATGGGGACCTCACAAATGTCCCCACAAGGTCAAAATTTACTGGTATTACTATCCTTGTGGGGACATTTGGTCCCCATAACGTGATGAATACCAGGTGCACACACACACACACACACACAAAAAACAACAACAACATATGCTGTCACTGCAGCAGGGGAATTACTTGTGATTTTGTATATATTTTCAAATTTTTCATTTTAACACTCACACCATATCATATTAATACGAGTCTCAGCACATCAGCAGTAGGTAGTTACTTGAGAGATCTCTAATCTCGAACAACTCAGTGGTTGGCTACATTGACATATACACTCTTCATGCGTTTGCCGGAGCATGAAGCAGGCCGGCCCCCTATGATCTCGCTGCTGGAGTTCTGGGCTCTTAGGGATCATTCAAAGCAAGGAATACTTTGTGTTCTCCAAACCCCAAAGCAACTGAAGCAATACATAGCTGTGCCAGAACATCCACCACTAGTGTTGACCTCCAACAAGAAAGCCAAGAATACCCCATGCACTTCCAAAGCACAAACATGCACCCACCCCATCATTCACAAACACTGCATTGTATGCAACACATGCAGATAGCATTGGCTTTTGGCTCCCTGACATCAATAACAGCAGGTTATCAGTTTGGTGGTCTTGACGGCCTCACTGGGGTCGCTGTAAACAGCCAGCACATATCCACGTGTTTGTGGTTAACAGGGACCCCTCCTCTGTTCCACTGCACTTATAGAAGCACCATGGGCAATTTATCTAAATCTCCCCTCTCCTTAAACAGTTTTATCAAAACTGGCGGTCGGGCGGCTGGCGTATGGTGGTGGCCTCAATCCTAAATGCAGCAGCGCAGATTTTAATTTTGGAAAGATTAATGTCCTTTCCCGTTCTAATGCTGCAGGTCTCAGTTATCTGCCTTGATGTCTATCAGCTAATTTCTACAGTTGGGTTGGAAACGACCCACATTTGTCTGCACTTGAGGGCGGAAAACACAAACTGCAACAAGATGCTTCAGGCTGAGAAAGAGAGAGAGAGAGAGAGAGAAAAAAAAGAATCTAGCCATTTTACCAAATTTCCTCTAAATTAGAAAGTGTCTGCACCACTTGGACCATACACTTAAAAATCTGAGCAGGAAGCTTTTTCATTACAGAGGCACACATCCCAAGGGGATCCGAGGAAAACAGGTATTCGCCACTGAGGAAAACACAAAAGAAAATAAAGATATAGTGCATAAAGTGTATTAGCCTGACATATGAAATAATAATAATATTTTTTAATAATATGATTTAATTATAATACAGTAGGTTTTATAGTGTTAAATTAGCTGGCATATATAATATGCTCTACTTCATCTAAAACTATTTTAAATATCATTTTGCTAATTATTTTATAATTATTATGCATTCATGATAACATGATCTGTGAGACTACACAGAACATTTCTTCTAAAATTCTTCTAAAAATCCATTCGTCAAAAAGTGTAAGGAAAAATGGTGGGAAAAACTTTCCCTTGTACAATTTAATATAAAATCTTTTTTAACTAGCCATTTATAGTTCTTCTAAAGGTTACTAAGTCTAAGTGAAAAATGATCATAGCCTCTTAGTTTCCTAATAGTTAACTTATGGTTTAAGTTCAAGCCTGGCTGAATCATACAGGTACACCATATGCAATCCATTTTAATTATTATACACTGTTAGTTGCACAGTCAAGAGTAAAATTAAAATGGCAATCACAATTAGAAAATTGCCGAGTCAATTACAACACATTAGCCAGAGCTGGCAAATGGGGGGAAAAAAAGGTTCACCCTTTCATTTGGTTATATTAATTAAAAAAAGGCAGTGAGCTCAAGCTACACCTGCAAAAGACACGCTGCAATTATCACAACTGCATTCTTCTTCAGCATTCAATTTAGCTCAGCTGGAATATTGCTCGAGTGAATGACACAGCTGTTCACAACAAGCCAGGAACGCTCTCTCTGTAGACTGCTTCTCTCTGAGCACCTTGCTGTGTGAAGGTTAATAATATGTCTGTGATGTATAAGTGTTGGCATGCACTCTTGCTCCTTCTCTTTGTTTCTGAAAACCGCTTTATGTTCACTGCGCCCGCCTGGGCGCATTATGCTGACTGCAGACTGTACCCTGGAGAATAAGCGCCCCTGATTGCGATTGTTCTCTATTATCATAGGATGGACTTTGCATTTTCGCTGTCTGAAATGAATTTGTAGTGGCGCAGAGTGTTTTGTGATGGTGCTAGCGTACAACGCAGCGGGGAGGTGGGGGTCAATGGCATTCTTTTATCTGCCACATAATAAAATTACCGCGCTTACACACCGGCCTCTGCATTCTAAGATATGTTTAATTCCCTAAACATGAAGAATTAATTACATATCTGCATTTAAAAGGATTTCTTTGCCACACCACAAACTTAAAAGCCTACAGCGAGCATGTCGCATTGATATTACCAACAAAAGAAGAGCCGTGTAATAGCTTTTCTTTTTTTCAGAGACTGAAACTTTAATCTCGCAGCAAATTTACTTGGATATGGCTGTAAAAGAGCATGCTTGGCTGCTTTCTTTTAGTTCAGCTTCTGAACTGGAAAGTGCAACATGAGAGAAATCTGATAGTTTCTCAGGATTGATGTGGTCAGTGGTCAGAAGGAGGACCCTGTGTCCTGTTGATGGCCTGAAATGACCTGAAACAAACCCTGCTGCTGCCAGTCGCCACAGAGTCGCACACAAACCAACAAAGAGACAATGTCACAATGCATATTAAGTTCATGAACTGAATAAGGACTTCAGCAGTTGAATCCAATCACATAACTGGTAGTGTCTGGACTGTTTGTTGAGGAGCAAATCAGAATATTAGAATGATTTCTGAAGGATCATGTTACACCACCACAGGCATGAATTAGATTACAAAATAAACTCAGCAAAAAATAAATGTCCTCTCACATTTTACTGCTTCAATTTCCAGCTAATTTCTTAACATCTGTAAATATTTGTATTAACATAAAAGATTTAATAACTGAGACATAAACCGAACAAGTTTCATGGATATTGGATGAGCAAAATAATGGGATCGAAAGTAGCAGACACTAAGTACTAAAGTGCATCTCATCATCATGGCCTGCAAGGATGATCAGCTGTCTCCCTGTAGCACAATCTTAGGCTTCTTACTGCAGTTTACTGCTCTGGCCACTTCCGCAGTCCTCATGCCTCCCTGTAGCAGGACTATGTCATGTTCATGTACGAGCAGAGACACTGGGCATCTTCTAGTGTTTTTCAGAGTTGGTAGTCATAAGCTGTCCTAAGTTATTGCAACTGTGTGCTGCCTGTAAAGTGTCCTGTACAATTATTGTTTAATTATTCTTTGAACAAGCATGAAAAATGTTAAAACCCTTCTTAATAAAGTTGTGTAAAGCTTATATTTATTCCATATACAACAAAGAAAACATTAGGTTTTCAATGCCCACATTTATGCACCTTGATTTCATTACATTTCATTCATTTTCTTCTGTAGCATTCAAACTATTATTTTTTTCAGTTGTCTCAGTGTAGGAAGGAAGGGAAACAAAAAGAATCCCACTCATTCATATAATGCATCCTTTGCTAATGAAATAAATGTATTTTTTGGTAGGTTTGATGCTGGTGAATGTACTTCTGAGGTTAGTAGGATTTGTTCAGAAGAACATACCACATTTAACAGTACCACATTTATGGAAAATATCTAAAATTCCATTTAATTCATTTTCTTATGTGGAGTTCAAATGATTTTTTAAAAACTTTCTCAGTGTTTTTGTTGACACAAGCAAAGTCAGTGGGGTCCAGTGTTGTTTTTGACCCCACAGACATTCAGTGTATAGAAAAACATACTTTGAAATGTCTTCTATTTGTTTCGAAGAGGAAAGATAGTCACACACATTTGTTAGTATTATACATGTTAGGTGATTTAGTAAAGTGCAGGTTAAAATGCAGGACTGTAACAATGCTTGGGGTAATAGACTAAGTCTGCCATTATCCATTCAGCAAAAGTAATACATGACTCAGCCAAAGTGTCTTATATACCACCAAACCAAGATAAAAGCTCAGTGGAGGAAATGAACTTTAGCTTTTGTTAAAACATTATGATTTATGTGTTGGTAATACAGCTATGTGCTGTTCGTGTTTGCATCTATCTTTGTGTTTGTGCAAATGTGTGTGGATTTTCAGTATAAATAAATAAATAAAAGTTCAGCAGGTCATTCAGGATATTGTAATTCTTCACACAGTTTATACATATATATTATATTTATATTTATATAAATTGGTGTAAATTGTATAAGTGCTGTAAATCGAGTGGTTCATCACAATACAAATCATACTGATTCTCATATCTAGTGATAGGATATTTGCCGATATCTTAAAAAATTCTATTATGAATAATAATTATTATACATTATTGTAATTCCAACAGGACTTCAGTTCTATCCTACAATTTTGAAAGTTGGCTATCATCTGTCAGTGTCATTTAATTTGTTTCCATCTATATATTGATTATGAAAATAGATCTGCATTAGTGATTGTACATGGGGCAATGTTTTGAAGTCACTCAACCAAGAAGTGACTAAGCCTAACAGAATATACTTAAATGCTCATTATATTGATGATCATATCTGTTGCTCTTTCTGCTGTCTAATACTATAATATGTTAGAATGGTATTATTATAAATCGTATCGATGTATATTTAATACCTAGTGCAGTTATATCTATAATTTCTCTTTTCTATTTTTCCCTCACCAAATAACACACAGAATTTGAATTAATAATAATTGCTATTACAACTCATGAAACTATGGATTTAACTCTGTACCTGTTTAAACTACAACATCCATACATTTACAGCTTGGTCTGTGTTGTTGTTGTTATTGTTGTTGTTTTTTTTTTTCTTTCCTGTTTTTTCCTCTCCTTTTGTCTCATTTGTGTATATGTGGGTGTATATATTTATGACTGATTTCAGCTTATGTATAAGTCACTGTCAAGATGTTGCTGTCAATCTATGTGTTTCACTTTGCTCAATAAAAAAAAATAAAATTCTATGATATGATTACAATATGATTCACTGCAGGAGTATATTGATCGATATAGCAATATTATGATATTATGTACCTATTTTACACAAGCAGGTGCATTTTTATTAACTAACATAAAAAATGTTTAAATATAATTATTATTAAATTTGGTTTGCTGAGAATATCACATAGTTTTGTCCCATTCAACGCTATAACCATTTTAATACAGAGAATAAATAATCCATCCAATGCTTAATGAAAGTAAAACATCATCTTTTCACTATATGTGCTTTTTAAATAAAAAAAATGCTTTTGTAGCTTAACAATATTATAATAGCATTGTTTCCTGCAATGACCCATGTATGTCCTTATGAACTGCATGTATTTGTATGTATAAAACACTAAATCAAACAGTCTATTGTCTTGAAAGACTACAAAAACGGCTTTCCATATCATAATTAACTTATTCTCTGTGTATTTAGGCCATTGAAATGGAAAAATAAATTGTGTTATTGCATCTAATTGTGTCTACAGAGAAAAACACAACATAAGAGAAAATCCATACAGATTCAGTCTTCAGAAGATAGGCCCAAAAGCAGCCTGCTTAATGTGCTAATAAATTGACTTTAAAGGAGGAGCTTTCACAGCAAACAAATTTTAGGGTCTTCATATCACATTAAGAATGAGTCCAGCTAAATCTCATCAAAGTGGCGGGTCCTGCTGCCAGGGGACTCCAGCTAATGGCTGGAAGTTAGAAGAGCTGCAGTCAATTGACCCGGGGGCAAATCACTTGACCCTGCATCCTCCATGCTCGCTGTCATGTGAGAGACCTCTGAAATGGTGGCATGCACATGCAATACATTTATATGGACTCACATACCCTGACCTGGTTCGTGACAACACACAGCTAACACACAGCTAAAACAAAAATCTAAAAGCTATACATTTAAGTAATGGTGCCTGTGCCAACATCAATACCCACAGTGTCTGCAGTAAGCATGCTGCTATCTGCTGTAGGTTTCCATGCAATAACTGCAAGCACAGGTCACAGGATGTCACAGCCAGTGAAATTAATACCATGTAGCATAGGTTTCATATTGAAGTGATATCAGAATGTATTACATGGTATTATTAATATGGTGTTGCAAGAGTCAAGCATCAGGGTAAGATTATTACAACTCTGGCTGTCTTCTCAAGGGCCACAAGGGGCCAACAAAGCCCTTACTGAACATGAGCTCTGTGTGCAGAACACAGCAGAACTGAACTTTGCCTTAGAGTTAGTGATTTGAACAAACCCCAGTCCCACTTTATATTAAGTGTCTTTATCTACTATGTAGCTAACATTTAAATTAATAATTTGATAAAATGTATTTACTGTGTATGTATGTTTTACATTGTAATCAGTTTGTTTATTTATTTAAAATACATTTATTTTTTTTGATGGCAGCACATGGCAGTTATATACTCCTAACATAAAACGTGATGCAAACCCTCAACTAAAGTGTTAAAATTATAATTTTTGGGTGAACCCCGTAACTATTTAACACTTGTTAACTGCATTACCTGAACTAAAAATGAAAAATACTCCCAAAGTGTATAAATCTTAGTTAAAATGATTTTTTTTTTTTAACATTTACTAATACATTATTAAAATATTGTAAAATATTGCATCTGTTCATATATTTAATTGACCTGAGCTAAAATTAACTGACAATGACTAATGTTAACAAAAATTAATAAATATTACACCTACTGTATTGCTCTTTCTTAGTTAATGCATTAACTGATGTTAACTAATGGGACTTTATTGTAAAGTGTTATAATGATTTCCATCTGCTGAGTGATAAAACAGAAGTAAAAAAAACCCCTCTCAACAAGACCTGCATTAATTGAGATTTGTGCTAAAGTTAGTTCATGTTAAAAATACAGTATGACCATAAAGATAAACACTTAACCTGTTTACAGTTCTACATTACAGTAACGTCTGCTGCCCTCTAGTGGGATATGCCAATGTCAAAACATTTCACTCATCTGACTGAGAGTTACGTGAATTTAATGATATGTATTTGCATGCTTTGTATTTACATGCTTTGGATATCGTGGGCATTTATTACTTTAGCCTTTCTTGCAAACTGGCAATTAGTTGTTGATTCAAGTTTAACAATGATGGCCAGATAAATAAGCATACACCTGCCGTGTAAACACAATAAAGAATTTGAGAGTTCTGTTGCCAGGTCCCTAAGGCAAACTAAAAAATGACATGTCATCTTTTTACTTACTGAACTTGTATAGGCTACAGACACATTCAAGATGTTGCCATTAATAGAAAACTTAAGCTAAGTGGTAAAACAATGGACTACAGGTCCGTGGGCATGCAGCCTGAGAGTGAGACTGTTTACTAACCATGTGATACATAATGTAAACAGCACTGGTAAGCACTTTCACAATCTGGCAAGCTCTTATCTGACTCTCTGAATCAGTGTGCAATGGTTTTTATCAGCCGCTTGGAAACAAAGCAATAATATAACAGTTTTACTATTTAAGTAAATCTGCACATAAATGACAGTTAAAAACAAAATGAACCATGACTGGTTGCTTTACATGTCCATCAGATATGCTCTTCCTGTCTGAGTAGGCATTTCTTGACCAGAACAAACTACAACGTGGACCAGAGTTTATTCTGATATCTAAAACCTTTAATTTGACTACTTTCAAAGGTGTCATGCGATCTGCAAAATCCATGTAAATATAGTCATGGCAAACATTTAATTTTTTTTTAACAAAATCTCCTTTAAAATGTTGATAAGAATTATTTCACAATTGGTAGTAATTGAATATAAAATCTTGTTGCTCATTATAAGGCCAGTACCAGCCTTTGTCATGCCTGGTAGTCCTAGCAGTCGTTACCTTCGTAATCAGAGCTAATCATGCAATAATGATGCCTGCCTGGAACAGAAGGAATTCCTATCAATTAGGACGACACACCAGGGCCCATGCTGAAATGTGAAGGGCCACACGAAAGCAGACTCATTAGCTGACTGCCACAGTAGAGAGACTGACATATTCACACTCATTGCACTGGGATCTGTCTCACTGGGTTTCACTGGGCTGAAAAAGACAAAAAGTGATTTGCTGTTTAAAACAACATATCAGAAAGAAGAAAACATTCTTAGAAAGGTGGTAGAATGCATGATTCTGCTCCTACAAAAATGTCAAGTAAAAGATGTGTATTTCCCAAATAGAAAACATGCACAGAAAATATATTGCACGTATTGTGCCAGAACACCACCATGTACTGCTTAGAAGAAGAATCTGGTGAGAAATAAAAAGCCATAACATACAGAGCATTAATATGACCGTGGATGGCAGCTTAGATAATTTATTCTTGGAAAAAATGTTTCATATTCAATCAGTTGTGGTGCTTAATATTTACAAGGAAACCATAATACACTTTTTATTTGATGAGTAGAAAGTTTTGTGACTTTACTTTCCTATTATTATAATTACAAACCTTTATTAAAACCTTTATTAAATACAAACATATACACAAGTGCCAAAGAAGCAGCAAAAGCACACAAACAGATACACAGCATGGCCGTCTCCAGCATGTGCAATCCCTCACACAGCTCCGGCCCGTGCGATAGCTCTTTCGTGAATCACTGATCCCGTGTGTTCCAGTGGCCCGGCACCGCTGCTCCCCCTGCCAGTAGATACAGGCTATTTAAATGCTCCATTGGAGAGAGATTAAAGTTTATGCAAGGTCACTGGGGATGTGATAATTATAATCACAGGTTTTTGGCTCTGCAATGACAGCCATTTGTTATTTTCACTTGAGTAATTCCCGCAGCCCAAGGATGTTGACAAGCGTGCACTGATTTAGTGGCCTGCAGTCCCCTCTTCCCTACGGAGCCCCCCTATACTCCGCCCACCCCTCTGCAACCAGCCTGAGCTCAACCAGACCAAAGCCAGAGACTGACACTCCCTTTGGGACCATGGCGTCTTTCAGCCCCCCTGCCCCACGCAGGAGCAATAGAGGGGTACAATTGCTTCAGTGGAGACTATGGGGTGGAAAGACCTTTTGTAGGGTACTAAATCTAAAATCCGATATATAGATGTATTACACTTTTTTTTGCGTATCGGTTATACAGCGACTGTCTTCATCCATGGTAACATAAGCAGCACCACGACTTTCTCTTGTTTTAACAGACGCATTAAGTAATTCAGTTTTCAGTTTAAAGTACTTTATTGCCATCGTTGGTTTTTGAGGGTTTGCAGCTGGAAAATACATTTTCCTGAAATAGGCAGCTTTCTTCTTCCAGTAACATCTGCACTTTGTCTGTTTCTGAAGAACTAAAAAAATGTGATTAACGGTTAAAGTGTTTGTCAAAGCATTTCCCTTCAAGGCAAAATATGCAGTTACTAGCAAGAATAAGTATTGATAAATAAGGCAAAAATCACTATTTTTCATGCTGTTTGTCGTGTTGTTTGTGATTTGAACAGGCAGACCTCTATCTCTAGCTATTACATTTGATGTGGCTTATTGGAAACAGGTGCGATGTTACTTTTCTAAGCAATCAGATGTAGATTCTTCACCTGAGAGATAATAAAAAAAAGTGAAAAAAATGTAATTGATATGAAGACTAAAATATTATAGAGACTTAAGGATTGACTCCTGAGTACTAATGTAGCATCTTGCTAGAAAACCCAAGCAACCATATACTGTAGCAATGTGCTGAAAACAACTCAGAACATTTTGGTGAACATACAGCAATTCATCCTTGCACCCTAAATAACATACTGGCATATGCAGTATAGTCAGACCAGAAAAAAAATTCCGCCATAGGTCTACAACTTAGTCTGAGCCTAATTGCAGGGCCACTGTACCATATTTCCTAGTCAAGAATCGGAGGACAACCTATTTGCCATCCAGCAGAAAAAGAAAAAAAAAGGCATGTGAGAGTCAAAGATCCAAAAAAAGAAGGAAAAAAAAAAAAAAACACTCATTAAGCATTCCACTCCAAAGGCCTTAATCCCAATTGGATTTGTGAGAAATCTGAAGGCAATGCAATTGTGCAATTTGCACACAAAGTGGTCTGAATTGATCTAAAATAAACTCTCAACTTTAAATGTGCAAAAAAGACTAGCAGATAATTACATCATTTAGGAAATTGATTGGCCAGGAGTCAATGCACAAGCTTTCGGAAACTGAAGATAAATGGCAACAGTGGCTGTTTTAAGGAGCCATTGACGTTGACTAGGACCAAAAAGAGATTAAATATTTCAAACGGCACAAGAAAGGTGAGGACGAAAATCAAAGCGCTTCGGGGGGACAATGGAAGACAGAATTAGGGCCAACAAAAGATTTCATTAAGCCAAACAAGGCTTAACTACAAAATCAATATGTCATAATTAAAGCTAGAGCCATGCCTTTAGAGCAAAGAAAGAGAAGAGTTAAAAAGGACTTATTTGGCCTAAATGATGGTCAGGGTTATTAAGATCAGACGATAAAAGTATTTCCTGCACAAAAGACACTACTTAATACATACTATATATTTTCTTTCAGCTCCTTTGAGGCTGGGCCTTCCTTTCAGAGTATCTCAAAGAAATTGCAGTGGATATATCTCTGAGACCTGATCAAGCGGAGGATTAAAACAAACCCCTCATACTTAAGACAATATAGCGGGTAGACGATTTCAGTTAGCCATCAATAACCATTATGTCCTGTTATGAGAGTGCAAATCTAAGCAAGGTTGCGTTTTCTGACGCAAATGTGCAAAAGTCATTGCTATTACGCAAACATGTTGCTATAAGCGTCTGATATTTTCTAATATACACCACCGTCCAAATGTTTGGTGTAAGCACGATTTTTTAAATGGATCAAAATGTCAGTAAAAACATTTAAAATGCTATTATAGTAAACACCATATTCATCAAAGAATCCTGGAACAAAATGTGTCACGGTTTCTACAATAATGTTAGGAAGCACAACTGTTCTCAACACTGATAGTAAGAAATGTTTCTTAAACACCAAGTCAGCATATTAGAATGATTTCTGAAGAATCATGTAACACCTGGAGTAATGCTGCTGAAAATTCCGTTTTAACATCACAGGAATAAATTACATTTTAAAATATATTGTACTGTATTTTCTATCAAATAAATGCAGCTTTGGTGAGCACTAGATTAATAGAAGACAAGTCCTTAATAGAAGACATTAAAAAATCTTACCGACCCTAAACTTCCGAATGCTAGTTTATGTGATTTTTCAGTTTAATCCTTTAGTCCTTAATAGAAGACATTAAAAAATCTTACCGACCCTAAACTTCCGAATGCTAGTTTATGTGATTTTTCAGTTTAATCCTCCATCAGGTGAAACTCACAGAAAAATAAAAACACACCTCTTCTCAACAAGCCACATGATGTGAGGAATCGTATGTCTGTGGCACAAATGGTTGAATGAATTACACACTTAAGCTTAATATTAAAGTTAGGGGCTTGTTCAATTCACTAACCCTAAACATGATCAAAAGTAATAGTGGTGCTTGCTTTAGCAATAGCTAAATTCTCGTATCGCCATGTCAGATAGTTTGGATTTCATTTCAAATGCATTCTGGGTAATGTTATTGGCCTGGTATCCATATTGCTCAAGGCAGCCCTGAGCAGATGTCCTCAACGGCATCACTTTCTAGCAGCTTTCAAAGGAACCCACACGTCACTCCGAAGTCATTAGCCGCAAATGGCATTTCACAAGCACAGTCCTGATCAGTCTCCATCATGACTGCTTTTTAGGGCTCATCTGTGTAGAAAAAGGTCATAATTTGAGAGGATCCATTTGAGGTGCGCTGCGCTTGAGGGGGGTTTAATACATTACACTTGAATGGGAGTATAGAATACCTGCACTCACATCTGACAAATGAACATTTGTTCTGCTTCAACTGAATTTTATGAATACAGCTCTACAATCCATCTGAAAGCCTTTGTTAGTTTCTTCCCAGTTCTCATCTTTTGGACTGTTCATTTATCTATATTTGTGGGAGTAGCAAGTTGTACAGTTTTTCCTCGAATGACCTGATTCACTCAGTCATTAAATATGTGTCTCGTAGGGATGTTTGAAGGAGATACAGCCAGGATGAGCATGATTATGGATATTACCTCTGGGTTTTATGTTTGACAATGTTGTCATGCAGGTCTCTGTGAGGTCACGTGGAAAGCCCTTAGGCTATGAGAATGGTCAATACACTAGTTCGTCTATACAATTGGTGTTCAAGCTTTCCATTTCCATTAATTAGCTGTTATCACTTAATAGACTTGTACATCTAAAAAAATGTTAACAAAAATCATTTCTGAAATTTGATCTACAGCTACCGTGTTTATTTTTTCATTTAAAGGCATTTTGTTTAATAATTATTAAAAATGTGAAAACATTTAAAGAAATGTCAGTCACATCACCTGAAATACATACTTTCCCCTATGCATTCATGTAAATTCTAACCTGAAATTCTGAAAGAAAACGCTTCTGTATTGAACCCTGTAACACTCAAAGCTTAATAGAGCTTATATTCTGTTTCTTGGTCTCTTAAATGTGCTTGAGTACATTTTTAAGCAAATAATATAGGTGTTTCTCTAATGAACACACAACAACTTAGGATTCAATTACAAAATTATGGAAGTATTCAATGTAAAGTGGCATATTAATCTGAAGTGGCTGAGGAAGAAGGGCTTTCATTAGCGCTGGTACTCGTGGCAGCTGAGAGGACGCATGAGGGGGTATATCTCCCCATAAATAACAAACGAGCCCACTCTACTGATAAGAGGAGCTGGTCGCCGGCTGCATGATGATAGTGGACCTCCACTGCATCTATCTAATTTTCAGGGGTCAGCTTTCCCTGCTGCCCACGCTCCACAGAAATTCGGAAATTATTAGTACACCCCACCACCCTGTCATTACTGAGTTCCACTCGCTCCTCTTAAAGGGATAGTTCACCCCAAAATGAAAATTCTGTCATCATTTACTCACCCTCAGGTTGTTCCAAACCTGTATAAATGTCTTCTGCTGAACACAAAAGAAAATATTTTAAAGAATGTGCGTACACAGTAAACAGTTGCTGGTGCCCAATAGAACAGAAACAATAAATTAATAAATAAATACTATAGCAAAACGAGCCCAGAAACTGTTTTCTGACCCACATTCTTCACACAGGTTTAGAACAACTTGAGGGTGAGAGAGTTCTGAATGAAACCAATGTTTCTATTTCTTACAGTAAACCGGAATAAGAAATTAAACAAACCAGACCCAAAGTCTTCCCACATCCATTGATTAGCCAGACAGTAATTTTGAAATGACTAATTTTGGTTTATAATCATGAGCTTTGGGTTAATAGATGTGTTAGTTCCACATTGTGCCAGTTAGATTTTTTTTCTTTTTTTTTTCTAAGTGAATTTTATGTAAATATAATGTAAAAGTATTATATTAAGAGAAAAAAAAAACCTTAGTTACTTCTTAACTAATCACTTATAATAATCATTATATTATTTATTTATTTATTTATTATTATTTATTATATTATATTATTTATACATTATATTATTTATTATTATTATATTTATTTATGTAAATTTTATGTATAGCTTTTGTGTTTACCTTATATTGTCACCATTAAAATGTTTATATAAACATTAAAATATTTAGTAAGCTGCTTACCATGCCTTCGTATTTTTTTATATTTCCTATTTTCAAAAGCTATGATCACGTTTTATTGTTTTAACACATTTACACTTTTACTGAGATTCTAAAAATAACTTGAATTCTTTTTTTTTTTTTTTAATTAGGGCTTTCCCACAGTTGTTTTTCACGATTTTACTGCACACAATAAAGAAACTAATGAACAAAAGTGTGCTCTGCAAAAGTTTATTTGTCCACAGGGCCGAAAGTGGCCACAGTTGCAGAAACACCCTTAATTTTTTTGCTATTTGCACATTTGAGCCCAAACATTCAGCGTAGACATTATGCCAAAAGCTTTGATTTACTAGGCTTTTCTGAGTGAGCGAGTGAGAGAAGCTAATGTCATTATCTCACACCAAGATGGAGCTGGGATTAGCGGCCAATGTAAATGAGATATGAGAAGGGTCCAGCATTAGCAGCAGCCTTTCTTCAGCGGAATAGCTTCAGCAAATAGAGGGAGATAAGGAAATCCCTGTAATTACATGGAGACACATTGGTCAATTCAGCGCTGTAAGTACCTGAGCTCTGTAGCCTCTAAGTGGGAGGGGAAAAGGCCGAGTGGGAAGTGTTATCCTTGGCAATATTAAGTGATTCTGCAGGATCAATAGAAGTACACCGAGCCAAATGTAAAGATGAGCACTGGCCGTGCTGCCTCTTTGTGCCTCAGTATCGCTCCATCATTTTTTGGTAATATCATTTCTGAATTAAATTTTATGGCTCATTACTTTCCGGTGCAGACTGTCTATAATGGAATCTCAAATAGGCAAGCGTCTTTGTGCCTAGGGTTGGCGTTGTTAAGGCGTTATTTATTTCTAATTGTTGGAATATAAAAAAGTAGCTTATCATTTTTGCTATTTACATGCTAAAAGTCAATCACCATTTGGTGCAGTCATTGCTAGCAAACACATGAGTTCAAATAGGACCCATGCACCAGTGATCCACATCAAAAGGTTCGACTTTAATACTGCAGCCTCAATATTGTGTGACTCTTGACTACATGATTCTTTTTACATCCGTGCCAAAGAAAAGGAGAGTTTTGTCCAAACAACGTGAAACGTGTTGGCTGAGCCTGTAGTAATACAGATAAAGTCTCCCAGTTTTGTGGCATAGTGAAAAATGGCTGTTGTATCAGCTGAAGCACCAAACAGCCCAAACTAAATCAGTTGTTACAGTGTAAAATAGCTTTAGCTTTACAGTTCCTTTGCACAGTGATTTTGGCTTTAGACGACTCGCTCTGTAGCGGCATCACTTACTGGATTGCACTGGTCAGTCATCCAGAAAGTGCACCCAGAAAGAGTCCTAAAGTTGCTTTCTCTCCTCAGAGATGACTTTGTGAACAAGAGAGCTGAGTGAATCCCTTAAGATTCATTTTCTTCCAAGTCCGTCTTATGGAGTTAAAATTGAACCTATTCTACGGGCAAGATAACCTTTTCTAGATCCAGCCTGGCTCAACTGAGTGAAATGAATGGTTGTAAAGGAACTCTATTAGGATAACAATTCATGTTTTAGCTCTGCAGCACAAGGTTTCGAATTAAGGATGAGCGCAGAGATGATATTAAAAAAAAAATACCAAATCATAATGCTATATATATATATATGAAGAAACAATGATGAATAAGTATCAGGTACTGACTATAAAATTTCTTTCATTTAGTGTATGAAAAAGTCTTGGTAACACTTTACAAAAAGTTCCATTTGCTAATATCAGTTAACTACATTATTTAACATGAACTACCATTGAAAAATATTTGTAAAGCATTTATTAATTTTAGTTAATGTAACATTTACTAATATATTATTCAAATTAAAAGTTGTATCTGTTCATAACAATGAATAGTTGTATTTTATTTAACTAATGTTAAATTATATGCTTCGATAAGAACTTTCTCTGGATATCTAGCTGCTAAGTATTTTAACATAAAAAAAACAAACAAACAAAAAAACAAAACAACAACAACATTTTATTTATTAAAAGGTTTTTCACATTAAATAAGAATGAAAATTCCCCATAATGAGAATGAGTTAATTGTCATGAAAATGATGCTAATGTTCCTAAATAGGCTTAATTTTCTTTAAACAAAAATATAATTTCTTGTTCCTCCTTTGATTTTGAGTGAAATATGATCTTGGCATGTTGACAGAGAGATTTGCCTGTGAGATTACATACAGTATATTAATATTTAACTTACAGTATATAGTGTATATATGACTATCATATAAAAAAGAGATTTAATTTAAAATGTCATTTTAAAACACTTATTGAAAATACTTTATTTATTTAAAAATCAATAAACTGGCTTGTAATATATATTCAGCCCATCAGCCCTTGCGAATAGGCCGAAACCCCCCCTCACTTTCCTATGGACTTTCAGGTCCTTGGTTGTCACAAGGTCACTGGGAAGGTTTTAATTGCTGTGGGCTGTTATGCGCTTTCATGGGCTTTGCCATGATAAATTACTCATTGGTTGAAAAGCAAGTCTATATAAACAAGCTTATCTCGTCTCCTCTGTAATGAAAAATGAGTTGTGAGTATCATTGTTAATCACAGTAATTGTTAATGTTAAGAGGCCTGGATTTCCAAGTCTCCTCATTATTGATCAAATTTCTTTTTACATTAAAAGTCTGCTGATTCCCCGACACATCCTACTTCCTAGTAATTCCTCTAATTAGTTATTTTTAGCACCCGCGCCTCTCATACCAGCCAAGAGAGATAAAGCGAATTACTTGTCGGATGGCTCACTCTTAACAGTGTTGATGTGTTGTAGTTGTATGGGGCATGAATTCACCCCAACTATGGAATGAATGGACGGTCTCACCTCTCGCTCCTCACTAGATTACCACCTACATCCCCTATCTGGAGGCTGGGACAATGGTGAAGGCTAATTAACTTCAGCCATTTAATATCTACAGATTACATAGTTCAGCTTTTTTTTTTTCAATACCAGAGCTTTGTGGTATAGCCATTGTGAAACTTGTGCTTAAGTTAATATTATAAAACACTTAAAGTGTGCAAGCAATCTTTAGATTATCTTTACCAGGTTTACATCCGAGAATTTATGTGTATGTGTGAAAAATCTTTAGTGCATCAAAATGTTTACAGATATCTATTGATACAATTTAAGTGTCGGCACACTCTTTTTTTATTTACCTTTAGCTGGTAAATTCTATGTTGATACTTAAAATGTCGCAAAACCATGTTTGGAAACACTCGTCGAGAAAAATTACTTACCTACGGAATATAATTTTTTTTGACTGTAATAAAGGATAAAAATACCATAATACATTTGCAGATATTTAGGACACGTGCTATGTTTACACAACGCTACAGCAAGTTATTCTACGTTGAAATGTGTGTTCTGTGTCAGAATTTCTGTTTTAGTTTTGGCCTGTGTTATTCCACCCACTGCCAATTTACCCAATAGTATTCTAACCACTCTGAGTTGCCAGTTGGCAGAAAACAGTCATTGAAGTGAGCTCACAAACTGGGTCAGAGATTGCAGAATATACCCAACCTACAAAGCCTCTGCATCAATTCTCTGTAATGTGTGTTGTGTTAAATTAAGATGTTTAATTAATTTATAGATATTATTAAACTGCATATAAAATTTGCAGTTACAATGTTTTATACATTTTGTTCTGAAGATGAAAAATGTTTAATTGTGTTCTGTATAAATTCAGAATAGGCAGTTGTCTTTTTTAAAAGTAATCAAGCATTCTATTTTGATCTACAGTCTAACAAAAGTTAAACAGATTTCATGGTCCTAGGTTACATAACAAATAAAATAAACTCACAAACATGACACGTTTACTAACATGTGATATAATTTTACCTCAAACAGATGACTATTGTTTTCATTGTTATGTCATTAATAAAAAGTAAAATATGTCAAGGTTACATAAATAAGGCCAATATCTCCCGACTTCCAGGAAAAGATAAACGCTAACATTTTTGAGATACAAGGTTGTGTGTAAAATAGAGAACGTGAAGCTGACATCACGCCGTGTTGCGTTCTGGGTAACTGTTTTGTTTGGATGCCATATTAAGAGCAGTTCACTCCCTTTCTGCTAGTGTGCTTAAAGCAGTGTTTTGATTTTCTGTCATGATTGTGAAAAATGTTGACATTGTAGGTCATTCCTGCTCCATCGGGAAATTGTTTGGGGAGAAAACTGGACAATGTAATACTTTTGTTTGCCTTTTCTATGTGTAAAAACTAAGGAAAGCGGGTTGAGGAGATGATGAGTATAACCTGCCTATAACCAAATAAAATGATCACATTTCTAAAGAAGTTTTGGAAGTTTTGCTTTTTGTTTGGTTTAATAATGAATATTGCCCTTGTCAGTTTGACAAAACTCTCACAGTTTTGTGAATCAGCAGAATTTGCACACAGCAACTACAAAACTGTTGACAAGCTTCTAGGAATTTGATTTCGGTTGTTGTGTGTTAAAATAATATAGAAAAAACACAGTGTGTCTCTGTGGCTAGATGTTCAACTCTCAACAAATATTCAAGATGAATGTACTCAATAATGCGTCTTTGGCTTTAATTATGTAGATTTTGATTATACTGTGTTGTAAATAAAATACAAATGATCAAAACCCCCATTATTTTAATATCCTCACATTCTTTCTTACCTGCTTCACAGACACATTACTGACTGATGGATCATTATGGGAGGCCCTTTGTCTCTCAGGTGTGAATCACTAAATATTCATGGCCATTGTCACTCTCTCACATACAGACTTTCTACACGTGTAACAAAATTGAAATCAATGTATTGTTTCCTGTGAATAAGTGAACACGATGATTTTTACATCACTTTGTAGCAAAAACTCTGGTTCACGACATCCAGTTCTCAAAAGTCTTGTGAATAATTGTTCTGTATGTGTTTTATGGCCTTATTTCAGTAACTTAAAAATGTTAGTTTTGCACTGCCCAAACATAAATGTTGTTTTCTCAAAAACACAAACATTTAAATTCATGCTGCTCACATATTACTGTAGCCCAGTTTGTGCTGAATACAGTGTAATCAGACTTTAGCCATTATTATGTTTTTAAGATACTGAAAAAAGCACAAATGTCAGGGCATGTCAAAAATTCTCCAGGGCCCCAAAACACCCTTAGACCCCAGAAGGTTAAACGTTTCCAAAAAAGAAATAGATCACCTTCTATTAGCTTGTTGAACACACACTTTTATTTGGACATTTATACCGAAGCAGCAGTGAGCGCCCAACACTGTCTTTATTGCAACTAAGAAATTGTAAACGGAATTCTGCAAAACTAAAGTGAAAACAACAAATTAATTGGTGCACATAAAGCAGTACAGAAAGTACTGAATGAAAAGTGTCTGTATTCAAAAAAATCACATCTAATCCACTTCATCTGTGATAAAGTACGCTAACACGTGCAAACACAGCATCACTACAGATGCGCCATTTTGAACTCCTTCCCTGACTGCAAGCACCAAATATCGCCAATCATTTACATCCAGACGCAGCCGAAGTCAAACACACCTACTGTTAATTAATTATCTGACTAACGGTTAAAACATGCCGTGGGGTTTAGCACAGTTGGTGCTCTGATGTTACACAATGGCAACTAATTAACCTTTCCTCTGCAATTGGATTTGCTACAAGATCATCACCATGTTGATGAAATAATTAATATAAATTCCATCTCTCCATTCTGTTGACATTGTTAATTACTTGTCAGTAATCAGCCACCGTTGACTGCACTCCCTTGAACCGTTTGGCGGGTGGGATAGGATGAGTCGACTCCTGGGAAACTCCACAAGCTTGTCTACGGTGCACTTCACATAACAATGGCACCGGCACTCATAATTAATTATATTCTTACCCAAGATTTGCTCCAGATCACAAACTCTCCCATCTAATGAGGTGGCTTCTCCAATTATCCTGAGCGGGGAGCCAATGCCCACTTGTCAATAAATCAAGGAAAGCAATGGAACTTCACTAAGGCTAAATTTCAGAAATTATCCTATTTGCAGACATGCCAATAAGTCACATTACTGCGCTGAACACTCTTAGACACATATTGCCATGTTTTCCCTTAGTGGTAATTGGTTTAAAAGGTTCAAGAGCAATTTTCAAGAGCAGAGGGAGGGGGCAATGACAGTTGGTTGGTCCAGACAGGCTTTATTAAAGGATAAAATAGTAGATACTGGTGAGTGCTGGCAGGGATGAAAAAAATGTTGGGGAGTTGGGCTGTATTTAGATTGAAATCGCAAAATGGTCTTACACACACATACACACATACACAAAAAAACAAAACTAGAAAATCAAGAGATTTAATTTTATTTGTTTTTCTGCTTGCACATGACAATGGCGCTCATGAATGTATATCAAACCATGTTACTCGCCAGTTTCCCGGTAACTTTTTTTGTGAAAGCTAACAAACTCCATCTCTGCAAATGATGCAAGTGAGTTAGGGTTTGCTTATAAAGTTAAAACAAACAAACAAACAAACAAACAAAAAAAAACAAGGTAACACTTTATTTTGATAGTCCACTTTAGACATTCTACTATCAGTAAGTAACTTTGCAACTGCAGCTGAGGTGGGGGATTACCCTAACAATGCAGCGCGGAGAGGGTATAAACACAAGCATTGACTAGAATAGCCGATTCAGAGCAGTAACGCGCCGCAGACGTGTGCAGTACAGGGGGTCGAAACAGACGTGTGCAGTGTCTGGTAAGAGATTTATTCATCATACAGTGTAGATAACGTTAATTTCACTTATAATGCGAGTGTTTTTTAAAATGAATAAACTTGCACTAGAATAGGCTAGGCTAATCAGTGATGATGTTCTTTGATAATGTTAGGCTGCTTTGAGCCTTATGCTGGAGCTGGTTTCGGGCAATGAAACTAAGCATGTAAATAATTAAATGCATTAGCACGATAATATCATGTATTGGATAGGAACACTGTCTAAGCTGTTCGCCAATCGCAAGGCAGTGGGACAGCTAACCAATCAGAACAAATATGTTTTTTTGGAAGGCGGAACCCAGAACTAATTGAGTCATTTGTGCCAGGCTGGAAGAAATGTATTGTAATAATGTAAATTATGCCATCATCCAATCTGTGCTATTATGGCAATGTTTTCCTGCAGCCCAGATATTTACAGTTCAGGAAAATATATTATGGCAAGGAAATGAAGCGTCATCACAACCTTCAGTTTAGAGTTGTGCCGACAGACGATATATTGTGTATCGACGATAGTCAGGGATATGCCTTTGACGACAGCAATACTATTATCATTATTATTATTATCCGTCAAAAAATATAGGCGCCTATCTTTACTGATGCAGCGAGTCACTTCAGAAACTTTGCTGCGGCGCTGGTGAGTGTCCACAATCGAAGCTGTAAGATGCGCCGCAGACGTGTGCAGTGTAAATAAGCGGTAAGAGATTTATTCATCATACAGTGCAGACAGCTTCAGTGTTTATAACGGGAGTGTTTTTAAAGAGCATAAAGGCCCTTTCACACGGAACGCGGCAGTCGCGAGTGTCTAGCTCATTTCCAGTGGGAGACATGCGGAAAGCGTCAAACCGCGGGCGGTTTCGCTGGCGGTGCTGAGACGGAGCGCAAGCAGTGCTCGCGCACCCAAAATCCCGCCGTTTCCACGAGCATGGCGCTTCGTGGCAGGCGCCGCCAAAGATACAAATATTTAATCTTTTTGTGAGCGTCAGCAGTAGCCGCGTTTAACCAATCAGTGAACAGATTATTAACAACCAATCATAGAACATTTAACTGAACTTATAAGGACATTTGAAAATGGAGGAGAAGATTGTTTTTTTATGCTCTTGAGGTAGTTCTTCAAACAGCTCCACTTGTGCCAAATGGGAAAAAAATAATGACAATAATTAATGACAGGATGACACAAACACAAATTTCCGTTATGTTTTATTTAGTTTTTGGTAAATACAAATGTGACCTTGACAATTGTAACTATGGCAACATCCACCCCGAGACCACATCGTGAATACCGCCTCAACGGCCTGTGTGAAAGGGCCTTAACTCTTGCGCTAGACTGAAGTCGATTATAATGTTCTAATGTTGTAAATGTTCTTTGCTAGTTTTGAATTACTGAGGAAATGTAATCATTTGATTAACTGCTCGTCGTCAAACATTTCAGAAACATTCCTGAATTCCTGAAAGTAGAAGTACATTTCATGAATTCTCAGCATTTAAGAATAAAATGGCACTTTGAAAAGCTTGATAAATACGGGCCCAGGTAATTAATGCAAAAAAAAAAAATAAAAAATTGTATGGTTCCATGAATATGGCATATTTTAAATCATGTACTTTAAGTCCTGCACCAGTGGAGTAAAAGCCATTGAAATGAATGGGAATGTTAATAGACAGCTTTCTTCAAGTTTTATAGAATCTTGGTTGCAGAAAATTGAAAGGTATTTTAAGGCTTTATTTTTACTGAGATATTAGACACAATTAAGACATGTTTTTCGCAAACAAGTTACGCATCACTATCCTGTCTCACTAGTCACATGACTCACATACCAGAGAGGCATCAAAAGCATAAACCCTGGCCTTGTAATTATTCAAACCCAAAAGAACATTCAGAATAGGATTTAAGCTCCAATTTCATGTTTTTAATTAAAGATAAGTTCCTCTTTGTCTAAGTCTATGCTTAGGTTACTAATCTAAATTCAATAGATCCATATGTTGCTGGTGAGAGGCTAATGTGTGAACAGGGAAAATATTGAAACCCACTGCATTTAATTTGGTCCTGATCAATTCAAGATTGACCACACTTAACATGCAAATGCTTCTCATGTCAAATGTACCCTCCTCTTATTTGGCCATGATTCAGGAAGTCTTACAACACAGTCAGACATGCTGTCCTACTGGATACACATGTTGACATTAATAATATAAGATTACCAAAAACCTCTATCCATCTGATAAAGCAACTTGTCAGAGGCAGATTCATTGGTAAATTATCCCAGGTCTCATTGCATACTGCCAACATACTGTAGGCAGCTCCCTTCAAACACAGCAACTCACCATCATGGAACCTAATACATTTTGTAACACTCTACACAGGCATTTGAAACAGATCCATATTCCGCACAAATAGCACTCTGAATGGGAGACACAACTCATAACTAATTCCAATACAGCCTAACAATTAGTGTGATGCTGACCTTATGAGAAAAAAACAAAAAGGAAAACCTACATAGCCTACATGTGGCAACATTTCTGCAAAATTATATTGCATTGCTTCTTGCACATTTCGTGGCACTTTCAAAGTGAAATGTCAGTGAGTGGCACTAAAAGCATGTTCCCCTAAAAAGATGAACGCAAATCTGGCAGCATTTATTACGCTGTTTCACGTATGTATTGAGTCAATTTGGAAATGAAATATCACATATTTATGCTAAAATTTGAATGCCATGCCATTTTAGCCTGCTTCCACAAGTTTTTTAACTCTTTTATCGTGAGCTCTTTGACTTGTACCTGAGTGCTTTGTATCAAATGCAGTACTGTAGCAGGTGAACTACTGAGCAAGTTGTCTATATTTGAAAATTTACACCTGTGGAGCTGTTTGTGATGCTAACATCAAAATGTATAGTTTACAAATCATACACTGTGGTGAAAGTATTTTGAGGTCAAAGCATTTTATTATGCAAGGAACTGTGCAAAAATAAGTCTTTATTAATTGATAATCTGTCCCTGTAATCACAATTTGTGTGAAAAGGAAAGTTATTGATGTTTTACTGACACTAGTGTTCAGCTGAAAACACTAGTATGGATAAGTATGTTTATGGAAAATGTAGGTAAGGCATGTTTTTCCAGTGAGCCTATATTGACAAAAACATTCAGTATAAAAACGCATAGTGCGCACACACACACACACCGCAGACCGGTCCCTACAATGTCAAAAATTTCAGGTTTTACTACCAAATGTCCCCACAATGTAGCAAAAACAAGTACACACACACACACACATATATTTGGAAAAATAGTCAATTTTTAATACTTTTCAGTACAGGATGACATAAGTATAGCTTGTTTATAATCAATATTGGTCTCATTTGTCTTTATTATTCTTGATTTATTTTCCATTTATTTTGTTGGTATTAGAGGTGTTCAGTAATATCTTTATTTGTTTGCATTTTTATAAACCTGAAAGTAAAAGAGCAAGTAGCAGAAGAGAATTGTTAATGATATAAACATAAGGCCCTCGGCAGAAAGCAAAGAGAGGTTCCAAAAATCAATAAAAATGTTACATCCATGTCAACTCCTTTATATTTTTCCAATTACGCATTTCCACACTGCTGCTCTGTAAACCTGTTTGTTAGAGCTCTAATAGATGAACACTCAGCACTGCCTGATCAGGAGTGACTGGAACAATCGCAGTGTTTTACAAGGTAAGCGTTTTCAAATTGATTTGTTAAACAGCATTTTTAAAGACACTCCATACAGGCATTTTTGCACTGATGGAGCATGAGACTGAGACGGCCGTAATTACAGGCTGCATCTGTGAATAATTTCATAAAGTGACGACCCATTTTGACATCAGTAAGAGGCAGCAACACTCTCTGTTTCCCACTGAGATGTATCAAGGAAACTTCATATCTTTAATTCGCAAATTAGCGCCTCCCTGAAAAAGTGGCAGTGTGTATAATGCTAAAAACAAGTAATGGAAAGATAATGTAGCCCATCACTCTCCAAATGACTAATAATATACCACCCATGGAGAGCGCATGGTATTACATGCATCACAAGAACTAGTCAAATCCCATTCAATGACATTAACTATGTGTTCTGGTTTATGGAAAATGTCTTGGTGAAACTAAATGAAAATGTATGCAAGTTAACAGCTGAGTTACCAAAAAGTTCTTGAAGATTTTTTTAATAGTTCATGCATCTATTTTTGTGGATTATTGTGGAAATCTTGGTCGTAATTTAATCAAATGTAGAACAGTTGTATTAGCAATAGTTGCTTCTTCTTACAGTATGCATCTGTCACATCGATGTTTCAGAATATATGGTTGCACCACCCGCTACCTAATATAAAATATAAGCGTTACCTGTGTTTCATTCTTTAGCAAACAGCTCGATATGGTGCTATTCAGTCAAATATCATGGCCAAAGCTAAATAAAGAGAGGTGCAGATAAATGAAGATCAAAAGGGCATTAAATTAACCCAAAAACAACAGAAAAGAAGATCACAAAGCAAACATGGTCAGCCCTTCCTTGGCCCGGGGAGGTAAGCCGTCACTGTGTTTATGGGGGAAAAGGGATGGTTTAAAGGATGAAATTGAACGGATTAGCATGAGCCGCTCTAGCTTTGATTGCCTCTGACTGAAAATATTTGAAAGCCACCAGGGGCCCCTCAGATGTTATGATATGGTCAATTCAAAGCCCTGTGTGTTTTGCTACAGGCTTTGGTTATAGAAATTGAATTGATATTTTGTAAACTTCATTTGCGGATAATATGATCTGACAGGGACAAATGCACAACCGAATTGTTTTCAAACCGACTCCAAATGAAACTTATTACGGGGGTAAAAGTGTATTTCTTTGTCTTCCCTCTGCTCTCTCAAGCTCTCTCTTAGACCCTGAATATGTATCCATTTTCAGGGTAATTGAATTGATACTGTCATGTGTGGGGGCCAACAGATTCACACAGCAGGGCGGATGGCCCCAGTGATTGAATCGAAAACAGGGAGAAAAAATTTCCTTGCCCATGAGCCCGCTAGGTCACAGTGCCATCATAAGATAGACACACCTCACTGTTTTCTGATTACACCAACGGCCCCAATTGTCTTTCCAATAATCTGCCCCTCTGATATAATGCAGACTTTTCCAATTCCGCCGGCTCTGGCCAGACCTCAGATGTGTTACATATTAATTTCCTTCCCCGTAAAATTTGCTCAGCTTTACCTCAAATTCAGTTAGCTGGATTGATGAAAGTGGCAAAAGGATACGACATTTACTGATTCTCCCTTTTCACCTTTGATTAGCTCCACTTGTGAATTATTCCTTTGCTGTCAGTCTGCTATTTAGTAGCTGGGTGGGCCGGTCTTGAAGCCATGGCCAGGGGAGAGAAAATAAGGTAGCTTGCAATCTCCAAGCCAGTGGAGCTTTTGGAAAAGGACTCTTACGGCGTGCTTATCCTATAAGGTGGCTTCTGAAAGTCTAGTGAATATTTTCTGACTTTTAATGTTGGAAATTATGCTGGGTTACATGATCATTAGTATTTGTTTATATTAGCTTGAGTACTGCTTTTAAAAACAAAAGTGGGGCATGAACATAGTTCTAGTGAAACACATGCTTTTGTGCTTTTAGCAGTCATTCTTTAGCCTTTTTTGTTAGTGAGTAAACATTAGACTAATTGCCTATCTCATGTTAAATTATTTTTATGGACATTTAGAGGGCATGTAATTTCCATGGTAATAAACATTGACTTCTGTCTCCCAGACATGACTTGAATCCACTCTATAAAATTCATCTGCGATGGCAAGCTGCCAACCTCCCCTGATGTTGGTGAGCAGTTTGTCATAAAATGCTAATTGCTTATTGACCGAGACCCTATATGGAGATAAGAAGGCAGAGTACACAGCCGGCATAAAGCTGCAGATATCACGGATCATTTGAAGACATGATGGGCTGAAAAGACCGCTTGGAAGTGCAGGATTCTGCTCGTAGCTCATTTTAACATTTCTATCAAAGCAACGAGTCACTTAGATCTTTAGGCTAGGAATCTCACAGCAATTCGTTCATATTTTACGAGGTGGCTAATTTTTACGAATTTGTACGACCTCACTCGTACAAATTCATATGATTTTAGCTAAAATGTATGTAATTACGAGTTGCACAATACGTATGAATTTGTATGAATGCCCTACACCTAACCCTGCCCCTAAACCTACCCGTCACTTCTCCACCTCATAAAATACGTACAAATTGGTCGCGAGATAGCGTTAGAAAACCCACAATTCCATTTTACCAATTAAATTGATAGTTTACCAAAATATGAAAATTCTGTTATCATTTACTCACCCTTACATCGTTTTCAAACCTGTGTGACTTTCTTTCTTATATATATGAGATTTGGTTTTTTCAGTGGTCACCAAATCTCAAAAACTGCACACAATTTGCAGAGAAAAATCAAAATGGCTGACTTCTTGTTGGGTTTAAGATTTTGCTTAGAGACTTTTTGTGGGTTTTGGGATATTACATGTGTCCACAGAATTTTATACATGTACATGAAATATAGCGCTTTGTTGATATTTTGTAGCTGGTGCTATCAAGCCATTTTGCCACATTGAATTCTGAAACCCATATCAGATATAACCCCCTCAGTTAAAAAAATTGCGATTCTGGACACAATGAATAGACGGGGCAACATGTAGCAGGAAAGAATCAAGTACAACGAATACAAAAACTAAGGATGGTAACATTCAGAAAAAGAGTGAGTTTTAAGTAATGATTTAAATTCAAAAATATTATTTACACAACAGAGTGAGCGAGGGA
The DNA here is from genome assembly GCA_012976165.1 of Labeo catla. NCBI lineage: Eukaryota > Metazoa > Chordata > Actinopteri > Cypriniformes > Cyprinidae > Labeo > Labeo catla. The sequence continues at coordinate 135,456 of VONZ01000371.1, read as the reverse complement.
GAGAATTCCAGAGTTTTGGTGCAACAACACTGAAAGATCTGCCCCCTATTGAAGAGAGGTGATGCCGAGGGACAACGAGTAGGGTATAGTCAGAAGATCGTAGTGAACGAGTCGGAGTGTAGGGGAGAAGCAAGTTACAAAGATACTGGGGAACCAGGTTAGTGAACTTGTAGTGATTTGAAAGTCAACAGGAGAATTTTTAATTTAAACCGATATGCTACTGGAAGCCAGTGGAGATCATACAAAATTGGGGTAATATGTGCAGATTGCTTGGTGTGGGTAAGTATTCTAGCTGCAGAGTTTTGAATGTATCATGTGCTGGTCCTAAGCTGGTCCTAAGCAACTAGCTCCTGCTCAGGACCAGCTTAGGACCAGCACATGACCATCTTAAACCAGCTCATGACCATCTAAGGACCAGCTTAAACCAGCTCAAACCAGCAGCCATGCTTCAGAACATACCTAACCATCATGATGAATTTTTCAACAGGGATGACCAGGCTCTGATGCTGATTCAGGGGTAAGAGTGGGCTCCAATGTAGATTCAGAGAGTAGAGTGGGTTTCAATGCAGGTTCTGGAGCCGGAACAGGGTTGATACAGAACAGAGATTGGAACAGACTCATTACTGAATTCGGGTGCTGGAGCATACTCATAATTTAACTCTGAGACAGGACTGGATTTAGGCACACGCTGAAAAATGGTGGGGGTTCATCCTTTGGCGGACCCAGTGTCTCTTTCGGGTCTTTGTCTGGCCGTCACCGAGGGCGGCCCCCTGCGGCTTCTACACCTGCTACGCCCCAGGAAACACTGAAAGAGGTAACCCCACTCCCCCCAGGGTCAGTTTTTACCCTTTCACCATTCACCCTTTTCACATCTGTCCCCATGGACGAAGATGCCTCTGTCCTGCATACAGAGATTGCGGTCCTCTTGGTGAATGATGCAATAGAGCCTGTCCCTCTGGCCGAGATGAATGCAGGTTTTTCCAGTCCCTATTTCATCTTACCCAAGAAGAGCGGTGGGTTCCACCCAATCCCTGTTGTGCAAGCACTTGGATCTGGTGCTTCAGCACCTCAGCCATCTGGAGCTTCGGGTCAACTGGGAAAAGAGCACGCTCTCCCCTGTGCAGAGCATTTCTGTTCTTGGTATGGAGCTGGATTCGGTCAACATGACAGTGCGTCTCACAAACGAGCGTGCAGTCAGTGCTGAACTGCCTAAATTCATTCAGGGGCAAGACAGCGATCCCTCTAAAACTCTTTCAGAGGCTCCTAAGGCACTCTTTGGGTTTGGCATTACCCCGGGTTGTCGCCACCTCTTCAGTCCTTGGTCAGACCCTGCATTTCTGTGGGCAGGAGTACCCTTAGAACAGGTTTCAAGGCATGTTGTTGCCAACAGATGCCTCCAAGATGGGCTGGGGCGCCGCATGCAACGAGCATGCAGCTTCAGGCTACGCCGTCCCCCAGTGAGCCTCCTTGCACAGACCCTGTGCAAGATCAGGGAGGACGAGGAGTAGGTTTTGTTGGTTGTGCTGTATTGGCCCTCCCAAACCTGGTTTGCTGACTATATGGTTCTTGCGACAGCCCCTCCCTGGAGGATACCCCTGAGAAAGGACCTTCTTTCAGAGGATGGGAATGATCTGGCACCTGAGACCCGATCTATGGAACCTGCACGTCTGGCTTCTGGACGGGAAGTGGTAGACTTTTCTATTCACCCAAAGATTATAGATATTATCACTCAGGCTAGAACCCTCTCTACGAGGCAGGCCTTCACTCTGAAGTCAGGTCTATTCGTTGAGTGGTGTTCCTCTCGCTGAGAGGACTCTCAGAGATGCTTGGTTGGTGTGGTGCTTTCCTTCCTGCAAGAAAAGCTGGAGCAGACGCCGTCTTTCTCCACTTTGCACTTATTCCCAGTTGTTCCCCGTCAGTGAACTCTGGGTCCTCCATTGCCCCGCAGTTTCAGATTAGACGAAGTAGTTTGTTACTGTGTCCGGTAGTGGGCTACCATCTTCCCCTCCAGACTTGGCATTAATGTCTCAGTATTTCCCATAGTTTATCTCCACTATGTTTCCATGTTTTTCCACATTTTTCCACAAGACCTTACATTCTGTCATTGTGCTCTGCCCCCCAGTGGTTGCTTCAGAACTCTGGCACCCCTGGTGGGCCCATTTATCTGGCTTTAAGGGCATTGGGTAGATTATGTATTGAATTACATTTGTTCTGACACACTTGCCTGTCAGCATTTGCATCCTCAATTATGTAACTCAGTTCGGGTTGAGGGAACAAGGGTTACATACATAACCAAGACGTTTTGGGTACCTCTGGCACAAACAGCCGAACTTATGGGCAATTTGACTGGGGGCATAACCCCTTGTAAGGCTGTACAGGCCATAATCTCCCAAGGCACTGCTGCCACCAAAATGCCTGCAGAGACAATGGTATTCAGGGGATGGATTCACGAAAATCTTCTTGAGAACTAAGTTAAGAAATTTCTTAATATGATTTCCAAAAAGCTTGTAAGAATGTTCCTACATGCAAAGATTTGTAAGAATTTCATGGCAGACATGTTACTTGCGTTCAGATGACACTATCTGGTGAAAATTCTTATTTGGGTCATACTTCCAGGACATACAATCTGTGATTGTATGTATTGACTGCAGCTTTGAATTAGAAAATAATAAATAAAATGGCATCATTTTAGACAATTATTAAAAATATTGTTATGTATATGAATTCATACAAGTTTATTAATTGTTAGTTCTTTAGAAATTAAAAAACTTCTTCTGATCTATGTTTTGGTTCTAGCTATCATCTTTCTAATCAAGGTCATCATTTTTTGACTGAGCCAGTAAGCATAGCCCAAAACACCCTAGCAGCTGTATATCACTGTAAAAAGATTGCTGTAAATTTTCAATTATTTACAGTATTATTACTGTAATCACATTTACGGTACTATAATGTCTTTACTATATTTTCCTTTACTTTATTATTTTACTTTATTACTCCATTATTTTTACCACCCCAACCCCATAAAAATCACAATAACTCATGAGCATTAGTTAATGCTAATATTCTTTTTAACTGTTGAACATTTTGTTTTTAAAAGTACAAATTACAAATCTTGACATCTAAAGCACTAGCTGAAAAAGGGCATCACCACAGTCCCCTGGGGACTTTTGCATCATGGCAAAACATACACATACTGAAAAGCAAAAATAAGTACACTACCAGTCAAAAGTATATGAACAGTAAGATTTTTAATGTTTTTAAAGAAATCTCTTCTGCTCACAAAGCCTGCATTTATTTGATCCAAAATACAGCAAAAACAGTAATATTGTGAAATATGTTTTACTATTTAAAATAACTGCTTTGTATTTGAATATATTTTAAAATGTAATTTATTCCTGTGATCAAAGCTGAATATTCAGTATCATTACTCCAGTCTTCAGTATCACACAATCCTTCAGAAATCATACTAATATGCTGATAAACATTTATTATTATTTTTATCATCATCATCAATATTTAAAAGAGTTATATCTGAACGCACCTGCAAGGAAGGTACATAATTAGTGGATAATCTATTAATTGCAAATTATTAAGGCTAAATTTTTTACAATGCATTCTCAATCAGTAGAGCTAGTGCTAGAATGCTGAAATAATGGGTTTGATTCCAGGGGCAGTTCTAGAGTGAGTGGATACCTGGGGCTTAGCCCAGAGACATTAATGTATGTATCATACACGGGATACACGTCAGGCTATGCTGAAAAGTTTCATTGGCTAAGTGGTTTCATTTTACCAGTAGGTGGCAGCAAGGCACTGTCTTAATAACTGAGTCCTTGAGTTATTTATTCAGTGGATTTGTTCAAAACTGCTGATTTATTCAGGAAAGAAATAAGAAACAGTTTATATGAATGGGTCAGATTCAAGGCATTCAAAAAAGGTAAATTCATTCAGTAATGAAACACTGCTGTGTGTGGAGACGCACAACATGGCTTTGTTTAGAACCATTTTTGCAAACTGGAGCAAAAAGACAATATTTTCTTCACAATTTAAATCACTTAATATTAGCTTCTTGTGTATTGAATTTTGTTGCCCTGACACTTAGTAAAGTCTATTTTGAGTTACCTAATTCTGCATTTCTGTAAAATGGACAGCTGGCCGTATGATTTATTCTGCCCCTCATAGTCAGCATCCTGTTTTTGCTTGGAGAAATTTCCTGTAAGAGACAGTGTCACAACATCCTTTTAGTGCTACTATAGTTTATGACCAGAAAAAAAAAACAAAAAACTACCATACAAGAATACAAGAAAAGAATTTACATTTTTAATAAAATAAACATTTATTATATTTATTAACAAAACTTGCTATATTAACATATTGCTAGCCTGTTCCTCTCTTTAAAAAGTCAACCTGTGTGAGTTAGAGGAGAACAGCAGCTAGTGGATAATTTGGCTAATTTAGTAACATTAGTTAAGTTAACGGACACTCACCTATTGTTAGCACTGCTACAACAGCAATCACAAGAAAAGACTCCAATATGCCAATACAGATGACATGATCACAAGACCACACATATGAAAAAAAGATGTACCAAAATCAAAAGTTCACTTCCAGAACAAAAATTTACAGATAATATACTCACCCCTTTGTCATCTAAGATGTTCATGTCTTTCTTTCTTCAGTCGATAAGAAACGTTTCTTGAGGAAAACATGTCAGGAATTATCTCAATATCCCAATTTGTCAATTTATATAGTTTTTAACTTTAAATGTTTGTCTTTGTCACCCTCCCTGGAAATTGCCGTCCAAAACCATGCCTCCCGAACGCACACAGACTAGACAACCAGAGACAGCATTACTACAATACACGCAGAGATATGCAAATACATATCTTGACACGCAGGTACGTCAGGCTATCATAATGTTTGGACCGAACATTTTGATTGGACGAACATTTATTGGTCTTACGCCTTCCACAGAATACAGGTGCATCTCAAAAATGTTGAATATCCTGAAAAAGTTTATTTTTGTTTGTAACTTATCTCAAAAACCAAAACTTTCATAAATTCTAGATTCATTACATGTAAAGTAAAACATTTCTGAAGTTTTTTTGTTTTAATTTTGATGATTAAAGCTTACAGCTCACAAAAGTCAAAAATCCAGTATCTCAAGAATATTTCCTAAGATCAATCAAAAATCGGATTTGCAAAATAGAAAAGTTCAAGTTCTTTAAAGTATGTTCATTTATGCACTCAATACTTGGTCGGCAGCACAAATTACAGCAAATTACTTGCTCCTAGCACAAATTGCAGCATCAGTAAATTGTGGCATGGAAGCGATCAGCCTGTGGCACTGCTGAGGCACTATTGAGCCTTCAGATCGTCTGTCTATTGTTGGATTGATTGTTTCTCATCTTTCTCTTGAAAATATCCCATTGATTCTCAAAGGGGTTCAGGTCAGGGATATTGGGTTTCCAGTTATGCACAGTAATATCATGGTCAGCAAACCATAGTGGTTTTGGCACTGTGGGCAGGTGCTAAAGTCCTGCTGGAAAAGAAAATCCACATCTCCATAAAGTTTGTCAGCAGATGGAAGCATAAAGTGCTCCGAAATCTCCTGGTACATGGCTGCATTGACTTTGGGCTTGATAAAACATAGTAGACCAAAACCAGCAGACGTCACAGCACCCCAAATCATCACTGACTTCAGAAACTTCACACTGGATTTCAAGCAGCTTGGATTCTGTGCCTCTCTAGTCTTCTTCACCTAGGAGTCTAGGATCATAATTTCAAATTGAAATGCAAAATTTACTTTTATCTGAAAAGAGGACTTTGGGCCACTGAGCACTGCTTCTGACGTTGTTTCTGTTTCAGAAGTGGCTTGGTAGCCCTTTTCTTGAAGATGTCAGTGCGTGGTGACTCTTGATGCGCTGACTCCAGCTTCAGTCCACTCCTTGTGAAGTTTGACTTTCATGAGCTGTAAGCTCTAATCATCAAAATTAAAACAAAAAAACTATTGAAATATTTTACTTTACATGTAATGAATCTAGAATATATAAAGGTTTCAATTTTTGAAATAAGTTACAAACAAAACACTTTTTCATGATATTCACATTTTTTTTAGATGCACCTGTCTATAAATACATAAAATTACATTTAGACCACTTAACTTAATGATTGCTGTCGGGATGTGAAGAGAGTTTCAACCAGCATAACAAAAAATGTTTCTGAAGACAATCACCTATTGCACCTTTAACTTTGACTAACTGACTTTATCCAACTCCCAACATGAAAAACGACACATTGATGAATAATGTTAGTTTGCTGTTTACAAGTGAAAACAACTTAAAATTTTAAGGCAGCTGGGTTACTTACCCATCTGTTAAGTTTAGCAAGCACAAATATCTAAGTTGTTACTTAGTAAACTTATTTTAGTTGACTGAACTTAAAATTTTAAGGCAGCTGGGTAACAAATTATTTTAAGCTGACTCAACAAACTGTTTTTTATTTTTTACAGTGTAGCGACTGTATATTTTATATATAATGCTTTGCTGTTTACAGTAAAATTCTGTATACACATTTTACAGTATCGTACTGTAGATATTACAGTAAAACACTGTTCAAATTACGAAAATCAGTGTAGGAATCATGCTAAATCAACACCTTGAAAACAGTTTTCATATTTGCTTCAAAAAATGAAATTCTAATTTTAAGTACACTGCGCTCTGATATTTCTTGTGGTCTCTGTGTCTTGTTTTTGTGTTGATGTTACACAGACACATAAAGAGTTAAAGTAGCTCCTGAAACTGGGTCTAAATGGCTGATCTAGACTTTTAATGTACTAAACAGTTCCCTTAACAATTAAGGTGTAATTGTGCAGCCACCCCTCTTAAAACAGTTGATCAATGAATCAATTTTGAAAGCACTAAACCTGTTCACAGCTGGTGAATAGTGCCCTCTGGCAGATCTGCTCATGCCTAATGTTATGTAAATATTTCAACAACAGGAAGAATTCACTTTTGCACCTCACTCAATAATGGTGTTCTCACTAGCAGTCCACAGCAAGGAAACACTTAGACACAACCAGATTTTTATATGTGATATAGAAAAGTACTGTCAAGAAATACACAGCGAACCGTTTTCATTTAAAATGTTCAACATACAACATTAGCCTGCTGAAGGAAAGTAGAAGTGTTAAGCAGAGAGGTTTTATCATTTAGACACTGAAAAATTATGGGAGACTTATAAAGGATGGAGTTACAGGTCCACTGGAACAGCAGCAAAGATATTCTGAATGCTGTTTGTGCATCAGTATGATGCCCTGACCCTAATTATAACCAAAACTAACAGTGATGCTTACGTTAAGAAGCACCACTAATTGATGAATTACCTTAAATTAATGTTAATTCATCAATTAGTGGTGCTTTGCTCTCATTAATTAATATGGTGTCTATGTTAATTAAGCGAAAATAGCCTGCCTTGTTGGCAAAAGCTATTTAAACTAGCTACACCCAGCACTCTCAGGTTGAGCCAGACAAAATTACAAAAGAAACAAAAGAACATCTTTCGACAAGACTGAAAACAGTTTAAATCAGATTTTTCTCAATAAGTATAGTATCTGCCACTATTTATTTGTATAAATGACATCTAAGTAACACTATTTACACTTCTACAAGGAAAACAGTACTGTATATCACTATTTCAATGTGCCTCTAAATTATCTCAAGTATTTCAATATTAATTATTGTCTCTAAATAATCATAAATAAATTACATATATAAACAGTGACACACACTGTCATGTTTTTTTTTTTTTTCAGAGATACATGTCTATGTAAATTAAGTTTCTGCCATGACTAGAGCATAAAACAGTGGTGTGGACAGTAGATTAATAGCAAACTTTCTTTACACTCTGGCTGAAGGTCAGGAAACGTCAAGCACCACAGGAAGAGATAACGCTAAAACCACACTGAGATATAGAACCTCAGCAGCCATGAGGGCCATTATTTTTGCTTCATAACTCGTTTTTTTTTTTGCTTTATAAGGTTTCACAGATAATTAAAAAAATTCCCAGTGCAGATCCAATTTGAGATTATTCTACATGAAGAATATCAGTGCGAAGATGAAAAAAGAATTTATCTATGTGTGTTTGTGTGTGTAAGCATGTGGTACTGCATTTTTTTTTTTACACATACAATGTGCACAATGTTCATATGCATGTATTTGCAAAACTTGGAAATGATAGTACATGCTGATTGTTGTAGCTGTTGAGAATGTAATGTGCAGTGACTAAAGATTCGGTCACACTATGCTTTTTTTTATTTCACTGACTACCATTTATATGCATGTGTATACCGGAAATGCAGGCTCAAGCACATTTCACTGCACTGTAATGTTCAAGTTTGGTGAACTCTGATCTATGAAGTGAAGTGACCTCTCAGCTAAACTAAAAGAACACAAAGTTGCAGGTTTGCAGCATTGCAGAGAAGGTCATATATTATTACAATCTGTATTTTATAATATGTTGAGCAGTAGAGTATAGATATCATTCCATGATCACTGCAGTGAAATTTTCCATACCCAAAGTCTAGTGTGGCAGTGACATAAAGGTGCTGTCCTCTTTCTGCTAGTCAGCATTGTGAATGCATGACTAAACTTGAACATGAGTTAAATCTGTGTGGGATATTTTTTCTCCCTCACACAACATTTCCAAACAAGCAGATTGCTGTTGAAATGACTGGATTTCATCCACAAAAGTTCACAGAGCAATGGTAAATGTGACCACACCTTAAAGCTTTTTTCACAAACTGAACCTAATTCTGACCTGTTGTTTAAATCTGATCTTCAGGACTGACTGTCCAGCACTGCGATTTTGTTTTATGTCCAAAACTGCTCACTTATTTCCTATTCATTATATAGCAATTACCTGTACCTGTAGTTCATTAGATGGAGAGAGTGTGTGCAAAAATGAGTGAATTCAGGCGCAACTAAGCTACTAAGTACATTAACACACATGCTACACAACATCAGTTTTCTCCATTGTTGCATTCTGAAATGTGTCAGATCATAATTCAAAAACACAACGCAAGTACAGTATGTGCTCCTTTGGAAAGTATTTGTCATGATCTGGGCTGTGGGGCTTCCCTCAGCCACCTGAGGTCGCTGTTTTCCCTTCCCCGCACTGCACTTCCCTGATTGTACACCTGTCTGGTCATTAGCACTCATCTAAGCTCTCACCTGTTCACAATTATCTGGTCTATAAGAACTCTCATTTCCCACTACTCATTCTGGCTGCATTGTTCTTCGTGTGTGTTTCTGTTCGGTTTATTTTTGATCTTGATTCTAGTCGTGTTGTGCCGTGTTGGCCTTTTGGTTTATGTTTATTTGTGTTTTGTTTTATTAAAATTTCCCTTCCCTGCATTTTGGACCCTCACCTCATTTCTCTGACCCGAACGTGACAGAATGCAGCCAGCAAGGATGGGTCCAGCGGGGAGGAATTTTTTCAGGGAGACGGCGTCCCCCCGTTTAGCGGCGGCGAGCGCCCGCTTGGGGGCGGCGACCACCCGCACTGTTCCAGATACGGCGGGTATGTCCTTTGAGGCGGCGTCGGCTGCTCGTTTTGAGTTTATCTACGCCTGTCTGGCGGGGATGGACACCTGTAGGGCCGAGGCTGCGCAGATGCGGCCCTGCTTTCTGGCGGGGGTGGAGACGCTCTTCCGCGGGCAGGCGGCGGCGACCGCTATCTCCGTTCCTGGCGCGACCGCTCTCTCTGTTCCTGACGCGGCGGCGGTGGCCGCGCTCTCTGTTCCTGACGCGGCGGCGGCCGCGCTCTCTGTTCCTGACGCGGCGGCGGCCTCTCTCTCTGTTTCGGACGCGGCGGCGACCGCTCTCTCTGTTCCTGACGCGGCGGCGGCCGCGCTCTCTGCTCCGGACGCGGCGGCGGCCGCGCTCTCTGTTCCGGCGGCGGTATCTCTCTATTTCTGGCGGCCTCTCTCTCTGTTGGTATTTGGACGGCGCTCTCTCTGTTCCCTACAATGGCGGCTGACGCTCTCTCTACTCGACGGCGGCCGGACTGGCGGCGTATCTCTATACTCGGGGCCGACCCCATCTCACTATTCCCTGACGGCGGCGTATCTCTCTATTCCACAATTGGCGGTGGCGCTCTGATGATTATTCGATTGATGACCGTCTCTGATTCTGGCCAGCGCAGTGGCGTATCTCTATTTGGTGGCGGCGACCATCTCTCTGATTCCTGGCCAGGACGGTATTCTCTCTCTATTCGGACGGTATTCTCACTGATTCTGATCTCTCTATTCCTGAACAGCGGTGTATCTCTGATTCGGTTGATTCTGATGATTGATTCGATTCCCTGACGGATGAATGCTCGATGATTCTGATGATTGATTATTCGATTCCTGATGATTCCCTAATGATTCGTTCGGTTAGCGGCGGCGACCTCTGATGCCTGCTCCCGCTGTTCCTCCTCCCTCCAGACTTTTTTTTTTTTTGGGAACGTCTGGAAGCCGTTCCCTTGAGAGGGGGTACTGTCATGATCTGGGCTGTGGGGCTTCCCTCAGCCACCTGAGGTCGCTGTTTTCCCTTCCCCGCACTGCACTTCCCTGATTGTACACCTGTCTGGTCATTAGCACTCATCTAAGCTCTCACCTGTTCACAATTATCTGGTCTATAAGAACTCTCATTTCCCACTACTCATTCTGGCTGCATTGTTCTTCGTGTGTGTTTCTGTTCGGTTTATTTTTGATCTTGATTCTAGTCGTGTTGTGCCGTGTTGGCCTTTTGGTTTATGTTTATTTGTGTTTTGTTTTATTAAAATTTCCCTTCCCTGCATTTTGGACCCTCACCTCATTTCTCTGACCCGAACGTGACAGTATTACCACAAGTGGTGCTAGAGGGTCTCCTTACAGCCACAACCACTGTCATGCAACGCATACATTTGAAGGGAATTTTGCCGATTGATCTATTAAAATGTTAATAGCTAGCTACTAACACATCCAGGTTAACCCCGCATTTAGTTGCAATAAAATTGAAGTTAGCAATAGATTTTTTCTTCCACGTGACAAAGAAAAATTATTCAACCCCCCAAAATTACATAGTTGTAGAGCAACTATATAAAATGCGTTTTACTTTAAAGGAATCTCTAAAGCAAATATACTCTGATTATTATACAGCCCATTTTGTTGATTTTTTTCCCAGCTGGTGTCAGACACTGACAAAGCTTCAGCATGTTCTCCTGTTGTGCTTATGGCTCAGTGCCACCCACTGGTGGCATCTCCTCTATAATGCTGAGAAAAGCCTTGCCAAAGTAAGAGAAATGAGATTCCTTTTTTCCATTTATATAATGTTGATAGTGAGTAAAAAGAGAAAACATTCTCTAAAGATAGAAGATACACGCGGAGGCCGATAAGGGAGCACCGGGCCAGGATACGGTGGCACTGTAACTATTTCATCTTCCATGGTAACTTAAACAGCAGACAAAAGCCTTCACACTCCAGGGCCCTCTGCCAGCATGCCAAGATTGACTGGGATTGTAATAATTCATAGACTTTGGGGCTTCACTCTCAAGAAGTGAGCAACTGCAATAAGCTCTGATGAAATGGCCACTTGGCTCCAGTGTTGAGCATCAGCCTTCATGTGTGCCGCATGTGGTCAGTTCAGCCAGGCAGTGACCTGAGGCTGAATAGAAGTTCTGGGTGATGTGAATGTCACTTGGCCGGCTCGGTGGGAGTACTCATGAACGCATGAGCTAACATGAAGTTGTGTGACTGGGGCATGAAAACGGAAAAGCATGCAATATTGCACTAAAGAAACTCTCGTCCTCGGCTTCAGCTGCATGTACCACAGAGAACATTTGGCACATGCAGCAATATAAACAACTGCCACTGTAATACCAGCAACTAAGAAAGCAGATCACACCACATTTAAAATTCTTGCTATTCTCAATGGTGATTCTCATTAATGCAATGGAAGGAAATCATAAAGTGCTTTTGTTAAAACTGCAAATAAATAAATAAAGTCCAAGAAACAGGATTCATTTTCTTTAAAAAAAACAGCATGGTGTTCTGATGAGGTTCTGCAGAGCATCATTTGTGTTGGCCTGGACTGAGCACATGCACACACACACACAAAAACACATGAAGGCTATTTATACATGAACTGTAAGGACATATGAAGAACAGAAACAAAGAGACTATATATATATATATATATATATATATATATATCATACATAAGAGACTATATATATATATATATAGCAAATGAGATTATTATTATTATTATTATTATTATTATTGATGTATCAAAGGTTTGAGAAAGCGCATGCTTTAGTTCTGTTTATCTAAAAGGGGACTTGCATCTTACACACATCCATTGACCCTTCTGTCCTTCAAGTTGCAAAAAGAGATTGAGTGTGCATAGTTACCCAAAAACACTACTGCAAATGTGCGTAATGAGGTAAAATGAGAAAACCTTTAACATGAAATTGTAAACCCAGGGACCATTGAAGACATAGTGTCTGCCTGCTTGCAAACCTTCCCACAGTCCCCCACCTTATCATCATTAGCCACTGGATACAGATACAAAATAAGTAGCCCTTACAGTGGGCCATTAAAGTGTCATTTGGGCAACTGTGCATGAAGAGCCCCAGATAACACGCAGTGCTGATGCAGATCCAAGTTTTTGAATCATAGCCTCATATACAGCGCTTAAATCACACTGCACACTAAAGCAGTCAAGGGTTTCATTAAAGCACGAGTCACTCAGCAAGACAAATACTTTCAGAATGGAGGGAGGCGACACGTCAACAAAACCATACATACAGTACAAATGTATGTTATAGTTTTTGTTATATTCTTTGTATTGGACAACAATTAACTTAAAACTGTTTTATCACAATTTTAAACAGCTTAAAAACACGAGACATAAATTTAAAGGTGATGTAATTTTTTTTACTTCACGTAATTTAATTATAATATTATAATTAACTCATCTTACGTAATTAGCAAGTGCTTAGATGCAGCCCATTTGTATTTTGACATCTTGAAAAGTGTGAAACAAAGATTCAACCAAGGGTGTGAGTTTGGGACGGGGCTATTTGTTTGACTGACCAAAGACAGATAAGGGAAGGTTTGGAAAAACCTGTTTGAAAACATCATTATTTTTAAACAAATTTCCATTTAGAACCATTAGAAATTATACACTGCAACTTTAAATGGGTGTGACACATAAAAGATACATTATTGACTATTGTTTTGTTTTGTTTTGACCCCTTAAAAAAATGAGAAATCATACTGTCAGTAAAAGCCTGATGCTTAAGTGCAAGTGTACATTTCTGTAGCCTATTTCACATGTAGGCCAGTGGCCGGACCACCACTTCTGATCGTTCTTTATCATGTTGTAGGCAGAAAAATATGACATTCTCCCCCCCCAAAGCATGTGAACGAGAGATATAGATTATGAATAGTGTCGTCTGGCTTAATAAACAGCTTTGGCTGACACAATCTGCAGCATGTTGTGACCCTCTCTACATCTATAAGAGCCATACATTCGGCGCAGGGGTTGTCCACATGCCAACACATTAAATACATCAGAGTGCAGAGATAGCATCACTTATAGTGCTCATTCCTGATGTGTTGCCTGTCGGCATGGTAACATGGTCTCACCGAATAGACGCCCACTGGTGAGTTTTTTTTTAAAAAGACACTAAGTTAGTCCTCAAAAGAAGCATATACTGTATATATATATATATATATATGTGTGTGTGTGTGTGTATATATATATGTGTGTGTGTGTGTGTGTGTGTGTGAAGAGTTCCAATGCAAAAGACTCTAAAAGACTCTAAAAGACATTCAGAAGTGCCAGTACTTACATAGAAACCTATACATAGTAGCCAGAAAGAAATTCAAATTTTTTTGTAAGAAAAACATCAGACATTAGAGACATTTGCATCTGAACTCTTCATATATATATATATATATATATATTAACATGGAACATAGAATAGAACATGGAAGGGGTAGACAGTGTAAAAAAAGGCAATTTGATAAATAAAGTATTTGCAAGTTCCTTTTTTGACAAGGGCAAAACGACAGCAAGAATTTAAGCATCCCGAAAGGCCAGGTAAAATTGAATGCCAAAAAACTCTAAGCTTGTGTGTCTAAAAAGAAATTCAATTAAATGGGATTTTAGCGTTCTGAATGCATGAGAGTCTTTGCACAGCTGATAAGGGCTTCAGTGAGCTAAGACCACCTTTATGCCAGCAAACGATCTGTTCCCTCTAAACGTGTAATCCTTACTCGAAGCACAATATGGATAGCTGAAATATCAATGCGCTGGGGAACCAATTTAAACATATTGAATCAAGTGAGGGGGATAGTTGAGGATGGACTTCCTGTGGCTTAGAGAGCAGCCACACAAGCTTTAACGTCTCTCATTGAATAGAGCCTTGATAATGGTCCATGTCCCACTAGTGGTGAACAGTCTGTATTATTCCCCTCAATAGAGGATTTTGTATTGTCCTTCATTTTTGAAGCCAAGTACCAGTTAAGGAAAATTCTAAATTTCCAGCAAATATGTCTAAGAATCAAATGCTGTCACTCTGCTTATAAAAGCTTTCAGGGATAAACACAAAATTTGAGTAGTTTAAAAATGGCAAAGAACTTGCAATGCACTGATTTACACATTTTCAAAAGTGGCTGTGGGTGTTTAATGATCCTTTTTAAGAAACAAGCACACACGAATGCTAGCACAGTGTTGTAATTACCAGTGGAAAACTGGACTTGTTTGGGGGCATCATTTAAAGTATCCAACTAAATGGGTAAACCACATGGAACTGCACTTATTTCTCATTGATGTATTGTCCATTTGAATGTAGTTTAGTTTACATGCATTGTTTACAGTTTCTTTTTTTTTCTTTCTTTGTTTTTTTTTTTTTAAAGAAAATACTACTCATTTAGCTGATGGGGTGACAGACTTGAACTATATTGACAAAATGACAAAACACACAGATAAAGCATCACTTAAAAGTCACTTGAGCACACCACCTTGTAATGACAGCTTCTGAAAATGTAAGAAGGAAGTCCCCAGTATTTGAAGGAAATATATGTCACTTTTACCTCAAAGCAGGGTTAGTATAGTTTAGGTAAAACTAAAAGCATTAAAAAACGTACTTGAAATTAAATACATTTTAACTGATAAAAAAGGCATCATTTCTTATTTTTATATACTAACTTAATGTACTAAAAAATAAATAAATAAATAAATATATAAAAACTATACAGACAATATTTAAAATAAAAACTCAAAAAAAGACAAAAACACAACACAATTACAAAACTTTAACCACAATTAAAACAAATAATAATAATAATAATTTTCTTTTTATAGCGCTTTTCCAAAGCTTAAAGTGCTTTACAATCAACAAAAAACATAAATACAATAAACGATTGAGAATAAATGTCATTCTCCACAAACATGTTATCTTAGTCAACTCTGAAGCATGTCCAAACCAGCAGTCTTAGCAGAATGAACAGCGGAGTAAAAATTATGTAACCAGAGAGAAGTCCATCATCAAGTGCGTAGCGTTACAGCAAGCAACCCGCATTGAATCGCATTTCATATGCCATAGAGTACAAAACGAGTGCAAACGCCAGGACCCCAAATAAAATGCAAAATGCAAGACGCAGACAGTCCGTCCATAGCAAACACGATACAAACGTCATCAGGTAGGCAGGCCGGTGGAATCAGACAGGCCGGAGAAGAGCAAGCGCCTCAGCAAGCGGCGGAGTGGAGCACACCATCCCCACACAAATAATTTGAAGTATTAATAAAACTATAATAAAATCTAAATTATACTAATATAACACTGCCTGAAAAGGTAATTGTGTCATTTTTACACAACTAACAACCTAATGATACAGCAAACATGCAGACTTTTGACTTTTGAGACTTTTTAGACAGTTTTCTTCATGTACGCTTGTCTGAAGCACCTTGAGAGCCTAAATCCAAACACCAGAGAGGAAAGCTTCTGGAATACAACTCAAGTAAGACATCAGACTGTAACATTCTACAATGTCCTACTGTACCTTACCAGTATGTGAAAAAGTGCACCACGACATCCATGTGTATGACCTCTCAGAGTTTGGGCAGATAGCAGATAGACTTAAAATGTTATAAATATAAATAAATATATACAGCAGGAATTCCAGTTAATTCCAAACCAGATATAAATCAGTATAAAGTTGTTTTAAATAATTAAAATATATAATTTAAATAAAAAGAATCTGTTTAAATAAACACTGATGTTAAACTCATGGAGATCAGCAACATTTGAAAGACAACTAAATCACAAATTCAGGCCCCTAACACAATAAAAAAGACCTAAAAGCCACTGTAATTGCTTCAGTAACAGTTTATGGACAGTGACCAATTTTTAACAGTGTATTAAAACTTCAGTTTAGAAAACCTGTATAACTTCACGAATCCTGTGCAGAGAAAAAAAAAATGTAGAAAGGCAAGTAATGTTAATAATTTCTAAAAGACAGACATTTTCTAAAAATAGATTTGGAAATTTATGTAAGGAGTGCTGTCTTTTAGGGCTCCAATCAAGAAGTACTTTGTACACCTCTAAATTACCCATTGCACACGAGTAATTGAATGCCTAAGATTACGGTTAATTAATAAATTACAGGAGAACGCACAATGAGCAGTCATTAATGTTACCAAGAGGGTTGATTTGATACATAAATGTTTTAACGGCTTATGCAGCTTACGCGTTATGCGATCACATTATGCCATCTAAAATAATTAATTAAAGAAAGACGATTAAATTATTTGCTCCATTATGTATTTTAGAGATTCAGAGAGCATTGTGGAGTGTTTCTCCTCCACCTTTTTAGCAGGCAGGATTTAAGTGCCTATTTGAAATCAATTTCTCTAATAATGATCCTAATGAGCTCATCAATTAAGTCTGCCATAATGGGATGTTAGCTCTGCTTGTGGTTATCACTTTAAGTCTGCCACTAATTTTCATGCTTCATCTATCAAAGATGATTGGCTAATACAGTGTTGGCCTGTTAGGGGTGATATGGAGATCAGAGGACGCCGTGCTGAAACCTTCGCTGGTCTACGAGTGAATAACAGTGACATTGATGATATCCTCTGAGACTCGTGTGTCTGTCCATGTTTGGAATATATGCTCTATTCTTCTCTTTAGGGTCGAGGGTGTGAGAAGGGGTTCGCGTTTGGGGGCGGGGACTCGTAGATTTGGCCGTCCTGCACATCCCATTTGAAGTGCCTTATGTAAATGAGCCTCATAATGGATTTCAACATCTCGACCTTATTTACATAAGCAAGCTTTTCAATGGTCGTTCCACATCAGGGATCCCATTATTTGTCTCCTTTCAGAACCGTTTATGAGCTTTGCCCTCTCTTCTGACCCTCCCATTTCACACATTCCCCAAAGCACAAGTCTGTGATGACAGTGACAAGCGCACACTCTTCATGTCGACCTAATGTATGCTTTGCTTAACTGCCAAGTGTTTTCTTAAAGCTCAACGTATAGAGCAGTTGTTTAACCCTGGGGTTTAATAGGCACTCCAGCAGGGGTATTCAGCCCAAAGAAACACAAGACACACAGTTGCTGGGTCTCAGGTGGTGGTCTATATGGGGGAATGTCACTAAACCTGTGAAGAACATATCCAGGTCATATTTCACCCCAACATCAGAAGACAAATATTGTTTTGCATAAACAAAATAAAGACTCATTTTATCATTTAAACTAAAGATACAAGCAAAATGAGAGGAAAATGCAGTATGATGTTATTTGCATCTTTTACTTTACAAAAGATCTTTAAAATTTAAGAACAGAGACACAGTCAGCTGATTTTCATAATGACCAATGCAGTCTACCAAGAGCAGTGAAAATTAGCAACTACTGCAGCCATGTCAAGCACAAAATGACAGGTTTTGAGGGGGTCTTAAATAACCCCAGTACACTGACTACTGCAAACTGTAAATAAGTAAATCATGTTGCATGATTTATTTAAATACTCTCCTTCCATAAATTTTGCAATATGCAATCAGATTATCCACAAAAATAAATGTGTCCAAGCCTTTTCATTGCTTTTTTTTTCAGTAAATCCTGTCTTAGTAAATGCTTGTTTGTTTTAACACCAAATATGTTAACATATTTGCACTTCTATTTTCAGTATCTAAATTTGCTTAGAATAAGCGAGCCATACAGACAGACAAAATGCATAAATATGCATATGTAAATGATTTATACTGCAAAATAGGCCGTGACACATCTAAATGATTAATTGAAGCATGGCCTTGTTTGATTAATTGATTTATGACAAATTTTACAGAACTCATTTATTATTTCATGGTAAACTAGATAAGAAGTCAAATACCAAGTCAGTACAGGTTACCAATGCTAAATGGTATAAAATGTTCACTAAACAGAATTTTTAATAAAAAATAAAGTATAGACTTAAAAAAAAAATCCCTCTCAATTATTACAATGTGAGCCACTATTATTGCATCTACAGGGAAACTGTCCTGCATGTATTTTCTTATTAAGGATCATAACCATAAATCCTTGATTCTGGTTTCATTAATTTCATGAAAATGTTGCTGCCATTTTAATTTATTTAAGGTTTTAATATATATATACTTTTTTTTAACTCTTCCTAGGCCATTCATCCCCATGACAAAAAGCTATCAAAAGAACTCACACATAGACAACAGGATATTCTGAACACACAGAGCAAGTTCTGTAAAATTCAGCCAATACAACGGAAAGCACTACAACTAAAAATATAACAAAAAACATCCAAAACTCCAAAACATCCAAAAACTCCACAGCTGTGATCAATTGAAAAGTTGGTTTGCATCTTCTTCAGCCTATATAAGGCAGCACTAAGAGTCATTCCTCTGAATCTTTCAACTGAATAGAGCAAGGCTCAACAAAAACCCTGAGCAACAGCACCTAGTGGAAACACCACCACCACGTGGGCTCAAAGCAAGTAGGTTGGCCTTGTCATGACAAAAGAGCTTAGCAGCTTAGCTTAACTTTTAGACACTCTGGGGAATTTCAGCTGTCAAGTGTGCTTCGTTAAGTGGATAAGGGAAGTTTGTATGGACAGACCCTCAATTTTGAGGGAACGAGTCCACTTCATATGTACACTTCAGGCCCCTCTGATCACAATCATAATGATGTCATCGCAGATAGCATTTAATTTATCCCTACCTCAAACAACTGTGTAATATATATAGTTGTTGACATTTATAACAGCCCAAGCATACCTATATACATACAGAATGCGGCATCAAAATAATTCGTAAGGGAAAAAATGTTAAATAATAATAAAGCAACTCCAAAGCGGATTCCAAGTGATCAAGTGTTTAGGATATTCCAATTCAGCCAACTGCAAAGTACCAGTAGTGGGCACTCATGCAATGTAATCAATGACGAACATCCGAATAAACAAGACAGAGGGAAGTTAGCGAAGGAAGGGCACAAAAAAATTAACTGGAACACAGCCCAAGTCTTGCAAAGGGTGCTGTTTGTAAGAACCTCATGTAGTCCCAGTTGGCATACTGCCAAGGTAGTCGGGAGCCTGAGTGATTCCTGAGTGAACTCTTCAAGCAGGGGTGTCCAATCCTGCTCCTTGAGAGCCGCTGGCCTGCAGAGTTCAGCTCCAACTCCAATTAAACACACCTGAACCTAATCAAGGTTTTACTAAGCATACTAGAAACTTCCAGGACGCCTCTGTCTTAAAGACAGAAACTTCTTAGCTCGAACTCAACGGGGTAGCAATTATGGATTAGGAGCACCCCTTTGCAAGGTGTGCTTGCATCAAAATAAAGCCCAGTTCCACTCTCTAAGAAGGGGATATGCTGGGTGCTTGAGAGGCAGAAGCCTGAGATAGCAGTTTATGAGCAGTTTAACATGCTCTAAGCCATGTTCACATATTCCATCAATATACGCAAAGTGGTACACTGTACACTTGAAACAAACTCAGAAACACTGTGATGAGGACTATCGGAATATTGAAGCAGGCATATTCCAGATACTAAGATAATTGGTCCTCCTGCAATCTGATTCAGCTCAGTCAGAGAGATTGTTCTAATAATGTGCTCACAGCGTCAGAGCATTTTAGAGCTTGCAAGACAGATAGTATTACCCCGTTGAAATGGGGCAGCCTGTGCTTTTTATATGGAACTTCGCCACTTTAAGGCAATAGGGGAAAGAAAGACATCTGGTACAGAAGCACCTACTGTATTGTATGTTACAGCTTTGTCACTCTATGCATCTAAGAGGCTGAAGATGTGCTAGACTACAGTTGAATATCCAGAGTGCTATGCGGAGGAAGGGTTTAGAAAAGAGTGGCATAGCTGGTGTGTTATCATAGTAGGGCTATGAATGGTGGCTTCACCTGTGTACACAGTGGCTAGGGTAAGTAGCACTACCCTACAAACCTATAAAGGCCAATTTACATCACACAGACAAACACCAACAAACACCAACAACCAAATTGACCATTGGATTTAGAATTTTATAAAAAAATAATTGTCATGTGTACACTGCCCCAACAGACACCAACAAACGCTGATTGAATATTTTCAGTCAATGGCAACAGACACCAACCGGGGTAACACACTGACCCAACAAACCCAACAAACGTGTTTGTTGTGATTTTTTCTGTGTGCTGGGAATTGGCCTTGGACTTAAAAAATACAACAGCACAGCTTACGATTTATGAGCTTACCATAGAAGGCAATGAACGCCCTGGTGACAAAAACAGCATATGCTGGTAGGTATGTTTTGATACTGGGATGCTAGTTAGATAGGTTTTGATGCTGGTTTAAGTTGGTCCTTACATGGTTTATGCTGATCCTTTGCTGCTGGTCCTTAGCTGGTCATGTTGCTGGTTAAGGACCAGCATAAACCAACAAAGACCAGCTTAAACCAGGATCAAACCTACCTAACCAGCATCCCAGCATCAAAACATACCTACCAGCATATGCTGGGTTTTTTTCAACAGGGCGGCAATGCAGCTCCACCACATATAACGGTTAGCGTAAGCAATGTCACACACCTATATGAAAAGCAGCAACACAGCCAGTGCTCATCATAGAAGGCAATGGACAGCAGCTTTGCTTGCTAGCACATGTTAGTGTAAGTAACCCACACTCCCTTATGAAACCAGCAGTACAGTTGCTACTTCATCATAGAAGTGTTTTTGGTCTGAACATGGCAGACTGCTGCTCTGTCAGGGGGCTGCTTATATTGTGCGATTAAGTGAGCGACTGGAGCATTTTGCGCGTACTGAAGGGAGATTGCTTTGTGCTTGATATGGCCTAGTGTGAACATTTTCTCATCATTTGCAAGCCTGTTGCGGCAGTGGGTGAGAACTGACTTAATGTAGCTAACTCTAGCATAAAATGACACAACACAAAAGCTCCTGCTTAATTAGTGGTAATGATGCACAGAACTAAGTGTTTATAAGTCTGGATACACTTTAGGGTTGTGTCATTAATTTTATTTTTGAGTTCGATGTTGGCTTCCAAGGATTATGAAAACAAGATATTTCAGGTAAAATAATTATTGTGCCACATTCTGTTTAGCGCACATTCTATTTGTTCCTTCTGAAAAGTCCAAACTTAACATCCCAATAAGCAAAATAAGTGATTGCCATAAAATACAGTATACTGTTGCTAAAATGCAGAATGTGTTTGATAATAAAAACTGTTATTAAAAGCACATTAAAAGCTACATTTGAGTACTTTAATCAGTTTCTTTTATAGGCTGTTACTTATTAAAGAGTACTTATACTCTGAATACATTTGTATGTTTTGTGTTTAATTGCATTTATTATTGTACTTTAATTTACAAACAGATGTTTTATATTAATTTGTTTTGTTTGTCTAATAGTGATTTGATCAAACATGGCTGTTTCTTTTGCTATAGATAATTTATAAATTTTACATTTACATAAATATATTTTACATAAAGCATGTTAATTCTGTTCTTAATATGTTTTTTTTTTCTTTTGAGAAAAAGAATAGATAACATTACCATTAAAAAAGCATCTCAATAAGCAGTATCGTAGTAATTTTAGTAATAGCTTTTTTTTGCCCTTTATTATGATAGGACAGCATAGAGCACACAAGAAGCGAAGTGGGAGAGAGAGAGGGGGGTGACATCGGGAAAGGTCCTCGAGCCGAGATTCGAATTCGGGATACCCGCAGAGCAACGGCACTATATGTCACCGCATTCTGCCCACAAGGCTGTCGGCGCCGACCCAAGTGCAGCTTTAAAAGACACATCGGATGCAAAATTCACTTTTACATTTTACATGGTTAAACGTGTCTTGGCAGTGTTTGTACACAACCACCCTATAATGATACACATTATAGTTCATAGATTCTGGGCAAACTGATGTCACTTTGCACAGGCCCCTCCCATGACTGTTGACGGACACTGCAGTTTTAGCATAGACCCGTCCTGAGTGAGTTGTAAACAGTCCGTCATTGTTTCGACACCAGAGCAGGTCTCCTAAGCAATTGAGGTGTTTTGTTGTTGGATGTAATAATGAACATAGCAGTCGTCATTTACTCCTGACATCTGAGGCGCTGAAGTGGATTACTTTTGTTTTTGAAGCGAATACAATCCTGTCAACACTTCGGCTCCACCTTGGCTCCTCCCTCCCTCAGCTCCATGGCAGAAACCATCAGCCATACGGGTTCTCTAGGCTCCCTCGTCCCTCCAGCTCCGCCTTGGTCAGTTGTTGACCTGCCTGCTCCTGCGGCTTCGGCTGGCTCCTCCTCCCCCTGGGTCTGCCTTCATCCTCGGTCCCACTGGCTTAGCCTCTGCCCTCAGGATTTCCGGTTCCTGGTGATTTCCAGCCAGCCATCTCCACCATGGCTCCTCCCTCCTTCGACTCCACCCTGGGGCCTCATCCTGGCTGGCCTCTGGCGCAACACCTGGCTCCTCCTGCTCCTGGCTTCCCCTTGGCTCCTCCCACCCTACACTCCCCCATGGACGTTATAACTGCATGAATAAGAATGGTGACTTTAACACAAGAACAGAAGAGAGGGGTGGGGTGAGCAGTAGCTCATTATCATTTAAAGGGCATTGCGCAGAAACGGGTCACTGTGAACTGGGCTGTTTTTGACATGGTAAAAAGGGTGTTGTTTTACATTACCGTTGAGAAATTTTAACCAAAGTATGGAAAGGAAAGGAAAGGAAGGAAAGGATGTGAGGTGTAGCCAAGTATGGTGACCCATATTTGGAATTTGTGCTCTGCATTTAACCCATCCAAGTGCACACATAGAGCAGTAAGTAGTGAATGCGCACGCGCACATACACACACACCCTGAGCAATGGGCAGCCATATTGCTATTGTTGCGGCGCCCAGGGAGCAGTTGGGGGTCCGGTCCCTTGCTCAAGGGACTCACCTCAGTCGTGGTATTGAGGGTGGAGAGAACACTGGTTATTCACTCCCACCATCTTCAATCCCTGCCAGACTTGGGACTTGAACAAACCCCACTCCCTAACCATTAGGCCACGGCATGACTTTTCATGAAGACCCTAAAGCACAGATGTCCAACTCAGTTCCTGAAGGGCCGCAGCCCTGTAGGGTTTAGTTCCAACCCTGCTCCAACACACATACCATGTAGTTTTCAAATAAGCCGTAATGACTTGATTAGCTGGATCAGGTGTGTTTAATTAGGGTTGAATCTAAACTGTGCAGAGCTGTGGCCCTCCATAATCATACCAACTTGTGGAAAATGGGCATGAGCAGATACAAAAATAAACAAAGAATTAACTTGACTTGATACAAAATATGAAAACAAAACTCACCAACAGTGGTTACATGGACATTCAATACATGACAAATTCCTATTCTTATTTCCCACTTTTGAAGTCGTGATTACGAGCTTGTCGCATTCAAATGCTCTGTTTTTGGAAATAATAAAATGTATCATTCCATTGGTTGATAACCATAAACATTCACTGTGTTAGGTAGTCGACGATTCTGGAATTTCAGTTAAATATATGCTTATTTCTCTGTTTATAAAACATAAAAACATGCTTCAAATGTTCAAAATTGTGTGTATGTATATATATATATATATATATATATACATACACACACATATAGGCAGTACTTTAACGACAAGGTAAGGTGATGTAGTTGTTGTTGGAAAAAAAAACAAAAAAAAACATGAATTAAAAAATAGCACTGACAGCAGCAATCATTGTCCTCTCCACTATGTTTAAATTTTATGGCCTGCCCAACTCAGAAACTCGAGTATTAAAATAATCTCTGAGTTTCCCAGTAGTAAATACGATTTGAGAGACTGTTTATGTCCAAATTCCTATAGCACGTGAAAGCAGCATAAATACTAAAATAAGGGGAACACATGAAAAAACCAATGAGCAAACAGAAGTATAGAACAGGAACCAATGAACAAACAAAACTGATAAGCACATGACAAGACAATGAACCAATAGGAACATGACACATGGACTAAAGGAACACGTGAGGGCACGGAAGAAACATGGCGACAGCAAAATTACAAAATAAAAGACATGGAAACATGAACATGAAACAAAACCCAATGGGACAATAATGTTCTTTCAGAGTTAAAGGAAACATATACATGGGCACTCAGCCTTCTGTCTGGCAGCAATGTTTTAAACATATTTTTGCTTACGTTTAATGATACAGATGGATAACAATAACTTCTGAGGCCAGTGTTAACACTCAAAAAATTCAATACACTAGGAAAACTGTATTTTGAGTCCACACAGCACATTGTGAGCAGGGTTACACATAAGTGGAGCGGTACATAATGAAATGCAAAACCTGTGCAGCTAACAATTGGAGGCTTGTGTAGCAGCTTAGCCTGTTGGTCCAAGGCTATTCGTCATAATCAGCGGCACTTTTCTCATTAGTAAAAATCCATTACTCGTCGACTTTATCAGCCACCCAGCGTTATCGGCGCAGCAGCAGCAATCCTTGCATGCGGTGCAGGGGATGAAAGGTGTCCCTGCGTGCCTTAATAAGGCTAGTGTTTCAGAAGTCCTCGGTCAGGTGTCACTTAATGCTAGAGTTAGCTGCGTTGAGTCAATTCTCACCCACTGCTGCAACAGGCTTACAAATTAAGGAGAAAATGTTCACAGTAGGCCACTATCAAGCACAAAGCAATTCAACAGTCCCATCATTCTGTGTATTCAGCATTTAGTGGCCCAGAGATGAAATTTATTGTTAGGCTGTCAAGAAGACAAGTGAGGTCCCACCACAACACCACTGGGATGACGCCACTTAAACGTTTTAGAATTTGATCAGACACTGTCAGTTAAATGATCAGAAATCAGACAAGAATTTTGTCCTACTCTCAAGTAGTAAATTTAGAAATAATAATAAACAAACAATACCACCAACTGATGTTCTGCATCAGAGTTTTCAGTTTTTACATTTTAGTACTTTCCATCACACTAATTTCATAAAAATCTTTTCATAATTACTATCGTTATTTTTTTATTTTTATTGTTCATTGGTTTATGTATATGGTCTTTAACAAGGACTAGCCATCATAACAAAACATTTAATATACATGAATATGCTTACATGTGCATGTTATTATAAGTCAGCAATTTTTAATTTTATACAAGTGTGTATCAGAGACCCCTTACTGAAAAAAGTGTAATCTAAAAATGGTAAGATATAAATTATCTTGTTTTATTTAAGTCAAAAATATTAATATTGCTTAGTCAACCTAAATACATTAATTAGCTGCTTTATATGAGTTAAATCAGGTAGTAATATCTCTTTAAATAACAGCTGCAGGTTTCCACGTTTTACAGCGCTGATCCATCCTCATATGTTTTGGCTCATGTTAGTATAAAGCTCTTGAAAACATGCAGAGCTGCACTTCTAAATGGATGGTCATGAATGTGGCACATTGCTCAGTAGGTACATCTAACTGGTGCTCCAAGATTTCACACCTTGATTATAACACATGCACTCATGCACCAGTGTGCTCAGAGGTCATTTCGGTGTGGCTGAGCAGTTTGTAGGCATGTAATTAATACTGTAGCGTTAACATTTCAGTGGCGCTGGCCATGGTGGTGAGTGAGTTAATCACCAGGGGAGCCAGTGCTATGAAATGACTCTCCGCTTTTTACGAATGGCTCCCCATCTCTCCTCTTAATCTGTATTTTACGAGTGAGAAACTTTGCATTATGCAAATCGGTGGATGGGAACAGGTGACATTTCAACGGAGAACACGAGCAACACCCCAGTCTGGTCTGGGACACTGATTTAGACATTAGTATCTGTCATCGCTGAGTGCCCAAGCCTTGATCTGCATAGCAGAAAAAAAAAAATCTTGTTTAAGCTATCAGATTTAAGGTGGAAACAGCATAAAACAGCATGTTTAAGGTATGGACTAGACTCTGGCAACAAATAAACAAACAAACAAACAAACAAACAAACAAAAACACAAGAGAGTTGTCTGCTGTTTGTTTTCTTTTAAAATATTTTAATGTAAATCACCTCCAAATAGCCAATTACCTTAAGTTAATGTCACAGTCGTGCATAATATATATACATAATATTATTGCTAATACACATTAACAGCAAAAAATTCTTAATTTGACTATTTATTCTATGGACCTGAATATCTAAACCCTAAAAAAAGATCACAAGAAATCTGCAGAACTGTCCATGTAATCATTATTAGATTATATTAGTTTGTGTATTTAATTAAATATTTTGTTTCATCTGATTGTGGTTCTAGCTTCCAATAAGAGTGTGAATAACACATTTTACCATGTGAAAATCCGCTGTGTAGAAATTCCACAGATTTTCTCCTTAAAGTCCATTTTAAAAGCAAAAACAACAAAAATAAACAATAATAATAATAATAATAAAAATCTATAATGAATTAAATAAATCTCAACAAAACAAAAATTAATTGTTCAAGTCCTTTTTTGTTGGTCTCTGGACAAGTCTTTTTTTGAAGCCACAAATTTTTTAAAAATCACATGCATTCCATATATATCTAAATTCTTAAAATATATTTTTAAATATATTTTAAATCTAAGCAAATACATATTTGGAATTTTTAAAACTAATCCAAAAAAAAAACAGTCCTAAAATAAGGTGCACCAATTACTATTATAAACTCATGTTTTCAAGTACCAAGTAAACGGTATGTGCTGTGAATCTGTCAGCAAAGATCCTTTATCGCCACCCCCACCCCCTTCACTTTGGATGAAACATGTAGAGGCTCTGTTCCACCTTAAATGAGAGCATCAGCACAAGCTTGGCTGCCCCTGGCTAATGTTTGCATCCAATAAAGAACAAATCAGCACCCAACTTGGCTCATCTTATCATGCAGTCATAACTGATGATCAAAGAAGTCATAAAGATCCCATTTAATCTTTCGCCTATCTATCACACTGATGTCTTCATCGTCTTTGTGCAGCGGTAATATCAGCCCATTACCAAAGCAAAATAGATCTGGCGTGCATACAAGGCGAATGAAGTGCTCACTTTGACGTGACAGCGTGATCAGTGAGAGCGGTAATCTGCAGGAATAAAAAAGATCTCAATTATTCGCTGAGTGTAATGTGGGAGAGCAGCTTCACGCATGCACATCTGCTTTCATATATTGTGACACGCGCTGATAAAACATCCTTGCCAATTTATACTCTCTCTGCTTGACTAATCTCTAACAGCTCCCAGCACCTCTAATCACTCCATCAGCCGCCAGAGTCCACAAGAGAAAAAGAGAGCTTTCCAAATAGAGAGCTATTCAATTGCTACCCAAATGAGAGGGATATTGGAAGACTATCCTCAATTCAAATTACATTTGTAAATGAGGCAAGCTCTTTTAATACGGAGGCATTAGGGATTTTTATCTTGTAGCCCGCAAATATAAAGGGACATTACAGGGATGAGCGTGTTGGCTCTATTCAAATGCTCAGGTAAATTACAGTGGATCCAGCCGAGAGGAGCCGTTTGCTATGGACCACTGTAGAATGCTCCAGTGGAGACCATTATTGCAATAACTTATCTGCTCTGCACCATCAAAATGCATTAAATAACTAATAAAAAAAAACAAAAAAAAAAAAAACATTTTTCAGAAATTACACACTGAAAGGGACACCTCAGCTGATGAGGGTAGAGGGGCAGTGGCTCAAGCCACCAGGCCACCTCCCTCCCCAGGACTGTTTTTCATGAAAAATTGGTTTTAAATTTTGTCATAAATCCCAAAACATTTTGCTTACATCCATGATTTAAAAAAAGAAGTACATTTCAAGTTTGGACCCCACTGTAAGTCAAGCAGGAAAACAAAAAAAGAACAAAACAAAATCAAATATCACCTAAAGAATTAAGGAATTCAAGCACTATAATATTGTAAGTACTAATTAACACCAGCACACAAGACTCTTCAGGCTTGGGAATGGCCCCTCATGCAACTATCATTACCCCAATTATCATAAATTTCCCTGTGCACCAATTAACAATATGGGAGGGCAGTGCTGCATGTATTTTAAGTGTTATAATTAAGCCAGGCTCTTTTGTTAATTAGCCTGTTCTGACTCTTTGCTTTTTATGCTACTCGTCTACTCATTACCAGAGTCATTTAATTCAATTAGCACCTTAATTAGATGAACAGCCATGTTCTGATGTTGCAAGTCTTGTTGGAGAAGCACGGCATGATTAGCAAAGACAAACATGGCATGCAAATCGTGGATGCCACTGCTGGAGGTGGAATGGAGCTATAGAGATGAGCCAGATTACCCAAGCTCACAGAAAGAGGAAATAATGAATACAAACATACACAAAGAGGCCACTTTCTAAAATACAAATGGCAGTTACACTTTATTTTAAGGTGTCCTTGCTACAGTGTAATTATACATTTTAAGTACTGGGTAATTCTAATTAATTTACTTACTCTATGGTTAGGGTTAGGACTAGGGTTTGGCTTAGGGTTACTTGCATGTAATTATGCATAATTTATTGCTATTATGATAGTAAGTACATGTGTAACAAGGACACCTTAAAATAAATTTTAATAAATAAATAAACCTCATTTACAAAATGGTTACAATTTGTATGTAAATGATCAGTAAATGGGAAAGTGTTTCGGATGCCATAACTGTTTAACAATTCTTTTAAAAATGCACCATGTTTAATTACTTTGTTAAAGTTAACTTAAAGGAATAGTTCACCCAAAAATAGAAATTCTGTCATTAATTTGCTCATTATCAATTAAGCTGTTATTGCAACCCTGGATCAGTGAATCAATTTTTGTTTGTTTGTTTTTTGGCACATTTTGCAACACCTGAAAGTCAAAGTGAAATGTCAGTGTTTAGGACTAAAAGCATGTTCAGTCTTTTTTGAACATAAATCTGACAACATTTTATTACATTGGTTGTTGTATTCTGCAGTTCAGAAATTAAATGTCCACTGAGTGGTGCTAAATGTTTAATGCTCTATCACAGTGGTTCACAACTACAGTCCTGTAATTCACAACTACAGACTGTTTTCCCATACATTTTGTATGTTTCTCTTATCTAACACACTCAATTCATGCTCTCTTCTAATGAGCTGATATTCTGAGCATTAAATAAGAAAGACATACAAAATGTGCAGAGCAGTGGGTCCCCAGACTGGAGTTAAGAACCACAAATTTAAAAAAAAAAAAAAAATAATAAAAATAAAAATAAAAAAACCCTATACACTAAACCTGACCCTACACCTAACCCAAAACAAACATGTGATTTAAAAAAAAATAAATAAATCATGGCTCATGTTTCACAGAACTAGTACCCATGTGTTCCGCATCGCAAGTGAATCTGGCAACATTTTATTACTAGAACTACTTGAAAAGCCATACATATGGAGCTGGTTATGTGACAGACAAACCATGCACTATTGTAATAATATATTGCATTATTATCATAACATAGTATTTATTAGTGTTTTATCTATAAAGGGTTTATTAATCAATAATCTGCCCCATAATAATTATAGGTTTAAAAGTTGTTGCTGTTTTACTGCCTCTAGTGTTTATTTTAGCTGGGAACTGCATTAAATTGCCAAAAAGTTTGGCAAAAATGTAAGTTGATGCATGTTTTTAGAATGTGTTTATGTTGTGTTATTCACTATTCACAGTTTCCTGGAGTACTTATTTCTGCTTGATTAGTTGCGGCATTCTGAGGTGTGTTATTCCCTGATAACAACCGTCATCAGTTGCAACTCTGAATAACATACTGCTCATCTGGGTATCGCAGACTTGCTCTTTCTTGATTCATACTAGCGAAGCTGCTGCAGTCTTGCATCTCTGTTATAGTTATCGATTGTACTGAAAATAAAATTGTAGGACTTCAGTAGTACTATGATATTGTTTCTGTGTTCATCTTGCCAGGATGATTGTTTTGTATACTGTAATCGATTATAGGATAATAAACAGGTAAGATTTAAACTATTTCTATCTCAAACCATCCTATTCCTATAATTATTTATGTGGTGAAAAGCTATGTAATAAGGGACATGACTGGCATCACTGGCAGAGTCTCCAACAGACTCCATGAGGGTGGCATGAGGGCCTGACTGGCATTTGCCAGAGAACACCAGAATCGATAGGTCTGCCATTGGCGCCCTGTTCTCTTCATGGATGAAAGCAGGTGCACACTGAGCATGTGACAGACTTGAATATCTGAACCTGGAGATGCCGTGCAACATCATTCAGCATGACCATTTTGGTGGTGGGTCAGTAATGGTCTGGGGAGGAATATCTTTGCACAGAACTCCATGAGCTAGCCAGTGGTACCCTTACTGCTGTTAGGTACTGGGATGAAACCCTCAGAGCCATCGAAAGACCTTGCACTGGTGCAGTGGGCTCTGGGTTCCTCCTAGTGCATGACAATGCCTGGCCTTATGTGGCCACAGTGTGTAGGCATTTTCTGGATGATGAAGGAGTTGATTTCATTGACTGGCCCTCATGTTACCTAGCCCTGAATCCAATTGAGAACCTCTTGGACATTATGCATCAGAGCATCCGAAACCACAAAGTAGCACCACAGACTGTCTAGGAGCTCATTAATGCCCTGATCCAGGTCTGGGAGAGGGACCCCCAGGACACCATACGCCATCTCATCAGGAGCTTACAGAAATATTGCTGGGAGTGCATACAGACATGTGGGAACCATACACACTACTGACTTTCATTATTGATAAAGTTTATGCAAGTTGGATCAGCCTGTATTTATTTATTTATTTATTTTGAACTTTGATTTTTGGTGTGATTTGGTATGAATCCAGCCCTCACTGGGTTGATGATTTTGGTTTCCACTGACCATTATCACATCATTTTGTTCTCAATGAATTACACAGTGTATAAAAGTAAAGATTTTTCGAGATCCAGTTTGGTCACTGCTTGAAATGTTATGCCAACAGCCAAATACCAACAGCCATGCATAAACAAAATACTATTACTGTTTCAGAATATTAAGTAGGAAAACGGACATTTACTGCAAAGCGCTGCAGTTGCAGCATGCCGTATTAGCTCAGCGGTGAGACTGACATGTGAGATTAAGAGTGCGGGATTGGAGCAGAGGTAGTCTACTCTCACATCCCTGTTGACTCCGATAAGAAAGCCCATTCGATGACATGGAGGGACAAACTCAATTAACTATAATGGAGAGAGGCCATTTCAGCCCTCTGTTGACGGATGGCTACAGAATTCAGTTTTCTTGCTCAGAGAGATCTTAAAACCCGCTGAAAGGACGGGAGACAACAGGGACAAGCTGAATCAAAGGCTATCAATGAGAAATATCCTAATCTGTGGATTAAATGCCTCACGGCCACAGTTTAATTTGAAGTCGAATACAAACCGTCTTGGTGGAGTAACTCAAGCAGTTTCATTGAGCAAAAGGATAAAGAGAGCAGGCCGGATAAAGAAAGCAGGTCAAGCTGGCAGAATGCTGGGAAAACACTGTAGTGCCACAGACAGTCATCACTGATCAACAGTGTGAAACGGATAATCAGAAGTAGATGACGTGCTCAAATCGTACTGGTGTCACTTCTTCAACAATGCAACGGGGGGGTCAGAAAATGTATTGGTAATTTTCTGCTTGAATATTTGTCCTATAATTTTATGGACAAAACGCAAATGCAAAAGTGCAAAAATGTTAAAAATTTTATAGTGTGTCAACCGTAAATTATTTTATGTATTCAATTTTAATCATGCATGATCTTAGTTGAATAATTACATTACCGTTCAGAAGTTTGGGGTTGGTATGATTTTTAAATCGTTTTTGAAAGAAACTCTTATGCTCACAAAGGGTGAATTTATTTAATCAAAATACAGTAAAAACAGTCATATTGTGAAATATGATTACAATTTAAAATAACTGTTTGCTATTTTATTATGTTTTAATGATGGCAAAGGTGAATTTTCTGCAGCCAACACTGACTTCTTTAATTTTGTCAACAGTTCTTCAGGCTTTCAGAAATCATTCATAAATATGCTGATTTGGTACTCAATAACTCATTTTTTATTATTATCAATGCTAAAAACAGTTGCAATGATTATTTATTTATTTATTTATTTATTAATTATTTATAGTTTGTTTGTTTGCTTGTGTGGTTGTGTGTGGAAACCTTGATCTTTTTCCTTTAAATATTAAGTCAGCCACAAAGAAGACTTTTTTCTCCAGCAGCTATAAAAGATAGAAAATTACTGACTTTAAAAATAATTAAACCTGCCTACATGACAGCTGTAAGTGTGAGATGAACATCAGGTCAATTTAGAGCATATAGGGTTGATTTATTACACGTAATCCCATTCAAAGCTTCATCATTTTAAATCCAGAAAATGTCTAGGTAACTGAAACAAACATGGAAACTGAGCCACCTCCAAAAATAAAATGTTTTTCACTGGCCACAAAGAAAAGAAAGAAAGAAAGAAAGAAAGAAAAAGAAAAAGAACTATATGTGTTAATTTTACTTAATTTAGAGGTATAATTTTACATTTACATTTCTCAGTATCTGTAATAAAGTATAGCATGTACATTTAATAATACTTCTTTTTAGTTTTAATTATAATAATTAAAAATGTGTTTACATTATTTTTAGCAATAATATTATTTATTATTATACTTTGTTTTCATCCACTCATTAAGTGCTAAGTTCCCTTCACAAAAGTGAGCTTATTTGGTTATGCACAATCATTTGCTATTGAGAGAAATCTTAAAGATCCAATAGGACAACTCAAAATCCACAAATGCAAGTAAGATGTCTGCTTCACAAGTAAGAACTGCTTCATATATGTGGTAAAGACTAAGCCTGTTCTGCAAATTATATTTCTCTATAACTAACTCATAATACTTCAAGGACAAGCTGTTCCTCTATTCTAGCGTTGATTAGTTTTCTACCACTACTTTAAAATGATTGCTCTCACTTAAAGTAAGCCATCTGATTGTTAACTGGTTGTGAAATTCCTCCCTTTAATTAATTAGTGTAATAATCAAGTTAATGGGGAGACATAAATGGTAGTCTGTGTGTCTAAGTGCTTAAATTACAGTGCTTTAGTGATCTTTAAACACAATTCAAGAAGTCATGTAGGAACAAATGAACCTTGAGATTGTTTGGCCTTAATTTGGAAAGGCTCCAGTAGTCATTTTAGGAAGCAGCTGTGAATTTCCCTAGATTTTTCTTTTTGGTGAAGGCAAACCAAAACTCTATAGATGTTTTGGCTTGCACTGGAATAAAATAAAAATATAAATCTATCTTTGGCCTTGCAAATTGTAATTCTCTGAAAAAAAAAAGAAAAGAAGCAGGGCCAGAGATGTCTTATCCACTCCAGCCTTAAGAAACAAATCAGCCCCATTATTGACATCCCCAGTGGAATGATTACGAGAGAAAAGGGATCTTCACACCACCACCATCCCAACAACCTTCCCAGACGAAAAAGGCTGACTGTCAAAACAGCTAAACAATAGAGTGGGCTTGTAAGTATCCTGCTTGTATCAACTGATAAATGGGCCGCTCTTTAAGGAACTTATCTCTTTAGGACTTGCAGCATGAGGAATGGCATCATTTGTACTGTTTGCCTGGCTGGACGAGTCAAGCTGGATCCATTTAAAAGATAGTGAGATACTGTCGACAGCAATAGACAGGGTAATTGCAGAGCCACTACTGTGGTATAAATTACATCACTCCAAATGGCAGAAGGGCCCGCAGAGAGCGGGAAAAAAATCTGACAATTCACTCCACCTGCCACCCTACCATCGCTTATCACTGCTTAACAGAGAAAAAAGAGGCAGGTGAAAAAAATTAAGTATTGATCAAATTAACAGTTTTAGCAATCTGTTTAAGATGGGTGGGGGCAAAGGAGATGGAACAATTAAATTCCCCAGACGATGTAAGGCCTCAGGATAACTCTCAACCTCCGGAGGAATAACTACCCACGAACAACTCAAAGCTATAGCCCTGCAAAATTCAAAAAGAACAGCAGCCAGTTTGAAGACAATGCTGATAACATGGGATACGAAAGCTACAACGTAGGAGTTGCAAAAAAGTATCTAAAGGCTGTAGTTCAGAGCATATTCATTAAGTCAATGAAGAAAATGTGAGGGACTTCTATGAGGGAAGTCTGTTTACATTAACATTACAGTAAAATCATAATTACAATAAAGCATAACACAATACACAACATAATATACAAATACACAACAAAGCATGTCCAGATTGCTGAGGCAAAATGTATTAATGTGTATACTTTGACTTTGCAAAAAAAGTCTGGTACAAAAGTCTGGTAGTCTGACTAAAGCGTTTACACAACACATTAACAGGTATTTATAATATTCTGATTTCTGAATGTGACTTGGCTCTTTCCTTCAAGTTTAACATGCAGGGTAAGGAGTTTTTCAAATCTAATAGTGATAGTGGTGATTGCCTTGTAAGACGTTCATCTTTATTTTTTCAGACATGCAATCTAAATTCACAAAGCAGCTGGCTGCAACCAAGACTCACAACCCAGATGTGTCTGACCTTAGTGGCAGACAGATAAAACATATTAGGTTATTATTTTTCCGCCCCATAAAATAATAAGTAAAAGCCAGCAATTAGTGATGAGCCATAAATCTAAATATTCTGATGTGTATTTTCAAACATGAATTGTTGCCACCATCTATATGCATCTCTGGAGATCCTTCATTCCGATGAGCAATATAATACTTTCCATTTTAAAAATTTTCCTTGCCATTGTTCCAAAGAGAGGGCCTCATCTCCCACAAAGGGGCTCCGGGACTATTTGTGTTCTGCATGGTGGTTTTATGCATCACCTGCTTGATTTCAATTTACATGTATGTCCTGGGTTATGACTATATTCATTTGGCTGAGGTAGTTAAATCAATAGAGTACAGTGTAACCTTCCCCACCAAGACAAGTGACACATTATGACGCAGTAAAATGGGCCCTTGTTGCACTGGGCTAAGGTAAATAAAAGGCTTGTTTTCCATTTGTGTAATTTGTTTTAACCTAAGCTCTTCAGAATTAGGGGACCAGCACAAGCTCCTGATGATATGCTCATTTTATCTGCTAAACCACATTCGGCATTGCCATTGACATCATTTTTTATATTATAAGGGAGATTGTTTAGTTAGGATTTCATACATTTTTGGAAGATATGTAGAATAAGATCAAAACTCAAAAAATACATAAAAAAGAAGAAGAAGAAGAAGAAAAAAAGAACGGTTATGTATAGCTTAAATCCATGGCAAACAAACAGAGATATATTTCAAATGATGATATAAATCAAAAGTTTTCAAATCACAGTCTGTTCTATGAACATTCAGGCACATTTGTCACACTAGAAACAGCAGTGTGCATTATCACAGTGTTGTCTCTTCTAACCATTTCTGGAATAGCCATTTCTCAAAAAAAAAGATTTTTCTAAACACAATAATAAATTTTCAGATAGGATACCTTTCCTTCAATGCTTAATGCCTTTAACAAAAATCCCAGATCTGTGTAGTAAAAGGTCTATCTCCCTGGCTGGCTGAACTGCTTTAATTCCCAGACACCTTATAGTGATGGCTTCAATTTCCAGGGCTTTTGATAAAATCGCGCAGTCTCTTGTGTATTGGGATTGAGCACCCCGCTATGGACGCCATTTAATGAAGTGTCAAAGTTTCAGTGCCTATTCTTTGACATAACCTCATTCAATGCACTAGTGATAAATGTGAGCCTGACAATCATAACATATATTGCTATAATTGTGTTAATATGACTTAAAATACTAACCATTTGTACCATCAGATTGTGGTGTCATTTACCTTTTATACGTAAGCTGCTGACAACACAAGGTATAAATGTTTCATTATTGTTCCCCTGTAGATCTCATTCTCACTTGCCCATTGTGAACTAATTAAAATAATCAAAGATACTATCGATATGAAATAAATTATAATAGAGATATAAAGATCATTTCATTAGGATCACTAGGGGAAAAAAAATTCTCAAAAAATCATTTCAAAGCAGTTCTGTACACATAGTACACACAGAGACATGCTATGTTAAGTTAATTAAAGTTAATTAAAGTCCTGATGAAATGGATGTAGCGCCAGATCTTTTCTTCAGTTTTTAGTTTGATTACCTTTGTGCAAGTGATCCATTTATTATATGTAGCTTATAAAGTAACTTTAGCAGACTGCTGAATAGCTATAATTTTACTGGTGTCGCATATCTGTGCGCCTCTTAATCATCATTGTATTGGATTGCATTATATTTTAAAACTAGAGCTCTGATCATATAACTAAGCATTATCTTACCACGATTTTTATTGGTAGCTATCAAGTGACACTGATATTTACCACATTTTGCATAAATAGCTGCTGTAGTGTTATATAATCTCATTAATTTACAAGATATTACAATTTTGATTTACATCGGGTCATATAAATAACATTATCTGCACCAAATGTATATTTTTGCTCAGTTTGTATTTCCGGATGAAACAGAGTTGTTTTTTTTTTTTTTCTTTCGTTGAGTGTGAGCTTCATATTTTCCTAATAAACTGCTTAAAAAAGTTTTTTTTCTCTCACTATTATTTAAAATGGAATACCACCTTTATTATGAGTAGGGCATTGCACAACAGCCTGGAAATTGCACCCAGTGTTTTCTTAGCCAGTATTTAATTGTACAATTTATAAAATAAAAAAAAAAAACAATAAAATAAATCCTGAAATCGCCTCCGAAGTCTGGGTGTAACAGATTGTCATAAAAGAAAGAAAGTGGTCAAACAAAGGTTTAATAAAAAATGAATAAAAATGAAACACATACATGGATGAATCATTCACAAAGACATGCATTTACAAAGTAGACTGGGTGAATTTTAATTTCATGCCAAGTTGGGTTAACTGTCACCGAAAAACTGGATTACGCAACTGAAAGCAGACAACATCATAGAGACAAACCTGTTTGCAAATCGTTCTAGATTATTTATCAGTGATTGGTCATACTTGTGTGCTGACTCTACCATAGTGCTCACATACTGTATGAGTGCTGAGTGCTTAGTTTATAATTTAACTATAGGACAACAGGATATTTGATCTCTAATTTGCCTCTGTGGAAATATAAGCCACATTATTTTAAACACTAAGCATGGCATACACTGTAAAAAATCCTGTAAAAAAACGGTAAAGACTGGTAGCAGGGATTCCAGAGATATTCCGTTAAATTACAGAAAAATCACCACTTCTCAAAATTACAAGCAAAAACTGTAAAAATACAGAATAGACTTTATGGTCAAAACTCATTAAATTACAGTATATTATCATTGATAATATACAAAAATTATGTTAAATTACATAGAAAACAACCAACTTTCAGGTTAATTGCCATAAATTAAAGGTTTTAATTAGTTATTTTATAGAACTGATCTGTCCATCTACAGTAATTTACTTTTAAACTACAGTTTTTCCATGTACAATAACTAAGAAATAATTTTTAAAAACGCAGTAAGCACATATTTTTTTAAAGGATTAATCTTTCTTTTTACAGAAAAATTAAAAGGTATTTAGAAGTTATTTTATGTCTACCTGGAATTATTTTGTTAAAATACAGGTATTATTAACTACAATAATCAAGAAATGTTGCATAAAAATGTTGTAAATTCGTAATACAAAGACAATGTCTGTAGATATATATTTTAATCATTCATTTTCCAGAAATATTACAGTTTAAAATGTTTGGACAGTAGAGAAAACAACAGCAACGTTTTCAGCCAATTTCTGTAAAATTAACAACATATTCTACAGTCACAATATTAGTCACTGTACAGAAGCATTGTATGTCAAGCTAAATGAATAATAAAATTATAGGAAACACGTTTAGTACATAATTTAGAATGTGCAAAAACACCTACATACAAGAGACAACTGCTGTATACCTGTATACATTTAAAATGACATTTTATCCAAAGCAACATAACGTCCCAGTTAGTCTAACATAGTAGACATAGCAGTTTTTTAATAAACAGAAAGTGTTAGTATTAAAGGGATAGTTTCTGTGTATATGACTTTCTTCTTTCAGACAAACACAATCAGAGTTATATCAATAAACACCCTGGCTCTTCCAGGCTTTATAATGACAGTAAATGGCTGCCATGAGTTTGAAGCTTAAAAGTGCATCCATCCTTCATAAACGTACTCTACATAGTTCCGGGGGGTTAATAAATGCCTTCTGAACCGAAGCACATTTCATACTTTTTTTTAAGTAAAAAAAATAAAAATAAAAAAAAACTTGCTCCCGGCAAAAAGCCTGTCATGCTACATGACATGACAGGCTAAGCTACAATCCTACATCATGCAAGTTATGCTTAAGTTGACTCTGTATGGCTG
The DNA here is from genome assembly GCA_012976165.1 of Labeo catla. Taxonomy (NCBI): domain Eukaryota; kingdom Metazoa; phylum Chordata; class Actinopteri; order Cypriniformes; family Cyprinidae; genus Labeo; species Labeo catla. The sequence goes on along the minus strand of VONZ01000371.1, from coordinate 96,510 downwards.
TTTGACCTGAACATTAGTTATTTTACTTTATAAGGTGTAAAATATGCTTCGCTTCAAAAGGCCTTTATTAATCCACCGAAGCCATGTTGAGTATGTTTATGATGGATGGATGCACTTTGAGCTTCAAACTCATAGCAGCCATTCACTGCCAATTTAAAGCCTAAAACAGCCAGGATGTTTACTGATATAACTCCGACTGTGTTTGTCTGAAAGAAGAAAGTCATGAACACATACAGTGGATTGAGGGTGAGTAAATCATAGGCTCGTTTTGATTTTTGGGTTAACTATCCCTTTAATTGGTCAAGCGTTCATGAAAAACAAAAAAAATATTTTTTTAGCCATTTCTTGAAAACGGGCAGAGTTAGGCAGTTTATTACAACAGCAACAAACAGTCAAAGTAAAGGTCTGTGAAAGTGAATTTGTACCTCTTTGGGATGTGATGTGAATGGCTCCTGGCAACCAGTACAAAGTGACGATTTGTGTGACGTGCACTCTCTTCAACTCATTAAAGACTGCACTCAGTGCCATATGCTGGATTAGTTGCAGAGGCTTGGTAGGACATGCTGGAAGGTCTGCTAAGAGAGCAGTACAGTAGTCCTGTCTAGAGAGAATAAGAGCTTGGACAAGGAGTTCTGTTGCATGCCCCATAAGGGCAAATCTGCAGGATCAGGCCACTGCAATGTGGTCAGTGAAGTTCATATGTGTCCACTGTAACATCAAGCTGGCTGGCTGACTGAAAACATGAGCAGTTCTGTCTTAGCAAGGTTGAGCTGATGGTCATTCAACATTCAGCAAGGCATTTCTGTTCAGGAGGCAGAGATACGAGCAGTAAACGTCAGAAAATCCAGCTGGAATGAAAGGGAGAGATGTGTGTCACTACAATAGCAGTAATATGAAAAGCCATGTTTCTGAATGACAGACCCAATTATTTTTAACTCTAGGCCCATATGACATGTTTTAATGATCGTAGTTAACCCAAAAGTTAATGTAAACATTCAAAAATGTTCAATATCAATAACGATACCTTGATTTCGATACTGGTTCCTGAATTTTAAAGCCCTTGGCACAGCCAATGACCAGCACTTGATTTGGGCACATAAAGCATTCTGACATTTAATATTTCAAACAACAAGACATTTTTTGATACTCAGTAGTTTTGAGGCAATTTGGTGAGTGCCTAAAAAGTATCAAAAAACGATACCCAGCCCTACCCAAAGTTGAAAATTATCTTGTTTTACTCACCACCATGCATTCCAAGACGTCTTCTGCAAATCACTTTTGGAGTCCAAGATCTGCTGAGGCATGAAATGCATCTAAGTGGGTATACCAACATTCTGATTATTCAAAAATGTAATGTAGAAAGCATAAAGGTAACCCATACGGATCCAGATAATGAAACAAAGCACAAGGGTTTAACTATAAACTTTTGCTTCTACATAGAATTACAATGATTGTCAAACAATAAAATTCACAGACATCTTTTCATGCAGCCGTTTTACACTGATTTTAATTACACTAATGGTTAATTTATTCACCCCTTACCACATAGAAACTGAAAATTATACACAAAGAACCATTTAAAAAAGAAACAAACAAACTGCTGCATGAAAAGAAAATACAGCATTTGTTGTATTATCATATGGCATGAAAAAACTTGTCTATGCTGATTACAGATTTAACAATAATAATAATAATAATAATAATATTAATAACCAAAGTTCCACACCTGAATTGCCATGCTTATCTGCTGTAGATCTCCACAGTCTTTCCACACAACCTGAAACAAAAAATAATCATTTAATACTTTGTATTTCATTCAGACATTACAGCCTATACTCCACTGAGACAATGATCTGGCGATTTAACGTTATCATGCTGCGTTCATATTCATAATCAATAAAGTGTATTGAATTCGAATTCTACTGAATTCTACTGAATTCGCTCTAAAAACGTTTTTGATATAACTTAGGTAACGTTAGCCACGTTCAGCGTTTCAAAATGTCCCGCATTTTAAGAGTTTAAAAAACAGCCGGGTACTTCCGGATAAGCAAAGAGTTTAACGTTATATACACTCGAATGGATTTTGATACAAATAACAAGTTTACTAAAGCTTGTTTAGAAATGCTAATTTTAGCTTCAAAACTAAATAACACAAATGCGCAGCTACACTATAAAAATACATGATTGGGATGATCTCTGCTGTAGCATTGTCCGAATTTGTTGTAGTTGGTGAAACAGGCTCACTGAAGAAAGAGCGCGTTGTTTTCTCACACATTTCCGAATGGATGGCCTGAAATAAATTCAAATCATTCCCGCGCGCCGTTCCATCCTTGTTGTCCAATACAGAAACAACTCAGCCAACCGTCGTGGGCAGAGCTAAGCTAGCGGCAAATTTGAATCTGCGTTCATGAGCGGATTGTGCGCGGGCGCGCGCGCGTACACACACTCTTTAAACCTACCATGACAGAAAACAACACCAAATTTGATTAAAATGACCATATATTTGCAAGACAAGGTTAAAAGAGTAGTAATAGTATTTTAAAACAATTAACAGTACATGTAGCCTACTGTATGTACAAATACTATTATTTGACCTTAAAACCTCACATTAACCTTCACATAATTGGTAATAAAAACACTTTGACTGAATGATATGTGGTTCAATTTTTCTTATTTTTACAGGAATAATCTGTAATTATTACATGACATTTTATGTTAAATTACACATTACTCTGTGAAAATACGGAAAATTTCCTTTTAAAAAACAGAAAATGTATGTTATATCAAAATACAAGCAATTATCTGTAAATTTAATGGTGGAACTTTAAAATACAGAAAATATCTGTAAAACAACAGGTATTTCAGTGTATAATGAAAAAAAGGTAAAATACTGTAATAAAAAAATACAGACATTTACGTGTAAAATTACATTTATTTTTAACAGTGTATCTTATGACCACTTTTCCTGTAGAAATCTTCTTTCAAAAGAATATATATATTATAATTATTTATGTTTTATGATTGAATACTTGTAGTTAGCCATTACCCAAGGTGTGGTTTCTTACCTCATAAAGTGGGCTACAGACTGTCTTACTGAGAGATCTCAGTATGCCCGACTGAGGGATTGCACCTCTGAGACTGTAGTCAGCAGCACAGGGGACAGTGCTCTCCCCGGTCCTGTTTTTCTTATACACCTCAGATTTTACATATTCGGAATTGTGTTATATGCAGAAGTTTCCTGATGACACTGTCATCATGGGGTATTTTAAGAATGGAAATAAAAGAGAGTATTGAAGCCTAATTGAGGACTTTGTGAAGTGTTGCAGCAACCATCTACAGCTCAGTACTATAAAAACCAAGGAGATTATGGTCAATTTCCGTCAGCCCAGGCCACACCCTCAGTCTGTGTTCATTGAAGGCATCTGTGTGGAGGTGGTCCAGACCTATAAATACCTGGGTCTGCAGCTAGATGACAGACTGGACCGGTCTAAAAATACTGATGCCCTCTACAGGAAATCACAGAGTCAACTCTACTTCCTGAGAAGGTTGGCATCCTTTAATATCTGTCAGAAGCTTTTGCAGATGTTCTACCAGATGGTCAGCGCTAGCATCCTCTTTTGTGCTGTGGTGTGCTGGGGGAGCAGCATTAAGAAGAGGGATGCAACATGGCTGGGTAAGCTGGCGAAAAAGGCTGGTTTGGTGGTGGGTGTGGAACTGGATTCCTTAACATCTGTAGCAAAAATGAGGACTCTTAGCAAGCTATATAATGTCCATCATGTCCATCGTTGACATGTCCTGCATAGTACCATCTCCAGGCAGAGGAGCACCTTTAGTGACAGGATGTTGTCCGTGTCTTGTTCTACAGATAAACTGAGAATGTTGTTTGTCCCTCAGGCGTTACTGCTTTTTAACTCTTCCCTATTAGCAGGACTGAAACTGGACTGTTTTTTGCTGTTGTTGTTATTGTTGTCTGTTTTTTTACTGTTGCTACTGGAATTTTTTAACTTCCCTCTGGGATTAATAAAGTATGTATCAATTAATCAATCAATCAATCAATAGAATTAAAACCTCACCTTTAAGGGATCATTATTTAGGTTGTGAATCTTACTGACAACTAAGAAAACATGAACTGAAGTGCAGTCCCACAAAGTTATAAATTACACACAGTTATAAATTTTGGATGCCCTGGTGGGCAGTGTTTTTTCAGGTAAAGGAAGCTATATGAAACTTGTTAATTGTTGTGCCTAAAACTCTCTAAAAGAACACAAAGACATCAAATGAGAAAGACATTACACAAAGGCCAGTGACCAGTCACTCTGATGAAAATGTTAAAATTACAAAATATTTACAAAATGCTGATTGACGACAATGACAAAATGCTATTTAGAATAAAATTCTTCTTAAATGCTATTTTCTTATTTTCGAACCTAAGAATGTTATCTTTTTTCTTTTTTTTCATCAAAACCTGAGAAGAATTTGAATTCATTAATTTATTGGATAGTTTCAAATATTAAGCACTACAACATATAATAGGCTATATGTGTGAACAAGTACACTGAAGTGACACAATTGAGGGATATTGTAAAAATGATTGGTCATGATCATGCTTGAAGTAACTTTTTGCTAAATTTTTACCTGCTTTACCAGACAGGTAAAATCTACATGTTTTTGTAAAATTGGTGAATGATGGCACAACCTCCACATCTTCAGTGCCAACAAAGCTGGCAGTGTGGCACATGATTTCTTCAAGAAAAACGTAAATGTAAATGTAATAAAGAACTTATTTTAAAAAAGATAATATAATTACAAACACAGAAAAGCAATTATGACTCTTAGTTGTCATACTGTGTAGATTGTGTCCAAGCATAGCACAAAATCTCCAGTTTCAATATTTTTTAATTCCTATTAACTCCTTTTCCCAAAAATTCAAACATCTTTTTTTTTTTTTTGACTTACTGCCCTTTTTTCGCATGATTGTAGTACCTTCTTTAACATAAAAACAAATAAAATTCAAAGACACAAGCAAAAAGCTAATCAAGTAATGCACTGTAGAAGAATTGGTGAAATCTACATGTAAAAGATTTTGTTAGAGAGATCTTTTGTATATATTAAAGCTCAAAAAGACAAAACCTACATATCTCTGCTCAACTGTTATGCTCATGTCAGGGACTCGATTAAATATTTCTGTCAAGAATTTGCACAATAAAACATGCTTTAATCAAAATTTGTATATTTAACATATATTAATTTGCTATATTACTTTGCTGCATGTTATGCCCATCAACACCCATTAGCCATATGTGCATTGGCATGATTCAAATCATACTTCAGATCTGACCATCATCAATTCATAGCAGTGAACGATGGGGTATCATACCAGTCACAAGTGCAGTATAGGCTCAGTACTAGGACCGTTGCTTTTCTCGCATTACATGTTATCCTTGGGAGATATCATCAGGAAACATGGTATTAGCTTTCACTGTTATGCTGATGATACTCAGCTCTATGTTTTGCAGCCTGATGAAGCCTACCAATTTGCAAAACTAACGGAATGCATAGTTGACAATTTAAAAAAAAAAAAAACGGATAGTCATTTCTTACTGCTAAATTTTGACAAAACAGAGGTGTTAATTATCAGACCAAAAACCTCTGTATGTAATAACCTAGAACACGGTCTAACACTTGATGTCTGCTCTGTCAATTCTTTGTCATCAGCTAACCTAGGTGTGCTATTTGATAGCAATCTTTCCTTCGAAAGCCATGTTTCTAGCAGTTGTAAAACATCTCGGTTATGTATTGTAACCCTCGTTCCATGATGGAGGGAACGGAGACGTTGTGTCGAATGTGGATGCCATATGTCCCAGGAGCCTTTGAAAATATTTTAGAGGAACCGCTGTTCTGTGTTTGAGTGCTCTCTTCAGCACCAACTGTGCACAATCCTGTCAAAGGCGTGCAATCATAGCAACCGAGTCCAATTCCACACAGAGAAAATAGATACTCTGCACCGGGAAGAGTTTCCTCTTTTCCCAGTTGACTATAAGTCCCATTCAAGCTTGGTGGTTGAGGACCATGTCCCTGTGGGCACAAACTAACTCCTGTGAGTGTGCTAGGATCAGCCAGTCGTCCAGATTTGTTAAGTTGTTGAAAATGCGTATACCCACTTCCCTGAGAGGGGCAAGGGCAGCCTCTACAATCTTCATAAAGACACAAGGTCTCAGGGACAGCCCGAAGGAAAGGACCTTGTACTGAAATGCCTGCCCTTCAAAGGCAAACTGTCTTGGAAGGATCGAGACACAGATGTACACATCCTTCAGGTCTACTGCCATGAACCAACCCTGATCCCTGACACACGTAAGAATATGCTTGAGGGTTAGTATTTTCATGAGCGCTTGAGAAGGGCCTGGTTCAAACTCTTAATTCTAGGATCTGTCTGAGTCCACCACCCTTCTTGGGTACAGTGAAGGGTTACACTTTTTTTTTGATAGTCCACTTTAGACATTCTACTAACTATAAGTAACTTTGCAACTACATGTCAACTAATTCTTATTAATTTGCATCTACATGTCTAACTCTCAGAGCAGACTGTTAGGTTAGGTTAAGGGTTAGTAGAATAAGTTGACATATACTTGCAAAGTTTAGAAGGGTGTTAGAAGATATTAAGCAGATAGCCTACTAAGACTCCAATGACTAGTTGACATGCTGTTGAAAAGTTACTTACTGTTAGTAGAATGAATTTTTCCTAATTAGAGCCCTGCATGGACCTTAAATATAGGTCCTACCCCGGCCCTGACCCAAGATGCTTAGGCCCTAGCCCGACCCTTGTCCGACAGCTTATCAGAATTCTCGGTCTTTTTTCCCCCTTCTACCAAAAACAGCTTATACTACTGTTTCAACTATTAAAATAGTTCAGTTTTGTATGTAATGGCAAAGTGATTATATTTCGTTTAATTTTTTTATTAAGCTAATTTATAAAAATGTTTGAAGCATTTTTTTGTTTGTTAAATATAAGTTAAGCCAGCGGAAGACTGATAATAATCTGTTAGATCAATTTTGCCTTCACAAATCATCAGGACTTAGCTAAAATAAAATCAATACATATAAAACAATTCAGGTCTAAAACAATGTTAGTTTAAATGTTAAACCTAGATAAATGTGCGCTATTAGGCACATCTCCAATCATTTGTGCGGAGAGTGGAAACTATAGCCGCTTTGCAGGACATGGAGGCGCCAGCGCAATCACTTTCATTATTTCATTGGAAACTATTTAAAATATTCCGTCATTTTTGCCCATAAAGGTAAGAGTAATACATCATTTGGAACTGTAAAGGGTATACTTTTATTTGTGTGCACTCACAATATCAACAAAACATTGCAAACAGTGCTTTTATAAAATAAAGAAAACAAACATGCGCTTTCTGTCGTCTCAACAGGAGCGCTTCACAAAAATGAACCAAAACTCTGTGAATACATTCCTCACAGACATGATAAATATATCTATATATAAATCAAAAACAAAAACTCTTTCATTATGTAATCTGTAAAGATGCATTCCTCTCTAAAGGCACATCCAAAGAGGAGATAGTGAGTCAGGATCGGCAACTTCATCCTTGCGACACTGACTGACTATTAATAAATAATTTAAAAACCTCCTTGCTATTTCCCCCCCGACACATTTATGGTAATAAATTGAGCCGGTGCTTTGCGGCAAGCTTTAGCCTATTCCCACACTGTTAGAAATTACCAGCATTTCACAATAATTAACAGTATTATTTTACAGTAACTTGTTGTAATTAAGTTTCCCTGTAATATCCCAATGAATACCTGTAAAAACTACAGTATCCTTGGATTTTACAGCATTTAACTCTTATTTTACAGTAAAATCTTGCAATCTAAAACCTGCTGTTATATCACAACAAGGTCTGTAATATCACAGGAACACAGTGAAAAAATAAAGGATTTCACAGCATTAACCAGTATTATTACAGTGAAATATTGTATTGAAATATGCCCTGGGAAGTCACATGACATAACCGAACTGTTTTAAACTGAAGGCGCCGTCGTGTCCCTCTTCTCTTCCGGGCTGAATGGAGAAGGTGAGCAGCATGCATGTTTGCAGCACTTACACCCATGCTATTTTAATATGATAATAATATTGACTTTCAAATGAACGTTTATCGCATGACACAGTTCATATTTTGTTAGCAAGCGCCCGGAATTGTTTAAAGTTCTCTCACAGCATTTGCTAATAGTAGTTAGTAATGACGACAGTTTCGCTAATAATTTTTCATGTCACTATCACCGTTTAGACAAATCTGGTGTTTGTAAAAAACAATGATGGGACAAACATAACTATTTATGTGTGCATATTTCTGTAATTAGTAGGGTTGTCAAAAGGTACCGGGTTCGGTACTTTCTGTACTGATATTTTAAAAACGTCCATTTCCCGCTCACATTTGAGCAGATTTTTAAACATCGCTGATTGGCCATAGTGTTCACGCGCTCAACAGACATGACTGTGATTGGCTACAATGATAAGCGCTTGACGCTCCTCACCGAGCGCTCACATATAAGCACAACGAGAGTGTTTTAAAGCCGCGTCTGTCAGCGGATCAGTCTATATGCAGATGTATTAGGGATCCGCTGACACACGCGGCTTTAAAACACTCTCGTTGTGCTTATATGTGAGCGCTCGGTGAGGAGCGTGAAGCGCTTATCATTGTAGCCAATCACAGTCATGTCTGTTGAGCGCGTGAACACTATGGCCAATCAGCGATGTTTAAAAATCTGCTCAAATGTGAGCGGGAAATGGACGTTTTTTTTAAAATTTCAGTACCGAAAGTACCGAACCCGGTACCTTTTGACAACCCTACTAATTAGTCAAGGTTATCATAGATTAGCAGGGCTAAGCGTTAGCGGTTTAACTTTAATAACTTGGTGATTCAAACGGTCCATTAAAAAAAATTCCAGCGGATATCCTAGTTACAACATGACTGAGCTAGTGTTTATTGTCGCGACGTGTACTTTTCAATGTGTTATATGGTTAGGCCATGTAGTCCATGTTTGATTTGAAGCTGAACTGGAGGATGCTGGTCAGTTAGCCGCCGGATGTGTTCTCGTTCCGGACTCAGTACTACCTGTTGTACAGTATTCATGTTCGTTCGCGGGGTCTAGTCTGCTCTAGAGTGAGAGCCTGCAGCGGTACATGTAAGTGTTTTGCTGCATATGTAGTGCCCTCAGTTCGATGTAAGTGATTTGAGAATAAAGATAACGTGAATGTTCGTTGTCATCTACTGAGAGTACTTTGTATTTTTCTACAGGTGAGCTGGTGTTAAAAACGAATAACATAACATTGTTAGCGTAAGTGACATGTAATGACATAGAAATTACATTTTATTTGTTTCATGTGTTTAATTTAGAAGCGATATATGTGCCGTTTGCCATGCTAGCTGTCTAGCTTGTTTTGTGTTATGAATAGCCCGCCTATGGTTTCCCGCTTTGACATGTATTAGTGACGCTTCGGCTATGAGTTTTCAATGTAAGAAGAGTAGATTAACTTAGTTCTTTGCTGAAGTAAGCTGTGAATGCTCGTTGCCATCCGTACTGAGAGTATTTTGTATGTTTCTACAGAAACAAAGTTTCATTAATGTGTGGCATCAAGACCATTGAGCCTTTGAGTCCGCTACACATATTCGAGTAAAGTTGCCGAACTCGATTCTCCTCTCATGAGTGGTCTTTCCGCACATAGACACTGTGTTTCCCCGTGTTAGCCGAAGCTAATAATACAGCATCCTCCAGTTTAGCTACAGGGCCTAACCATAACACATTGAAAAGTACACGTAGCGAAATTAAACCCCAACCTTTTCACTTACGTTAGTTTTTCTTCTTATTTCTCCCTCTTCTTCTCTCATAAACCGGGTAATTCACTTCCTTGGTGTCTTTTTATTTGCAGCGTTTCTTTTATTGAGATTACCGGTAATCACGTTATCTACTACCGTTTGTTTGACATGAAATTCAAACTGAAATTCTTATTGTTGGTTGCCTTTGTGTAATTTCTACTTTTTCTTTTCTTTTCTTTTCTTTCCAGGTCATCAGAGGGTGAGGCTAACCATCCTGTTCAGTGTCAGGCTAAGAGTGAGGAGAAATAGATTAGGTAGGTGACTAGTTAACATGCACCACAATGTTCAACTGTAAATTCGTTAGCTGTGAGCATGTGTCTGAGAATGTGTGTAACTATGTTCAGCACACAAAACTGCATAGCAATGCCCCCAATTATCACTACCAGTGTGGGGTGCCTAACTGCTCACGGAGGTACAGAAAACACAGGACTGCAAATTCATATGTATAGGCAGCATAGGTCCTACCTGCATGCTGCTGGGCCTATACTGCCTGGCACATCAGCTCTACCACCTGACACACCCTTGAAATGTCTGCTTTAGGCTGGCTGCATCCTGCTGCTCCTAATGTTGTACTTCAAAGAGCCGAAAGAGAGTTCGATGCTTGAAGTTGATGTAAGATTTTTTATTCAAATATTTAAAATGCAAAATGAGTGATTACATTATCAACATTTACCTTGCATGAATTACTACCTCTGACCAATGAACAATATTTATCCTTTATCCTAAATCCATGCTATTTACTATGTTACAGCCATGTGCTACTGCTGTGGACGTCAATACTGCAGAACTCCCCAGCACCCCCTGCTTGATCATTCAAGGTAATGTTACTTTGATCTAGTATCAACATTCCTAACTCATTGTTTTGTTTTCATTCTAGAAATATATATGACCGCAATAAATAATTATAATTATAATAAGAATTACATTTGTATAGCCCTTTGTATCTTAAGCAGATCACAAAGTGCTCATAACACATAATGTTGTATCTGTTCATTTCAGGTGACATGATGAAGCCCTCTGGATGGCTTTTATCCATCGAGGGACATGTCGTGATGGGCCCACACCCTTTCTTTTTACACGGAGTAGCTGCTTTCTTCAGCAGCTATTACGTCTTCAACCTTGAGTATCCTGCCGCTGGATCGTCAACGCTAGAGTTCATTCAAAGGTATTTTATAAAGATCACATTTAATCTTGTAATTCACATTATAGTACAGGCTTCCAACTCAATGATTTTCTTGAGGTTTAAAATGCTGACAAACGAGGTACCTGAGGTTAGCCTGGTGAGACCATCCTGATCTCGCGAACTCATTTAATTTCGCTCTGCAGATCAGTCTGGGTTTCTACACATGTTATGCTGACAAATACCTGCTGGTCCAATCACAGCTATTTATTTTGTTTTGGGGCAGGCTATTTGATGATGATTTTGAAACGTCTATTGCGAAATGCGACTGTATTGAATGAAGTAGATGAAATTTTCTGTAAAAGCAGAACAAAATGCTCTCAGGCAATGGCTAAAAAAAGTATGGTGAGTAAGATCCAACAAGTTTGGATTATAAATCTATTAGGGTTTGATGTGGGGGAAAAAGCACAGCAAAAAGCACACCTTGATAAATGCTGTCTGCAATACATACTATAAGTCTATTTAAAACTGAAACTATCTTTGCTTATTAACAGGTGCTTTCTGGGCATCAATCCTGAAAGAGGCTCAAAGACCAAGAAGCGGACAACAATGAACCCTCATGTGAGCACCCTTTTGAGGAAACGTATTGACTTGAGTGGGCGTCATAGAATTTTTTTGTTTTTTTTTGCAGCGGTAGTTGTCAGGCTCAGTTTTGAGTAGCCTTGTTCTTTTTGTAATTTTTCAAGACAACTTTGCACTACAAGATTTTTACACAATGCTGTTGCGTGTGGACTCATTATAATGTTTGAGACTGAGAGGAGCGCCTGACCCCTTTACGACATTCCTTCATCGCTCTCTCCCTTGCTCTCTTATCTTGCCATGAAGGCCTCATTCCCATCCTGTCCATTACTGTTATTGTGACACAGCTAGCTGAATAGTTGTGAGACAGGTAGTTGAATTGCAAGTTTGCACAATTTCTCTGTATTTTAAGATGGATTTATTACTGTTATTGTGACACAGGTAGTTGAATTGCAAGTTTGCACAATTTCTCTGCGTTTTAAGTATGTGTACTGTAATGTACCTGTACATTGAAAAATATTTATTTTTTAATAAATATGCCATTGGGCTAACATTGACTTTTTTGAACATTGACAGAGTTGTTTGTTGGGGGGAGGGGGTTAATTGTACAATGATTATAAATTCACAGTAAATGGAAGCTTCATCAGCATTACTTTTACAGTAAGTTACTGGACAATTTTAGCATGACTTCCACAGTGTACATTGTAAATTCACAGTAAATTATTGTCAACTTGTACATTATTTTCACAGTACACACTGTAAAAGTACAGGGCCTTGTTGTAATGATGTACAGCAAAAGGTTGTAATTCCCCAGTAATGTACTGTAATATGACAGTAATTGCTTTGTCATTGAAGCTGTGAAGTTACAGTATACAGTTGTGCTTTTACAACAATGCATTGTAATATCACAGATATAAAAATACAGTAAATTGCTGTGAGTATATTTCACAGTATATTGCTGTAATCCTTACTGTGAAAGTCATGCAAAATTTATCCAATTATTTACTGTAAATTCACAACGAAAAATTTTACAGTGCACTGCGCAATGTGACGTCGTAGTGACGTCTTTTCCATGTCATTTTTGGACGTCCAATTTCCGTCCATTGATGGGGTTGTTTTGTAAAAACATATGGGCTACCAAATAAATAAATAGTAATACAGATAATAAATCTTGTTTGTTTATAAATAATCTGTATTCATATATATAATCATGTTGATAGGCTCTATTTTGTAAAACACATTTACTGCAACTGCCATAGACGTCCAAATGACGTCCAAAAAAACCCAGATCAAATGTTGAACGTCAAAATGACGTCCAAGTTGGGTAATGGATAGACGTCCAAATAGTGGACCTAGTTTGGACGTCGAATAGATGTCCATAATTGGTCATGGACCGACGGACCCAATATAGACATGATCTGCACGTCTATCCGACGTCCAATGTTTAGTGGGTTGCGTGCGCTTAAACGCAGAACTGTTCCAGCTGCGCAGAAGGCACGCTAGCTGCTGCTGATGCTCACAGAGACACTAAACGCGTCTCGAAAGTGAAAGCAGAAGTGAAATCTTGCGTTGTTTCCACCAGCGCAGAATTTTTGGTGGATGTCTAAACTATAAAAATAAGGAGAATAAGGAGAAGCCTAAAACCTTTATATACTCCCTTTTGGTTTAATTTTGAGGAAACATGGTATTAATTTTCATTGTTATGCAGATGACACCCAACTTTACCTGTCTGCCAAACCCACTGATTCTTTTCCTCCACAATCTTTGTCCAGCTGTTTAGCTGAAATTAAAGATTGGCTCTCAGCTAATTTCCTTATGCTAAATGGCAACAAAACTGAGACCCTACTTGTTAGCACAAGATCTGTTTTGTCGAAATCGAACTGTTTTTCCTTGTACGTTGACAGTAATGCAATCTGTCCTTCCTCGCAGGTTAAAAGTTTGGGTGTTATCATGGATAGCACACTATCCTTTGAAACTCAAATTAATAATATCACGCGGACTGCATATTTCCAGTTGCGTAACATTAACCATCTTCGTCCTTTTCTCTCAGTCAATAATACAGCAGTTCTTATTCACGCACTAGTCACTTCACGCATAGACTACTGTAATGCCCTTCTAACTGGTGTTCCCTTTAAATTGCTAAATAAGCTCCAGTTGGTTCAGAATTCGGCAGCTTGTGTTCTTTCTAGAATACCTTCTACTGAGCACATTTCTCCAGTTCTTCAGCAAGTGCACAGGCTTCCAGTAAAGTATCGAGTTGAATTCAAGATTTTGCTACTTACTTACAAGGCACTTCATAATCTTGAACCCCAATACCTCACTCAACCTCTTCAGGTTTACACCCCTTCACGTGCTCTCAGATGCTCATCTTCAGTTTCTCTTGTGGTACCTTGGATTCGACTAACTACTATGGGTACTAGATTCTTTAGCTATGCTGGCCCCCGCTTATGGAACTCCCTTCCCCTTGATATTTACAACAGCAATTGCTTGGTGACTTTTAAAAAATATCTTAAAACATATATTTTTATACAGGCTTTTTTATAATATGTTTATAAAACATATGATCACTATCAGTTGATAAAACAGTCTTTACTGCACTTTATTTTTACATGTGGAGTGTTTGTTATCTGTTTTGTTTTGTGTAGTGTTTTTTATTTTTATATTTATTATTTTTGTTTCCTTGTAAGGTGACCTTGGGTGTTTTGAAAGGCACCGTTAAATAAAATGCATTATTATTATTAATATTATTATTATATATATAAAGGTGACTTGACATTATAAAGAAATCACTATTCTTTACATTTGTTGAGTGTCTGGCCATCAGAGAAAAACACATGATTTCATCTGACAGCTCAGGAGAATCACTTTCCTGTCCTAAAACTCCCTTAACACAGGCTGATATCTGCTTGTTTATTTTGTAGTTGGTAGATGACCATTGTGTGAGCTCCTTTTGTGGTGGAGATGCTAAAGGATATCTTGCAGGTCACATTATTTGAGGGAGGTTGATGACTTGGTTAGATCTCCATCACCCTCCACTCAAGCGGAGAATATGTCCCTAGCAGAAGTACACTGTTTAGATGGTGATGGGATAGGGAACAGGTGACAGGCCGCTGACAGCCATTTCCTTGAGAGAAGCCTCTATTAGTGCCCCTGTTACCTCTTAACTTGTGTTTGCAATGCTACAGTCAGGTATAAGTAATGGTACTGTCAGCCTAACTATGTCAGTGCATCATCATGTAACATAACCAGAGCTGGTAAGAATCCCTTATACATTTGGTGTAGAAAGAAGCATCGCATAATTTGTTCTTTAAATAAAACATTTGCATGGTGCACACTTTGCTCAGTACTTCAGTTGTGAAAGACAAGGCAGATGGAACTTTGGTAGATTTGTAAATGTATCTTTTCATTCTGCATTTACAGTCAACATGAAATGATACACAAACCATTTTTGTCATTTTTTCAAGGAAAACAGGACATTCAGTAAGAAAAAAATGACTTTATGGATCCTGAAAATTACTGTACTGTACGGTACTGAGTTTGCTGAATTTGTTGTGTGAGTTTATTTATTAATTCATTTTACACCCTATCTCATGAGAAAACAACTATTTTAAGAGTTGGCATTTTTGCATGCATTTGTACAATATGATTTGTATTGAAAAAATACAATTTTAATATAAAAAGGCAAAGCATGAGGATCCACCCCTAAACTTGTAAAGAATTTAAATGAATTAGTCAACAATTTGTGGAAACATAGAACAGTTATAGTTACAAACTGCCATGAGATTAATAGATCAAGGCAAAAGCAAACTAATGAAACCGAATCCCTACTGTACCATTTTCTTTGCCTTAATAGTCAATTAGCACAAGAAACTCTTCTTTGTAGCTCTGGGTGTTTTTAAGAGATGCCTGAGGCAGTGATGGCCACAATTCTCTGAGACAGAGCTGAATAATCCTGACAACTTTATAAAGTGCTGAGGTGAAGAGGTTATTCACTTAGTGCACTGGCCAGCTGTAATTTAAAACAACTAGCCCTTAAATTTCTGTCAGTTTTTTCCCCCAACCTTCATGGGTTTCCCTGAGCGAAAGTTTTCAGCAGGACATTACACACTAGAGCAGGCAGCAGATTGTGTGAGATTACGACAACATCCCGGAGCAGCGTCGGCTCTGTAATATCTCCATGTTTGCAGTCATGGCCTGTCACCTCAGCTGACCAGTGGGGACGCCCGGTGGGTCGCGCCCATGCCTCAATCAACTTCAAGTGTTATTAAATAGTGACCTCCATGAAGAAAAGTACAATGTAATGATGGCTTAAACAAACACAATTTATCATCCTCCTCACACTGACATTACTTTACCCTACCAAACCCAGCCAAGCAGGCACAGTGCAATTGGCTGTGTGGCCAGTCTCTGACCCAAAAAGAGGCTCCCACAATCTTCTGTCCACAGCTCAGCTCTGTCTATTTCCTCAGATAGAAACAAGGATTCAGACTAATTTTTGGCACATATAAAAATATACTATTTAAACTATTATAAATATTTTGAAGATTTTCTAAAAAGTAAGAGTAAATTGGTGATTGGAAACACTGGTGTTTACAAGACAGAAGTGTTACGAAATTCTGCTTACTGTAAGATCCCATAGAAACTTTCTCTTTTACAGTTCCAGACACCCGAGGTCTACAGCATGAGTTCCTTATTGTTTTTCATGTAATTATGAACTTTGTCTCAGATAATATCATGTTAATCATATTTCTAATAATATATTAATTTGAATAATTTGAAGCCATCTTGCAAGTTTGCTGAGGTCCCTTAAAATGGGATCCAGAGGCCTGATTGAGAATCACTGACCTACATACATATAGGAATCTGCTACCACCGAGAAAACATACCATTCTGCCTTCCATAATAGCAAAAAAAAGACAAACTGCTCTTTTTATTAACACAAACTTTTGCTACGTCCACTGTGTAGCTGGCGTTTCATAACTTTACTACCATAATCATTACAGGTATAAAAAGTTTGCTTTATCAGTTAACCAATAAAGGCATTGTATTGGTCAGACCCATCAAACAGGTCATTCGGGAAATGATGTGCCAAGTGGATTTTTATGAGTGTATTTTCCAATGTAGTATATGCTGCAGGTCAATGCTAAGCTGAAGTTGCTTGACACTTCATCTATGGTGCTATGATTTTTTTATAAACACTATTGACTTGGCCTTTATTGATTGGTGTGAATGTATCACACAAATCATTTTGCACCAGATCAATAAAGAAATCTTGTGGAAAATTTATATTAAAAGACCTTTGTTTGCCTAAGTGAGTTTCAGACAGGCTCACTGAATGCTTTGCTGATTAATTGAATTATTTTAAATTTGGGCATGGCAAGCCTATTAAACAATGCATTCTTAAATCATGCACTGCCATGTATGATTGAAATGAGATTTTCAACACAATAAGATGCTGTTAAATAAATCACATATGCGTTTTACACAGTCAAAGAAAAGGAACATAACTCTTATGCAGCAACGTCTTTCAATCTTTACTTTCAACACTTACTGATGGGTGTTTGCCTGCAGTGGTGCCAAATGATTCTTGCTTATAAGAACATTTGAGGCTTTACAATTATACACAAACATTACAAAACAGATCTGTACAGAATGGATCTGTACAGACAGTATGGGGGAAATGGAAGTCATCTTTAAGTACGACAGTTTTTGATTTCACTAAAATGTGTAATATTCACGCAACATGACAATTTGTGTATCATGGTTAATTTGCAGAGCCTAAAAAGTGCTATGACCAAAACACTGATCTGTTTAAACCAGCCTGGTCTCATTGTTTATACGTAGGTATTTATACGTAAGGTTTGGAGGCACAAAACGTACATTTTTGTACGTTTTTAATGATGCTAAAACGTACAATTTAGACGTATTTTAACGTTTAAAACGTACAAATCGCTACGTAATTTTAGTTAAAAAACGTAAAATATTTACGTATCTTTTATTTCATTCGTATCGATGCCTTTTTGTCATTTTATTTAGCGATTTAGATTTTTAACCCTCTTAACCAACCCCCGAACCTAAACCTACCTATTCTATAGCAAATATGCATTTTTATCATTTTATTAATAAGCGATTTAGATTTTTAGCCCCCTTAACCTACCCCCAAACCTAAACCTACCAATTTTATAGCGAATATAAAAAGATAACTGACCACGTAACTGACCAAAATATGCAGGGAACAATACAGCATTAAAATATTTTATTTAGCCACTAATCCTACTCCTACCTCTAAACTTAACGTTAATCATAACTGTCTCTACAAAAACATGGCAGACAGAAAAGTGCAATCACATTCATTTCTTTATTGCAAAAACGTACAACAGTACCAAAAGTAACCCAAATGACTATGCGTTGCAGCCGCAGTCCTCTCTGGCGGAATACAGTAGGTTTGTTTGAGGTGCAGAGCAAAATTTAAATAGTTAATCGGTGAAAATATCATCCAAATTATTATCCTGATCCACTCCGTGAAGAAGGCGCCCGCGCATCTTTCAAACACTTCCCACCAGAAACACGGCCTGTCGTAATCTGTGACGAATGCAGGCCAGAGCCAATGAGCGTTCGATTTTCCTGCCGTAAAACCTGTAGTCTCTTGATGCGGCAGTATTTGAATCTGTAAAATGCATTTCAGCGCGGGTTTATTTGCTGTTGCTACTGGACTCACTGCTGGGATGGAGATGAAAATCGCCGGATAAAGTCTTGATTTTGGGTCTGTTCCTTGCGATCGTATGGATTCTGAAGATCTGGATTATAGCGCACAAATAAAATTGTTTCATTTTGTAATTATGATGCGTGTTCGGTGTGTTTTATGGTTCTATTGTTAGTCACAGCATGTCGGAGAAAACGTCTTTTGTGTTCCATCACAGCAAACTAAGTAAATATTACATGGATGGTTAAACGATTGCAGAAATGTTATTTATTTTAAGGGTTTAAAGTGTAGTCTTGTTTAACATTATGTATACCTATCCTTGGAAACGAACTGGCAGCAGAAATCACACAGAACAGAATGAAATGTAAATATGTAAATGTAAATAAACTATTAAACTATTTAAAAGTGCAACTGAAAACATAAGGCCATCGGTATGACAACTAAAAACGAAATTAAAAATGAAATTAATGCAGCGATTTCAATATTCATATGGATTTGTTTTTAGGTGTCCTCAATACGTCAGTTTTGTACGTTTAAATGCTAAAAATACGTAAGTATTTGTACGTTTAGATGCTGAAAATACGTCAGTATTGTACGTTTTACTGCCTGTAAAAACGTAAGAAAATGTACGTTTTGTGGAACCACATTTTACGTACTATACATACGAATTATCATGAGATCACGTTGGTTTAAACATACCAACCAGCACGGCACCATAACTCAGGTTATTTTGAGGTGGGACTATATATTTGAATCAAATGTCTTTGATTCAGTCATGTCGAGGAAATGTCTCACTTTAGTGAGCTGAAGGACTGCTGAAGGAGGGCACTTTTATTTTTTATAACTATCAGTTGATCATTGCTGTTTAATTATGTCAGGTGGATTTTGGAGTAGATAACATGCTGTTATCTCCCAGCGAGAGGGCTAGAAAGGATATCAGAAAGATAATTCCTATTCCAGCACACATGGCTGCTTTTCAAATATTGTAATCCCTCCTAAAAATATTAAATCTTCTGCCAAACTTCTGCAGAAAAACAGTCAAAGAAAGCATGAAAAATGTTTTGAGTCTATGTTTTTTATGTGTCTATAACCACAGGTGCATTTACTCTTTAAACAGATAAAGCCAATGATGGAATACATTGGGGGGTTGGGGTAGAGGAGAGGCTCATGGCAATAATAATAGCCCAAAGGGATTAAAAGATCACATGAGTCAAGAGGTGTGTTAAACACCATAAAATACAGAAATGATTAGGATTAGGTTAGATATACCTCATACAGCACTCCACACATAATTTAGGGTATGTGCTCTAGTTATAATATGATATTCAGGACAGAGTCATTCCTGTTTTGCAGTGCCTTTTGAACTCCATGTATTTACAACAAATATGCAATTTAAGGAAATCTTTGTATAAAAGATACATAGCAGAAGCTCAAGGACAGACACACTTAGAGCTGCTAAAATTACACCCTTATTATAAAACTGGATCAGACAGTAACAAACATTTCTGTGACTTACCTTCAAAGTTTTGCAGTCAAGTGTTCCATTCCAGCCAGTCATTAAAATAATTGTCTGAATCTGCCCATCCTAAAAAGAAGGCTATATTTGTTAGTGTCTCAAACCTCAAGTCTAATAAAAAAAAATACAGTCTAATCATTATACTATACATTAACTATCAAAAAATAATAAAATCACAATCCATGAAAATTCAATACTAAAAAAGCCATAGAAAATAAATATGTATTCAGATGAGATTTAAAGATTAGGATGGATTAAGTGTAAGGAAATCTCAAATGACACAATAAACAATGCATCCGCAAACATTTTTACTACATTCTGAGGGAGTAAATGGCGACAGTAGTACACATGAGCTATTGGAATGGGAAATCGGATGCTCCATTAGCAGTGGATTTATTCAATCAGCTAGCTCACCTCTTAATTAAAGGAACTAATTATGCTATCGAAAGACTTCTTGGCTGGTGGCTCCAAAAGTGGGTTGGCTGGCACGCCATCCTCCTCTTACCTCACTGAAGGTGATGACCTTGTGATAACCCTTGTGTTCATCAGTCAAATTACTGTCCCCAGTAATGGTAATGCCAAAGCACTGGAACACTGGGGCCAACTAATCTGTATTCAAATTACATGCCACCAAACAGTAGGGTGGGCCGTGCAGCCATAACTCAGTCGCTGTGCATGCTGGGGAGGGAGCTCAACAATGGCCACAGCCCCCTCCCTGCCAATCAGACATTATCATACATTTCCCAGGTGTGCGACAGGCCTTCTGTGGAGCAAATGATATTGGGAAAATTCATCATAAGTCTCCCTCGCAGCCCTAATGGTCAATTTAAATTAATTACAAGGGCTGCATGGGACGGGTCAGTCTGTGCAGCACTCCTGCACTGAGGTAAAGCCACACACAGAAACAGCTTAAGTCGGTGTGTTGCCGTATGTTTATAATATGTTTCTGAATGTATTGAGACTGGTGCTTGCAAACATTGTTTTTGATGTAATATTGTTTAAGGGCCTGTATTTGCTTTTCGGAAACGGTTGCCACATTTCATCTACTAGCCTCAAGAAAACAACGATGAGAAACCAAGCTAAAATAAACACCTCATTAGCAAAAATAATTAATGATTATAGTCGTAAGAAAATTAGCATAAACTTAAGTGCTGTACCAACGTCGGTATTTCTTATCCCATTTCTTGATCACATCTTGATCTTACATTCATATATCCAAATATAGACACAAGGTGAACAAGAGGACAGGTGTATTACACAACCTGCATTTATTACAAGAAATTATTTTAATAATCAACCCTACAACCCTTACAACTGACGTGTTTAATTCATGATGTTTTGTCACCACCTTTCGGTCATACGAGATATAACTACGCTTCATAATGCTCTAGGACATAAATGCTGGCAGACTGAAACTGAAATTAATATCAGACGTCTGTGACATTTTATGGCGATTACCTGCTCTTTTAAACATGTCATAATCTCCCATTTCTCAAATATATCGTAAAGAACTTTAAATTGCACAGGAAAATAATGAACAGATTATGTTACCAAGTTCACTGCATGCTCTAAAAAGTCCCTTTTGGAATAAAATAAGAAAATACTTAAAGAATGTAGGATTGGATCGTTATTGCAATGATTAACATGTTTCTGGTTATATTTTGATTTGTAACTGATGAGGCCTTTTACTTCTCAAACAACCATGTTGGTAGATGATTCACCCATCTCAATTCGTGAAATAGTGGTTTAGTGAATATGAAGAATCTCTTTCTTGTATGAACTGGCCACCAGAGTCCTGAATTTAACCCTACTGAAAGTCTTTAGAATGTGATGGATTCAACTTCACAGAGTGGTTAGACTCGCCCATTGTCAATACAAGATCTCGGCCAAATATTAATGCAGCTCTTTATGTATTAAATGCTGTGATGTTGCTCCATGAATGCACAATAAAATCAAAGTTAAAAGCAGTCCAATTAAATATTACAGTAAGCAACTATAATGTCTATAATGGCTAATAAAAACATTTGCTTCCATTTTACAATGCAGTTATTATCTGGTCTTGATATTGGGACTTAATAATAGACAATGTGCATTCAGCATGACTTATAAATAAATACATCTGTAATTGAAGTCTTTATCAAACACCACAAATTAATTTGGCAATGAAGAAAATGATTTTAAAAATAAATTTATTTAAATAATTTAACTATTTTCACAATTTATTGAGAAAGGCATCAGTCACATTGTTACAGTTGAAATACATTAGTTACAGTCAAAATAAACAGTTTTTCACAGAAAATATGAATGGTACATATAGGATTCAGTTTTGATCTGCACATACTACAGGATTTTCTCAAATTATTGCTGTCTGGCAAGAAACCTGAAAGGTTTGATTGGCCATTTGATCACATTCTTATTACAAATTCAACAACACATCTGAAAGAACAACAGATCTTTAGGTGGGCCAGTAAACAAAGACAAAACTACTTTGGCCACTTGACTATGGTTCAGATTTAGTGAAACAATGCAGCACTGGGAGTTTCCAGCGTGAGCCGCTGTGTATCCGCAGGTCCAGCCATTCCTGCTGAGCCACAGCCAAGTAGGACTCAGGTGGGGTGGAAGACAGCAGCTCAGGGGTCACCGAGCTCTCAGCTTGTGTCAGGGCCTGCTGGCATGCTACCTGTATGTCCATACTCTCCAGATTATTAAGACTCCCTGCTGTCTGATCCATGACCTGTGCACTGCTTGGACCTGAGGAAACACGGAACAAAGGTATTAACATAAAGCTGCTGAAGTCTGTTCACTCCAGACAAAGACTTATGTGACTCATGTTCTATTTTATATGAAGTAACCGATGAAGTAACCAGCCACAAGTTGAAAACTACTGACTTTATCTTTCTAAGCCTGCTGTTTAGACTTTAATTCTTGCTGACAACAAATAACATTTCTACAACACTGTTGAGTACCAAAACTTTTGTTTTAGGGCTGATGCAACTATCCCACTGCTAGGTGTCTGTATAAATCCAGAATTATATCAGCCAGCGCAATAAATGACAGCTTGAAGTAAGATGACTCACTGAGTCTATGAACAAATTTTTTATATTTTACACTAACTTAAAGAGTCATAAGTCTAAAAAGTCTATGGCAGGGTTATTTGAATTAATAACATATAATAATAATATATAAATAATAATATATAGTGCCCTCCACTAATATTGGCACCCTTGGTAAATATGAGCAAAGGTGGATGTAAGAATAAATCTGCATTGTTTATCCTTTTAATCTTTCATTCAAAAAATTCACAATATTCTAACTTATCATTTAAGTAAAACCATGGAAAGCAGGGGGAAAATCTCTTTATGAAATAAATGTTTTTCTGTAGTTCATGTTGACCACAATTATTGGCACCCAATTATTGCAATGTCCTTTATTCAAGATAACAGCTCTGTGTTTTCTTCTTTAATGCCTGAAGAGTTTGGAGCACAACTGAGAAGAGATCAGAGACCATTCCTTCATAGAGAAACTCTTCAGATCCTTTAGTTTCCCAGCTCCATGCTGGTGCTTCTTCTCTTCAGTTCACCTCACGCATTTTCTATAGGGTTCAGGTCAGGCAACTGGGACGGCCATGGCAGAAGCTTCATTTTATGCTCAGTGACACATTTTTGTGTTGATTTTGATGTTTGATTTGGATCACTGTCCTGATGGAAGATCCAACCACAGCTCATTATAGAACTTCTAACACATGCAGTCAGGTTTACATTTTTTATCTGTTGGTATTTGCTAGAATCCATGATGCCATGTATCTGAACAAGATGTCCAGGACCTCTGGCAGGAAAATAAGCCCACAACATGGATTTTTCTTAAAACCCTCCTGAACAACATGTGGTGACGTAGGTGCTGTTTGAATTTTTTTTTTTAGTCTTTTGGCCCCAAGACTCAACTAATCTCTGCAGTTCTCCTACTGTGATCCTTGGAGAATCTTTGGACACTTAAACTCTCCTCTTCACCATGCATTAGGACGATATAGACACACATCCTTTTCCAGGCAGATTTGTAACATCTTTAGTTTAATTTGAATTCTTAATTATTGTCCTAATGATGGAAATTGGGATTTTCAATGCTTTAGCTCTTTTCTTACAGCCACTTTCTATTTTGTGAAGCTCAACAATCTTGTTCTGCACATCAGAACTATATTATTTGGTTTTATTCCTTGTGATGGATGATTAAGGAAATTTGGCCTTTGTGCTCCTCATATTTATAATCCTGTGAAACAGGAAGTTATTGCTGGACAATATCATACTCCTAGTCATTCTAGTGTGCTAAATAAATGCAAATATGAATGGGAATATACTTCAGAGATATTTTACTCATAATAATTTCTAAGGGTGCCAATAATTGTGCCCAACATGCATATAAGAAAAACATTTATTTCATAACGTAAGTTTCCCCCCACTTTTAATTGTTTTACTTCAAAGCATTTTGTGAATTTTTTGAATGTAAGATCATAAAGATAAACAAAGCAGATTTATTTTCATAGCCGTCTTTGCTCATATTTACCAAGGGTGCCAATATTAGTGGAGGGCGCTGTATATACACTACTAAAGAAGTTGAGGAGGAGAAAAGAGCAACACAGGATCACTGCTGGACTAAAAGTAACATTAACTTCCAAAGGATACTGATGCTAGGAAAATGGGTATCTATTTTCAACTATGTGAATGTCTCAGTAGAGCATTATTTGTTTTTTTTGGTACATTTAACTGTGGATTCTTTGGTGTTGATCAGTTGCAGTTTCTGTGCATCATCGCTGCAAACGTTCATGAGATGGGAGTAGATGTAAATATAATGGCATACTATAATCAACACTTTTCACAATTAATCTCGATAGTTGTAATAGTAAAAACTTAGACGTAAAAGTTTTCAAGAGACCTCCACATGTAATACTTAATTCATATGCATAGATTGTAGTCAATTACAGCAGTGGGCAGTTACGCTGAACACTCACAGGAGTCATGTCCCTTCCAACAGAGCATTCAAATCAGAGGGCTAAAAGGAGGGTAGGGACAATTTTACGTAATTTGAAAAAAAACAAAAAAAACATTGTGAAATAATTAAAAACACAGTTCATGACTTTTTTTTTTTCTTTCAATTTTCATTTGAATGAACTCACAGCAGTGTCTGAAAGGCTCCCAGCTGCGAGAGGGCAGGTAAGGTTTGGCCATAGGCTGCTGAAGCAGGCACACGATTGCATTATCCACCTGATGAAAAACACGTAGTGACAGCAGCTTCTGGTGCAGCTCTTCCGAGAGGCTGTATTCCTCTGAACGAATGAAATTTCGAATCAAGTCGAAGTCCTGCTTCAGCTGCAGAGCTCCCTGAATACTAGTGTGAATGAAAAATTCACATAAATGAACAGTGAAAGTAAGAATGGAACATGAACCACTGCAGTAAGATTATTGCTCCACCACGTTTACTAACCTAAACTTGATCTTCTGTTTGAGGATGTGCTCCATCCAGGCCTCCATGAAAGCCGTCATAGCCTCAGTGAGAGCAGGAATGCGAGCATCATCAGGCAGAGGCTGAACACCCTCCAGCACCTGACCAATTACACTCTGAGCCGCAGAGGCTGCATAATCACTAGGACTGCTGGGCAGCTCTGAAAATAATGTGCAGCATTTTAAACATATTTAGAAAGGATTTAGCAGTCTATAAGCAGACACAACTCACTGTACATATTCATTCATCAGTCTGTACCGGTTTTGTGCTTGATCCTCCAGTGCTTTGCTGGTGGCATGGTTTGCTCAAAGATCTCCACAGACATTTTCTTACAGTCTATAGAAAAGGTCCTCAGGACAAGATCAGAGAAAGCCTGCAATATCAGACAAACAGAGTAAATCATACTTTATTAAAACGTTATATACTACTGTGATGGCATTACTCCAGTCTTTACTGTTGCATTATCCTTCAGAATTAATTCTAACATGCTGATTTGCTGTTCAAGAAGCATTTCTTATTGTTATATATTATTATGTTGAAAACAGCTGTACTGCTTCAGTGCGAATAGTGAGGAACTCCCTGACCTCTGCTTCATTCCAGTTTGCACATATTTTTTGTTGTGAATGTTGATCTACCTTCAAAACACCCGGTAAATAATTGTCACACAAATAACGTGCATCCATCACTATGACAAACCCGGTTCACACAGGGTTCACACAAGACTGTTCCCGGCAATGTTACATGGTCCCCATCCCAGGATCGTTCCCGGGATCAATCCCGGGACATGTCTGTGTTCAACGCGCTGTTTGAAAAGGGCTTCAGTGTCAATACAGTGAAAGTCAATAGTCACCAAAAATGTTTGGATACCACCATTTTTTCAAAACATCTTCATTTCATCTTCACAGAAAAAGGAAAGTCATACAAGTTCAAAATTACATAGGGGTGAGAAAATTATACCAGAATTTTCTACAGAGCATTCATTTGCTAGAATGCTAGAATTTCTTACTTGTAGATCTGTAAGTGCCTTAGAGAGTGAGGCTGTCTGCTGAATTATCAGAGGGTGAACTGAATCTCTGCCGGCGGCTTGAGTGAGGTGGACAAGGCCATCCACTGAGTCCTTAAGATCCTTAAAACAAAGACAAATAAACGCTAATCAAAATCAGAATATATCCTGCATCAAAAAGATGCATATATATATATATATATATATGCATATGCATGGACATATTTAAGTACAGTTTAAAGGTCAATTTACCTTAAGATCTCCTTGTGTGACCAGCAGGAACTTAGTAAGGGACCAGGAGGCCAAAAACTGGTAGGCTTTACTCATAACCCAGACAGTAGAAGACTGGACAGTTGCAACAGACCTACACAGCAATCCCAGGTGATTTTTCTTGAGGCTCTTGGATCCACTGTCAACTAGTGAAAGGCATCAGACATCTAATTAAGTGCCAGAAGGATGAGGTTATACAATCTTATGTATCTTGAACAATGTTCAAACTAGGGATAACAAAAGTACTGGTACTTTATTACAGTAAAGTAAATATTAAAATAATAATATAAAATACAAAATGTATTGTAATTATTATTTAAAACATTATTATTTTTATTATATACTTATTTTACCAAATATAGACTACCATTAAAAAGACTGGGATCAGTACCTTTTTTTTTGTTATAAATAAATGCAGGTAATACAAGATAAAATTCAAGATACTTCACAAACATTTAAGCATCAACTTCAAACCTTTGAACAGCAGTGTAGCAGCAACTAATGAAATAATGACAAAGCTATTTTATCATACTGACAATGACTTAAGTGTAGCACCTGAATCTACGTCTGGGGACTGCAGTAGTTGAAGAACAATATGCAGTGGTGGGAAGAGCTGGAGGATGAGATCCATGGTGGTGGTCCTCACTGCACATCTTTCCTGTTTAAATCCTGGGACACACTTCTCTTTTAGCCCTGAGCCCAGCGACAAACACATCACTACAATACAACAGGACACAATCAAAAACCAACTTAATTTCAACCGTCAATCATTTCACTTAATAGTCATTACATCTAAATAGTCCTAATTTGGTTAATATAACTCACTTTCATCCCATTGTGTAAAGGCAGCAGCGGATAAAATATAAAAGCAGAAATTGCTCAAATTTCCTTTACATTCTTGTGGGATGAGGTCTACAAAGACAAAAAAAAAAGGAATGAAAAATAATTGTGATAAAAATCTTGAAAACACCTTTTTGATTTCAGAATAAGAAAAATCAGAATCCAAGAAAGAGTTCTTCAGCTTAAAACATTAGAGATGCACTATATACAGCATATGTATATACAATATACTTTCTATGGCAAGTCTGAAAAATATTTAAGAGTTAAGTATATTTCCTACTGTACACTTAAATGTTTTAATACACAAAAACAAGCTTGGAAACTACTTCATATCTGTTAGCAACTAAGAAAAAAACTAATATTTTACATAAAGAAAAGGTTTTTTTTGAGATCTTATATATAATTATTTGTAAAGTACATTTGTAAAATACAATTAAAACATCCAATGCCTTTCAAGAGTTTTGGGTCAGTAAGATCTTTTTTCTTTGAAAGAAATGAATACTTTTATTCAGGAAGAATGCATTAAATTGATCAAAAGTTTAAGCAAAGACAATTATAATGTTACAAAATATTTCTATTTCAAATAAATTATGTTCTTTTTAACTTTCTTTTCATCAAAGAATCCTTAAAAAAAAATTATCATGGTTACCACAAAAATATTAAGCAGCACAACAACTGAGCAAACTTTTGAATGTTGGCAATGTACGTCAAAACTATATTTTATTTATTAAGATACTTTGTTTTTCTTTTGATTTTGAGGTGAAATATGATCCAGCTGTTTCTTTGTGAAACTCAAACATTAGCATTACATAGCTTTTTATAAACATTTCACACATTTTTTTAACCCCACCTGCACATCAGTACCTTCAATATACGAATGTTTGAGCCATGTGGCCAAATGAAGCACCATTTCATCGTTCCACTGGTTGATACTTCCCAGAGTGCTGTTGTATGGCTGATAATGAAACTGTCTTACAACTGCTTTAGCAAATTCACCCCACAGCAACTTCTTATAATGAGAGAAGAGCTTCATGCATGCATCAGACTTCCTGAAATCCACTGCGGCCACGTTGTGGGTCCTGGAGGTCATTCTGGGTCTGTTTAGCAGTCTCTCTTCTCCTTCACTGGCCCCTCTAGAAATCTCCACAGAGTCTTTCAAATCAGCTGTCCTGTCTAACAGAGGGTTTTTTGGAATAAGTGGAGCTAAGAGATTTGTTGAGGTCACTAAGACTTGAAAGAGTGCACCGAGACACTCTCTGTCTCGAGTGATAAATGAAGAGAACGGAAGATTCGAGGACCAGAGGCTGTGAGTAGGCTTTTGGGGCATCTTGAGGGCATCATAAGCAGCTTGAGGTTCAAGTTGTACTGCATGTATGTTTATTGTAGGTGAAGATGAAAGGTCACTATTGGGATTAGGGTGTGCAAAGTGACACTTAAGTTTGTTGGCGTTTTTTGCCATATGGAGGAGGTTACTCTGCTGGGAAGACCATGTGTAAAGTTGTTCAGCTGCTTTCTGAGCTTGACTCTGGGCCAGAATCATCATCAACTGCTCAACTGGGAATGTTTTAGGACCAGTTCTGTTTTGAAGCAAAATGGATCCCAGATGGGGCCAGCATGAGCTAAACACGAACTGTGAGCACCAGGCAGATGTTTTACCCTGGTTCCACTTGTCTTCTATGATCTGGTTGTACAGCTCAATCGCACACAGCAGGTCCACTAAGGCATCTCTGGGCACACGGTCCAGCTGGGCAGCAGCCAAAGCAGAAAGTGCAGTGTGGATGCACTGCTCCATCAACCACAAGGCCTGGAAGCCCAGCAAGTGTAGAGTTTGCCGCATGGAAGCAAGGGTCTTCACACGGCTGAAAAGAACACAGCGGAGATGGAAGTCAGATCGAGCTTTGGCCCAGAGCAGATCCCAGTGGTTGATGTGAACCTGCATTTCCTGGCACAAAGCTCTAAGGCTGAGGTTCCATGTGGAGTTGGGCTGTTCAGCTACTTGCCCCCTGTCAGCCAAAAGGAGATGCGTCTTCTCCAACACTAAGCGCAGTTGCACCACAAAGCAGGTGGCCACATGTGTGCGATGGCTGTACTCATGGAGGAAGAGCAGCTGAGCTCTGTTATCCATTAGGAGTTGTAGCTGACAGTAATGCTGGGTGAAGGTTGCAGCCTGAGGGTGGTGGTAAAAATCATCTTGCTCAGAGGAATAAAGACTCGTGACAGAGCCAAACAGCTTGCCTCCTAATGCAGGATCATGGAGCATGTGGCACTGAGAGCTGAGGCTCTGTAAAGTTTGCCCAAGGCGTTGAATATTTCTGGAGGGACAGGACGTGATGCTCTCACTCTCAGAGTCCCAGCTGCCATCTTTGTCCTTCTGCCCCATGAGCCACTTCAGACTGGGGTTAAAACGATTACGAAACAGAGCCTCTGCCCTCTGGAGAGATTTGGTGAACGGACACTGCTGGAAATCTGAAAGAAAAAAAGAATAAAGAATAAGAAGAAGAAGAAAAAAAAAAGTTTCACTGACTAAAACAGGGGTTGCAGAAGTAATTTGTAAGCTACATAACCCTCTGATAATGTTGCTCATCCATCTTTTGAGGTCAAATTAAATATTATTTATGTGATTTTATTTTACATTTATTTTTAATGAGGTTCCCAATTTTTACAACCCAAGTCGAAGGTTAACTGCTAAGAAAATAAATATGTGATGCGATCTAGGAAAACCCAACACATGGTGAAATTTTACCTTTTTTAGGTTTTGATACCATATGAAAGCTGGATTCAAGCGCTTTCCAAAACTATTTTTATTTTGCTTTAACGTAACAAAAGTTATGGCCATCTTACGTTGGCTGATAGCTATGATTTTCAGGAATGGAATTTTAAGAAAAACGGGTTTAAAGTGAGCAGGTTTCACTTTCACTTAACGGGTTTAACGAGAGCTGTCTGTCACAAACAGACTAACGTTACTTTGAAGAGGACAGTTTTCAGTTGTTTATCATGGGCATCTCTGAACTTTTGATCACCTCTTGTATGTTTAGATAGCACGGATAGTGTAACTTGTAGTTTACATTTAAAAAAGCGAGCGCAGCACAACTGTTCGCGCACTGTGCATATAACAGACTGCCATCAAACTCCTCCTCTTTAGTAACTTCATCTCTGGGTGTGAAACAGTCCATTATAATATTGTTTAGGGCATTGACATGACCAAGATTGAGCAGATTGAGACCAGTAAGATTGTTTAAGTGTACAGCTACAGTACTTTAGACTGCGTTGTCTCACAAAATTAAAAAAATAATCGCAAAAAAAAACAAAAAACAAAAAAAAAAAACACTTTGCGTGGTGAAGTTTATACAGGACTGGCGGAGAATGTGCATTGATACACCTTTATTAAATATGTTACGTGGTTAATTTTGATAGATTAACTGTTTTTGTGGTGTTAAGAGAAAAGCACCTCTGAAGCCCATTCTAAACATAAGAGAAAGACACACTCATTTCTACTTGTTGCAATAAATTGCTATTTTTCTGCACTAAACAAGTGAATTTTGCCAAGATATTTTCAGAAATGATAGACTATATGTTATAGAATAATAATTTAATGAACACCTAATTTTGACAAAAAAAAAAAAAAAAAAAATTCATTCAACCTATTTTTCGAATTTACAGAAAACGTCCCAGCGTGACATCCATGTAACTAAATGATGCACATTTTAGGTTACCTGAGAAAACATTTTTTTACTGTGGTGTGTTACCAAGACATCAAAATCTTTTTTTTTTTTTTTTTAAATCTTTTTTAAATTCTTTATAATAATATAATAATGAAAAAATGAAGCAGATATTGCTAAAAAAAAATCCCTTTTTGAGGTCAATTATTTATTAGGTTTATAACAATATAATATAATATAATATAATATAATATAATATAATATAATTAATATATAATATAATACAAAAATAAACTGAAGCATTTAAACTGCGATCTGTAACCTAAATATTTTCAGAAAACATGAATATGTGAATTCTTAGATAGTTGTCTAAATATCCCTATGTAATAGTTTGCATCATAATGTCACATTTAACACATTATTTCTTCACACATAGCTTAGAGGAAACATTGCCTCCATCCCTTCACTACATAGGAAAACCGGTTGGGAAAATTGATGAATGGCTGAATATACTTCTACTAAGAAAAAAAAAATGTTTGTTTGATCAGTTTTCTCTTAGTGTTAGGACCCTGCGTTCTACTTGCTCGCCTGCTGGTGGCGTTGTTCTTCCAGGAGAGCGCAGGAGATTGCACACCCCTGTTACCTGTTCATCACTTAATTATGGAGAGGATAAAACATTGGCTTCCACCACTCTTTTTCACTTCGTCCAGGGGACCGACACCCTCTGGAGAAGTCATTTGTTGCGAACCTTTATTTTACAGCCTATATCAACCTTTCCTCCTCCCCACCTGGATTATGATTTTCCTTTTTGATTTTGAACTTTAGACTTTGTTATATTAATTTATCTGTATTTTGAAGACTAATAAAATCTTGCAAGTCATTTCTTAAGTGTACTTGTATACTTTATGTACGGTCGAAATTAGCTGGCCGTAACATTAGTAAAGGCCTAATTACAGTAAACAATGTTTAAAATCTGCACAGATTTTAAAACACTAGCCCCCGGTTTCAAAGACAAGGCTTAAGCTTAGTCCTAGACTTAAATGTAGGTCTGAGGTGTTTCAACTGAAAGAAACTTGCACTGACTGATCTTAAAATATACAAGTGCCTTTATTTTGTCTTAAGATCCACACCAGTAATGTTTTTTTCCCAAGGCAAGTTTATAAAAAGTACTTTTATGTCCTATTTGAACTATGACCTAATCCTAGTTTAGGCTAAGCCCTGTCTGTGAAATCGGGCCTAGGTATCATTCACTTGTAGACTTTGTATATGGATCCAGAGAAAAACCTGGCATCATACACTAAATGAAATAAGACTTTCACACACCACCAGACTTTACCTTCAAACTCACACAGAAATATGTGCCTCATTACAAGGAGATGACAAATAAAAAAATAATATGGGCCAGATTTACTAAACAGGGCAAATTAGTGTGAGAGCGCAATTTAGAAACAGCGCCGATAAATGTGGAATTGCGGGTCATTTACTGACAACGTGCAAATATAGGGGAGAGTGGGGCACAGCCTAACACTTTTTGAATCTCTCATTGTGTGTAAATCCATGTGATGCTCAGAGTATAATTTTTTTATCCACATTAATTTCACACTTGTTTAGTACAACATGTTGCTTTGTTTCATAATTACAGTACATGTTTTTCATTATTTACCTCAAAAGAATGGAAGTGAAATTTGACAACATGCCCCGTAGGTTGGCTACATTGTAACATGTGAGGGGCACATTATAACATGACCATACAACAGCTTAAAACTCCTGATCTAATGAAAAA
Source organism: Labeo catla (assembly GCA_012976165.1). Taxonomy (NCBI): domain Eukaryota; kingdom Metazoa; phylum Chordata; class Actinopteri; order Cypriniformes; family Cyprinidae; genus Labeo; species Labeo catla. Next base: position 63,648 of record VONZ01000371.1, on the reverse strand, counting down.
GAAAATATACAAGACAAACTAAAATATTTTGTCAATAAAATTATTAACTTTTTCAAATGAATTAATTGCATTTTTTTAAGTGTGTAAGATGCCATAAATTTGGTTATGCTATCATGTGTGGAAATACTTAAACCACACGTGTTACAATTAGCCCTGCATTAGTTTGTGCCCTGCACTCCCCTACCAAGCTCAGCGCAAATTAGCGTAGTCGCAAATAAAGAATATAGAAATAAAGAAGCCACAGTACGTTGAAAAGAACTGGTGCCCAAAAATTGAAGGGTTGTGAGAAGTTTTGATAGACCTGGTATTGCGTGACTCCTCCTAGTTCGGGGTTCTAATTTGTCTTTTATTTCTTAAAGCAAATTAAAAATAACATGGCCTGGCAAACGTTATGTTCAGATAATGTGTTCTCCTCTTCCTGGCAACACCAACTGCAGCCATTTCAAGCACAAGATAGTTTGACATGTTTTTTTGGGGTTAAATAATGGTGTAAATACGAGTAATTTGACGAACACAAATGTTAGTAAATTGCGTTGCGTTATTCATTCATAATCTCCCATAAATGTTGCGTCTGAAAGGGAAACTCCTACAAATGCATATTCAATAAGGTCAGGCGCAAAAATAACTGTCCATGCCTTTTCAGTGTTAATTCTTGCACTGGCGCAAGCTGTTAGTAAATCTGGCCCTAAGTGTTTAAAAAAATGGCTCAAAATATCAAACATGCTTAAAATGCTCTGTGCCTCTATTGCTTACAAAAATTTGGAAACCGTTAGCAAGTTAGTCACCATGGTTCCAGTGACAAAAACCCAAATCATCTTATATTACTACGTGTAAGTAAGCCTAGGCTAGACTTCCAGTTCATTAGCCACTATAGGAAAATAACAAGTAGAATAACAACATGCAGTAAAAACATGCGGTAAAAATGTTTGCACTACAAACGTGTGTGTTCATAATTAAAGAGTTACTCCACCCCAAAATGAAACCCCAAACTGCGTAAGCCGGATACGCTGTTTTCGTTCAAATCAAAGCATAAATATACGTAGAAATGTATCTGTTTGGTGCGGCTGACACAGAATCGTGTAGATGCTTTGCATCCAGCAGATACTCTCCAAACTGGCACTACGCTGACGTGGAGACAAATTATTGAATAAAAATGTTATTTTTTTTCCTTTGCATACAAAAAGTATTTTCGTCACTTCATAAAATTTAGATTGAACCACTGATGGTAGATGGGCTATTTTTATGATGTCTTTCATACTTTTCTGGGTCTTGACAGTGGTATTTAACTGGCAGTCAATGGGACAGTCACAAGCCTCCCGGTTTTTATCCAAAATATCGTAAATTGTGTTTCAAAGTCGAACGAAGCTTTTACAGGTTTGGACCGACATGGGGGTAACTGATTAATGACAACTTTTTCATTTTGGGGTGGAGTAACCCTTTAACATAATACATTAAAATAATATGGTAAGACACACCACTTTGCAATATCAAGCAGGAAAAAAAAGCTGTTTTGTACAGCTAAAAATAGCTGAATGTGATGAGACCAGAAACCAGACCCATAAAATTTACAAATGGCCGAACTCACTCTTACAGCAAAAATTAGGTGGATAAGATTTTTCTCTTGGCAATTTGATTATTGTAGAAAATAAGCTCTGTGACCAACAAAAGTTTCTGATTCTTGGATGTTTTGTTTGTGAAATAATCTTTGCAAATTGCAAGACAACTCTTATGAAATATAAACAAGTCTGGCGTCCTGGTGGCCTGTATACAGTAGTCACTTAGACATGTGCCGGTATTCGGTAATGCAATATATGACAATAATAAATATGCACAATATTGTTATCATAGGCACTCCAAAACACTATAAAAAATTATTTATAACAAATTATTCAGATTTTTTAAAGGCATTTTAAAGAATACATTTCCCAAAAACTGGTTAAAATGCACAATACCACTGTACGCTGCATCACAGCATATACATAAACCCAAACAGAAAATAAAAGTTACTGAATAAGGATGTGTCCTTTTCTGTCCCCTAAACTCCTGAAATATTGGTATCTCATATTTTAGAGCAGTCAGTGCAATTTGGGAAAGAAGTCAATTCAATCTGTGTGCGTGTTTGTGTGAAAATATTCAGATGTAATCCTTTTTGTAATCGTTCACATTTTCATAAGTAACAGAAATTTAATAACACATTTTTTTTCTGAGTAACTGTAACAGATTACAGTTAAATGTATTTTGTAATTAAGTTACATAACTCTGTTACATGTAATTAGTTACTCCCCAACACCGAGTATTACTGATTTTTTTATGTTGTAGAGTGAAAGATGAAAAGATATTGAACTTGTGTTAACCACAGACCTTGTTTTAGACATTTAACCAAAAACCTATTCAAAAAGCCTAATGACTTTGGGACAATGGAACCAGAAGTGCACAAATTGTAATTTATTCCCACTATTACTCATTCCGACAGCACACAATCAGCTGAGTGATAATGAGTCATGACCTCTACACTCAAGTGATATCTATTTATGTAGCAATACTGTTCATAATGTTCAAGAAGGCTAAACACCACACTTACCGTCATATCTGTAATTTGAAATATATTCCTCGGGAAGTATCTCTGTACAGTCACTTGGCTTCCTCTGCGGAAAACACACACACAAACAAACAAACAAAAAATAATCAGCAAAAAAAAATGTATACATGATTGAGGACACCTCAACTCCACATTTCTAATTCAAGAAAGACTGAAAGAAATGTATTTTAAAGTTGACTGATGTGCAGTGACGATAAGAAGAATGGGAAATTATATACATTTAAGCAATACACAGGTGTGTATGAAAGTACTGGGTCTCACCTGTCCATTATTAGAATATTGATTTTCAGGACTGTCACCAACAGAACTGTCCGTTTTTGTTCAGAAATGTCAGAATACAAGTAAATGCTGAAACTTCAAAGTTACTGACTTCTCCTGATCCTGTTCATTAATTTTAACATATGCACTCTAATATAAACTGACATTAACGGTCAAACATTTGAATGATCTTAATTTTTGATTAAACTTTTGATTAAAAGGCTTTAGGCCTACAGGCCTACAGGCTTGAACTCTGTTATTTATTCATTTTTAATGGTTACATTTTATTTCAAAGTATTATTAATTAACAACTAAGAATGTGACATATCATAGTTTCATGCTGCGATAATTGCTAAAGCTTTTATCACAGTAGATGCATTATGACATTATTGAAATTTAGTTGCAAAAAATTGTTGTCTTAATACTGTACAACAGATTTAATATCTTTTTTTTCTAACAAAAAAAACCCCTGAACATTTAAATACAATAAAGCAATATACAAAAATGTATACAGTAAACAAATGCACTTTACAATAAGGTCTCATTAGTTAACCTTAACCATTAACATTAAAAAAGAGCAATAGCTACATTTGCTACAGAAGTTGTTTTATTTATTTATTTATTTATTTTTAATGTTAGTTCAGGTTCATTAAATAATACAGTTACTTTTGATTTCAATAACATGCTATTAAATGTTGAAATGAAACTGGCAGTTTATGTTAACTAATGAATTAACTAATGTTAACTAATGGAACTAATGTAAAGTGTGACAGAATAATAAAGAACAAAACTGATCTTGTTTAATGGATAAGTTAGACTGAAGCATGAAGGAAAAGCTATACTTTCTGGTCATTACCCCCATGTGTGGTCTTTCATAGGTTTCATAGACTTTACAATTATTCCAAAATGTAGGAAAAAAAACAGTAATAATGAAGCATGAGTACACTACTGTTCAAAAGTCTGGGGTCAGTAAGTTTTTTTTTTTTTTTTTTTAAGGAAATTTTTAAGAAAATTTTAAAGAAAATGTATAAAAGTCACTAATCTACAAAAGAGAAAATTTCATTTTGGCAAGTAACAAATATTAAGCCTGTTAACATTAATAAGCTGGTATTAGTGCCACTGTGCCACTATCCTGTTTTAAAAACAAGTCACAGGACAAAAAGTTTAAAAGGTGAACGTGGCACCTGCTTGTGTGTGTGTTTGTTTTGATGTCAGTCTGTCCCTCCTGAGATCCTTCTGATGAGTGAGCCATTTCCACCTCTAAACTATTATACATCCTTCCTCAACAGGCACATCAAAGAACAAATCAAAAACACATCAGAAAGAACATGATATGGACAGTAGCACAATTATATTGTTATCAAAATTATAGTAAATCTGATAGTTTACCTGTTTACGTCAAAGGAAAAGTAGGCTTTAGAGGTTTCATCTCTACTACGAGTCTAGTCTATGAAATAAAATGACAAATAAATAACAATTAGCAAAATAATGTTTTACAATACTGCTTTGCTAAATACAAATAATCTTTATTTATAAATAACATTACACGTGACAACACAACACTAGGTTGAGACTTACCTGTCATTGTAACCATATGAAAATGTCGTGATTTAATCCAGTGTTTTAGTTTGACGTCTATTCCTGTGTCTGTATCCTCCGTCATTTTACACTAATGCTAACAGGCTAACTGTTGTTAACTAGCCAGTACACAACTAGCGCTCGGGAATATCCCGCTAATAGTAACATCTTCCAAACAGTCACTCATCAGCGTACATGACAGACCTTCAGTTCAAAACCTATTACAGGAAGACACCTATTTTGAGGGGAAGCTTGGCGGCAACAGGCTATTTAATCCTCAGTTAAGCACATATACCGGAATTAGCATAGCATGAGGAGAACAGAGCCAATAAGAAAAGAGAACTCTGGCTGTGTCTCAATACTTAGTGAAGCCTAACCTTGCTTGTAATACTTAGGTAAAATATGGGGATATTTATTCAATAAACTGGGGCGACATTTTTCAGAACCGAGGCTAAAGATCTGAAATTTTAGAGGTGTTATTTTTCAAACGTTATTAAAAATAGATTGATAAAACAATTAAATGTTACAAATTATTTCTGTTTGAAAAAATACTTTATGATATCCCGACGTATAGTTCGTCATTACATTTACATTTAGCAGACCCTTTTATCCAAGAGCAATAACATGTAAGTGCACGTAACATTTTTTTAATTACATAATAAATAAAAAGAAGTGTTAGAGGTCTTTTTTTTTAAGTGCTCCTATTATGCCATTTTAAAGGTTGCTGATATTGTTTTAATAGACTCCAAGGTCTGCAAGGTCAAAAAACACTTTAGTTTTCTCCAAAAATAGATTTAATTTTACCCCATTTCTAAATGATTCGTAAACGACTGTGCGAAGCAGTTTGAAGAATCAGTCTCTCTAAACCACTGCTGTCTCTCTCACTGCTGTGGTTGATCAGATGGCGCAGTCCTTTATGATTGGTCTACCGCGTACAGCGTGTCGGAGAACGAAACGCCCATTGCCATTATTGTTCATTTGTAAGTTCATTTGAACTTTGTCCGAGGCGTGCGGCGTGCGCGCTTTGGTTCAGGCAGAAACAAGCCGAATGGGTTTCATAGCATAGCGCTTTCCGCATTCGGTGTGAAAGCCGCTTCGTGCCCCATCCTTTATCATTACTCCAACTAATGAGACAGACAAGACAGTCAAGCTGCATCAATCACGAATTGTCAGACTACAGTGGGTCCACAGCTGAATAAACAGAACTACAGATGCGTGAGTTAGCCGGTTAGCAAGACCGGGTTGTTACACAACATGACATACACAACTACCTATTTTGAACGATCGCTAGAAAATACAATCTTTGTAGATTCATCTTTTGGAAGTGAATATAAAACAATTTTACTCACAGCGTAGGATACAGCGTCTTCTGTATAATGTACGTGTAAATTTCCATGTGATGTACACCACATGGAAATTTTACTGTTTGTGTGCGGGCAAGTTGTTCGCGACGTAGAACGTGGGCTGACATTATGCAAATGTGTTACTTCGTGAGGTATGTCCGTAACAGAAAAAGATTCTAATTCCTGACGACTCTTCAGGCAAATGTGAGCCTACTCTTTTTTTTTGGTTTTTTGATAGACAATAACTTTATTTATCGTGCACTGTCGGCTTCACAACTTTGCAGATAGTTTATGTTCACATACAGCTATATGACACACTGCATGAAAGAACATATTTGAAAAGGCATAATAGGAGCACTTTAAGAAAACAAGCAGTACGTAAATGAATATAGTGCAACCTAGTGAAAAATAAATATACTTAATTAAGTTGGCTTGAGAAAGCCAATTTACTGAAATGCCATTTAAACTTAGTTATTTTCTGAGACTAAAATTTCTCACTGTATCGCCTTCTAGATGTTTAGATCTACAAACTCCAAACTCAGCCCAGATCTTCAGACTGGTCTAACTCGAGTTGCTATATCTTTTCTAACTGATCGGACTTACATTTTTTCTAAAATTTACGATTAAAAATCCCATAGATTTACACTGACAAATGTTCAAATGAGCCAAGACTATTAAAACTCCCAGAATTCAAACTACCCCTTGAGACTCAATCAAGCTTCCCTTCTATGTACTATTTCTAATCCATTTAAACACATTCAAACTAACTTGCTAATCATGCTAGAAACATGCTAACACCATGCAAGTAACTTGCCAATCATGCTAGAATCATGCTAACAACATGCTAGTAACTTGCTAATCATGCTAACAACATGCTAGAAATCTGCTAATTATGCTAGGAACATGCTAGGAACTTGCTAATCATGTTAACAACATGCTAGTAACATGCTAATCCTGCCATAAACTTGTTAGCAACATGCTAACAACTTGCTAATCATGTTAGAAACATGCTAGCAACCTGGAAATCATGCTAGAAACATACTAGCAACCCATTAATCCTGCTATAAACATGTTAGCAACATGCTAGCAACTTGCTAATCATGTTAGAAACATGCTAAAGAACCTGGAAATCATGCTAGCAACATGCTAGTAACTTGCTAATCATGATAACAACATGATAGTAACATGCTAGCAACCCGTTAATCCTGCTATAAACATGCTAGAAACATACTAGCAACCCATTAATCCTGTTATAAACATGTTAGCAACATGCTAGCAACTTGCTTATCATGTTAGAAACATGCTAGCAACCTGGAAATCATGCTAGAAACATGCTAACAACCTGTTAATCATGCTAGAAATATGCTAGCAACATGCTAACAACTTGCTAATTGTGCTAGAAACATGCTAGCAACTTGCTAATTGTAAGAAATTATAGTCTGCCTCGACCCAGATTCCACTCCACAATATATGTTTAATCATGCTCATTTCCCAAAATGGCTTAATTATTATAGAGAAGAAGAAAGTCAACAGTTATGTTGTTTCTAGACCATTTAGGATGATTACATCCTGAGCAAATGGTGACCCATTGTAGCATGGAAGCAGGTGTGGGATACTGAGAACCATCTCAGACAAAGAGGTGTTAGAACATGATTAACATACAGACCACAGCTGCTACGAAAGGAGCAACTTCATTTACATTAAGGGTAGTAAACTTTAACTGTATAAAAGGTTTGAGCTAAGGATGTTCTGGGTTCATTCCGACTTCGTTGAACCCAAGGTACAACATGTACTTTGCCACTGCTATGCTGCAATAAACATCTTCATCAAGATCTTCTACGTCCTCTTCACTTTTTCTTACATAATCATGCTAGAAACATGCTAGAAACATGCTAATCATGCTAGAAACATGCTAGTAACTTGCTAATCATGTTAGAATCATGCTAACAAAATGTTAGTAACTTGCTTATCATGTTAGAATCATGGTAGCAACATGCTAGTAACTTGCTAATCATGCTAGCAACATGCTAGCAACATGCAAATCATGCTGGAAAACATGCTAGTAGTTTGTTAGTAACTTGCTAATCATGTTAGAATAATGCTAACAACATGCTAGTAACTTGGTAATCATGATAACAACATGCTAGTAACATGCTAGCAACCCGTTAATCCTGCTATAAACATGCTAGCAACATGCTAGCAACTTGCTAATCATGTCAGAAACATGCTAACAACCTGGTAATCATACTAGAAACATACTAGTAACATGTTACTCATGCTAGAAACAGACTAGCAACATGTTAACAACTTGTAATCATGTTAAAAATGTGCTAGCAACATGCTAAGAATGTTGCTAATGTTAGAATCATACTAACATGTTAATTATCTGTCTATCTATCTATCAATCTATCTGACAGACTGCATTCAAACTTTAACCTTTTAAAACTACTTTGAACTTTAAATTATTTCAGACTGAAAACCATCCAAACTTAAAACTTTTCATGCTAACAACATGCTAGTAACTTGCTAATCATGCTAACAACATGCTAGTAACATGCTAATCATGCTAGAAACATGCTAGTAACTTGCTAATCATGCTAACATCATGCTAGTAACTAAATATGCTAACATCATGCTAGTAACTTGTTAATCATGCTAATTTTAATCATGTTAGAATCATGCTAACAACATCCTAGAAACATTTTAGTAACTTGCTAATCATGTTAGAATCATGCTGTTGTTAATCATGCTAGAAACATGCTAGTAACTTGTTAATCATGTTAAAATCATGCTAACAACATCCTAGTAACTTGCTAATCATGCTAGAAACATGCTAGTAACTTGCATCATGTTAGAATCATCTAGCAACATCTAGTAACTTGCTAATCATGTTAACAACATGCTGCAACATGCAAATCATGCTCATGCTAACAACATGCTGTAACTCATCATGCTATCTAGTAACATGCTATCAACCCATTAATCCTGCTAAACATAAAAGAACATGCCAAGAATCCTCACATGTTAAGAATATAAAGAACTTGCTAATCATGTTAGAAACATAAAGAACCTGGAAATCATGCTAGAAACATACTAGCAACCCATTAATCCCTAGAAACATGCAACTTAATCATGTTACAAACATAAGCAACCTGAAATCATGCTAGTAACTTGCTAATCATGATAACAACATGATAGTAACATGCTAGCAACCCGTTAATCCTGCTATAAACATGCTAGCAACTTGTTAATCATGCTAGAAACATGCTAGCAACATTCTAACAACTTGCTAATTATGCTAGAAACATGCTAGCAACCTGGTAATCATACTAGCAACATGCTAGTAACATGCTAATCATGCTAGAAACAGACTAGCAATATGTTAATAACTTGCTAATCATGTTAAAAATGTGCTAGCAACATGCTAGTAACTTGCTAATGTTAATGTTGCTAATGTTAGAATCATACTAACATGTTAATTATCTATCTATCTATCTATCTATCTATCTGACAGACTGCATTCAAACTTTAACCTTTTAAAACTACTTTAAACTTCAAATGATTTCAGACTGAAAACCATCCAAACTTAAAACTTTTTAAAACTTCTTAAACTTCTTAAACTTTTCAAACTTTTTAAAATTTTCTGGTCCGGCTTTCTCAAGCCAACTTAAAGTTTGTCTTGATGAACTTTTTTATCTAGTTGTATTTAAAATACATTTATATGGAGTCAAAATAGGGCCATATATATCTGCAAAATAAAACAATGTTTTGCAAACAAAAAATATGTTTTGCAAATAAAAATAGAGTATTGAGAAAAAAAAATTGCTTTTTTGCAAGTAAAAAAAGTAATTGCAAAAGAAAAGTTAACCCCTGAGAGAAAAAATAAAGTTTAGCAAAGTAAAACCAGCAGCATTGACTTTGCAACACATATTTCCCTTTGCGCCGCTCCTTTAAATCCGCGTTTCAGTCATCCGTGCCTTTGCGGCACAAGCTTTCCTTTGCGCTTCATTTTTCTATGCGCCTCGCTTTGTGTCCCTGATTTGACGTGGGGGAGGGGTCAAGAGGTTGGGGTGTGTACAAGGGACGAAGGCGCGTCCCTCTCGTTACGTCATCAGCGCGAGCCCCGGATCTCAGGTATGTATTATTGATCGCTTTCTTCTTATTATTATTAGACTCCTATATTATTAATAACAGATACTTCAGACCGGCCCAAATAAGGATGTCACGATTAACAGACATTATATTGTACATGATTTATGAACAGCTTGTGGGTGAAATAGGTAAAATACTGTTGCACCCGAAAGCTAGAGGTCGCTCTCGTGCGAAATTATTATTAATAATTATTATTTTATTATTATTACCAATTCACATCTCAACAAATTAGAATGTGGTGACACAACATTCAGATTTATTGAGATGCACCTGTATATTCCTCTTTAAAAAAAGTGCACTGGATAAGTTCCTAATTCCATCTACAACATCTTTAAAAGTGATTTTAAGTGTTGCCTGAGCACAAAAAATACTTTAAATATGACCTACACACACACACACACACACACACACATACCCATATAAACTAACTGGACGAAACCTCTGAAAGAGGATGCCCATACACTTCATAACCCCAATGACATGTCCATACTCACTCAGCCCAACAACTAGTCATGGAAAGGGATGAATGGCATGAAAGACAATATCATATTCTGTGTATTGACATTTGTTTGTTCCTTTGCCTCTTAAAAGTGTCTTAAGTTTTTTTAATAATGTGATTTTAACATTAACCTAAATAGGCTAGTGTATGTTCAGTGAAGGGGACTTGATAAGTCAGTCTCTCCTCACTTTACTTTCATTAGCTGTGAAATTCACCAACAGTTGGTTTTGCTAAACTTTTGCTAAACATTTGAACTCGGTAGAGTGCACACTATTGGGAATATCTGTTGCATATTTGGCACATTTTTTCAAATAAAATTTGGAAACCGGTCCTGGAATTCATCTTCATGGATTTGTCCTCGAACAGACATTTCTCTCTCCCATGTTTTTTTTAGTTTTCTTCGCTCATCTCACATGAGTTCTTTTAGAACCCAAGACGATGAGGAGGATGAGCTAGAACTCGTCAGGACTTCTTTGCGCCAGGCCTTGCGGCCTTCTCTTTCCATTCCCCAAAGATCACAGGACTTCACCTGGGTCCCTCTCAGCTCTTGATTCTTCTACACTTTTCACATGGGAAGAAACTCCCAGTCACCATCGATGACCATCGATGTCTTCGGACCCGGAAGAACGTGATCGAGATTCCAAAACCACCACTGCTCCAAACCATCAAGACTTTCAGCCGAGACTGCATTCGGACACTTGTTAAACGACCAAGGCAATGCAAGTATTGTACATTTCACTAAACAAAACAGAAGTTAAGTATAAGCTGTAGACAGCACTAATGGTTTCACTCAGGTGGTTAACTGACGGTTTCATAGCGTCATTTCCTTGTCTCTCTCTAATGGCTTTTCACTGACCCTTCCCCCATGTATGAGTGATTTCATGTTTGTTTGTTTAGATTAGTTATGTGTTAGTCCTTCGTTAATAAAACTCTTGTGCACAAATTACATGAGTTTTGATTCTGATTCTGCCTTGCAAAATGAATGTCCCTTTACGATTTCGATTCAAGCTACATGCTCTAATGCAATAGTACTTTAAGAAAGTTATTTTCTGTGGCCAAGAAAATATCATTTCTCAGAGTTGATATAAAAATTTTACTGAATGTTCACTGGGCGAACAGATTAGTTGATGGAAATTTAATTCTGCTACAGTTACTACTGGCAGCTGATATAAATAATTGTAATTAATCATAATTAATTGTAATTATTTATATACATTTCCCTTTTGAGCTAAATCACGACAATATATATATTTATATATATTTATATTTTCCTCCACCAGCATCACGTAGTGACCTGGCCACTGTTCTGCAAGAGGAATGCAATATTTCTCAGTTTTAAATATGTGTTAATACATTTCAGTTTTGCAATCTCTACTTGAATTGTATTAATCATCACCAAAAAAAAAGTATTGGAGCATAATCATTTATGCTGTATACTATACATTTAAGCTCAATTTAAATCTTAACCCTCACTTATGAATCATTGAGTCATTTGCGTCACTGAAGAGAAAACTCAGCTTCAACATAACATTAGAGTAAATGTACCAATTTAATTTCCAAATAAGTACTTCCTTATGATTCCAAATTCTAAACAGTAGTGTACATTAGGTTAGGGGTTCCAATTGAATGGAATCCAAAATGTTACTGTAAAGAGAGTACTTTTAATTTAGTTTCATTCCAAGATCTTTAAATTTAGCTTCTTCAGTGATGACATACATTTTATATTTAAAAAAAAAAAAAAAAAAAACCTGACAACTATTTGGTCATTCCAGTTTAATATTTATTTTCAAAAGGTTCTTGATAAAATAGTAATTAACAAGTCAAAGAAAATCTAAAAGAAGAATTAAAACCAAAAATTACTTATGAACTACCTATGATCCAACAAACTGATAAACACAAGAGAATGTTCACTGAGCACTAAATGGATTACCACAGTAGAAAATTAAACAATTACAAAATTTACACATTTACATTTTCTTTTGCAAAGTCCCAAAAAGGAAAAGGTGGCAAGAACATGCTGAATTCAGTAATACTGACAAAACCTTCCCTTTAAGCTGTGAAAACCTGTGCTATCACAAAAACACCAAAACCTGTTGAAAGCATTTCACAATTACACTCAAAACAGTAAGGCGAACAGTGTATTAAACAGATTGCTCATGAGTTCTCTCATAGAGCCTCAAATCTCAGTGTAGTTGCTCATGACATTTCAGCATCCTCAGTTTTCATCATCTTTTTAGGGGTTCCTGTAAATGAGTCCTGCAACACAAGATGACAAAGTTGTGAGAAAAAAAAAAAAAATTCCAACTAAAATGGTAATGAAATGTCATTTCCGAGTATTTACACCCATCCCTAGTCAACGAATCACACTATAGAGCCGTTACATCTCTACAAAACCGACCTAATTTTTTTTTTCCAGTGATGCGTCAACCTTATCTTGTTCTATGCAAATCTTCATCCCATGTAAGACTTTACCTTATTTCACCTATTTTAACCTGATTTTAAATGGTCTGATGAGATTTTTAATCTGCTAGCCCTTTAAATCACCTCTCACCTGGAATCTGCGATTGTTTGAAATCACATTGCTTTAACAATAAAATCAAACTGCTGATGTTAAATAAGTCTTAACTCAAATTGTGAAAGAAGTTTGTTACAGAGACTTTGAGCAGCCCTAGCATAAGGCACACTGTGACTCGAAACCAAATAAACCAAATATCAGTCCCTCCAGTTTTTCATTAGTCCACAATTGTGGAACTCAAAATTGTCAAAAAAAATCCTGCATAATTAGCATTTAACAGCAAAATAAGTGGCAAAAAGCACAGTACTTAAGTTACTGAGTAACTTGAGTGTGATAAAGAAACATGCATGAATGAGATAAAGGACAGGACATGGTGGATGTTAAAAAGATTTAACAACAATAATTGGAACGGTGCATTAGTTTCTAAAGAGATGACATTACTGCCATGTCATTAATATTAAAAAAAAAAAAACAAACACACACACACACACACACACACACACACAATAAAAAAGGACAGAAAATGACTCAATGAAACTTGCTCTTGACTGATTAGCTTTTGTAGTTTTACTAATAATCAATGTGTATTTAATTTATATAGTAAAGATGCAGGTTTTTTTTTTTTTTTTAATTTAATTTCTGTAGTATTTTGACCCAAAAACTAAATGTACCTGAAAAACTAAAATTAACTTCTTTTTTCAAGTTGAAAATGTTCTTCCTTGTTCTGATATTTAATTTAATAAATAAACAAATAAATAAATTTGTTGAAAAGTAAAGATGCACCGATCAGCTGGCCAGGAACCGGAATTAGCCAATTTTCCTCATGATCAGATTGGTGACCAACCAGTCAGCCTGCCGATTCAGTGCCAGTCGGTTTTGACATCCCACGTGCGACAATGATTCTGATTTTATTGCATTCAGTTTAAATGGAAACTGATAATGTATTGATGTCTTGTCAGATGAGGCTCGCACAGCCTGAGTGAGGATGTGAGAGACTTGTGTAGAAATCAAAACAAATGAGTGCAACAACATACACAGAAACTCATAGATTCATACTATGATTAAACACAAAAAACTATAATATATGATTTAAGAAAGAAACATTACAGATGCACCGATCGACCGGACATATTTCAACTGATCTCTGCTCCGGGCTCGCACACAAACTGCATGCAATCATTTTACAGAATGTCATGTGTGTGGAAATATTACAAACTCTTCAAACATCCATTAACAGAGGCCAGAGACTCTGAAGACGAACGGAAAGAGGAGAAGAGAAAAAAAAAAAAAAATTAAAAAATGCTGTAGCAGACAGGGCCAGATCACGATTCACAATGTGCTATACTTCTGCTGTGATCCTTGTTTGCAACTATTTTTGTTAGTGAAATAAAAAAAAAAAAAAAGTAAATACTGTCTCTAAAATGTAAGTAACTTTACTACTTGACTAACTAGTTTATTTACTTTATTACTTGTTTATTGAACTAAAATCAATGTGAGAAAACTAAAATTTCAATCGCTTCGTATGTTACTGAACTATATCATGTTATAAATAAATGACACATTTTGAATTTCCACCTCAGTTTGTTTCTGCAGAGTTTCTTTGTGTGCTGTTATGCTCATTTGTTTTGAAGTATCACTCACTGTTTACGTTGACTGTATTAAAATAAGAAGAATCATTCTTGCGTTTCGATGCTTCACAGGTTATTTTTTGGTCACATAAGTTTTAATCAGGCCGTCTGTCCGGTCGGGCAAATAAAAAAAAATAAAAAATAAAATAAAATAATATGCAAAAACATTTTAAACTAGCTCAAAGGCTGGTGGTCAGCTAGCTACAGCTCAACCTACATTTATTATTACCGAGAACATTATATACAGAAAAAAGTTAGTTCGACCTGCATTCAGCTACTGCGATTCTGTGTGTGTGTGGTGTGTGTGTGGGGGGGGTTCTGTCTAATGATTATAAACAGTCATTAGGTCTGTCAGACTTAAGATATTTTAGCAGTAATGTGACCAGTATTTAAGACCCATCCAATCTGAATTCTGAATTTAAGACATTAAGACTTTTTAAGGCCTTTTATTAGGAAAACATTGTTTAAGACATTTTAAGGTCCCACGGACACCCTGAACATTGTACATTTCTGGTGGGATGGATCTTGCTGGAAATGGAGTTGTAAATTGTGAAAATTACCTCTGCCAAAGACAGCGATTTTCCACTGGATGTTGGACACTGGGATTCGGTATCCGCTGAACACTCCACATCCAACTCAAAGTCCATTATTTCACCAAGGTCAATCTCTTCTCTGTTACAATCACAGCAGAAATTAAATTAACATACATAAAAATAAAAAATAAAAAAAAACTTGAAAACGACAATTAATAAATGTGTTGCCACTATGCCGAATTATTTGTAAAAAAAAAAATAATAATAATAAAATAAAAAAAATTATTCCTTTAGGAAATTGTAGCCGTTTAAGTTTATTTGGACATCAAGCAGCTTACATCTGCTGCAGGTCGCTTCCCTCTTCTGCAGGAGGATCCCACGCATGAAGTTTGACCCGCCACAATTTAATCTGCTGGTCCCAGGAGCGTCTGCTGTACTTCTTGAATTTGTTTGGAGTCTTTGGATGAACACCAGGCTGTCTCATATGCCTAAAACAATGGTTAAAAATAATGTTAAGTACTTTAAGAGTAAGATTACAGAAGGCCATAAATCACAGAGAAGAGGTCATAGCAATATAATACATTCAGTTAAACAATATTAAATTAACAATAATCAAAATCTCACTCACTTGGGAACTTCTTTAACGTATCTGTCATATGCGAGGGTGTTTTTCCCATAATTTATCTGTTTTTGTCTTCTTATGAGTGTGGTCTCGTCTGTCTCAATGTCACCTTTAGCAGGAGACTCTTTGGAATCTCTAGAGTCTCTGGAGTCTGAACTGGGGGAACATGAAAAGCTGGAGTTATAACTCAAACCATGACTGTTGTACAAATGACACCTAATGTAACAGTTTAAAAAAAAAAAAAGCCAGGTTTCCAAAACCTTCCTTGTTAGCCATTGTAAACTCACACCATTAGTTTTTTAGTTAGTTTAGCTCTCATATTAGGCTGGGATAGTAGAAAGTTGACACTAAAAAAAAAAAAAAAAAAAAAGTTACACCACCTTTTTGAAGACTTAAAGAAAATGTTATATTGCTTTAATCACAAACCTTCCAGATGAGATTTTTCTCTCTCTTTGAGGAAAATCTGCTTCAAGAATCCTTCTTCTGTATCTGAAAAAGAGAAATCACCAATTAACAGCTTATAAAGAATGTCTTTAAATTCTATTAAAATAAATTACATTCATATTTAGTGAGTAATTGGCACAGTACATTTACTTTGTTAAGAAATCAAGAGAGGCAACTGACCGATGCATATCATTTCGGACATTTGAACGCATTTCCTCTGCCTCTACCTCATCTCCCCAGTTTTTTACTCTGGACACAGGTCCCTCACTCTCTGGGGTTGTGAAACTACAGAAGAAAAAAAATTGAAACTTCTCCAGTCAATTTGTCATTAGTAAACATTGTTTGTATACAGTTTTGGCAGAGTAACAATAAATTTAATTGTAATTAGTTACAGTTACTGAGAAAAAAATGTTGAAAATGTTAATGATTACAAAGCGGGTTACATCCAATTTTTTTTTTTTTTCCCCACACACACCCACATACAGATTTAATTGTCTTCTTTCATAAATTGCATTGACTGCTCTAAAATGAGACACCAATGTTTCAGGAGTTTAGGACACATATATGGGTTTCAGGAGTTTAGGACACAGGAGAATATGACACATGCTTATTTGGTAACCGTTTTATTTCCTATTTGGGTTTATACATTAATTGTTTTTTTCCAAGGCATTGCTAGATGCCAGTGTTTCCTGTCATAACTATGCCCACATTTGATTTTAAAACCAGTATCATAGCTATTAAACTATTTCTTGTTATGATTTTAAATCTGTATTTAATCTCACAATGATCTCAAAGTAATTAAGAGGTGTTAAGGCTGAATTTGGTATCTGGTATCGTGGACTTGCTCTGTTGGGTCATACAAACGCAGCTGCTGTCATTTTGTTTTGTACACAACTGAATTATAAGATAACTAACAAACTAGTACTGCAAGTATTATTTATTATTTATATAATTATTTATGTGGTGAAATGTTGTGTAATAAAAGTGGTATGACTGCACCGTATCCCTTAAATATCTGTCTAGTTTGAACTTACTGCTTACTAGCAACTGATTTCTTCATGGAAGCTTTGTGTTCAAATATTTCATCTCAGATCAGTGTTTTGTGTCTACTTATTTACTTTTGTGGCAAGCAGCTGTGTAATAAGTGGGATGATGTACATTCAGCCAGTTGTTTTCACAAAATAAAGATGTATATTATCTTTTACTTATTATAATCTTAATTCAAGTGATACAAGATTTTAAAAGTCTGACAGTAACCAGTGTTGAGTGCTACTGTATGGTTAACTCTGTCTGGTTTAAATGTTTCAAAATGATTAACAAATGAAAATATTAGAAATGTAGAAAAGCAATCAAAAAGTAATCAAATGTAATAAGTTACATTACTTTAAAGTAATTGAAAAGTTACACTACTTATTACATTTTAAATAGAGTAACTTGTAATCTGTAACCTATTACATTTTCAAAGTAACCTTCCCAACACTGTTTGTATGCCAGAATGAGATTAGGTCTCACCCTAGCATCAAAGTGATATTAATGCAATTAACAAAGGGGTTACAATTTACTTTGTTTATACTCTAGAAAAGGCCAACCACAACATTTCAAAACAATTTCATTTGAAAAGAAGTGTCTGTTATGCACACTATTTGAATCAGCTACGGAACGTAAAATTATCATCGTTACCTTTCTGGTCTGCGTGAGTGCTGTGAACATTTTCCAGGATCTTCAATCGCGTGAGATTTTCTCAGACTACCGTCTGCACCGCGTTTCCTACAATGGGACCATCTTGAAGCGCCTTTGTTCCTTCAAGACAAAAGACACGAGTACAACTCAAAAAAACAAAAAAGTAAAAAGAATTCTTACACATTATCTGAATATTATGCAACAGCATGGCACGTTCATTAGATTTTTTGTTAGTTTGATCGTTTGTTTGCTCTTGGTAAGCAAGCAATGCATGTTAAAACATATTAATGGTTTTATACACACTCGGCCACGAATCTGCTGTATTATAAATATTTCTTCTTGTTTTTTTTTTTTTTTAAACAAATGTCTACACTAAACAGCAACATATTTATCTAAATCGAGAAAGAAATTATGTTCAAAGTAAACGGTTTTCAAGGCGCCACACAATATCCCGCTGTCACAGACACAATATGGAGCTGCTCAATACAACATAAAAGTAACGACCAAATAAATTGGCAGATTTAAAGATTATATAGTAGCATTAGAAGTAATGGTAAGGTTACAATCTTAATGTTCTCATGGCGCCAACATGCTCATTCACACTCAACACAACACAGAGGACTGGCGGGAGACTTCACGTTCATTTACAACAACTGCATAAAAATGTGTTGACGCTTGAAAGAGGTAACGATATGAATAAAACTGTAAGTTAAATGGAGTGCAAAAAACGTGTTTTGATACCCAAAACAGACTACATAGTATTCTATATGTCCTAAAACAGTTACTTCCGTGTCTTGCTTTGCTAGCAAACCGCTGAGTCAAAAAGTCATAAAACAAAAACAACTACACCCAGCACTGAACATTTTTCGAATTCTTACCTGTTTTCGTCAGGTTTGTAATCGTTTTCGTATCTGTTTTTTTGATGGGCAGACATTGTTTAGAATGAAAATCAAAAAGCTCACGCACGAACTGCTGCCGGGTTTAGATTAAACCGCGCTAATGTCCCACAGTGTACGTCAACATCGAGGTCACCTGACACTGGAGGGGCGGTGTTGCAAATTGACTAGAGCACAGACCCACCCACATCCACAGATCTTCAAAACATCGGTCTGTTTCATTCCTGTCAGTCTATTTTGTGTAGATCATATCAAGTGTTTTAGCGCGTAATATCACGTAAAGTTTTTTTCTTTTCTGCATTATCCGCTATGGCGGGAATACAAACAGACAATAATAAAAAAAAAATAATAATAATAATATATATATATATATATATATATATCAAACGAGGCTTTAAGTTGTATGTGGCAGAAGCACAATAAGAAAAACACTCCTATTCGATGGTCTTAACCTTTATGGTCGTCAGTTGAATTTGGTATCATTTGTTAGATATAGATACATAGACGTTTGTTGTATATAACCTCAAAATTGCTCTTTGCCATGTCTGTAGATCAGTGGCGGCTACTGGTCTGTCAAATAGGGGAAGCTCATTTTCGGCCTACATCATAAAACTGTCTATTTATTTATTCACAAGAATGTGCCTTATTGTCATAAGTAAGTCACAATGCAAACAATCGTAAAAAAAAAAAGCTTTAGTTTTATTATGTAAAATATGATGTATTTTTTCTTTTAGTCAGATGCTACTATATAGTATAAATATTTTGCAATTTAAATAAGGTTTTTATGGAGATTTATTTATTTATTTATTTATAAAGTATTTTAATAGAAATATAAGGTTTCATTATGTTATGTTAAAATTTTTCAAGATTACTATATATATATATATATATATATATATATATTAATTTATAGTCATCCTCCATGTTAATATTTAATGTAGTAATCTATATATATATATTGATTACTACATTAAATATTAACATGAATGAATGAATGAACGATCTAAAAAAAATATTAAACTCTGTAAAAGTGAAACAAGGAATGTGGTGTATAATTGTGTGAAATGTATGATGAAATCAAGCAATTTCACCAAGCAAATATAAAGAAATAGGTTGCAGCAGTTTTTATTTCGACTGAACTTGAGAAATCCGCGATGGGACTGAGCTTCAGCGATTCCTTATAGTACAAAATCGCTGTCAGTCAAAAGGAGATGCAATCTTTCGACAGACCCTCCCATCATCACGCAGAAGCTCGGAGTCCAGGCCAGCCCACTCCTCATTTGCTCCTCATTCACCCCCAGAGACGCTGAGCGTCCGTGGGCGGGACATAATCGCAGCGTTTATCCAATGACCGTCTAGTTTCAAAGCACTAAAAAAAAAAATGTTCAAAGCAGCCGCATTGAAGTCAATGGACGCTGGGCTTCAACGGGGAAATGCACTGTGACGCTGCGGGAATGTATGAGAAGAAAATCAAGTCAGCCGACCTGCTATATCTAACTGATTCTAAACGAACTCGTCTTTGAGATGAACGTTTTCTAACGCATTTTTAGTCAATAAAATGTTAATACAATAGTACATAATTTGACCATTAATTTTGTGACATT
Organism: Labeo catla; assembly: GCA_012976165.1. Classification (NCBI taxonomy): domain Eukaryota; kingdom Metazoa; phylum Chordata; class Actinopteri; order Cypriniformes; family Cyprinidae; genus Labeo; species Labeo catla. Next base: position 43,297 of record VONZ01000371.1, on the reverse strand, counting down.
ATAGGGGAAGCTGAGCTTCCCTTGCAGTCTTAAAGAAATCGCCACTGCTGTAGATCAATACCTAAATTAAGGTGCTTGGCAGCCATTGGTTGGTATGCCAGTTCTCAGACACTGATTTATTATCAGTATTGAAAAACAGATGTGTCATTCATTCATTCATTCATTCATTCATTCATTTATTTATTTATTTATGTATGTATTTATGTATTTATTTATTTATTTATTTATGGAACGTGTGATACCTTATTTTCAGAATCCTTTGATTGAATAGAAAGTTAAAAAGAACAGCACTTATTTAAAATAGAAATCTATAGTGTTCACTGTCAGTTTTATCTATTTAACACATCCTTGCCAAATTAAAGTATTAATTTCTTTCAGAAAAGATGAATATGCTGAATTAAAAGATAAATATCTGTGATGAATAAAAAGTTAAAACAAACTGTACTGATATATATTCTATAAATATTCTTTTACCAAACATCATGTATATATTAGGATTCTTTAAATAATAAAAAGCTAAAAAGAACAGCATTTATTTAAATTAGAAATGTTTTGCAACAAGAAACGTTTTAAAAAATAGTGATTTAAAGCTGAATTTTTTATCAGCCATTACTGCAGTCTTCAGTGTCACGTGATCCTTCATGCATTCTAATATGCTGATATTAAAACTGTTGGAAACAGTTGTGCTGCTTAATTTTCTTTTTTTTTTGGAACCTGTGATGTTTTTTTTCAGGGTTCTTTGTTTAAAAACGTCAAAAAGAACAGCATCTATTCAAAATAGAAATCTTATGTAACAATATACACCACAGTTTGTGGTCAGTACATTTTTTTCTTATTTAAAGAAATTAAATCTTTTATTTAGCAAGGACACACACATACACACACGTTTGTTTTTGTGAATTGTGGGGACTTTCCATAGACTTCTATAGTTTTTATACTGACCAAATGATATTGTCTATCCCCTAACCCTAAACCTACCCCTTACAGAAAACATGTTTGCATTGTTACATTTTCAGATAGACATCATTTACTATTTTTAATATTTTTTTTACATTGTGCGGTCCCCACCATGTCAAAAATTTCAGGTTTTACTAAGAAACAAGTACACACACACACACACACACACACACACCATATTCATCACGTTATGGGGACCAAATGTCCCCACAAGGATAGTAATACCAGTAAATTTTGACCTTGTGGGGACATTTGTGAGGTCTCCTGTGAGGGCTAGGTTTAGGTGTAGGGTAGGTGTAGGTCGATAGAAAATACGGTTTGTACAGTATAAAAACCATTACGCCTATGGAATGTCCCCATAAAACATGTAAACCCAACAAGTGTGTGTGTGTGTGTGTGTGTTTGTGTACTTGTTCTTGCTACATTGTGGGGACCAAATTTATATATGAAGATAAAAATAGTGACATTTAAAATTTTCTTTGTTTGGTTTAGCCATTTGTAGGCTTAACTTACAGTTTTTCTTAATCGATTTGACACATTTCTCCAAACTCAGGTCACTGTTCTCAAAACAGTTAACACAGTGAGCTCAACACTTTGTAATAATCCTAAACAGATTTTACGTTTTCATTCATTTAATACAAATTACAAATCATGCAAATAATTTCTCAAAAACAATGTGCACAATAGTTAATGCAACCAACCAATACTTTTACATATCTGAAAAAAAGGTTTAACACAAATCACAAACATTTATGTGATATTTGTCCAAACACAACAAACTAAATTCTGTCATTTGTCATTCTATCAAATGAACATGCAAAATTTTCGACTGGCCCTAATCTGATAACTTTTCAGTTAATCAGACAGTCAACCCAGGAAATTATAAAGTGTTTTATAAAGTGTTTTACTATGTTTGCTGTTGATAGTACAGATTTTAGTCCTCCTGGGACAATTGCTGTCATTTACTGTAAATGTCCACTCCAAACATGTTTCTAAATTGAAGTTTGATATCATTCAGGTGGACAATCAAGATTATTTGGAATGGAAGAGGACATGGTGGTCCACAAAGGAAGAGGCCTGTGGAGAGAGGCTATTAGGCTATTACAGCTTTTTTCAACTGCTTACACACAAAAGTTTTACTTATCACACAATTTCTGAAACCTGACACTCAAATACCAGAACCACACAGCAAATCTGCAAAACCATACACTAATTCTCAGCCTTTGACTCAGTTTTCCATTTCATAAAATGCTTTTTGCAAAACACAACACAACACACAATTCTCTATGTAACACACAAAAATCTAACAGGAAGTATCTTGATTTCCTTTTTCAAACACAACCATTTAAAATGCCACACTAATTCACCAGTGCCTCAAATTAACTCCTCACACGTGCAAACACTCATTGCTTTACTTAACACCAACCAATCATGGCTTTAGAATAAGCCTATAAATAGGCCAAAGGTCAAGTTATACAGTTTATCTCAGTCGCTTTGGTGCATTTCTCAGATCAGAAAAGAAGTTCTCAAAACTACTATACTTGTTCAACCTCCACATCATCACTTGTGCACTTGTGCACTCATTCTTTTGAACAAGTTCATTTCTACACATTTCTGTTAGTCTTTTTTGTAAATTTGCTATGAATTGTGCAGGTTGTAATGTGTCATTTTGGTAACACTTTATTTTGATAGTCCACTTTAGACATTCTACTAACAGTAAGTAATTTTGCAACTGCATGTCAACTAGTCACTAGAGTATTAGTAGACTGTCTGCTTAATATCTTCTAACACTCTTCTAAACTTTGCAAGTATATGTCAACTTATTCTACTAACCCTAAACCTAACCTAACAGTCTGCTCTGAGAGTTAGTAGAGATGTAGTTGCAAATGAATGATAATTAGTTGACATGTAGTTGCAAAGTTATTTATAGTTAGTAGAATGTCTAAAGTGGACTATCAAAATAAAGTGTAACCATCATTTTAATTGTGTAACTGTGAATCCTATTGAGTCTCTATCAATCAATATCACAGTAATGTGTAAATCTGTACTTCTGAAATGGATATATGGCATACATAAGAAGTGCTTCATTCTGCATTTCAATACAGCAACTGTCATAAAAAAAGTTTGTTTTCAGTCTTCGTTGATGTTTACAGTGAATTTTCCAACATCTGTCAGCCAATCTGGTAGAAAGTCTGATCTGTAGTTATCAGAAAAGTTCTTGCTGCTTGTCAGGTATCATTCATGTGTGTGACACTGCTAAAGGTGGCACAACAGATTTTAAGTTCAAGTTTAAGGGGCAATTAGTTTTTCCTCATGCATAGCAGGTGTTGAATAACAATTTTTATTTCATTTAGATTTGCACTAATATATAAACAAAACTCCCTGTTGAAGAATTTCAATAAACATGTATTTTCATTAGCATATTTGTGCATCTACAGCTGAAAAGTGTTTTATAATCAATAGAGAACACACCTATAGATTTGATGTTAAAATTTACTTTTAATAAATGCATTACTAGAAAAAATATCGCAATGCTTCATTATGCAGTCAAGTTGAACCATTTGGTTAATATAATTTTTTGTTTGGATGGCTGTGCTAATTGTTTTGAGAACAATACACTGCATAGGAGAAAAGTGTCAAAAAGATTGAGGAAAAACTGTAAGTTTGTACAAATACAGTTTATTCACTTCTGGGCTGTGTTTTCCAGTATTTTTTTATTTTTATTTATTTTTTTTTTTTTCTTATGTACTTTCCAGAAATACAGGTATAACATCTATAGGTAACGTCAAGTCACCTTTATTTATATACCGCTTTTAACAATACAGAATTGTGACAAAGCGACTGTACAGTATTAAATGGGAAATAGTGCATCAGTAGTGCAAAAGGACAACAGTAAGCACTCAATTTTCAGGTAAAGGCAGTTCATCATTGGATTCAATGATGTTATCATCTAGCTCAGTTCAGTTCAAATAGTATATGATATCGTTTGAAAAATAAGTGTCCCCAACTATGCAAGCCATCACAGGTCACAGCGGCAAGGAACCAAAACTCCATCAGTGACAGAATGGAGAAAAAACCTTGGGAGAAACCAGGCTCAGTCGGGGAACAAGTTCTCCTCTGGTCAGATGCAGAGGACTCATATAGATCCCGTGGTCTTGTGCCGATGGCCGTCTAGGTGACGAGGTCGTCACTGGGGATCCATCTCTGGGGCTCATTTAGTTGATGTGGTCTCCGCTGACATTCAGGACTGTAGAGGTCGTCTCTAGGTGCCGATCCACCGTCTGGGCTGGGTACGGACTGGATCTGGTGGTTAAGGTGAACTCGGAATAAGAAAGTAACAGACTAATATTAGCGTAGATGCCATTCTTCTTACGATGTAAGTACATCGGTTGTTATGGGAAGTGTTCCCGGTTCCGGTTGACCTAATTAATGCAGCCTAACAATCCTTTAACGGATTTGAATTATAGAAATATGTTGATGTGTTTTGTGTAAAACAGATTAAAGAGATGGGTCTTTAATCTAGATTTAAACTAACAGAGTGTGTCTGCGTCCCAAACAGTGTTAGGTAGATTGTTCCCGAGTTTGGGCACTAAATAAGAAAATGCTCTGCCACCCGTGGTTGATTTTGATCTTCTAGGTATTATCAAATTGCCAAAGTTTTGAGAACGCAGCGGACGTGAGGGACTATAATGTGATAAGAGCTTGCTCAGGTACTGAGGAGCTAAACCATTTAGGGCTTTACAAGTAATTAGCAAGATTTTAAAATCTACACAATGTTTAATAGGGAGCCAGTGCAGTGTTGACAGAACCGGGCTAATATGGTCATACTTTCTGGTTCTAGAAAGAAATCTAGCTGCTGCATTTTGGACCAGCTGGATTGTGTTAATTAAGTGTGCAGACCAACCACCCAGTAAAGCATTACAATAATCTAATCTTGAGGTCATAAACACATTAATTAACATTTCAGCATTTGACATTGAGAGCATAGGTCATAATTTAGATATATTTTTGAGATGGAAAAATGCAGTTTTGCAAATGCTAGAGATGTGGTTTTCGAAGGAAAGATTGCTATCAAATATCACACCTAGGTTCTGTTGTGGAGCAAAGCTGATGAACTTTCTCAATGAAGTCAATGACGCTCGAGAAGCAGAGTTCCAGATGTCAAAATAAGACTTTATTGAACGAAGCAACAAAGCCGAGACAATGGTTACCGCATCTAGTCTCCGTCTGTCCGGGTATCCATTCTTATACCTATCCATGCTCAACAAAATTGGTAATTCTGGTTTTTTATGGGTTACGCCTGTCTGTTTTGACTAGCCCACCTGGCCCATCTTCAATGGTGGAATTTGGCTAGCTCGGCCAAAATGATCTTAACTCCTCCGTCTCCAATTAAAAATGACCCTTACTTCACCATCTCCAATTGGTTGGAGGTGGTTACATGGGACATACATCTATCATGTATTTGTCATATATTGGAAGTTACCCAAAGTTCATTAGTTCGCTTAAGTTCACTGATATGATCCAGTAGAAATCACCGGTGCTACCCAACACCATACACATAAGACTCTCAATCTGTGTTATGACATCCAGTATTGTAACAATCAGCATTTTGATCAGTCTATTGATTATTGTTATAACCATACATTATATGTTTAAGTAAAATTATATTATATTGAGTAAAATAGTATAATATATTTTGAGAATACACAATATAATTCCTCCCTCTGAGACTTTACCAAGTCTCACCATTAAGCCCTTTACCCAGAGTGCAACACTATGAGTCCACCTCTGTCGGCATTGGCCAGCATTGATCTGAGAAAAGGCACAACACAACAGAACAACAAAAGAAATACTACAATAACAACGGCTATGATGATTCCCACTTTAGTCAACCACTCTCCCCAAGCCCCGAAGAGTGAGTCAAACCCACATACCTAATAGTAGTCAGCCACTGCTTCTGATTGGTCTTCCATAGTACGAATTTGGGGAAAACTAATTGTTGCCTCTGTACAGTTGTCCTTAGTCATTATGATTGTCATGTTTGTTTTTACAGTAGCTGTAGAAAAATAAGTAAAATCGTATTGAGCATAATATATCTTGAGAATACACAATAGTTCCTAACTGATGACAAAGAATTGACAGAACAGCCATCAGGTATCAAAGAGTGTTTTAGGTAATACACGTGGAGGTTTTAGGTCCAATAGTTACACCTCTGTTTTTTCAGAATTTAGCAATAAGAAAATTACTTGTCATCCAGTTTTTTATCTCAACTACACAATCTGTTAGTTTTTCAAATTGGTATGTTTTGCCGGGCCGCAAAGAAATATAGAGCTGAGTATCATCAGCATAACAGTGAAAGCTAACACCACTGCTACCACAGCTGGTAGTACTCCTATTCAACCCCTCACATGGGAACAGGAACGGGATGCAGATCACATGCAGATATGTACATCATCAATGCCTTCACCTCTATCTTCAGTGACGCAGCAGGACCCAATGCACCCAAACCACCAGAACACTGTGTATAGCCGTGAAAGATCTACAAACTGGAATTAAAGAAAATTCCAAGATCAAGAGAGACAATTGGCTGGTTTAAAGGTGAGTGACCCATCACCACATTCCTCTACTTCTGAGTCACCTGCAATACCAGTGATTGGTCCACCGTCTCTCACTCTCATTTCCTACTTTTGGAAGGCCATCGGATGATGCTGACCCATTGCTGTATCTCACCCGATGCCAGGACTTCTTAACACTTCACCCTCTGACTGATGCTGACATTTTGGCCACTTTCCACTCAGTCCTATATGGCACATCTATAAAAACATGGGATGAGTTTGAGTCTGCTTTTCTTTCTGCTTTCCTTTCAGAGGACTATGAGGACGAACTGGCTGAAAGGGTCAGAATAAGAACACAAGGTGACCGAGAGAGCATAAGAGATTTCGCATTTACATACAGAGCACTCTGCAAGAGATGAAAGCCTTCCTTGACTGACAGTGAATTAGTTAAAATGATTTTAAAGAACATTAAGCTATACCTCACTAGCCAGCTGCGCAGTCGGGTGAACACCATTGATGAACTGGTGAAATTAGGCCAACAGCTTGAAAAAGATTACGAACAGCAACAACAATATGAAGGACGGGTGGGTTTTAAGCAACCCACATCCATGCCCTAGAGACCTGTTTCCAGTCGCCCAGCAGAAAAAAAAAAAACGCATTTAGTGCAATGTTGGCGATGTAAAGGACATCACTCACCTGGCCACTGTCCTCGCTTTGTCTCTGCTCAGTCCTTTCAACCCAGCAGTCAATTCCACCCCTCCAACAGTAAGCAAGCGACATTTCCAGTTTCTAAAACTGTTGGTCCTCCTGCCAAATCACTTTGTTTCTGCCACATTCACAAAAAAGACCTCAACAACTTGTAAGAAGACACCACCACCTGCAGATGTTCCGCAACAATTAGTTGTCCCTCTGAGTATTGGTACCTGGGAGGGGAAAGCTATTGTTGACAAGTTAAGGTGCAAGTTACACCCTTTTGCATGAGAATCTTTGCAAGGAGCTCATGTAGAAGATTTTCATTAATCTTGAATCAATATAAAACATAGAATTATGCCTATATGTAAGAGGATATTATTCTACTATTATCTGACTATGTGTGTTAACTGTGTGCAGTAACTGTGTGCTGAGGAAGCAGCAAGTAACCTATTTAAAGCTTGAAAAACACAGAGACATGGAAAGAACCTGAACAGGAGCTAGAAATACATGACAGCTATTGATCAACCTTCAGGAACTTATATATGGTAAAAAGTCTTGTACCTAAATACAGCGGTACATATATGGTATGCTTTGCACCGCTAGAGGAGTATATATACAAGTGTGAAAAACATGTTCTGGAGTTATCTTTGCAAACGTAACTCGACTTTGTTGCCTGCTCAATAAAGTCTTACTGGCTTCAAAACCTCTTCAGAGCAAGTTATTTTGAACAAGGAAATTTCTACAACATAATTGGCACCCCAGATGGGACAGAGACAGGGCAAAAGAGTGAAAAAGCTGCAATGGGCTCTCTGGACGATAACTCAAATGGCCACAATAAAAGGGTAAGCAGTTTTGCTTGTAAAGTTAGTGTGTTGTTCTCCAGAGTTGCCTGTTGTGGTAAGAAAACTCTTTAAAAGCTCTTCCAAAATTAAGAACCAAAAGGAAAAAAGAAAGTGGTTTTGAATCCGGAATAAACTAGGCTGTCATTCAATGTTGCATGCAGCGGTCTTTGTTAGATGCATTCGGGGCCTTGAAGCATAGAACGAAGTCGATATAGTTGCAGTGCAGGCGTCTGAATTATTGCGATGAAGATTTAATTACATTGCATTTGTCCTTAATTGTTGTAATACAGCGGTCTCTGTTTACTGTACCGAGGCCTTTTTAGACAGCAAGGGAGTTGATGTAGTTGTATTGCAGTTGTCTTGTAATAGTAAATGACAGCAAGGAATTAAAGCGCGCGAGAATTTATTTGTGGTACCGGATATTACAGGTGGGTAGTTTTAGTAAAAATCCTGAAATATGGTGGGTAGTTTTAGTAAAAATCCTGAAATATGGTGGGTAGTTTAGCAAAATCCTGTAATGGTTTTATAATGTGCGTTTAGAAAGAAGGTTTAGAAATTTAAAACAGAAGATTGACAGGAGTTGATAGATAACTCCAAGGAGTCGAGAAAAGAAAGATTTATGTTGTCTGTGTGTGCGCACTTGTGTACATGATCTAGTAGCCGAGGCAGCGTGAGTATATAAATAGACTTTCTGTCTGCAGAGCGGTGGTATATGACTCTTCACTGATTTACTTATGTTAAAACTAATAAGTGGATGTGAAAAATAAATAGTTAAATAAATAAATAACTAGATATATAAATAACTAGATAAATAAATATAAATAGTAATGATAAATGATACTAACTAAATTTATCTGTGATAAACAAATTAAAATAATAATGTATAACGATATATGATACATTTAATAGCATAATATATAATAAGACATATCAATGCACGTGCCTAAAATATTATATCTAATATTTGAAGATGTCCAGGAAAGTTGTATCTCATTATCCCTGAAAGACAATATGGAAAATTAATCCATTGCAGAGATTTAAAATTGTATTAACTGAAAATAACACATGCAATGTGTTGATTAAAAGCAAGATTGAGTGACCAAAATGAATAAACTTTATTCAACAGTATCTTAGTAAATAAGACTGCATGATTCAACTAGAGTAAAGGTTGGATGGGAAATTTGCATTCGCAGTTACAAGATTATTTTGAATCCTGCATCCTGAATCCTGAATATAGGAAAATATTATGATGGAAGTATGACATTATAATAGAAAGATTATAATATATAGGAAATTTTATTTGTAGTATGCTTAGATAAGCATAGGTAGTAAATTTCTCTTTTGCTGCAACGAAGAACTGCTTTACTAAAAATAGAATGGGGGAAATGCTGTTGTCAACCAGTGAGATTTTTAGCCTTAAACATGGTTTGTTGAACATAAAAAGCAGATTGTTAACATAGTTGGAATTAGAATTAATAAAAGTTCTCTTGAGTGTTTAAATTTCAGAAGATTTCTGGAACAGTGCCTCAAAGAATGGAAGCAACAAGAGAAGAAAAAGCAAAGACACAGCAGCAAGAAGAAGGAGAGAGAGTGGCTGATGGGCATTCAGCCCCCCCGACAATGAAAGTTGACACTTCTGAGGAAGCATTTTGTGAAAAAGACTGACTTAATACAGGAAAAGGTGAAACTTTCACTGGAGACTTTTCCTGAAAGCAAAGAGAGCATCAGGAGATGTAAAATTGTGGCAGGATCAATCCAAAGCCACATTGAGAAGAGGCAGAGGAACAACAAAGCCCATACTCCACTTCACATCACCTGGCCTTTGAGGGCCTTTGAGTGACATCAAGCTGATGACCCAGTGCAACAACCAAAGACTTCAACAGACTGATGATCCAACAGGAGAACTTCCATCCCTTCCTCTGAGAGCACAGGTGCGAGATCCAATGATTACTCTAGAGAACTTTCCAAATTTGTTAATTATTATATTAATTTAGTATATCTTGTGTATTCACTGGTCTTACAGCAGATCTTTGCATTCTCTGCTAAACTAACATTCTCTGTCTGCTCTTCTAGTAGGTACCTGTCCAGCCAAACGTCATTGATAGACAAAGTGGGTGCTCAACTCACAAAAATTAGTTTTAACTAAGGCAGGATTGGGTATAGTGAGGGTTACATTTAAAGCATTATTCAGAGGAAACACAACTGAATTATTCTCTGACAAAGAAGAATTAAATAAACAGACAAAGGTGATCTAAGAAAAATATAGTTATTAAACAGCACTACTGGTCACTCCATCTTGTTTGATGGTAATTTTCTAGGGTTAGGTTAAATAAAATAATGATAAGGAAAATATATTTATAAAAGACCAAAAAAATTTAATCTAACATGCTGTCATCACTGGGGTAATGAGATATAAATGTTATCAGCCATGGATCCAAGAATTATGCAGAGATCTCTTATTTACTTTAGCTCATAGGTAACAACTAAAAGAAATTAACAATATTTAAAGAACACAAAGGATAAAGGCATTTGAGAAATTACAGTTGGCTATCTCAATTCCACCATGCCTAGGCCCAATATTCTAAAACATTAAATTATTAGAGCTTGTGAAAAAAATATTTATAACACAGACACAGTGCCTGTGTTATAAAGCGGTTAACAACAAAGATGTGTGGAATTCCACTGTTAAAACTGTATGTTCCCAACAAAAAGCAGTACGCAAGAAAGTGATGGCCAGAAAAGTGTGAATGTGTGTGAATGATGGCCAGTGTGTGAATGGAGTGAAAGAGAGTGTCTGAAGAGACACTAAGGCAAATCATTTATTTGCCAAAACACCTATTTCTTAAAATTAATAATATCTGGATTTTAATATGTGGGCCCACAGGGCAGATAATGCCCAATAAAAATAACAACCATGACTGAATTTGGGTTATTGTTGTGGCAGAAAGAAAAAGTGCCACACATGCGCAGCGTAATAGCATGGGAAAGCGGATCAAACAAGCTTAATCAAACGTTCTTTTCAGCATATCAAGATGAAGCTGATGCTTGTCAAAAGTATAAAATGTTGGTTTATAACTGTTAACCTGAGCAAAAGTGGGTTGAATGCTTTCCGGATGCCATACTGATAACAAAGAAATAATGAAGTCAAATTAGCCAATTGTGAAGGATAACTTGAGAAGGAGAAAATGTAAATCATATGATATATGATAAAAAGCCAAATTGTATAAAACAAAAATGAGATGGAATTAAACACTACTGGTAATGAAGGCATGTAAACACTGAAGAAAATAAAAAAAGGCCAGGAGAGCATTGAGCCCACACACTGTACAATCTGCACAGGTGACACCGAGAAGGACAGTGAATGATGAAATTCATGTTGCCACTAACAAAATAGTTAAAGTCTCATTTACAGAGAACAGCAGCTTAATTCCATGAAGGTTGGCTCCAATGAGAACCAGTGAGGATGTGTTAAGATCTCAGAGGAGGACCGTGCATTGGTCAGCAAAATGGTTGGAGAATGACATCGGAGATCACACCTCTAGTTTTAAAATACTCCAACCAGCTATTGAATGATGACCCTACCATGCCAACAGGGAAAGACCATGGCAACCAATCACTGATGAAGATGGAATGAATGATAAACGGCTAACAGGATGACCTAACTCTTCACATGAAGGAGATGTGGGCCAATGAGTTAGGGAAAAAAATTAAAATAAAAGAAAAAGATAAAATTGAAGCAGAGAGTAAATGGACATCAAGAGACTTCAAAAAGTGATGGAGCTGAGCAAATAATTCAGTTAATCACTGCAATGATGCTACTTAAGCAAAAACAAGAATTCAGCAGACTAAGGGAAAGGTGATTAAGGTGACTAAATATATCTGAGAATGAATAATGAAGAAGAGCACATTACTAAAAACTCCTGAAAGAGATCAATAAGGAACGGTGTCAAGAGTGAAGAGACTCCCACAAGTGAGAAAAATGGACATAACAGCATGGACCAATACCATCACATGCCTAGTCCACCTAATGATACAAGTCAACGGACAACGCCTACCTGATTTTCCCTCAATTAACTTTTTAGTCTTTGAACGACACCACAAGTCAACAGAGCAAAAACTGCCAATATTGTAGAAACAGTGACTATAACATCCAAAATGATGAGGAAGTTTGTAAAGGTGATGAATTACGGGAAAAAAAAAACAAAATAATGAAGTGTACCAATGGCCAACTTTTGTTTTTTGATAAACCATACATTGAGAAACCTAATCGCTCCCCAAGAGTGACCCTTTACAATACACAAAATATCTAGGTTGAAGACATCTTATACTTTGTTTCATTTTGAATCTGTGTGATGCATTCTATATGTTGATGTTTCCAATATTTTCAAAAAGTTAAGGAATCAGAATCTTTTACTCTCTTCTGCCTCTAGTACAATGAAGAACGGTGAAGGGAGATGTTTGGTTCTGATGTCCCCTGGAGTGTGGTTCCATAATTAAGTCACTGTTAATGAATTTGTGTGACTTATTTTAGTCACAATAATATAAGAACTGAGAATCCTGGATTGTGAAACTACATTCTGGAAAAAGTCAGTAAGGTGGGACTTAAGTAAGTCCCAGAGGGGGGAGATGTAGAAGATTTTCATTAATCTTGAATCAGTATAAAACATAGAATTATGCCTATATGTAAGAGGATATTATTCTACTATTATCTGACTATGTGTATTAACTGTGTGCAGTAACTGTGTACTGAGGAAGCAGCAAGTAACCTATTTAAAGCTTGAAAAACACAGAGACATGGAAAGAACCTGAACAGGAGCTAGAAATACATGACAGCTATTGATCAACCTTCAGGAACTTATATATGGTAAAAAGTACCTAAAATACAGCGGTACATATATGGTATGCTGTGCACCGCTAGAGGAGTGTATATATACAAGTGTGAAAAACATGTTCTGGAGTTACCTTTGCAAACGTTACTCGACTTTGTTGCCTGCTCAATAAAGTCTTACTGGCTTCAAAACCTCTTCAGAGCAAGTTATTTTGAACAAGGAAATTTCTACAACACTCACTGCACCAAATCTTCTTCCATGGACTCGAGGTCCTCTCTACCTAGCCAATGGAGAAGCAGAAATTCCACTAGGATGGTTAAACACATCAATCACTCTTCATAAAGGTTTCACCATACCCGCTGTTGTTCTTCCAGCTAAGGCTTTAGCTTATGCTGTCGTACTGGGCTGTAACGGAGACTCCAGGGAAGCGTGATAGATCCAAGTGCGAGCTTTATTACACAGATCGTGGTCAAGACAGGCAGGGTCGATCTCTAAACAAACATGGAGTAAACCATGGCAAAACAATAGCGTAATCCAGAAAACAGGCAGAACGTCAAAATACCAGAGGGCAGTCAAAGTAGCAAAATAAACAAGGCAATGAAACAAGGCAAAAACTATGGCAAGGAAACAGAACAAAACAATGGCAAAAACAAGGCAAAACTATGACAAGAAACAAAACCGTGGCAAAAACAAGGCAATGAAACAAGAGAAAACGCTTAGTAGAGTCCGCACAGCAAAACAATACTTCGCAGCTTCCTATTTGAAAATGGCCTCCTTTTATGGCCACCAAACAGGAAGTAACAAACAGGACGTACAGACCTACTCAAACATCACATCTATACCACCCAGCAAGTGCCAATCAAGCAGCGACCATATCGTACTACGCCTGCCAAACAAGCTGTCATAAAGGAACAGCTGAAGGAGATGCTAGGCTCTTTTGAGATAAGCAAATTCTGCGCAGAATCGATCACCGCAAGATGCTCCCTTTCACAGTCTACGCAGATGCCAGCGACACTGGATTGGGTGCAGTGTTAACCCAGCGAAAGGACCAGGGATGTGAGCATACACCAGCAGAACCTTGAACAATGCAGAAAAATTATTTTACCACCATTACCACTCAAGTCCCTGGTGTGGCCATGTAGGCATTTATAAAACCTACAAGCGTATCCATGATGTTGCATTCTGGCCTGGAATGTGGGCAGACATCAAGCATCAAGACATTAACACGTTAAAAGCTGTGTCAAATGCCAGACGTTAAAAGAAGAGAGCCAGAAACCTGTTGGAAAACTGCAACAGACAGTCACCACCCATCCCAACGAAATGCTTGGTGTAGACATCATGGGGCCATTGCCCAGAAGCACTCAACAAAATGAATACCTCTTAGTCTTCGTAGATTACTACTCTCGCTGGGTAGAATTTTTCCCTCTCCGCGATGCCAGTGCTCAGTCTATTGCACTACTTCTCTGGAAGGAAATTCTAACCCGATGGGGGGTACCAGACTTTATTCTGTCGGACAGGGGTGCACAATTCGTTTCGTCATTGTTCCAAGAACTGTGTCAAAAGTGGAGCATCAAACCAAAATTGACAACATCCTATCATCTACAAACGAATATGACAGAAAGGGTTAACGCACACTTAAAAGCATGATTTCTGCCTATGTGTGCAACAATCACAGAAAATGGGACCAATGCTTACCTGAACTCCACTTTGCCATCAATTCAGCTGTTCAGGAAACAATTGGAATGTCTCCTGCAGAGCTTCACATGGGGAGGAAACTACAGAGCTCTATGGACAATCTGCTGTATGGAACAAATTTAACTCCAGATTGCCATCATACGAGACCGTCCGTCATCTTGCAGAGCTCCAAACCAAAGCCATGGAATGCTGCAAAAAAACACAAAAAGACAACTCAGGAATTATAATAAAAACAAAAGAGATATTACTTACCAGGAGAAAGATCGTGTGTGGATGACATTTCCCCAGTCTAGAGCTCAACACCATTTTACGGCTAAGCTGGCTAAAAAATGGAAAGGCCCTTACCGTATTTTAAAGCAGTTGGGACCACTGAACTATCGTATATCACTGGAATCAACTCGTGAAGATGTTCGCACAGTGCACGTATCCAACCTGAAGCCATGTTACCCAACTGCTGCAGAGCTGGAACAGCAAGAGAGAGGAGAAGTCCTTGAAATATTGAATGAATCCTCTGATGAAGAAGAGTTCTTCAGATTTTAGTTCAGCCTCTACAACCACAGGTTGGCTTCTCCAGGGGGGAGAGTGTGGCGATATGGATATGAAATCCATATGATACCTGAAAGCAAGTGTGGCCATGCAAGTTGGATCTCTGTTTGTGAAGACCGGGTGTGTACGCCAAAAAACTGAAATTGATTGCCGGTTGCAACGTAAATTCCAGACTGGTTTGCCTGCCACAGGTACCTCAGATTCTATTCCTTTATTAAAAGCCGCCAAAGCTCCAAAAATTCCTTGTTTTTTGTTTTTTTCTTATTGTTGAACTTCAAGACTGTTTCCACAAGATGAGTTTGAAGGGAAACTGATTTTTAATGTTGTTCTTGTTGTTGGTGTTGTTAGTTAGTTAGTTTCTGTGAAAACAAAGACTTTTTACAGTTTCATTTTTGGACTCTTGATCTTGTCAAGGTTGAATTGAGAAAGTGAAAAAAACACTTGGCAAATTATTTTGCATTGTCTGGCACCCAGACAATTTAATTAAGGACGTACCTTACGTACCTTCAAATTTAACTTTGGGGCTGCCACTGCTACAAACATTCCTTTCATGCATGATTTGCATTTGATATGCATAAAACTTTTAACACATCAAGAAGTGTCTTTCTGTATTGCAAATAACATTCCTTTCATGCATCTGAAATATTTTTAATGTGGGTCAGTTTTATTCATGAAACTGCATGTACTAACGTTCTCTGAGTGAGAAAAGACGTTTTAGAGCATTTCTGAGCAAGACTTCGTTTCATGAGACAAGATGCATAAAAACACTTTTGGCTTTCCTAGAAGGCCTTATATGAGCGTTTCATGCACTGAGGCTCTAACTAAATTTGATATTCATAAAACTTCTAACACTTCAAGAAGTGTCTTTCTGTATTGCAAATAACATTCCTTTCATGTATATGAAATATTTTTAATGTGGGTCAGCTTTATTCATGAAACTGCATATACTAACGTTTTCTGAGTGAGAAAAGACGTTTTAGAGCATTTCTGAGCAAGATTTCGTTTCATGAGGCAAGATGCATAAAAACACTTTTGGCGTTCCTAGAAGGCCTAAAAGAAGCGTTTCATGCACTGAGGCTCTAACTAAATTTGATATTCATAAAACTTCTAACACTTCAAGAAGTGTCTTTCTGTATTGCAAATAACATTCCTTTAATGCATCTGAAATATTTTTAATGTGGGTCAGCCTTATTCATGAAACTGCATATACTAACGTTTTCTGAGTCAGAAAAGACGTTTTAGAGCATTTCTGACTAAGATTTCGTTTCATGAGACAAGATGCATAAAAACACGTTTGGCGTTCCTAGAAGGCCTTATATGAGCGTTTCATGCACTGAGGCTCTAGCTAAATTTGATATTCAGAAAACTTCTAACACATGAAGAAGTGTCTTTCTGTTTTGCAAATAACATTCCTTTAATGCATCTGAAACATTTTTAATGTGGGTCAGCTTTATTAATGAAACTGCATATACTAACGTTTTCTGAGTGAGAAAAGACGTTTTAGAGCATTTCTGAGCAAGATTTCGTTGAATGAGGCAAGATGCATAAAAACACTTTTGGCGTTCATAGAAGGCCTAAACGAAGCGTTTCATGCACTGAGGCTCTAACTAAATTTGATATTCATAAAACTTCTAACACTTCAAGAAGTGTCTTTCTGTATTGCAAATGACATTCCTTTCATGTATATGAAACATTTTAATGTGGGTCAGCTTTATTCATGAAACTGCATATACTAACGTTTTCTGAGTGAGAAAAGACGTTTTAGAGCATTTCTGAGCAAGAGTTCGTTTCATGAGGCAAGATACATAAAAACACTTTTGGCGTTCCTAGAAGGCCTTATATGAGCGTTTCATGCACTGAGGCTCTAACTAAATGTGATATTCATAAATCTTCTAACACATCAAGAAGTGTCTTCCTGTATTGCAAATAACATTCCTTTAATGCATCTGAAATATTTTTAATGTGGGTCAGCCTTATTCATGAAACTGCATATACTAACGTTTTCTGAGTGAGAAAAGACGTTTTAGAGCATTTCTGAGCAAGACTTCGTTTCATGAGGCAAGATGCATAAAAACACTTTTGGCGTTCCTAGAAGGCCTTATATGAGCGTTTCATGCACTGAGGCTCTAGTTAAATTTGATATTCAGAAAACTTCTAACACACAAAGAAGTGTCTTTCTGTTTTGCAAATAACATTCCTTTCATGTATCTGAAACATTTTTAATGTGGGTCAGCTCTATTCATGAAACTGCATATACTAACGTTTTCTGAGTGAGAAAAGACGTTTTAGAGCATTTCTGAGCAAGATTTCGTTGCATGAGGCAAGATGCATAAAAACACTTTTGGCGTTCCTAGAAGGCCTTATATGAGCGTTTCATGCAGTGAGGCTCTAACTAAATGTGATATTCATATATCTTCTTACACATCAAGAAGTGTCTTTCTGTATTGCAAATAACATTCCTTTCATGTATATGAAACATTGTTAATGTGGTTCAGCCTTATTCATGAAACTGCATATACTAACTTTTTCTGAGTGAGAAAAGACGTTTTAGAGCATTTCTGAGCAAGACTTCGTTTCATGAGGCAAGATGTATAAAAACACTTTTGGCGTTCATAGAAGGCCTAAACGAAGCGTTTCATGCACTGAGGCTCTAACTAAATGTAATATTAATAAATCTTCTAACACTTCAAGAAGTGTCTTTCTGTATTGCAAATAACATTTCTTTCATGTATATGAAACATTTTTAATGTGGGTCAGCTTTATTCATGAAACTGCATATGCTAACCTTTTCTGAGTCAGAAAAGACGTTTTAGAGCATTTCTGAGCAAGAGTTCGTTTCATGAGGCAAGATGCATAAAAACACCTTTGGCGTTCCTAGAAGGCCTAAACGAAGCGTTTCATGCACTGAGGCTCTAACTAAATGTGATATTCATAAATCTTCTAACACATCAAGAAGTGTCTTCCTATATTGCAAATAATATTCCTTTAATGCATCTGAAATATTTTTAATGTGCGTCAGCCTTATTCATGAAACTGCATATACTAACGTTTTCTGAGTGAGAAAAGACGTTTTAGAGCATTTCTGAGCAATACTTCGTTTCATGAGACAAAATGCATAAAAACACTTTTGGCGTTCCTAGAAGGCCTTATATGAGCGTTTCATGCACTGAGGCTCTAGCTAAATTTGATATTCAGAAAACTTCTAACACACAAAGAAGTGTCTTTCTGTTTTGCAAATAACATTCCTTTCATGTATCTGAAACATTTTTAATGTGGGTCAGCTTTATTCATGAAACTGCATATACTAACGTTTTCTGAGTGAGAAAAGACGTTTTAGAGCATTTCTGAGCAAGATTTCTTTGCATGAGGCAAGATGCATAAAAACACTTTTGGCGATCCTAGAAGGCCTTATATGAGCGTTTCATGCACTGAGGCTCTAACTAAATTTGATATTCATAAATCTTCTAACACTTCAAGAAGTGTCTTTCTGTATTGCAAATAACATTCCTTTAATGCATCTGAAATATTTTTAATGTGGGTCAGCCTTATTCATGAAACTGCATATACTAACGTTTTCTGAGTGAGAAAAGACGTTTTAGAGCATTTCTGAGCAAGACTTCGTTTCATGAGACAAGATGCATAAAAACACTTTTGGCGTTCCTAGAAGGCCTTATATGAGCGTTTCATGCACTGAGGCTCTAGCTAAATTTGATATTCAGAAAACTTCTAACACATGAAGAAGTGTCTTTCTGTATTGCAAATGACATTCCTTTCATGTATATGAAACATTTTTAATGTGGGTCAGCTTTATTCATGAAACTGCATATACTAACGTTTTCTCAATGAGAAAAGACGTTTTAGAGCATTTCTGAGCAAAATTTCGTTGCATGAGGCAAGATGCATAATAACACTTTTGGCGTTCATAGAAGGCCTAAACGAAGCGTTTCATGCACTGAGGCTCTAACTAAATGTGATATTCATAAATCTTCTAACACTTCAAGAAGTGTCTTTCTGTATTGCAAATAACATTCCTTTCATGTATATGAAACATTGTTAATGTGGTTCAGCCTTATTCATGAAACTGCATATAATAACGTTTTCTGAGTGAGAAAAGACGTTTTAGAGCATTTCTGAGCAAGACTTCGTTTCATGAGGCAAGATGTATAAAAACACTTTTGGCGTTCCTAGAAGGCCTAAACGAAGCGTTTCATGCACTGAGGCTCTAACTAAATGTGATATTCATAAAACTTCTAACACTTCAAGAAGTGTCTTTCTGTATTGCAAATGACATTCCTTTCATGTATATGAAACATTTTAATGTGGGTCAGCTTTATTCATGAAACTGCATATACTAACGTTTTCTGAGTGAGAAAAGATGTTTTAGAGCATTTCTGAGCAAGACTTCGTTTCATGAGGCAAGATGCATAAAAACACTTTTGGCGTTCCTAGAAGGCCTTATATGAGCGTTTCATGCACTGAGGCTCTAGTTAAATTTGATATTCAGAAAACTTCTAACACACAAAGAAGTGTCTTTCTGTTTTGCAAATAACATTCCTTTCATGTATCTGAAACATTTTTAATGTGGGTCAGCTCTATTCATGAAACTGCATATACTAACGTTTTCTGAGTGAGAAAAGACGTTTTAGAGCATTTCTGAGCAAGATTTCGTTGCATGAGGCAAGATGCATAAAAACACTTTTGGCGATCCTAGAAGGCCTTATATGAGCGTTTCATGCACTGAGGCTCTAACTAAATTTGATATTCATAAAACTTCTAACACTTCAAGAAGTGTCTTTCTGTATTGCAAATAACATATTCTTAAATTTGTAATCCTTCAGTCCCCCCTTTGAGAGTTCTAATAACTCTCACATAATTTAAATATAAACCTCCATAAATCCATTCTATAGCCTATGTTTGTTAACATTAAGCTCCATCTTCCATTCATGTAACTTGAAATAGTTACAGGCACATATATCTTATTCTGTGTCTTGTCCCAGATTTAATTAGGTGTAATAGTTCTTTTCAGAACCGTAACTGTTGACACATACGACATGGATGGTAACATGTCGTACAAGCTACATGTTGACACAGAAAACCATGTAGCATAAGAGTGGAAGTCCTGACGTCCATGGAGCCTGAATAGCTGTGTAGTCTTGCTGTGTAGTTTTCTGTAGTCCATTTCACATGTAGATTCACTTAGATGACTCTTTGTCCTCATGAATCTTGTTCATGGATGTCTGAGGTGATGCTTTACTCCAGGATGCTGCTTTTGAAGACATCATGGCATGTACACATACCTGCAACACAAGAAAACAGAGAAACAGCAGACCAGCAGTATTCATGCATAGAGAATTTTAGACTTCTGTTGATCGTATAGTGGTTTTAAGTCTAGTGATCGTATAGTGGTTTTAAGTCTGGTGATCGTATAGTGTTTTGTTGACCTAGTCTTAAGTCATTTGACACCTATGGACCAGTGAGGTGGGGACAAACTGATGAGGGGAAAAACCTATGAGGAAATCTTCACCGCAGGGTTGGCCCCCGAGGCCTGTTGCACTTCGGTTCTTCCCTGGGCTCCTCACTGTCCTGTGTGTCCTAGTCTGTCCCTGTAGTTAGTGTGCGAACTTAAATGTGCAATCACTCCATCCTCTAATGAAACATCAGTCATAGCAAACATCATAACCCATAGAGGAGGGATGAGTGACTGTAGTGTGCTGTAGTATTGTTTTTGGCTGTGAGTGTACTTAACCAGAGTCCCCCAATGGAAGGAAGTCAACTTCCTTTTGTTCTATTTGCAAAGAATCTTTTCATCTTTGTTGTAGATTAATGGGGTAATTAAGAACTCACAGCCTTAACAGTTAGCACCTCAGCAAGCTGCCCCACGAGTTTGGTGTAGTGGGGAGGGTCTGCTTCAGAGTTGCAAGCAGACTGAGTAGGAGCTGATTTACACTGTTCATTTCTCTTACATACTTTTTGTTTTTTCTACACTCTTTCATCCAGTGTCCACGTTTACCACAGTAATGACAATTACCCTCCCTCTTAGGACATTTATTTTTCTGTTGGTTCTTTATGTTGACCTGAAAGGATGCTGCTGCAATCTTTACTCTTGCTTTAACATCAGAGTCTCTTTCCCAAATAGCTAACATGTCTAGGTTACTTCTGAGAGTTTTGTTAGACCAAGTTAAATCCAGGAATGTCAAGGCTTTTCTGTACTCAGCTACAAGGCCATCTGACCAGATGCGGACTAAGGGTCCCTTGTCATCTAGCACACTTTCAGGATCCTCAACTATTCCACTGTAAGTTACAGCTGTCTGGCAGAACCTTTCACTGTATTCATTCACAGTTTCTTCTTTCCTTTGCACACAGTTAGTGATTCTGGACCAGTCTATTTTGGGTCCCATGATATTCTTTAGAATTTTCAAAACACCTTCTCTCAAATCCGCTTTACTGGCATGTTGTAGTTCAGAAGTAACAGCAGACTCAAAACTGTTGAATTCAGATTCAGTTAGAATTTGTGACATCAGCTGTGTGACTTCTGCTAACGACATGTCGTAGAGACGCATTTTGCTAGTCAATGCTCTTCTAAATTCAGAAAAATTTGTGCGTGCTGAGGGTAAGCTCTGGGATAGTCTTTCTATATCTTCAGGTCCTAGCGCTGTATGGACTGCTTGTAACTGGAGTCTGGGGGTTGCCGATGGAAGTGTTTCAACACCTTCTACCCTACTCTGAGCCCTTTTTCTCGCTCCACATACTTCAACTGCATTTACATTTTTATCTCTTAATCCAGTATTGCTATTGTCCTCTAGTCTACACAAAGACTGTAAATCAGGATAGCTTTCATCTGACTGTTGGTCTTTTGAATCACTTTTGGTTGAGGCCTTGTTATGGCCCACCTTTTTAGTGAGACAGGACACTCTAGTTTGTAGTTGTTTGTTTTGTTCTTTTAACTTAGCAATACATTGAGCTTATTCTTGTGCTAAGGATAAGGTAAATTCTCTGTGGCAGCAGATAATGCCTTTAATGTTTTTCTTTCTGATACATGCCCCAAGTACCTTTTTGCATTCTTCAATTGACCATACTTTTTCTGGATCAATACTAAATTTCTTTGTCAAATCAAATCTGACTGACTCTGTCACTATTGAGTCCATGTGCTCTCCTAACAATGATTTGAACTCATTGTCTGTCCATAAAGGGGTAGCTAGTCCACCTTTCTCAGTTGTGGGAATCAACCTAGCATTCCTTCTCAACATTTTATAATGTCTTTCTGACACAACAATACACTTCTAACACCTCCCTGGCAAGCAGAGGATAAATTTGTTAACACAGAACAACTGTTGTTAACCTTCTCTGGCAAAGCAGAGGAAAACTTAGTTAATACACATCATGTATTCAAACTTCTCTGGCAAAGCAGAGGATTCCTGAACATAAACTACTAGCACTTTACGCTAATCTTCTCTGCCTAAAACAGAGGATAACAGATATTAGCACGTAATGCTAATCTTCTCTACCTGAATAGAGGAAAACTAGTCTGTTAACCAAACCCTGCAGCCGTTTGTTAACACTTCTCTGGCGGCGCAGAGGCTAACCACATGTACTGGTCTGTAGTGGTTATTTGAATAGAGTAACACTCACCAAATCGTTGTTGAGCTGAAAAAAGTTTCTGGAATTCAGTCTGGACCGAAGTCAGATCTTTGTTGAGCTTGAAGTTTCAATCTGGATTCAGGTGAGGAGCTCTATCCGGGTCACGGCACCAAAATTGTATGTGAATTTTTATCTTAGAGACCAGGAGACGTTTTTGGATATCTTGAAGCAGACGTTTCTCTTTATTCAGATACTCGCTGCTCTGCACTGCAGTCTTCAAAAAGTCGTCTTCTCAAAGCTCAGCACAGCAGAGTATATAGGTTTGAAGGGGGAGGAGTACATAGAGGTGGAATCAATCTAAACAAAGCATGCAAATGTGGTACAGGAAAACAGCTCAGTTAAAGATTTATCCCAGCCTTGATCTATTTAGCATACAAGTGTCATTCAAATGCATAGGTGCTTAAACAAAAGGCACAGTTGTACCTTGAGCTTAGAATTCACACTTAACTTGGGAAAACCTGCCAGATGCTCAGGAAGTGCATAAAGACAAAAGGTTACTGTCTCAGGGAACTGGGCTGCCTGCTCTTAGACTGTCACAATATACATAACTTTTTCAGTTCAGTTGTTATATTGGAACCTATAACAAATATGCATAAGATCAGCATATTTTAAACAGATTCTTAAATTTGTAATCCTTCACATGTATATGAAACATTTTTAATGTGGGTCAGCTTTATTCATGAAACTGCATATACTAACGTTTTCTGAGTGAGAAAAGACGTTTTAGAGCATTTGTGAGCAAGACGTCGTTTCATGAGGCAAGATGCATAAAAACACTTTTGGCGTTCCTAGAAGGCCTAAACGAAGCGTTTCATGCACTGAGGCTCTAACTAAATTTGATATTCATAAAACTTCTAACACTTCAAGAAGTGTCTTTCTGTATTGCAAATAACATTCCTTTAATGCATCTGAAATATTTTTAATGTGGGTCAGCCTTATTCATGAAACTGCATATACTAACGTTTTCTGAGTGAGAAAAGACGTTTTAGAGCATTTCTGAGCAAGATTTCGTTGCATGAGGCAAGATGCATAAAAACACTTTTGGCGTTCCTAGAAGGCCTTATATGAGCGTTTCATGCACTGAGGCTCTAACTAAATTTGATATTCATAAATCTTCTAACACATCAAGAAGTGTCTTTCTGTATTCCAAATGACATTCCTTTCATGTATATGAAACATTTTTAATGTGGGTCAGCCTTATTCATGAAACTGCATATACTAACGTTTTCTGAGTGAGAAAAGACGTTTTAGAGCATTTCTGAGCAAGACTTCGTTTCATGAGACAAGAAGCATAAAAACACTGTTGGCGAACCTAGAAGGCCTTATATGAGCGTTTCATGCACTGAGGCTCTAACTAAATGTGATATTCATAAATCTTCTAACACATCAAGAAGTGTCTTTCTGTATTGCAAATAACATTCCTTTCATGCATCTGAAATATTTTTAATGTGGGTCAGTTTTATTCATGAAACTGCATATACTAACGTTTTCTCAGTGAAAAAGATGCTTTAGAGCATTTCTGAGCAAGACTTCGTTTCATGAGGCAAGATGCATAAAAACACTTTTGGCGTTCCTAGAAGGCCTTATATGAGCGTTTCATGCACTGAGGCTCTAGCTAAATTTGATATTCAGAAAACTTCTAACACATGAAGAAGTGTCTTTCTGTATTGCAAATGACATTCCTTTCATGTATATGAAACATTTTTAATGTGGGTCAGCTTTATTTATGAAACTGCATATACTAACGTTTTCTGAGTGAGAAAAGACATTTTAGAGCACTTCTGAGCAAGACTTCATTTCATGAGGCAAGATGCATAAAAACACTTTTGGCGTTCATAGAAGGCCTAAATGAAGCGTTTCATGCACTGAGGCTCTAACTAAATTTGATATTCATAAAACTTCTAAGACTTCAAGAAGTGTCTTTCTGTATTGCAAATAACATTTCTTTCATGTATATGAAACATTTTTAACGTGGGTCAGCTTTATTCATGAAACTGCATATACTAACGTTTTCTGAGTGAGAAAAGACGTTTTAGAGCATTTCTGAGCAAGACTTCGTTTCATAAGGCAAGATGCATAAAAACACTTTTGGCGTTCCTAGAAGGCCTAAAAGAAGCGTTTCATTCCCTGAGGCTCTAACTAAATGTGATATTAATAAAACTTCTAACACATCAAGAAGTGTCTTTCTGTATTGCAAATGACATTCCTTTCATGTATATGAAACTTTTTTAATGTGGGTCAGGTTTATTCATGAACCTGCATATACTAACGTTTTCTGAGTGAGAAAAGACGTTTTAGAGCATTTCTGAGCAAGACTTCGTTTCATGAGGCAAGATGCATAAAAACACTTTTGGCGATATTAGAAGGCCTTATATGAGCGTTTCATGCACTGAGGCTCTAACTAAATGTGATATTCATAAAACTTCTAACACTTCAAGAAGTGTCTTTCTGTATTGCAAATGACATTCCTTTCATGTATATGAAACATTTTAATGTGGGTCAGCTTTATTCATGAAACTGCATATACTAACGTTTTCTGAGTGAGAAAAGACCTTTTAGAGCATTTCTGAGCAAGAGTTCGTTTCATGAGGCAAGATACATAAAAAGAAACACTTTTTAAGCGCATTTGGCCTTTATTAGGGGTTATATGAGCGTTTCATGCTCTGAGGCTCTAACTAAATGTGATAATAAAACTTCTAAAACTTCAAGAAGTGTCTTTCTGTATTGCAAATGACATTCCTTTCATGTATATGAAACATTTTTAATGTGGGTCAGCGTTATTCATGAAACTACATATACTAACGTTTTCTGAGTGAGAAAAGACGTTTTAGAGCATTTCTGAGTAAGACTTCGTTTCATGAGACAAGATGCATAAAAACACTTTTGGCGTTCATAGAAGGCCTAAACGAAGCGTTTCATGCACTGAGGCTCTAACTAAATGTGATATTCATATATCTTCTTACACATCAAGAAGTGTCTTTCTGTATTGCAAATAACATTCCTTTCATGTATATGAAACTTTTTTAATGTGGGTCAGCATTATTCATGAAACTGCATATGCTAACATTTTCTGAGTGAGAAAAGACGTTTTAGAGCATTTCTGAGCAAGATTTCGTTGCATGAGGCAAGATGCATAAAAACACGTTTGGCGTTCCTAGAAGGCCTTATATGAGCGTTTCATGCACTGAGGCTCTAACTAAATTTGATATTCATAAAACTTCTAAGACTTCAAGAAGTGTCTTTCTGTATTGCAAATAACATTTCTTTCATGTATATGAAACATTTTTAATGTGGGTCAGCTTTATTCATGAAACTGCATATACTAACGTTTTCTGAGTGAGAAAAGACATTTTAGAGCATTTCTGAGCAAGAGTTCGTTTCATGAGGCAAGATACATAAAAACACTTTTGGCGTTCCTAGAAGGCCTAAACGAAGCGTTTCATGCACTGAGGCTCTAACTAAATGTGATATTAATAAAACTTCTAACACATCAAGAAGTGTCTTTCTGTATTGCAAATGACATTCCTTTCATGTATATGAAACTTTTTTAATGTGGGTCAGCTTTATTCATGAAACTGCATATACTAACGTTTTCTGAGTGAGAAAAGACGTTTTAGAGCATTTCTGAGCAAGACTTCGTTTCATGAGACAAGATGCATAAAAACACTTTTGGCATTCCTAGAAGGCCTTATATGAGCGTTTCATGCACTAAGGCTCTAACTAAATGTGATATTCATAAATCTTCTAACACATCAAGAAGTGTCTTCCTGTATTGCAATAACATTCCTTTAATGCATCTGATATATTTTTAATGTGGGTCAGCCTTATTCATGAAACTGCATATACTAACGTTTTCTGAGTGAGAAAAGACGTTTTAGAGCATTTCTGAGTAAGACTTCGTTTCATGGACAGATGCATAAAAACACTTTGGCGTTCCTAGAAGGCCTTATATGAGCGTTCATGCACTGAGGCTCTAACTAAATGTGATATTCATAAATCTTCTAACACATCAAGAAGTGTCTTCCTGTATTGCAAATAAAATTCCTTTAATGCATCTGAAATATTTTTAATATGGGTCAGACTTATTCATGAAACTGCATATACTAACGTTTTCTGAGTGAGAAGAGATGTTTTAGAGCATTTCTGAGCAAGACTTCGTTTTATGAGGCAAGATGCATAAAAACACTTTTGGCATTCATAGAAGGCCTAAACGAAGCGTTTCATGCACTGAGGCTCTAACTAAATGTGATATTCATAAAACTTCTAACACTTCAAGAAGTGTCTTTCTGTATTGCAAATGACATTTCTTTCATGTATATGAAACATTTTTAACGTGGGTCAGCTTTATTCATGAAACTGCATATACTAACGTTTTCTGAGTGAGAAAAGACGTTTTAGAGCATTTCTGAGCAAGACTTCGTTTCATGAGCAAGATGCATAAAAACACTTTTGGCGTTCCTAGAAGGCCTAAAAGAAGCGTTTCATTCCCTGAGGCTCTAACTAAATTTGATATTCATAAAACTTCTAACCATGAAGAAGTGTCTTTCTGTTTTGCAAATAACATTCCTTTCATGCATCTGAAACATTTTTAATGTGGGTCAGCTTTATTCATGAAACTGCATATACTAACGTTTTCTGAGTGAGAAAAGACGTTTTAGAGCATTTCTGAGCAAGACTTCGTTTCATAAGGCAAGATGCATAAAAACACTTTTGGCGTTCCAAGAAGGCCTAAAAGAAGCGTTTCATTCCCTGAGGCTCTAACTAAATTTGATATTCATAAAACTTCTAACCATGAAGAAGTGTCTTTCTGTTTTGCAAATAACATTCCTTTCATGCATCTGAAACATTTTTAATGTGGGTCAGCTTTATTCATGAAACTGCATATACTAACGTTTTCTGAGTAGAAAAGGCGTTTTAGAGCATTTCTGAGCAAGACTTCGTTTCATGAGGCAAGATGCATAAAAACACTTTTGGCGTTCATAGAAGGCCTAAACGAAGCGTTTCATGCACTGAGGCTCTAACTAAATGTGATATTCATAAAACGTCTAACACTTCAAGAAGTGTCTTTCTGTATTGCAAATAACGTCTCGGGTTACGTATGTAACCCTGGTTCCCCGAGGGAACGAGACGCCGCGTCGAAACGCTTTGGGAACGTCTTTAGCGTGACCGTGCTCTGAATCACATGTGTAATCAGTCCAATGGAAGAGCGAGACGTCAACGGCGGGTGACGTCACCAACCAGGAAGCTATAAATACACGTGCGTTGGAAACCGGCGTCAGCTTCAGGAGAGAAGCAGCGCTCGCAGGGATGCAGGATGAGGGCCTCGAGACGCGGCGTCTCGTTCCCTCGGGGAACCAGGGTTACATACGTAACCCGAGACGTTCCCCTTCAGGAACTCGAGCCGCGTCGAAACGCTTTGGGAACGAGATGCCCACGCCGCCAGAAGCCGAGTCCCTGCCTAGGAAGAGCTAGGACGAAGGACAGAAGAGCCAGGAGCGACTCGCAAGTCCAGGTCATAAAACCTGACAAAAGTAAGGGGCGTGGACCATCCCGCAGCATTACAGATGTCCTGCATAGAGACACCTTCAAGAAAGGCTTTGGAGGCCGAAACACTCCGGGTTGAGTGAGCCTTGACCCCTAAAGGAGGAGGGAGACCAGAGGACTCATACGCAGTAGAGATAGCATCCACTATCCAACGACTTAAGGTTTGTTTGGTGGCCGGAAAGCCACGCTTAGCCGGACCATAGCAAACAAAAAGCTGATCAGACTTTCTCCACCTGGCTGCTCTGTGGACGTACGTGTCCAGCGCTCGAACTGGACACATACAGTTTAGCTTCTGCTGGTCGGGCTCCCGAAAGGGAGGAGGACAAAAGGCCTGAAGTACCACTGGCCGTGGTGCTGAGGAGGGGACCTTAGGGATATAACCCGAACGAGGGTGCAAAAAGGCTTTTGCCAAACCTGGCGCAAAGTCCAGAAAAGAAGGGGCCACAGAAAGGGCCTGAAGATCCCCAACTCTCTTTAGAGAAGTGATAGCAATAAGCAAAACTGTCTTAATCGTCAGATGACGATCGGAAATCTCTTCTATAGGCTCGAAAGGAGGCCCACAGAGAGCCTCTAGCACCAACGACAAGTCCCAAGAGGGAACACGAGAACGTACAGGAGGCCTCAGCCTCAGTGCACCGCGGAGGAAACGAGAAACAAGGGGGTCTTTACCCACCGAGAGACCACCGAGAGGGGCGTGGTAGGCCGCAATGGCCGCCACACGTAAACCTTCAGGGTGGAGTGGGATAACCCTGTGGAAAGCCTATCCTGCAGGAACTCCAGCACTGAACCAACTGGGCAGTTAACTGGGTCCTGCTGGTGGCGTCCACACCAAGAAGTGAAAAGCTTCCACTTCAAGGCATAAAGTTTCCTCGTAGAGGGAGCTCTAGATTGGAGAATGGTCTCAACAACCTCGGTTGAGAGACCGGAAGCTAAGAGGTGTGCCCCCTCAGGGGCCACACCCAAAGTTTCCACAGCTCCGGGCGAGGGTGGAACACAGTGCCCCCCGCCTGTGAGAGGAGATCCCTCCTGACGGGAATCTCCCACGGAGAGCCGTCGAGGAGAGAAATCAGGTCCGAGAACCAAACTCGGCCCGGCCAGTACGGGGCAACTAGAAGAAGGGAAACCCCGTCCCGGCGCACTCTCTCTAGAACTCCCGGCAGCAGAGCGATCGGGGGAAAGGCGTACAGGCGAAGCCTCGGCCACGTCTGTACCATGGCATCCAGTCCCAGGGGAGCTGGATGAACTAGAGAGTACCAGAGGGGACATTGCGTGTTCTCCCTCGTGGCAAAAAGGTCCACTTGGGCTGGACCGAGACTCTCCAGATCTGCTTCACCACCTCGGGGTGAAGCATCCATTCCCCGGGCCTCGGCCCCTGTCTCGACAGGATGTCTGCTACCACATTTAAGTACCCCGGTAAGTAAACCGCTTTCAGCGAAAGGAGTTTGCCCCGGGACCACACAAGGATCTGGTGCGCCAGCTTGTACAAGGGGCGCGAACGCAGACCTCCCTGGTGGTTGATGTAAGAGACCACCGATGTGCTGTCGGTGCGGACCAACACATGACGGTCTCTCAGGTCCGGGAGAAAGTGCTTCAGCGCTTGAAACACGGCCAGCATCTCCAGGCAATTTATGTGCCAAGTGAGTTGGTGACCTCTCCACAGACCGCGGGCGGTGTGGCCACTCATGACCGCACCCCAACCGGTGAGGGAAGCATCTGTTGCTAGCGTTACGCGGCGACAAGGAGCTCCCAGCACCGGCCCCTGAGACAGGAACCAGGGATTCCTCCACATGTCCAAGGCACGTAGGCATCGCCGCGTGACCTTGATCATGCGAAGCGGGTTTCCCCTCGGGGAAAAGCCCCTGGTTTTGAGCCACCACTGTAGGGGTCTCATGTACAGCAGGCCAAAAGGTATCACGTTGGACGCAGCCGCCATCAGACCCAGCAGTTGTTGAAACTGCATGACAGTGAGTGACCGGCCTATTCTGACTCTCCTGACTGCGGCAAGGATCGACTCTATCCGAGCAGGAGACAACCGTGCCTGCATCGTGGTCGAGTCCCATACCACACCTAGATAAGTGGTCCTCTGTAATGGAGATAAAACACTTTTCTTGGCGTTCAGTCTCAACCCCAACTCTTTCATATGAGCGAGCACAGCATCTCGATGCTGAGCCGCTACCTGTTCCGACTGTGCTAGGATTAACCAGTCGTCGATATAATTTAGTATGCGGATGCCCTGGAGTCGCAACGGAGCCAGGGCTGCATCCACACACTTGGTAAAAGTGCGGGGGGAGAGTGCTAGGCCGAACGGAAGAACCCGATATTGGTATGCTTCGCCCCTGAAAGCAAACCTCAGGAACTTCCTGTGTTGAGGAAGGATGGAGACATGGAAGTACGCGTCTTTCAGATCTATCGTCACAAACCAGTCCTCGGACCTGATTTGTGACACTACTTGCTTGAGAGTAAGCATCCTGAACTTCAGCTTCATGACTGAGCGGTTCAGAACACGAAGATCTAAAATGGGACGCAGGCCCCCGTCCTTCTTCGGAACGATGAAGTACCGGCTGTAGAACCCGGACTCCCTGTCGTGAGGAGGGACCACCTCGATGGCCTCCTTCCTCAGAAGAGACACTACTTCTTGTTCCATTACCAGACCCTGCTCGGGGCCCACCAAGGTGGGGGAGACCCCGATAAAAGGCGGCGGAGGAGCGCCGAACTGTATTCGATACCCTCTTTCTACAGTACGCAGGACCCAAGCAGACACATTGGGCAGTAGTTTCCACGCTGCCAAATGATCTACTAAGGGAACCAGTCTCTCGAGACTGGCCTCTGGTGTTTGTTGAGCCACTAGAACGGTGTCCTGTAACGGTTGCCCGGCAGGAAGCACCTGAACTAGCGGCCCCTAAGACCCCCTCGGGGGTGGCGAGCTCCCCGGCCCCGCTACGTTGCCGTGCGGGAGAAACCGAGGTATATGCTCGCTGGAGGCCGCTGCGCCCTGAAGCACCGGCAGGGTTAGCGAAACGGTCTCCTGAGGGCACAGGGGGGAGGCGGACACCGAGGAATGCGGTGCACCCCGCCTTACCCCCCTTGGGGCTGCCCTCAGCGGTCCTGAATTGTCAGGACCGCTTAGTCGAGGACTTCTTAGACTGCAGCACGACCCTCAGGTCGGGCCTCGCCTTAGAAGTCCCCGACTTAGAGCGTACGACCACTCGCTCTCGATGGGGCGGAGTGCGAGTGGCCACGCTCTGTTTCTGTGCCTCTCTATATGAGGAGCTGGTAGACGGCCGAGGCTGCTCCCGCCCAGCAGCCTCGCGAGCTGGATGGCGGAGGGGGAGGAACCGCTGGAACGCCGCCGCTTGTTTACGAGCCTCCTGGTACCTGTCGACGACCGAGTTAATGGAGTCGCCGAACAGGCCAGAAGGCGAAAGCGGGGCGTCCAGAAGGAAGACCCTGTCCTTTTCTTTCATATCGGACAGGGCCAACCAAAGATGCCTCTCCGCGGCCACTAGGGCAGCCATAGACCGCCCGATAGCGCGAGCGGTCTCCTTAGTGGCGCGGAGAGCAAGATCAGCGGTCCTCCTAACCTCCGCGATATCTGCATCTTTGATCTCTTCTCCCTCATCGAGCTCTTTTAGCAGGTCGGCCTGGTATGCCTGCAACACGGACATCGTGTGCAGACACGCACCAGCCTGACCTGCCGCCGTGTACCCCTTGCCGACCAACGCTGAGGTGACTCGCAGCGGTTTGGTCGGCAATACCGGAGCCTTGAGAGACGATGCCGAACCGGGGGACAGATAGATGGCAAGAGTCTGTTCCACCCGTGGCATCGCTCTATAGCCGCGCTCATCCAGCCCCGCAACGCTGCCATAATTATAGGAAGCGGGGATGAACAAGCGGGCTGAGAAGGGGGAATTCCACGATCTCGACACCTCGGTGGGGAGATCGGGAAAAAAGGGAAGGCTCCGGCGGGCTGAAGGTGGCCGAGACTGCAGAAATCTCTCATCCAGTCTACTTCTCTGAGGCTCGGCCTGTGACTCGGCGGGCCAATCTATTTTAAGCTTCTCAACCGCACGAGTCACAACCTCCAGCAGCTCCTCATATTGCACAGACTGTGGTGTATCGACGATCTCGACCTCACCCCCCTCAGAGGATGAGAGACGGACCGTCGAGCCCGATCCGCGGGGGGAAGAAACCGCAGTGCGGGCTTCCGATCCCGCGGACCGGGCTGCGGATCTGCCGGGTGAGGCAGAAGATAGGGGGACACCCGTCTCCATACCCTCCAGCAGATCCAACTGCGAACCCCACGAGTGCAGTGCCCGCTCCGCCTCGGCGGAAGCGGGACCAGACCCGCGGGGAGCGCTGGTGAAGGCTCCCTCCTCGAAGAGAGCCTTCCGGGAGCGGAGCGTGCGCATCGGAAGGAGATCGCAATGCGGGCAATCGGCCCTCTCAAGGGTGCCGCATGCCCCGCTCCCAGACAAACCACGCATAGAG
Organism: Labeo catla; assembly: GCA_012976165.1. NCBI lineage: Eukaryota > Metazoa > Chordata > Actinopteri > Cypriniformes > Cyprinidae > Labeo > Labeo catla. Next base: position 10,510 of record VONZ01000371.1, on the reverse strand, counting down.
CGTGTGTATCCCCACCCGTGATGTAGCGAGGGCAGGGAGGAACACACGCTCTAAAACATGGCTTGTCTACGTTCTTAGTTTTGTCACTCTTCTTAGACATTGTGCTCAAATAAAAGTGGTGCAAACTAGCAACCGAAAACGAGCACAAAACACACATACACAGAGCGCTGCTGAAAGACAGAAGCTGACGCCGGTTTCCAACGCACGTGTATTTATAGCTTCCTGGTTGGTGACGTCACCCGCCGTTGACGTCTCGCTCTTCCATTGGACTGATTACACATGTGATTCAGAGCACGGTCACGCTGAAGACGTTCCCAAAGCGTTTCGAAGCGGCTCGAGTTCCTGAAGGGGAACATTCCTTTAATGCATCTAAAATATTTTTAATATGGGTCAGCCTTATTCATGAAACTGCATATACTAACGTTTTCTGAGTGAGAAAAGACGTTTTAGAGCATTTCTGAGCAAGATTTCGTTGCATGAGGCAAGATGCATAAAAACACTTTTGGCGTTCATAGAAGGCCTAAATGAGCGTTTCATGCACTGAGGCTCTAACTAAATGTGATATTCATAAACTTCTAACACTTCAAGAAGTGTCTTTCTGTATTGCAAATAACATTCCTTTCATGTATATGAAATATTTTTAATGTGGGTCAGCCTTATTCATGAAACTGCATATACTAACGTTTTCTGAGTGAGAAAAGACGTTTTAGAGCATTTCTGAGCAAGATTTCGTTGCATGAGGCAAGATGCATAAAAACACTTTTGGCGTTCATAGAAGGCCTAAACGAAGCGTTTCATGCACTGAGGCTCTAACTAAATGTGATATTCATAAAACTTCTAACACTTCAAGAAGTGTCTTTCTGTATTGCAAATGACATTCCTTTCATGTATATGAAACATTTTAAACGTGGGTCAGCTTTATTCATGAAACTGCATATACTAACGTTTTCTGAGTGAGAAAAGACGTTTTAGAGCATTTCTGAGCAAGATTTCGTTGCATGAGGCAAGATGCATAAAAACACTTTTGGCGTTCCTAGAAGGCCTAAACGAAGCGTTTCATGCACTGAGGCTCTAACTAAATTTGATTTTCATAAAACTTCTAACCATGAAGAAGTGTCTTTCTGTTTTGCAAATAACATTCCTTTCATGCATCTGAAACATTTTTACTGTGGGTCAGCTTGATTCATGAAACTGCATATACTAACGTTTTCTGAGTGAGAAAAGACGTTTTAGAGCATTTCTGAGCAAGACTTCGTTTCATGAGGCAAGATGCATAAAAACACTTTTTGCATTCATAGAAGGCCTAAACGAAGCGTTTCATGCACTGAGGCTCTAACTAAATATGATATTAATAAAACTTCTAACACATCAAGAAGTGTCTTTCTGTATTGCAAATGACATTCCTTTCATGTATATGAAACTTTTTTAATGTGGGTCAGCTTTATTCATGAAACTGCATATACTAACGTTTTCTGAGTGAGAAAAGACGTTTTAGAGCATTTCTGAGCAAGATTTCGTTGCATGAGGCAAGATGCATAAAAACACTTTTGGCGATCCTAGAAGGCCTTATATGAGCGTTTCATGCACTGAGGCTCTAACTAAATGTGATATTCATAAATCTTCTAAAACATCAAGAAGTGTCTTTCTGTATTACAAATAACATTCCTTTCATGTATATGAAACATTTTTAATGTGGGTCAGCTTTATTCATGAAACTGCATATACTAACGTTTTCTGAGTGAGAAAAGACGTTTTAGAGCATTTCTGAGTAAGACTTCGTTTCATGAGACAAGATGCATAAAAACACGTTTGGCGTTCCTAGAAGGCCTTATATGACGTTTCATGCACTGAGGCTCTAACTAAATTTGATATTCATAAAACTTCTAACACTTCAAGAAGTGTCTTTCTGTATTGCAAATAACATTCCTTTCATGTATATGAAACATTTTTAATGTGGGTCAGCCTTATTCATGAAACTGCATATACTAACGTTTTCTGAGTGAGAAAAGACGTTTTAGAGCATTTCTGAGCAAGAGTTCGTTTCATGAGCAAGATGCATAAAAACACTTTTGGCGATCCTAGAAGGCCTTATATGAGCGTTTCATGCACTGAGGCTCTAACTAAATGTGATATTAATAAAACTTCTAACACATCAAGAAGTGTCTTTCTGTATTGCAAATGACATTCCTTTCATGTATATGAAACTTTTTTAATGTGGGTCAGCTTTATTCATGAAACTGCATATACTAACGTTTTCTGAGTGAGAAAAGACGTTTTAGAGCATTTCTGAGCAAGACTTCGTTTCATGAGACAAGATGCATAAAAACACTTTTGGCGTTCCTAGAAGGCCTTATATAAGCGTTTCATGCACTGAGGCTCTAACTAAATGTGATATTCATAAATCTTCTAACACATCAAGAAGTGTCTTCCTGTATTGCAAATAACATTCCTTTAATGCATCTGATATATTTTTAATGTGGGTCAGCTTTATTCATGAAACTGCATATACTATGGTTTTCTGAGTGAGAAAAGACGTTTTAGAGCATTTCTGAGCAAGACTTCGTTTCATGAGCAAGATGCATAAAAACACTTTTGGCGTTCCTAGAAGGCCTAAAAGAAGCGTTTCATTCCCTGAGGCTCTAACTAAATTTGATATTCATAAAACTTCTAACCATGAAGAAGTGTCTTTCTGTTTTGCAAATAACATTCCTTTCATGCATCTGAAACATTTTTACTGTGGGTCAGCTTGATTCATGAAACTGCATATACTAACGTTTTCTGAGTGAGAAAAGACGTTTTAGAGCATTTCTGAGCAAGACTTCGTTTCATGAGGCAAGATGCATAAAAACACTTTTGGCGTTCATAGAAGGCCTAAACGAAGCGTTTCATGCACTGAGGCTCTAACTAAATTTGATATTCATAAAACTTCTAACACTTCAAGAAGTGTCTTTCTGTATTTCAAATAACATTTCTTTCATGTATATGAAACATTTTTAATGTGGGTCAGCTTTATTCATGAAACTGCATATACTAACGTTTTCTGAGTGAGAAAAGACGTTTTAGAGCATTTCTGAGTAAGATTTCGTTGCATGAGGCAAGATGCATAAAAACACGTTTGGCGTTCATAGAAGGCCTTATATGATCGTTTCATGCACTGAGGCTCTAACTAAATTTGATATTCATAAAACTTCTAAGACTTCAAGATGTGTCTTTCTGTATTGCAAATAACATTCCTTTAATGCATCTGAAACATTTTTAATGTGGGTCAGCTTTATTCATGAAACTGCATATACTAACGTTTTCTGAGTAGAAAAGACGTTTTAGAGAATTTCTGAGCAAGACTTCGTTTCATGAGGCAAGATGCATAAAAACACTTTTGGCGTTCCTAGAAGGCCTAAAAGAAGCGTTTCATTCCCTGAGGCTCTAACTAAATTTGATATTCATAAAACTTCTAACACTTCAAGAAGTGTCTTTCTGTATTTCAAATAACATTTCTTTCATGTATATGAAACATTTTTAATGTGGGTCAGCTTTATTCATGAAACTGCATATACTAACGTTTTCTGAGTGAGAAAAGACGTTTTAGAGCATTTCTGAGCAAGATTTCGTTGCATGAGGCAAGATGCATAAAAACACGCTTGGCATTCCTAGAAGGCCTTATATGAGCGTTTCATGCACTGAGGCTCTAACTAAATGTGATATTCATAAATCTTCTAACACATCAAGAAGTGTCTTCCTGTATTGCAAATAACATTCCTTTAATGCATCTGAAATATTTTTAATGTGGGTCAGCCTTATTCATGAAACTGCATATACTAACGTTTTCTGAGTGAGAAAAGACGTTTTAGAGCATTTCTGAGCAAGACTTCGTTTCATGAGTCAAGATGCATAAAAACACTTTTGGCATTCATAGAAGGCCTAAACGAAGCGTTTCATGCACTGAGGCTCTAACTAAATGTGATATTCATAAAACTTCTAACACTTCAAGAAGTGTCTTTCTGTATTGCAAATGACATTCGTTTCATGTATATGAAACATTTTAATGTGGGTCAGCTTTATTCATGAAACTGCATATACTAACGTTTTCTGAGTGAGAAAAGACGTTTTAGAGCATTTCTGAGTAAGATTTCGTTGCATGAGGCAAGATACATAAAAACACTTTTGGTGCTCCTAGAAGGCCTTATATGAACGTTTCATGCACTGAGGCTCTAACTAAATTTGATATTCATAAAACTTCTAAGACTTCAAGATGTGTCTTTCTGTATTGCAAATAACATTTCTTTCATGTATATGAAACATTTTTAATGTGGGTCAGCTTTATTCATGAAACTGCATATGCTAACCTTTTCTGAGTCAGAAAAGACGTTTTAGAGCATTTCTGAGCAAGAGTTCGTTTCATGAGGCAAGATGCATAAAAACACTTTTGGCGCTCCTAGAAGGCCTAAACGAAGCATTTCATGCACTGAGGCTCTAACTAAATGTGATATTAATAAAACTTCTAACACATCAAGAAGCGTCTTTCTGTATTGCAAATGACATTCCTTTCATGTATATGAAACTTTTTTAATGTGGGTCAGCTTTATTCATGAAACTGCATGTACTAACGTTTTCTGAGTGAGAAAAGACGTTTTAGAGCATTTCTGAGCAAGACTTCGTTTCATGAGACAAGATGCATAAAAACACTTTTGGCGTTCCTAGAAGGCCTTATATGAGCATTTCATGCACTGAGGCTCTAACTAAATGTGATATTCATAAATCTTCTAACACATCAAGAAGTGTCTTCCTGCATTGCAATAACATTCCTTTAATGCATCTGATATATTTTTAATGTGGGTCAGCTTTATTCATGAAACTGCATATACTATGGTTTTCTGAGTGAGAAAAGACGTTTTAGAGCATTTCTGAGCAAGACTTCGTTTCATGAGGCAAGATGCATAAAAACACTTTTGGCGTTCCTAGAAGGCCTTATATGAGCGTTTCATGCACTGAGGCTCTAACTAAATGTGATATTCATAAATCTTCTTACACTTCAAGAAGTCTCTTTCTGTATTGCAAATAACATTCCTTTAATGCATCTGAAATATTTTTAATATGGGTCAGCCTTATTCATGAAACTGCATATTCTAACCTTTTCTGAGTGAGAAAAGACGTTTTAGAGCATTTCTGAGCAAGATTTCGTTTCATGAGGCAAGATGCATAAAAACACTTTTGGCGTTCCTAGAAGGCCTAAACGAAGCGTTTCATGCACTGAGGCTCTAACTAAATTTGATATTCATAAAACTTCTAACACTTCAAGAAGTGTCTTTCTGTATTGCAAATAACATTTCTTTCATGTATATGAAACATTTGTAATGTGGGTCAGCTTTATTCATGAAACTGCATATACTAACGTTTTCTGAGTGAGAAAAGACGTTTTAGAGCATTTCTGAGCAAGACTTCGTTTCATGAGACAAGATGCATAAAAACACTTTTGGCGTTCCTAGAAGGCCTTATATGAGCGTTTCATGCACTGAGGCTCTAACTAAATGTGATATTCATAAATCTTCTAACACATCAAAAAGTGTCTTCCTGCACTGCAAATAACATTCCTTTAATGCATCTGATATATTTTTAATGTGGGTCAGCTTTATTCATGAAACTGCATATACTAACGTTTTCTGAGTAGAAAAGACGTTTTAAAGCATTTCTGAGCAAGACTTCGTTTCATGAGGCAAGATGCACAAAAACACTTTTGGCGTTCATAGAAGGCCTAAACGACGCGTTTCATGCACTGAGGCTCTAACTAAATGTGATATTCATAAAACTTCTAACACTTCAAGAAGTGTCTTTCTGTATTGCAAATAACATTCCTTTAATGCATCTAAAATATTTTTAATATGGGTCAGCCTTATTCATGAAACTGCATATACTAACGTTTTCTGAGTGAGAAAAGACGTTTTAGAACATTTCTGAGCAAGATTTCGTTGCATGAGGCAAGATGCATAAAAACACTTTTGGCGATCATAGAAGGCCTAAACGAAGCGTTTCATGCACTGAGGCTCTAACTAAATGTGATATTCATAAAACTTCTAACACTTCAAGAAGTCTCTTTCTGTATTGCAAATAACATTCCTTTAATGCATCTGAAATATTTTTAATATGGGTCAGCTTTATTCATGAAACTGCATATACTAACGTTTTCTGAGTGAGAAAAGACGTTTTAGAGCATTTCTGACTAAGATTTCGTTTCATGAGACAAGATGCATAAAAACATGTTTGGCGTTCCTAGAAGGCCTTATATGAGTGTTTCATGCACTGAGGCTCTAACTAAATTTCATATTCATAAAACTTCTAACACTTCAAGAAGTGTCTTTCTGTATTGCAAATAACATTTCTTTCATGTATATGAAACATTTTTAATGTGGGTCAGCTTTATTCATGAAACTGCATATACTAACATTTTCTGAGTGAGAAAAGACGTTTTAGAGCATTTCTGAGCAAGAGTTCGTTTCATGAGGCAAGATTCATAAAAACACTTTTGGCGTTCCTAGAAGGCCTAAACGAAGCGTTTCATGCACTGAGGCTCTAACTAAATGTGATATTAATAAATCTTCTAACACTTCAAGAAGTGTCTTTCTGTATTGCAAATAACATTCCTTTCATGTATATGAAACTTTTTTAATGTGGGTCAGCTTTATTCATGAAACTGCATATACTAACGTTTTCTGAGTGAGAAAAAACGTTTTAGAGCATTTCTGAGCAAGACTTCGTTTCATGAGACAAGATGCATAAAAACACTTTTGGCGCTCCTAGAAGGCCTTATATGAGCGTTTCATGCACTGAGGCTCTAACTAAATGTGATATTCATAAATCTTCTAACACTTCAAGAAGTGTCTTTCTGTATTGCAAATAACATTCCTTTAATGCATCTGAAATATTTTTAATGTGGGTCAGCCTTATTCATGAAACTGCATATACTAACGTTTTCTGAGTGAGAAAAGACGTTTTAGAGCATTTCTGAGCAAGACTTCGTTTCATGAGACAAGATGCATAAAAACACTTTTGGCGTTCCTAGAAGGCCTTATATGAGCATTTCATGCACTGAGGCTCTAACTAAATGTGATATTCATATATCTTCTAACACTTCAAGAAGTGTCTTTCTGTATTGCAAATAACATTCCTTTCATGTATATGAAACATTTTTAATGTGGGTCAGCCTTATTCATGAAACTGCATATACTAACGTTTTCTGAGTGAGCAAAGACGTTTTAGAGCATTTCTGAGCAAGACTTCGTTTCATGAGGCAAGATGTATAAAAACACTTTTGGCGTTCATAGAAGGCCTAAACGAAGCGTTTCATGCACTGAGGCTCTAACCAAATGTGATATTCATAAAACTTCTAACACTTCAAGAAGTGTCTTTCTGTATTGCAAATGACATTCCTTTCATGTATATGAAACATTTTTAACGTGGGTCAGCTTTATTCATGAACCTGCATATACTAACGTTTTCTGAGTGAGAAAAGACGTTTTAGAGCATTTCTGAGCAAGACTTCGTTTCATTAGGCAAGATGCATAAAAACACTTTTGGCGTTCCTAGAAGGCCTAAAACAAGCGTTTCATTCCCTGAGGCTCTAACTAAATTTGATATTCATAAAACTTCTAACCATGAAGAAGTGTTTTTCTGTTTTGCAAATAACATTCCTTTCATGCATCTGAAACATTTTTAATGTGGGTCAGCTTTATTCATGAAACTGCATATACTAACGTTTTCTGAGTAGAAAAGACGTTTTAGAGCATTTCTGAGCAAGACTTCGTTTCATGAGGCAAGATGCATAAAAACACTTTTGGCGTTCATAGAAGGCCTAAACGAAGCGTTTCATGCACTGAGGCTCTAACTAAATTTGATATTCATTAAACTTCTAACACTTCAAGAAGTGTCTTTCTGTATTGCAAATAACATTTCTTTCATGTATATGAAACATTTTTAATGTGGGTCAGCTTTATTCATGAAACTGCATATACTAACGTTTTCTGAGTGAGAAAAGACGTTTTAGAGCATTTCTGAGCAAGACTTCGTTTCATGAGAAAAGACGCATAAAAACACGCTTGGCGTTCCTAGAAGTCCTTATATGAGTATTTCATGCACTGAGGCTCTAGCTAAATTTGATATTCAGAAAACTTCTAACCATGAAGAAGCGTCTTTCTGTTTTGCAAATAACATTCCTTTCATGTATATGAAACATTTTTAATGTGGGTCAGCTTTATTCATGAAACTGCATATACTAACGTTTTCTGAGTGAGAAAAGACGTTTTAGAGCATTTCTGAGCAAGAGTTCGTTTCATAAGGCAAGATGCATAAAAACACTTTTGGCGTTCCTAGAAGGCCTAAACGAAGCGTTTCATGCACTGAGGCTCTAACTAAATTTGATATTCATAAAACTTCTAACCATGAAGAAGTGTCTTTCTGTTTTGCAAATAACATTCCTTTCATGCATCTGAAACATTTTTACTGTGGGTCAGCTTGATTCATGAAACTGCATATACTAACGTTTTCTTGAGAAAAGACGCTTAGAGCATTTCTGGTTAAGACTTCGCTTCATGAGGGCAAGATGCATAAAAACACTTTTTATGCTCTGCTGAAGGCCTTCCAAAACGGCTGCTTTCATGCACTGAGGTTCTAACTAAATTTGATATTCATAAAACTTCTAACACTTCAAGAAGTGTCTTTCTGTATTGCAAATGACATTCCTTTCATGTATATGAAACATTTTTAACGTGGGTCAGCTTTATTCATGAAACTGTATATACTAACGTTTTCTGAGTGAGAAAGGACGTTTTAGAGCATTTCTGAGCAAGATTTCGTTGCATGAGGCAAGATGCATAAAAACACTTTTGGCGATCCTAGAAGGCCTTATATGAGCGTTTCATGCACTGAGGCTCTAACTAAATGTGATATTCATAAATCTTCTAACACATCAAGAAGTGTCTTCCTGCATTGCAATAACATTCCTTTAATGCATCTGATATATTTTTAATGTGGGTCAGCCTTAGTCATGAAACTGCATATACTAACCTTTTCTGAGTGAGAAAAGACGTTTTAGAGCATTTCTGAGCAAGACTTCGTTTCATGAGGCAAGATGCATAAAAACACTTTTGGCATTCATAGAAGGCCTAAACGAAGCGTTTCATGCACTGAGGCTCTAACTAAATGTCATATTCATAAATCTTCTAACACATCAAGAAGTGTCTTCCTGCATTGCAATAACATTCCTTTAATGCATCTGATATATTTTTAATGTGGTTCAGCCTTATTCATGAAACTGCATATACTAACCTTTTCTGAGTGAGAAAAGACGTTTTAGAGCATTTCTGAGCAGGACTTCGTTTCATGAGACAAGATGCATAAAAACACTTTTGGCGTTCCTAGAAGGCCTTATATGAGCGTTTCATGCACTGAGGCTCTAACTAAACTTGATATTCATAAAACTTCTAAGACTTCAAGAAGTGTCTTTCTGTATTGCAAATAACATTTCTTTCATGTATATGAAACATTTTTAATGTGGGTCAGCTTTATTTATGAAACTGCATATGCTAACGTTTTCTGAGTGAGAAAAGACGTTTTAGAGCATTTCTGAGCAAGACTTCGTTTCATGAGGCAAAAAGCATAAAAACACTTTTGGCGTTCATAGAAAGGCCTAAACGAAGCGTTTCATGCACTGAGGCTCTAACTAAATGTGATATTAATAAAACTTCTAACACATCAAGAAGTGTTTTTCTGTATTGCAAATGACATTCCTTTCATGTATATGAAACTTTTTTAATGTGGGTCAGCTTTATTCATGAAACTGCATATACTAACGTTTTCTGAGTGAGAAAAGACGTTTTAGAGCATTTCTAAGCAAGACTTCGTTTCATGAGACAAGATGCATAAAAACACTTTTGGCGTTCCTAGAAGGCCTTATATAAGCGTTTCATGCACTGAGGCTCTAACTAAATGTGATATTCATAAATCTTCTTACACTTCAAGAAGTGTCTTTCTGTATTGCAAATAACATTCCTTTAATGCATCTGAAATATTTTTAATATGGGTCAGCCTTATTCATGAAACTGCATATACTAACGTTTTCTGAGTGAGAAAAGACGTTTTAGAGCATTTCTGAGCAAGAGTTCGTTTCATGAGGTAAGATGCATAAAAACACTTTTGGCGTTCATAGAAGGCCTAAACGAAGCGTTTCATGCACTGAGGCTCTAACTAAATGTGATATTCATAAATCTTCTTACACATCAAGAAGCGTCTTTCTGTATTGCAAATAACATTCCTTTCATGTATATTAAACTTTTTTAATGTGGGTCAGCTTTATTCATGAAACTGCATATACTAACGTTTTCTGAGTGAGAAAAGACGTTTTAGAGCATTTGTGAGCAAGAGTTCGTTTCATGAGGCAAGATGCATAAAAACACCCCTTTGGTGCATCTTATATAGAAGGCCTAAACGTAAGCTGCCATGTAATTGAGGCTCTAACTAAATT